>OU823258.1:12412500-13150000 GCA_917490735.1 Dryobotodes eremita | reverse complement strand
GTCGACGCCGCCGATCGCCGCCACGAGGACACGGCGGTGCAGCGTTTCTTAGGCCTGCCTCGGTGTTTTCAGGCACCCACTGCGCAACGACCTTGGCCCATCTGTCCTGATTTATCCTGTACATGTAGCCCGCCCAGTCCCATTTTAGCCTCGCGGTCTTATCGTCACAGTCTGCGATCCCTGTCTTCCAGCGTATTACTGTGTTGCGAATTCGATCGATCGTGAGTTTTATATTCAAAATGCTACGCTCCATCGCTATTTAGCAAACCTTAATTTTGGACTTCTGAGCCTCGATCAAAGACCGATTCTGAGCGCCATAGGTAAGGATACTCAGGATACACAGTTGACGAGCTTGCGATTTAGAGACATTGGAATGTCACTCTTCATTAGCGCCTTCATGGACCAGTAGTTTCTTTAGACAATTTAGACGCGACGACGGTCAATTTCTTTGTGGTGTTGTTATGACCAATTTATTATTCAACAATTTTCTTCGTGTTTGTAGGGGCGTTTCTTAATCTATTTTGAGCTTCCAAAAAATCTGTCGTTGGCAGAACAAAATAGCCAGCTTTTTCTACCACTATTGTTTAACTTATCAACGTATGTATTACTCAACAGATACTAAGATTATAACGAAGAACACGAGCGTGTTAATAGAAGATTTGCACGCGTGTGAGAGCTACGTGTTCACTGTGGGACTACACGGAGGACCGCTTGCCCAGTTCGTGGAGATCATCACTAGAGAGAATGACAAGTAAGTTATTATAACCTCATGCTCATCATACCAGCCGAAAAACCTCCACTGCATCACATAGGCAAGTATCGCCGCAATGACAGCGACCGGTCCTTCGAAGCCGATTGAAATAAACCCTACGGGTGGCTTTCCAATGCTCGTCCGCATCCACCTAATACTTGCGATTGGTTCATATTCAAGATACACCACAAGTACAGGACGCCTATTTATGTACGCGTGAATGCATATGTTTAAGTTGTGGTAAAATAGACTATTCCTTGTGGCATGTGACCACTGCTATTTTCAACTCTATTTCAGGTGCATAATAGTTGAAAAAAAAAATATAGGGTCGACTTGAGAACCTCCTCCTTTTTTTTCGTCGGTTAAAAACTGCTCTAGCATTTTGTTGCTCAGTGTGCGTTGACTCCAGGAATATACTTATCTACTTATAACCGAACGTTACTTGTGTTTCCAGAGCTCCAGTGAAGAACTTACGCGTTGAATATGATGAGACCAAAGCTGAGATGAAGATCTTATGGGAAGCCAGCTGCGACGCACTGCGTAAACCTGTTACGTACTTGGTGAGATTATTATTAAAGTACTTTTTATGTTGACGAGAAATACACGAGCCTCTCGTGTTTTCTCATCACTGTATAATATAAACACTATGATAAGCACGAAGTAAGTAATGTGTTATGCCAAACTTAAACCGCGAACATGTATCGTTAAACCGAAGATGATACAGGGTATTATTTTACGCTGCGTTTATTACGGGTTATTCGTTTTAGCGCCGATTTTTCAGTCGTCAGATAAATTTTATGAGAAGAATAAATATGGCGGTTTGATATATTTTCCATACAAAGGCTGTCAAACTGAAATTTTAATTCCACAAATAAAAGTTAATCAGAAATTAAAAATCAGCTCTTAGTATGGTAGTTACAGAATAGAATAACTATATAGTTCGCTTCATCTATAAGATGGGGGTTTCATAAATAAGTATAAAGTATACTGAGATAAATTAAACTAAGTACAATAATTTTAAATTAATTCTTGTTTAACGAATCCTATATTAATTTATTTAAATATTTTCATTATTTTTCAGCTGGACATAACAGAACTGACGCACAACAAAGAGAGTCACTACGAGTTAGTACCTTCAAAGGCGTCCTCATATTCACATGTGATCGTCAACGTGCCGGTCGGCGGGAGGTACAATATCTGCGTTCATGTGAGTATTATCTAAACCTCCTTTTGTTAATAATAATTATAATAAATAATAATAATAATTTATTTTAATAAAATAACAGTAAAATTTCAAATTGAATTAGCTAGTAAAACTCCGTAGACGTGAACCCATCACTTCTGCGGGGTTTCGATATCTAAACATGATCAAATAAAAAATAAATTAATTTGATGAGTTTTTTTTGGCGTCATCAACGGCAGTTAATGTAGTCACTTGAAATATCAGTTTTCTTTGTGTAAACTTAACAGACGTTATGGGTATCGATATCTTAACACGATAAAACAAAAAATAAATGATTTTCTCAACTCATACTTCAAGTAACAACACTTCAACAAAAAACATTTTATCTTGTCGTGTTTTTATATCGATATCCATCACGTCTGCGGAGTTTCGCTAACTAATTTAATTTGACTATATATAAATGTTAATGTTTATTAATCTACTAACTGCACCCCACAGTTTGTTCTACACGGAGATTCCCACGGAAACCGTTATTTTTTTCTGGCATAAAAGTATCCTATGTCATTCGGGAACAGTGTAGTTTTCTACTAGTGAAAGAATTTTCGTAATGAGATTAGTATTTACAGGTATTAACTTTTAGAAACTCGAAAACAATCTTACTTCATCACAAAATTGACGAAAATTCCATACAAGCATCTCCTATTTAACCCCTTTAGGGATAGGATTTTCAAAAATCCTTCTAAAGGATCTGTGAAGTGTGATCCTCTTCTGTGAAGTACTCACCTTCGTTATAAAATGAACTCTTGTGTAAAATGTCATGCTTCTAGACAATGGTCTTTTAAGCTGTGCGACTTGTCTGCCAGTGAATTAATGATTTTATTTAGTACATATTTAAAAGTCCTCCTAGTTCAGTCGTTTTCTTAATGCTGAGCGTCATACACATTCTAAAGTCTTTTTTCTCATATAGGTGAACGTAGAAGACTCCGCGGTAACATGTACGCAGGTGCGCGGTACGGGCCTGCAGCCGCCCAGCGGCGTGCTGGCGTGGTTGTCGCCTAACGGACACGTCATGGTCAGCTGGGAAGGAGGCCCGCCGCACAAGTACGTACCGTATATCGCAATGCAGGCCTAGTAATATACTTGTGCAACACATTGGCGTTAATATGACACATCGAGCTGTAGACAGGTCTCGAAAACAAAATAACATCACGCCTCTAATCCCCAAAGAGTTAGACAGAGGTGTACCTATAGTATTTTCGCAAGTTATGTTTAACCCCCATGTAATAGAAGCGAGCTTATTGCCATCAACCGGGCACAAATCCATACTCAGGGCTGCGATTGCCGTTTTGCGTGAATGTGACGCATATTTTACCTCAACTCGTTCTTTTTTGTGTTTGTGTGATTTTTCTTTGCATCATGTTTACAGCAAATAAATGGATTTTCTTTCTACTGAGGTCTCGATGTGTCATATTACCGCCCAGCCAGCTGATACCGTGTATAGACGCATCCCACGATGTGTAAATTTCAATGCCGTTAAAAATCATATGGCTTAATAATATATAGTATAATAATTAAAAATATTCTTTAAACTTACTAGTCGCCTTTCGATATCATATTTTTTTCATAAAATATTTTATTTAAACAAACAATTATTATTTTTCTTACACAACTTTTTCTCTCAGGAACGAATTCGAAATAATAGTCTCAGAGAAAGAGATCCCGGAAGACTTACTCCACGCAACTGAAGACATGAAAACGATGAGGGCAGAAATGTCGCCATGTTTGATGCAGTCATCTGATGATGTCACCGGCCCGCTGTATGTTGGAGTGAGAACTGTGACCCCGGAAGGGTATTATAGTGACCTCAGTGAGGTGCATACCTTGAAAATGGAGGGTAAGTGGAAAACATATTGTGGTATTTTAGTGAGTAGGGGTTCATTTAGTTGTTTTAATTGGCCAGCTCGTGAATTTCGGTAGACGTGTTGGTATTATATTAGCCTTTCCACTGCTAAACATGCTAATCTACCGTACTGACGTGGTGACTAACGGCTCTTTCGTGGAAAAAATAATCCAAGCATGTTGTTCATCGTGTTAAGCCTAACGTTATATCTTTCCTCTTTAGACCCAGTTTTCCCATACTTTGTTAGTTGATGTCATGGCAGCATTTTAACGGACTCTTGAGGATAGTGGGACAGTACAGTACTAAAGCTGCGTCCCCCTTGTAACAAAGGACTCTCCCAGCAAAGTGACGTTACGCAGTGTGGACAGGGATTTAACCATTTAACTTGGTGAACTGCCGAACTAGTCCATATAAACTGGCGGCGCGGCGACGGGTTGAGACTCATATACTCACCTTAAATATAGTGCTTAGCCTTTAGTATAGTACTTAGTCGTCATGTCCTAGGCAGCGTAAACAGTATCGCTAGTGCATCGTATGAAGGTACTTCTTACTAAGTCTTCTAATATCCAGATAAGACATTCAACTTGATGTGATAATCCAGAGAGGTCTTCAAACTGATCTGATCGGTTTAAACTGTACTTACTATCCACAGGATGACATTATCCACCTTATAAGATCACCAAACTGATTTAACTATACATCGGATGAAATCACTCGTCACTTATGATAATATCCAACTGATTAGCTATCCACCAGATTTATTGACATATCAATAAAAATAAAAATTAGACGACCTAGGTCAGCAATAACGAAAGTTTCATCACCCCTTGTATAACAACACCCCGTGATTTTTGTTTTTTGTTTAATGGATGACTTAATTGACCTTGACCTTTGTCAAAAGTTGTTGGATTTATAGTTCGCATTACGTAAGTTCAGCAATTTTTGCCATGCTATCGGAAAGTCTGATTTCAAAGTGGCAAACTTAGGTGACGCGAATTCAACAGTTTTTGACAAACGTCACGGTCAAGGTCACTTAAGTCGTCTATTAATCGGGATTTTTTATTATTTATATATATATATATATATTATTAAGACGTCTAGTTTATGAGATATTTGCGAAGAACTCAAAAAAGCGATTCCATTTTCCTATTAAACTTAAGGTCCTTTAAAATAATATTTTAATAACTAACAGCGCCTGGGTGAATATTTCAGAGAGCCAAGATTTATGTCTCGCTATAATACTCATCAATACTAAAGAAATTCAAAGTCAAACATTTTTATTCCATTACTTAAATAAATGATAAAGATGCTATCGCAGCCATTTTAAGCTTTAAATCACACAAAAAAAAGATATTCAAATATTACTTTAAAAATCGACAATATTTGGCGTGTCGCCTGGGTATAGTTTCCAACATTTCGTGACATAAACAATTCAGTGTATTGAATGTGATACAGTGTGTGAATAAATATTAAACTTAGATAAATAAAGAACGTTTTTCATTACAATAATGTTAGAAAACTTTATTAGAAGTTACTCTAAAATATAGCCAAACAATGTTCAAAAACTAAGCGTCATTATCGGCAACAATGTTGAATGTAATTTTTTTACGTATAACGAAACGTGAACGAAGAGTCAAATGACATTTAAGCGACGCTTCACCCCGCGCCTCAGTCGGCCGACACGCTTTGGAGTGTAAGGACGTCGCGCGATTTGAGCAGTAAGTATTTCATTTTGATTCTCCAAAATTTGTCATCACAATCGTCATTCTTATTTGTGACTGTATCTCAATTATTTCTTCATAATGAAGTGTTTTTATGTAACAAAGTTGAAGTATGCGTGAAACTCTTACTGCATGTGGCACTCTCTCCGACGAATATACCTAATTATTTTGTAAAATGGTGAACTTTCTAGAACTCGTCATTATTGGCAACATCATTTGCAGCAACGTCGCATGAGACGACAATGACACGTGTTGCTAACAATGATATTGTCTTGAGTCAGCAATGACGGTTGTTACCGATAATGATTTTAGTATTCGACCTAATAGTTAAATATCATGTTTTTGTTGGTTTCCGTTAATTTCGGCATAAAGCTTGGTACAATAACATATTTTTTGGCAATTTCGGAAAAATACACTTTTTCTTTTATTTTTTAACAAATTTATATTGAAGCGTTATTTTATTTATTTTATCTGTCTGCATAGCTATTGTTTGTTTCGAGGTTTTTGTTTGCATAACGTTTATTTGCAATTTATTGTCATTTTAGCCGAAAAATGAAGCTGACATATTATGTCTTAGTAATAGACACCAATAGATATAGTGTGAACGTTAATCGGTTCACTAATATTTTAGAAGATTTCGCATGTATAATTGCAACATATCAAGGTGGTGTGTGTAAGGCACTCTGTGAAGACCAGCAAAATTTGAAATTATATAGTAGCTACAATATAAACAATGAGTTTAGATACGAAAGTGTTCAAATTGAACTAGAGGGTAACAGTCCGGTGCAGATACAAAATATGTACCAGTACGTAAAGGATAGTGGGACGATAATAGTTGATAAATGGAATGACAGAAATTTATAAGTAGCTGTACTGCTGACTCAGTAAGTTTTAAATATGAAAAGAAGTACGAATAGTAGTTAGTTTAATCGTAGTTTTAGTAGTGTAGTTTGCAAGTAGAACTGTTATCCCTTCACTATGTTCCTTTTCCAAAATGTTCCCATGTCCTCATGGCGATCTTTGGTTAGGCAGTGGACGTCTTTCGGCTGAGATGATGATGATTATGACATAATTAGGTAGGTACAGTCAGCAGTAGAAGTAGACGAGCAGTCGTAGAGGTCAAACTTATCTACACCCGTTCTAATCTTGACAATAGAATCGTGTGTATATCGATTTGAGCTCTTCGACTAGACAGTCGAAGAGCTCAAATCGATATACACACGATTGACTGTATCTACATTGCTGATCAATAGAAATTTCCAAAAATTTCAACAATTGCGTAACGTTTTTACATATACCTCAAAACTAGTTTAATGAGTTTTATTGTCTTTACAGATTCTTATGTTAAAATAAATTAAGCCCTACAACCGAAAATGCCCCCTAAATCAAAAAAAAAAGAAGAAGAAGCTCTGTCTAGAAGAAGGCTGGCTCAAAAAATGTGCAAAAGACGGCGGTATATTGATATAAAAAACGACCCAGAATTACTAGAAATAGAAAGAAGAAAGCGAAGAGAACGATACCTAAAACAAAAAGAAACAAAGAAAGAAAAATCGTCTCGCGAACAAAGAGAACAAAGAAAAAAGTGGAGAGAAAATTCTAAAAGGTAAAAATTATTTTGACGTTTTTATTTATTTTCTTTACGTTTACAATTTGATCCTGTATTAAAGTAAGCGTTTTCATAATTATGTAGATGTTGTATTTAAATATATGTTTAAATTTTCTATAGATATCGTCAAAAGAAAACAGAAAAATCTACCATAGGGAAGGAGCTATTATTTCAAACGATTAATATCCAAGCTGTTGCTGATGACAACGGCTCAAGTATCCTAGATACTGAAGCCAACATTAACAAAGTTGATGATCCTTTGCACCGTTGCCCACACATTCGAGCAGAAGTCAGAAAGGTTCGTTACGCAGAGCTGAAAAAACGAAAAAAAATACTGCGAATCATAGCAGCATACCAAAAAAAACTCAAATCACAACGTAAATATATCCAGAGACTTAAGATAAAATTGAAAAAGATGCAGGCAGAGACCAGCCGTCAAGATTTGAATGAAGAGTCGCAATCAGAGAGTGACAATAGCAATAAATCAGACGAAAAGGAAACTCCTATGATGGAACGCATAATAAAGTTTTACACAGATGACGCAAACAGTGTTATTACCGCTGGTAAAAAGGAATTTATCACACGGAATAAAGTTCGCCAACAAAAAAGATATTTATGCCTACCTCTAAAAGATCTTTATAAAAAATTCTGTTCAGAAACAAAATTAAGAGTAAGTTACTCATTTTTTTGTAAACTGCGACCGTTTTGGGTGCTTTTTCCAAAAAATAATAATAGAGAAACATGTCAGTGTGCTGTCCATGTTAATATGGAATTACTTATAACCAGTTTGAATAAAGCTTTAATAATAAATGAGAAAAACAGCAACCAGGTGCTTTCTAAATTATGCTGTGATTCTAGGAACACCAATTGCTTGCAAAGAAAGTGTGACGCCTGCAGAAGTAATCATCTAGATTACAATAATGCTTTTAAAAATAAAAACGTAACTTATTTTCAATGGGTCAAGGTAACTAAAAATATAATTCTTAAAAACGGCACAACGAAAAAGCAAGTAATTTCGGAGAAAAAGACTGAAACAAGCCGTTTTACGGAAGCTGTTGCAAAGCTGGAGCATGATTTAATAATATTTCTTCAGCACATTTACAAAATTGTTGGCCAATACAAAACTATCAAAAATCTAAAAGAAAACCTCAACATTCAAGAATGTCTGATTCATGTAGACTTCTCCGAAAATTACGCTTTGAAATATGCCGAAGAAGTACAGTCTTTTCACTTCGGTGGCAGCAGACAACAGGTTTCGTTACACACTGCTGTTGCATATGCCCATAATTTTGATACTGGAACTGTAACCCCTACATCAATATGTACAATAAGTGATTGTTTAACGCACAACGCTCCATCGATATGGGCTCATCTGGTGCCTTTAATAGAAGAAGTAATGAGATTGAACCCCTTAATTGACACAATCCATTTTTTGTCGGACTCACCATCATCGCAATATAGAAATAAGACCATGTTCTACATAATCACCCAAATTTATAACGATTTCTCGGAGTTAAATAAAATCACGTGGAACTACTCTGAGGCCGGCCACGGCAAGGGTCCCCCAGATGGTGTTGGAGCTACATTAAAAAGAACAGCGGATCAAATGGTTCTCTACGGTGAAGATATGGGTACATTCGATCAATTCTATAATCTGATTAAGGGACGCGTCGAAAACGAACAGCTCAATATTATTGTTAAAAAAATTGAAGAACAAGATATAATACAAAAAAGTAACTTGATTCCCAATAACATCAAACCCTTTAAGGGCACATTTTCCGTGCACCAGGTGTTGTGGGAGAAATCAACAAAAAAGTTAACCATGAGAACAATGAGTTGCTTTGAATGCTCCGCTTCACAAATCTGTGTTCACGGACATCATCTTGGGCACCATGCCAATTTCAATGCTGCGCCAAAAAATGTAGAAAAAGCTGAAACTCTATTTCAATCAGAACCTTCGACCTCAAGGGTTATGAACAAAAACGTGGTTATATTGTCGGATATTTCACTGAATGTGCTTAACACGCAGAAATCTCCACCGACAGATAAGACGTCCACAAAAAAAACATATAAAATAACAAAATCAAATAATAACCCGAAAAAAATTAAACAACAATGAAGGAAAATTAAGTCTTGTAATTGTTATCATAATCAATAATAGTGTAAGTTTTGATGATTGAATTGTCAGGGCATTGTAGGAGAGGGACATTTCTGAGCAAAATTGGTTTAATTCTTTTGTTAATCATTGCCTTCTTATAAAACTGTTATTAGAATATCGTTTTTAAGATTCAATTGTTTTGTGGTTATCGTTGTTAAATAAGGAGCTTATTATATAAAATTATTTTAGTTACCTTTTGCTTTAGAAGCTGTTTTTGCCAAATGTTAATTTAAATGTTTTGTAAAAAAAATATTATTGTTAAGATTCTAATAAGGGTTTATCAGAGGATAAAAGTCTGATTAGTTTAGAGACCGTTGAAGTCTTTTAGGAGATTAAATAGCATTTTTAGATACAATCAGGGTTTAGTTTAGTGGCTTCAAACGTATTTAAGTATAATTTATGGTCTCTCTAAGTCTGTTTTTTTTTAATGTTTATGTATAGCGTAAGTCAAGCGTTTTTTATTTCATTAAAATATTTTATCGTCAGAATATCCAATCAGGACACCAAAGAATCAATATTATTAAGAGGATTTAAATTTGTTTGTATATTAAATTTGTATGTATAATACTGTATTTTATTTTCCTTGTTCATATCATAACAAATTAATACCTAAAATAGTATAGTAGTCACATGTAAATTCATCTCCATATTAATAATACGTATTCAGATCATTGTCGGCAACATTGCGTCATTATTTTTTACATTAACGTCATTATTCTCACAATGTGACATTATCAGCAACAACGTTTTTTAATGATTTTGAAAAATATCCAAAATTAATGGTCTGCTTGGGGTGCCTTCATTACAACATACTATATATTTGATATATCTGTACATCTGGCCTTAAATAGAAGCTCTGCCACGAGGTTTAGAAAATCTTAATTATTTTTGTCAAGAATATTGTTTTGAAGAGATCCGCCCGCCTGGCGAAACTGGCTTTAAGTTTGATGGTCCAGACTGGATGCCTGGCATTAATTACCTAAATCCATTCGACCAGATATGAGTATCTGATCGACCCAATATCCGTCGCTTCCGCGGGCAAATACCACAGGACAGCACAAGGACAATTAGCTAGTGAAGTGAAGTGCTACTAACATAGTTTTAAGTAATATTTATTAACACAAGTTTTCAGTTTTATTATGTATTAGTTTGTTATTTTGTATTTTGTGTATTTTATCTATGGGCTTCAGTTGCCTGACAATAAAGGAATTATTATTATTATTATTATTATTATTATAACGAAATGTTTCCTTACAGCATCAGAAATGCACGAGCCGAGCGCGCTGGGCGCCATGTGGTGGGGCTGGGGCGGCGCGCTGCTGGCGCTGCTGGCGCTGGGCGGCGCGCTGCTGCACGTGGCGCTGCGCCACCGCCGCCTGGCGCGCTCCTTCCTGCGCTTCACGGCGCACACGCCGCGCTACGACAGCAGGAGGGGGCAGGCCATCATCGGCGACCACGGTCAGTGGTTGCTTACTTAACGTTATGGCGTAACCTAACGAGAGCCTAAGCACACGGCGTTCATTTTACACGCGGACGAAGCGCGTACGCTTGCTGCAAACGCCACTAGTGCTGCTTTTTCAAAACTGATTGATATTGCTGCTACTTGCGGCAGAATAACTGGAACGCGCGTATAAAAGCGACGTGTGCGTAGGCTCTAAGTTGAAGTGCTGTTACAACGTCGACTCGGGTGTAGCAGCGCTTCAAGAGCAGCAGTCGAAAAGTTGCAGAGCCGACTGCCGCCTTCAAAAGCGACTGCCGCTTTTGAAACCGTCAGTTTGCGTTCATAAAACCACTAAGATATACAAAAACAAAAAAATATTTTTCTTCGCAAAAAAATTGATAGTGACGTTTTACTAGTTTCGTTATTTCATTTAAAAAATAAAACTTTCAACAGGTTTCAATAACAGAACCGAAATATAAAATCGAAACTAAGTGAAAAATAATACTTTATTCAAAATAATGTCAAAAATGGTGCTGATATAACCTATTATTGTTCCAGATGATGACGACGTGCCTCCTATCCACGGGTTCTCTGACGATGAGCCGCTCGTGATCGCGTGAGCTGCGCCCGCGCCGACCAATGTGATGTAACCGTGATCTTGTCAAAAACATAGTATTTATTTTTTCATAAAAAAATAACTAAAATTTTAAGAGGATTTTGCTTGTGGTTGTAAATTCTTCGTTAGTCGCAATAGTCGAATTTTAATTATTTTTATTATAATTGCCGCGACCACGTATGGAAACATCGAAAGAGCATCGATTTGATTATTTTTTATTTTTACTACAAACGCCCCGAGTATTATTATGTTATTCAAAAAACAAATATATTATTTTAGTTTTATGATCTTTGCGTACATTTCTCTAGCCGAATTAGTTGTCAATGATAAGATGTTAGAGAAATGTGCTCAACGCGACCGTCGGGCTGTAAATGGTAAGACTTGTTAAATTATCTTTATAATCTACGTAAAGACATAAGTTGTAAGTTTCCGGGCGTAACGGAATCGTTGTAGGTAACACGAACAATTCTCATTTCATTATAATAATTCGGCACCAAAGAATATAAGTACAACGTAAAGAGATATTAACATCTAGCTGAACTGTTGTTACATTATCATGGATCTCGACATTCCCAATGTGTTTTGTGTAGTGTTTTTTACTTTAGTTCCTAAATAACGTTTTAGTGCCGCGTCATCTTATTTGACCAGTCTCGTGAAATTGTTAAGTTATCGTTACATGGCTGGGTTCATATTATTATGTAAACTGTGAACATAAAAATGAATAAATGTATAAAAGTCCAACACAGTTTTTTTTTTTTACCAAGCTTTGTATCTTTACAACCGTTTCAGAATCTTATGTAAACCTATAAATTACGTGTATACAATATGTAACGAGAACTCTGTTTGATCTGTGAGGATGCTGTTAAGTATCGTGTTAAGAGTTCATTGATGTGGTAATGTATAAGAAAAAAAAAAGGCATTTTTTTTTTATTGCTAATTTTACCTGTTTATATATGGCACACAGGCGGCGGTCTGGTAGCGGGTGTCTACAAGTCATAACTTTATTACCTCCGTTGAAAATTTTGGATTTTTTAGGAAATTGGGGTAGTTTTGGTACTACATACGTGAATTTTAAATAGCATTTTTTTTGCCATAATAATAAGATTTTTTGGTAATGTTATAGCAGTATTGATGTGCCTCTTTCGAATCGGACAGGGTTTTTGTTACACATTGTAAAGTGGATCCTACCGACCTACCTCTACAACTAATCGTTCAGTACGCCAATAGCCCGCACAGCCCACTCGTGCACGGGCAGTAGTACCAGCGTGCTGTCTCGAGACACAGCCACGGCCACCGCAGCCTGCCGCCCGTGCATGTTGCAGATCAACGAACCGCCTATGCCCGTCTGGGAAAAGAAAGATGCGTATTTGGTTTAGTACTTTTTGGGACTATAAGAATAAAATAATTTATAGATAGACAGATATATAGAAGAAAAAAAAAAAAAAAAAAAACTTTTTTTTTATTTTTTATTATTGGTTCACAAATTGGGCAATACAACTTCCGTACTAGGTAAACTTAAAGAAACTCATAATACTGCATGCCCTAAAATAGTGAACACAGCATGCACAATGTTTGAGCTAGATAAAATGAATTATTAATAAGCTTGTAAATAATATGCTGCTTTTAGACTAATTATTATTAGTCGAATGATTGTACAGGCTCATCTCAATCTTAATTTTGGCTGATACTAAGGTCCCGGAGAAAATATCAAAATGGTGCCTCCCAACGTTGTAGCTGGAAAAAATTCTATAAAATAGAGCATGTTGTTTTATATTTGTTCTGCAATTAGGCATCACAAATGTGCGTCTATTGCTTAAACGACTACTCTGGCAAGTTCAATTCAATTCAACAGCAAGTTGAATTCTCTCCAGCAAATCTTCACAATTTGCGTGGACACCGATTAACTTATACTAGTATACAATATCCACAGTTTTTATTCTAGAGCATAAAGTGGTCATACTGAAGTATTATCATCTTAGATTTGAGGTTTGTACATTGGTTATTAACATGACTGAACGATGCAGTTCAAAACTGGTATTGTGACTTTTGGATCCCTAAATTCCTTGAGCTGTCGCGCTACAAAACCCGACACCCGGCGAGGCTTTTTGAGCTATATTATCTATATGGTGTCTTAACTTAAGTTGGGAATTCTTAATTATGCCTAAGTGCTTACATTTATTAACATCCAAAATTATGTATTTTTTGATACACCCTCTGGACACTATCTATTTCAGTTTGCAATTTTACTGAGTCTTTAGCACAGTTTACTGTTTGGTACAATTTTAGGTCATCGGCGTACATATTAAACTTGCATTCTATTTTATTTACTAAATAATTTATGAAGATTAAGGACATCAAAGGTCTCATGTGCGATCCCTGTGGTACTCCTGACAGTATAACGTTTGTCTGAGATTTAAAACCTTGAAAAACTACCATTTGTGTCCGATTTTTCAAATAGGACTCACACCATCGCTGTATTGACTCTTGCATACCCATGTCTGTATTCTTATTTAGAAGAATACTGTGGTCAATAAGATCAAACGCTTTACTGAAATCCGTGTACACAGCGTGTACCTCTTTCCCTTCGTCGAGTGCATCTGCTGGCACTAGTAAAACACAAAAGATTGGATGTAGTGGACCTCTTTCAAAGGAAACCGTGATGTTCAGGATGCAGCTACTGCTTTACATGTCAGTTTTTTTTTTTTTTCACCACGCCTTTCAAAAACTTTACCAAAGGATGAAAGAATAGAGACGGGTCGATAACTTGACACTTCAGAAACATCGCCATTTTCAATAATGTTTGTTGGAAGATATCTTCCATTTACTTGGGAAAATACCCTAGACTCAAGGAACAGTTGTAAATCTTAGATAGCGGGTACAGTAAAGATACAGTACATTTTTCTAGAAAGATGGTGGCATTCCGTCCTATACAGTCTTATTTATTATCCAGTTTATAGACGTCTAAATCAGTGAGCGCTTTGAGAATTTCTACATCAGATAAAACAATTTGACAGAGAGAAGGAGTATTACGCGCATCCGTATTTACTTTACTGAACTTGGGAGCTGTTCCTAACTTACCATACCCCGAGTTAAAATTTTGTGCGAACAGTTCACATATCTCTCGACCACTATTTGCTCGTTTGTTATCTACTGTCATACGGCTAGGTATCGAACTGCTAATGGACTTTAAACGATCTACATAAGATTAGAAATGTTTGGGGTTATTAAACGGAGGTAAACAGCAGCATTATCTTTAAAATTCCGTAGACACTGTTCATAGACTCACATCTACCACTAAGCAATTCATGCGTAAATTTATCCATCAAATTCTTGTATTTTTTTAAACTATTATGATACTTAGCTATTTCATTTAAACATTAGAATTAGATGCAAAATTCCGTGGAAACGGGTTAATCCGGTTATTACGGAATTTATAGGCTTAGGGTGGATGCTCGGACGTGCGTTTCCTCGTATCCACCTTAGAGTGGATTTTTGGAGTGGTTAAACTGAATAACCGGTGAAAACGTTTGTACGAACATTCTGAATTAGTAATCTAAGAAAAAGTGATACTGATTCTTTTCTAAATTTAGAGCAGTCGACACCACCTTACCATTTGTCGTATGAAACCATACGGGCATAACCCGAAATGCCGTATCTAGTGGCATAGGTGACCCACCGGCTGACAATGAAATTAACTATAATTATGGCCTACGTACCTACCTGACAAAGAACATTGGGCAAAAATGTTGCTTGGTGCAAATGTCGACCACTAGCAAAACCTGTCATTAAATAGTCCAATCAATATGGAGCAAATTTTATTTATCAATCAAATAAAAACATAAGCGGAAGAGATAATTAAAAAAATGAATCTCTCTAATCATAGTTCTTCATACCTAAGGGAACAGCATACTACATCATTCGTACTGCCTGACACTGACCCGCAGGAAGTGGATGGCCACGTGGATGTCATGAAATACTCATGGGTCTCGATTCTAAAGTTCACCTGGCTGGGATGGTATACCTACTAAATATTTGATAATTTCTAGGGACTTCATGGTACCTTTAATAAGCCAACTAGCTAACCTGTGCTTTAGAACCGGGTTATTTCCATTTGTTTTTAAGCGATCTATGGTTACGCCTGTGGACAAGGGGGGGGGGGGGGAACGGAACGATATCAATAACTACCGCCCTATATCGGTAATATCATGCATGGCAATGATAAAATTGCTAAATAACAGATAATTAGTTACCTTAATAAACATAATATTTTATCTACCTCACAATATGGGTTCAGAAGGTGTCTATCTACACAAGACGCTGTTAAGGCATTAACTGGCGATATAGTCTATTATGTAGATAAAGGACTGGAATGCCTTACAGTATGTTTAGACCTAAAAAAGGCATTTAACACCGTTTCGGTCCCCATCCTTCTGCACAGACTTGAAACAATCGGCATAAGAGGTATGGCTCTCACTTTTTGGTAGTTACCTATCTAATCGAAAGCAGCAGGTTTAACCAGTGATGAAAAACTATGTTTTGGAGTACCTACCCCAGGGAAGAGTGTTCGCCCCGACGCTGTTCCTGATTTATATAATTGAGTTGTGTAATATCGGGAACAGTGGTGGAGTGTACTTTCATATACATATATGATATGCAGATGACACAGCAGTAGTTTTTTCCGGTGACTCTTGGCCTATCGTGCGTGCTGTTGCTGAACGTGGATTAGCGGTAATAGCAATTTGGTTAAATGCTAATCTTTTAACCCTCAACGTATCTAAAACGAACTTCATCTGCTTTACTCCAAATCAGAGGACACAGCCTGGTGCCGATTTTTGAATCGTGATCCATGAGTCTGCAAACTCCCATTATCCTTGAAATTGTGAATATGCTATTGGCATACAGAAAGTTAAATTCACTAAATATCTTGGTATAACAGTTGACCAAAGATTGTCCTGGCACACCCATATCGAAAATATCATGGCCAGGGTCAGAAAACT
Source organism: Dryobotodes eremita (assembly GCA_917490735.1). Classification (NCBI taxonomy): domain Eukaryota; kingdom Metazoa; phylum Arthropoda; class Insecta; order Lepidoptera; family Noctuidae; genus Dryobotodes; species Dryobotodes eremita. The sequence continues at coordinate 13,133,627 of OU823258.1, read as the reverse complement.
TATATGGACTTTTAAAACGTTGCGGCATGTGATGCCGCCATTGTTACTTAATAAAATCTTTACTGTTCTGGCGCAATCGGTCATCACATACTATATACTGATCTGAGGAAGGGCCACCAAGACCAAATTTCTAGATCTAGAAAAAGAAGAAGAATGTAAAAATACTCTAACGGAATAGTTAAAATCACAAACGTACGATGAATTTGAACTTATATTAACCAGAATATGCTAATGAAGTACCTGTACCCAATCAATCATACATTAGTTAATCAATCATTAACACACATACACACCTACTCACACCCACACACCCCGCACACGCACCCCCCACACACATACACACATACACTACACATACCTGTACGTGCTAAAACAATTTTGTAACATTCTAGAATCTAAATATTTTCTATTCTTTATGTTTTTTAATTGTGTCATAACATTGTAGATAACCGATGAGAGTAACCCATGGGAAGTTGCGAGGTACCCCCATCACAAGTATCCTTATAACTTACAGGAGCTGCCTCAATTTTGTGCCTTAGAACAATTGTATGAGAAACAATAAAACTTTTATTATTTATTATTATAATAACAAAATCTGTCAGTGAAAAGTTATAAGTAGCTAAATAGAAGTTGTTTTTTTTCAATAATTTCAACAAAATATTTATGGTCTTTATATTTGTCTTGATTTTTCACGAGTGACGCTTCACTCGTGAAAAATCAAGACAAATATAAAGACACCTCATTTCCTAAAATCAATCCGGTTGTTTTTGCATAAATAATTGAATAAATAATAATTTTCATTTAGCTAGGTATCGCTTTTTTCTGACAGAATTTATTTTATGGGTGTCGTAATAAAAAATACTCCTTATATAATATTCAGTTGCCTAGGTCTCGTTAGTGGTGAACATTTGGACCACTTTTGCCCATTGTCTTTAGTTGAAACCTTATAAAACAAGCCTATCAATATAATATGACTACAAATATAAAACATTAGTTAGTCATCCACTTACCACGGTGCTACGCGCTTGCACAGAGGCGCACAATGCATCTTTCGGTACGTTGATTCCGTTGAGTGACAGGCGTCCGTTGCACGAGTGCAGGGATGCACGTTGCCATCGGGACTTCGGACGCATTGCTACAATAGAAACACGCACGGTTAAAATGGAGTTTGATCGAAGGTTATTAAAATGTACCTATAGATTTCATTCCAATGTAACTGCCAACTCAAATTGTCCGTATAATCATATCACAATTACTGTAATTCTTTGACAGTTGTACGAAATGGCTACAACACGGCAGATTGACGTAGAGTGTCAATTTTCTTAGCAATGAATTTCCTTAACTGCACTCTATTGTTACGATTACCTATTATATACTAATTAATATACTATAGACATGAAATACCATACTTTTGCCAGTTAGATAATGTTTATGTCCCATACATGTAATAGCCAATAATTTGCTCGACCGGAATTGAACCTTGGACCCCATGCTTTCGCACTTGCGACTTCTAGGCCAACAAAAAGGCAGCTAAGATCGCCTTTGATAGCTCATTGAATGACGTTGAGCGAAGTAAGTAGGTACAGTTAGAAAGAAAACTACAAAAGTCAGATTAACACTTCAGTTTTCTAAATCTTAGTTAATGAGAAAAAATATTTAATAAAAACAGAAAAATAGTATGGCAGAATTATGTAAACGAACGTATATATGAATATGTAAGTATGAAACGCTAAAAAGCCGATTATCGAATCATTTTGTGTTAATTTAGATGATGTGCAAATGTAGCAGTCGCTTTTTCGTCGCTGACCGTAGGTACGTATAGTCACGAGCATAAATAAATACCTTACAGTTATGTCGGAAACGGAAAATGGGCTGGGCTCCGGGCTGTTACTGAGAAATTCCTAATCGAAAATCCCAATAACCCTTTACCCGACCTTTTTTTTTTTTTTTGGGTGGGAAATCATCAAATGACCTCTCCCGCTCTGGGCGGAGCGGAAGGGCGTGTCAGACTCTTACTGACTAAAACCCACCCGTGTTCCTTCAGTTGCCTGTGCGCCAGGGCCACGGTAACTCTTTCGAACAATCCGCAGCCCCGGCAGGCATCGGTCCTATCGGACTCCGTCAATTTTGCTGACATCTCTTTGAGGCGCGCGTGGAACACAACGCGCCGTCGAGCCGGGCCTGGTCCTTACCGGACGGCGAGCTGCCCATTGCTCGCCGTCCGCAAGCCCGCGCCTACGGTGGCCGGGAGTCGGCAATCGACTCCCGACGCCCAGGGTGTCTCCTCCTGCGGCGACTAGGGGCGCGAGGGCGCAGTGATTGTCTCTCCCTCTCGCGCTCCGCCTCCCATTCCCTTTCGCTCCGTACCATGGCCTGAACCAGGGCCGGACGCGAGAGGTCGCCGCCGCCGATCGCCGCCACGAGGACACGGCGGTGCTCCTCCCAAGCCGGGCAGACCTCCACCGTATGCTCCACCGTGTCCTCCGGTCGATCCACACAATGATAACACCCGGGCGTTTCCTCCCGCCTTATCCGATACAGGAACCTCCCGAAAGAGCCATGTCCGGTGAGGACCTGCGTCAGGCGGAAGGACGCCGTGGCGCCTCTCAAGCCACTCCTCGAAGAGGGGTCTTACCGCCGTAATTGTGGCGTGCCCTGCGCTGGGTTGCGACAGTCGCACTCTCCATGCCGCCATGAGATCCCGCCGGAGCTCTGTCCGCTGTGCCGCGATTTCTCGCGGCAGCGGAGTTACGCCCCGGCGTTTCGCCTCCTCGCGCCACTCCCAAACGTGCGCGAGGACTTTTGCCTCCAGATCCCACGGTGGCAATCCGGCAAGGAGGCTCGCCGCCTCGCAGGAGACCGTGCGGTATCCCCGTACCATCCGGATGGCCATGACCCTTTGGGACGCGTTCAACCGGCGGGCTGGCCGGAGCCTCAATGAACGCGCCCACAACCCTTTACCCGACCTGGGAATCGAACCCAGGACCCCACGCTCAGCAGTCGCGCTTGCGACCACGAGACCAACGGGGCAAGTTCGATAATACTATGTTCGTAACAACATAAAATAACTATGAAAAGTTTAGGAAAAATCGCTTTTGAATCTTGTGTAAGTGTTAGGTATTTATGGGCGTAGCAACGTCACCACAGAACATATACGAGTATACCCTAACGTCAACGTCACTTACTGTAAAAACGTCTTAAAAATACAAAGACAATAAAAAGTAAATGTGTTTCCATTAATAAGTCAATCATAATTAATTAAATCAAGTTAATTAGTCATCGTCATCCTCAACATTGGTGTACCTATAGGTATACTTTTTGAAGAAATTACATAGGTACGTTTATAAGTCGTGTTTTTTTTACCTACCTTGATCAAATCCGCCCCATCCAATGAACATGCATTCGTCTCCCAATTGAGGGTCAGCGAGACAGGCTGGCAGCAAGTTTGTTCCGAGTCTGAAGGGTCGCTTCCAGTGCTAAAGAGAAAAATAAGTTTAGTTCATATACCAATAGTAAGAAAAAAAGAAAGAAAAATGTTTTAATATCTCATGATAGTGTAGCTAAGATTTTAGATTGTCATCAATCATCTAAAGCATAGTTTAGGTAAAAAAAAATACCACCGTCTTCAAAAAAAACACTACATAATGAAAAATAACTTTAATTTCGGAAGTCGGTGTCTTTGGTTGTGTATTTTCGTTTTTGGCCACCGACTTCGGAAATTAAAGTAATTTTTCACGTATTTCAGTGTTTTTTTTTGGAAGTCGGTTGTTTTTTTGTAAAAATGTTTTTATTTTTCACTTTTTAGTTGTGGTACTTACCCCACACATTCGTATACCACTACTTGATATGTAAATAACCGTGACAGGAAATTATTAAAACATCATCAATGTAAACTAAGTGGAAAAAATACGCATTATTAGGGATAACTCAAAAACTACTGGTCAGTACTTGATCAAATTTAAATGGGACCACATGTGAAGCACCAGCTTTCAAATAAAAAAGAATCATCCAAATCGGTTCACCCAGAAAAAAGTTCTGAGCACACACAAAAAAAAATTACAGTCGAATTGAGAACCTCCTCCTTTTTTGAAGTCGGTTAAAAATACGCAGTATTAAGGATAACTCAAAAACACTGGTCAAAACTTGATCAAATTTAAACTAGCTTTCAAATAAAAAAAGAATCGTCCAAATCCGTTCACCCCACGGAGTATAGCATACTCCATGGTTCACCCAGAAAAAAGTTCTGAGCTAAGACACAAAAAATAAAACAGTCGGATTGAGAACCTCCTCCTTTTTTTGAAGTCTGTTAAAAAAATTATAGGCTGGAGCCTGCAAATCGCAAACAACCATTATGGGGCTTTTGTGTCATTAACATAAATAAGGCTTAAGCTGCAATGATTGAGACGCTAGTAAAAAGCAACAACTATTAAGGCGCTGCCTAAATGTAGGACACCGTATAATATAAGTATTATATAAGTACATATTACAAGCCAAAAATAAATTGAGTGTATTATCAAATGTTCAAAGAAAAGACTAAACAAAAAAAAAGACATTAAAATAATATGTATCATGATTATTCATGATAAAACAAACGTAAAATAGAAATTAAAGAAAAAAACACTAGCACCTCAAACAAGCAGGTTTTGCTGTTTAAAGACAGTGAGCAAAATTCGATTTTGCTGCGAGCGTGAGACAAAATAACTTTTTAACTATTTTTTTTTAATGCTGAGAACAGTGCTGGGTCTACTCACAAAATTCGAAAGATTAGAACTTCACTTTGTTCTGTTACTTTCACTTCGATACGAAAAAAGCGAGAGATGGAAACAAGTCGATTCGAAGTTCGATTTTCAAATTCCATTTCTAGTAGGCCCAAAAAAAAACAAACAATAAAACGTTCGGCTACATAATTATATAATCGTAAAATTGCAAATCATCTGTTAAGGTTTTAAATGTACTTAATAATTTTTTTGATATTGTTTGTTTTACAAAAATATATATGTGGTTAAATTTTTACATTGTTGTATGTTTTTTTACATTTAGGTAATATGTTCTCGCTGCTGTTTTACACGAGACCAAAGCACGAGACCAAAGTCACTTGCATCTCGTGCTACGCTCGCAATTCAATTATAGAATCCTTCTCTTACTCGGTATCCAAAATCAACACTCGCAGCAAAAACCAACTTTGCTTTCTTATTGCACAGCCACTGATAATTATTATCGTCGCATAATTCATAAAATGTTGACCGTAAACTATTATGTTTTATGTAATGACAAAAAAGGGAATTCAACCAACTAAAGAAATTAACTGCAAAATTACTTTTATTTTGGTGGTCATTCGATACAACTAACATCAAACGCATCGCTGTTTTGAACCTTATTTGTTGCCGCGATGCGCTATTGTCAATTACCTAAAAAATTGCATCTTACCGCGCCTTAAGTAGGTTGTAAGTTGATTCTGTACTACCTACTAACGAAATGGGTGAATAGTAAACTTTTATGTATCTATTTATAAGTAAATGACTCACCAAAATTGCGAGATTGTGGTGAAGCCCACCGTGCTTATACTGGGGATGTAAGCGGTAGGAAATGACGCGGCTTCTCGAACGTGACCTCTCATTGAGGTTCCAAAGTCCAGCGATTAGTGTGATGTCCCCGGGAGAACTCCTAGTGGCGGGAAAACAAGGGTTAGTCAACTTATGACCCCTATGTAAAATTGGCGATGATGGTTTATTATACGTCCATGGATAGCTGTAGGTATGACCATACTTTTCCTAATAACTTGATCTGTACCTAGTCATAATTAAGAAGCTATTACGCATATTCGCAATCATCCAAAGTCCACACAAACGTTTGCAGGACATGCAACAAACTTAGTAATAAATCATTTTAATAATACCTGTGACTCAAATAATCAAAACGTCCACGGCACAACGAATTAGCCTTCACATTCAAGTTATCATAACTATACACTCTCCACGGAATCTTTCAGGATGCTATTACTACCTACATGTGTTGGTTATAGTTTTTTCAATACAGTTCCTCGAAAACTGGTTCTTGTCGCACTACGATTAGGTTCCATATGCAATGTATTTCACACGCGTGCGTTTTTTGCATTTACCAACACGTGTGTAGAAATATAAATTGCCACACATATACTTAGTCCAAATTGGTTCAATGCCTATAGTCGGCGGTGATGGTTTTTTTAAAATCTCGTTAAAGAGATATGCGTCTTTACGGCGTTATTATTTTTTGAATATTTATATGTTTATAAATAGAATATCGTCAAAAAATATGATAATTACAAAAAAAAAATCTTTTATGAACAAATTAAAATTTATTTGTGTTCTAAACTAAAAATATTTGAATTTTCTATTATTCATATTAGGCTGTTTTCTCTCTTCTTTAACCTGCGAAGGTAAAGCGCGGGAAAAAAAGCAAATTCAGTCTTATTTATTTAATGACAAAAATATTTTTCGTCCTTTTATTTTATTTCTTCAAAAGTGTATTGAATAACGTCGTTTGATACACGTGGACATTTGTTATTGCAGTTCTCGGCTCCATAACTCCCTCGCCTACGGCTCGTGTGTGTATTCCGCCTCGAATGCAATAACAAAATTTCTCCAGTTGTATCAAAATGTACTATTATAATCACTTGAAAGTAAAAGTTGAATAGTACTAGGGTTACCTATGAACGCAGTCAGCAGCTGTAATAGCAGCTCTGGGATGAATGAGCGTTGCGTAACACTGTACGGTATTTATCTTGTGACTTGGTACCACTAGTGCCAACCAAGGATGCGACCCGTTTTCCGTATTGCCTATCTGTTTACCTGTAAGGAATTAAGGATAGAATTAATGTTAAAACGAATTGGTAGATATCGCAATAGAAGAACTTCAGAAGTAAGATTTCATAAAATATATCTACCCAGCTTAATTTTACGTAGAACCAAAATGAACCTTCGAGTATTTAGCGAGACAAATGTTCACATATTCTAACATCGGCTGTTATGAATCCATAATAGGTCCCTACCTTATCTTACCCCTACCTTGGCCTACCTTTAGTTCTATTAGTAACGTAATGCTGGGAAGATGCCTCCCTAATTCTTAAAATATCATAAAAACATAATCACCTTTGTTTTTTAAACCGACAGTCTTTGATGTCTTGCCACAATCTTTAAATACTTGGCGATCTTCAAAATCACCATCATTAACATCAGAACTCGTATCAAAAGATCCGTCCACAAATGATTCCTTGCTATCGTCTCCAAAGCTGTCAGTGGTAGAGGTTCTTGCTATTAAAGATGGCTGCTTACTTTTATTCCTCATCAAATTAAGGAGTTTAAAGTCTTGTAAAACGTTAAAGTCTGGGTTGGATTGGTAGCTGATGGTTTGGCTCTCTGCATCGTAGTTCGATTCATCTGAGGCGGTTGTTAGTTTTATTGGTTTACCTCGTGGTTTTGATTTCTTACCATTCCCTGAAATTATGTAAATATCGATTATTTTCTACCTAGCTACCTAAATGAAAATAAAAAAAACAACATTTGTAGGCATAGTTTAGAAATATACCTGCTCTAGGATCGATAGTAGAATATCCAAATGTGCCACTGTCATTATCGTCATAATCGTCGGTGCCTCCGTAACTTGAGCCCTTATTTTTGTTGAAAAATACCCAATCAGGGGGACTTTGTCCATGATCAGAATACAGTCCAGTAAGGCCCGGTTTTGGAACTTCTACTTCATAATCTTGAACATAATCATCTGAGGTGTAGTCGTATCTCGTGTTCGACTCTTGTTTCTGCTTGTTCGTGTGCTTAACATTTTTGACATTCCAATAGGGATCGTCATAATCGTAATCTGGTGAAGAAATCTTCGTTTGTGTAGCAGGCTTAGATTTGAGGCTTTGATGTGCATATTTTCGTTGTAACAAAACCTCTCTTTGCTTTTGGGAAACATTTTCCTTGTTCGATCTTTTAGGGCGTTTAATCTTCCTTATAGTATCAGGGAAATATATTTTTGATTCATCTTGGTTTTTATTTTCTAACGGTAGCACGCAACATATTTTGTAGCGTTCAGTATTTACTTTCCTTGCGTCTCTGTTACAAAACAAATCTATTAAATTATTTATACACAAACGTCACAGAGGATATTATCAGCGACTGTTTGATGTGTAAATAGAGTAAATAATAAATTTTACTTACTTGATATCCAAAACGAGCCCGTTGTTCCGATTGCATTCAGTTTTTTTCATAAAAGTACAAATATTTTCCGACAGCTTTTCTTTGTAATTCATATTAAATGATACTTTATCATTATAAAGAACAGTTTTATTGGAAACAATATTTTCAGTATTGTTTTTAGTTACAGTGGTGGGTGTGGCGGCAGTAGAAGTATTAAATAAATCTTTCCAAATAAATATATAATTTTCAGGAAACTTAAATATGAATTTGTCGCCTATATCAGGTGAATCGGTTCGTTCTTCAACAGATTGCAGCTCTTGAATACTGTTATTGACTACGTTACCATTATAAACTTTCTTCTCTTCTTCAGGCCATTTAATAAAATTGTGATCAACTACTTCGTCACTCGTTTCATCGATATCGGCTTTACTCATACTAATACTTTCTGAAGATTTCACAACACTGTCAGTAATAAGATTATCATCTCTAAACACGATTTTTGCACTTTCATCTGTATCGAACTCAGTTAAATTCTCAAATTTTGGAGGTGGTGGTTTTACGCCTTGGATGCTGGCCAATTTATCGTTTAACCACCAGAACGTCCCGTCTACTTGAGCAAAAGAGAATTTAATTAGAACAATATAAATAAGAGATTGCGAGAGCATCGTTTATTGTGTGTATGCTCGTTAGTTAGAATTTAGTTCAAATGCAGGATGTTGCACTGTTTGCAATATTGTCGCGTGATTTCGATATAATGCACTGGTCTATTATTCGACGTCAATTATGTTATTCGCGATCAATGCGCTATGTTCCTGCGCACGTCCTGTGACTGTAGATCTGTGTCGAGCACTGAACTGGCCGGCTTTTGTTTTGGTACATTTAAAATTAATATAGGGCTTACGCAACGGTACTGGTGCTGGATATATAATCTATACTCTGCTCCAAAACAATTTCATGAAATTTGATGTCAGTACGTATGGTCTGGCAGATTTAGGTAGGTTATTAAATACAATACAAATAAATTGTCGAGTAACATAACATGATGAAAGGTAACACATTTCTACTAGAAAGTTATGCCCACTTTGAAAATACTTTTGATAAAATTACATTGGACGCAGCTGAAATGGGTTAAAATCAACTCAAAAAAAACTGAAGAAAAAAAAATTACTTGATAGTTGAATTTCTTCAAACTGATCCAAGAGTAAGTACCTAATTAGAACTTAAAGTTTGATCTAATTGCAAGTATGTAACTAGGTTTAGATATGCGAAAGTTGTTTTAGGATGCAATAATTCTTAACAAAATATATCAGAGGAAAATACTAAGAGGAATTAAGAAAATCGCTTTTAACTTGATGGTTTCTTTATTTAAAGGTACAGATTTCATTTATGTATTTATATTATATAATGGGATACGACGGTGAAATCGAGGGCAAACGTAATATTTTCTGATCCTATTTTCCTGCTTTATTATCCTATCCTCCTATTTCCTACTGTATTATATTGTCCTACTTTGTAAAAAAGTGTTAATCACAACATTCGGTATTTATGGAAACCTACCATATTGAAATAATGAAAAACAAAAAAAGAAACTGAATATTTAAATATGTAAGATAAAATATAGACACAGCATTCCGCGTAAAAACACCAACTTTATGAAAGCACTAAGCTGGTGAACATATTACTTTTCCTCTTCTTGCGCTCAAATCCTGCACTTGGTTTACAATCTTCTGTATTTCAGAAGCAGTTTCAACGGTTCTTGCCTGCACAATCGCCTCGTTAGTTTCTGCTGCTTGGTAGATTATGAAGTAGTCATCATTTATACTCTTTACAGCCAAACGGATGGCATGATCTTCTTCGCCACATCTGCAAGAGACACCCAAAGAGCTTACGACTTCCGCTGCAGTCTTTGCTTCAAAGACTGGAAATGATTTCTTCAAACTTGTAAGGTGCTGGAACCTATGTCCTGTGGAATATTCTAGATAGTTAAAATCTAAGAGCGTTGTGGCTTTTCCGTCGACACATTGACATTGTAGGTCATTTTCTTTGGAGAGCGAATATTTTAAACACGTCGGGATAGTAAGATTGTCGGGAAACTGCATCACTGCTGTCCAATTTCCATAGAAATTTTGAATGTCCGCATTTGTAATAGCTAAAAGCACTGATAGAACTATTAGTTGCCACATGGTTGACGATACGATATATTTTACCGCTTTGGAATAGTACTGCTTTATTTACATTGGCAAAATAACCTCCTGACTTAACCAATAACATTAGATAGGTGGTTTTAGGGTTCCGTAGTACAATGACAAAAACGGAAACCGTATAATTTCGACACATCCGTTTGGATGTTACACATCCACTGTTCTGCACACCCACATTCTCTGTTTACTCGGAGACTACTTGCACTAATGGAATTAATGAAAAACCCTGTCAGTCCGTCCCTCTAGATGTTAAACAGTAATTTTTCAAGGAGAATACTTTCACTATAACGATGTAAATTGGAAAGATGCGATTGAATTGATGTTTTTAATATATACATATTAAAAATACAATGCACATAAGTGTTTGGGATATTTTATGATCCCATAATTAAAAAGATTATGATGTTTCTAAGGGCTAGCGCGCACTGGGGTGCGGTGGAATGCGGTGCGTTATTTCTGCCGTATGGTAGTGACACACTTATTCAACTTAAATGAAAGTACGTGTTGTGAGGGTCTCAATTTTTTTTTATAATTTTAAAATAAAAAGTTTTAAAGTTATTTAAGAAAGTAGATTAAAATTGTCAATTTTTGGCTCAAATTTTAGGTTCAGTAATTTCGAAAATAAGGGGCGGATTCTTATCTCCGAAATTATTGAACTTAAAATTACAAAAAAAAAATGTTCTTTACTTACAAATACCAACCTCGAAGTCTTAGGTCTTAAAATAACATGGTAATTGTCTTCATATTATGCGTACAAACTTACATTTGCAGTTGGAATGTATCGGAGAACATGTTTTTCAACTGCACAGTTAAGTTTGTCCTTCAATCTGGAATTGGAAATTTGGGCATCCGAGCACAGCTTTGAGACGGAACCCTCAGGTTTCATTCAAGTCTCACTCAGTTAAAGGTGCCAGCACGTCATCGACATATTAGATAGACTATCCATACTAATATTATAAATTTTAAAGTAACTCTGTCTGTATGTTACCTTTTCACGCCTAAACCACTGAACGGATTACGATAAAATTTGGCAAGGAGATGTTGGCATCCTGAGGAAGGACATATGCTACTTTTTGTCCCGATAGCACGTTCCGGTGGAGTAATTTCCGGCATCCACGCGGGCGAAGCCGCGGGCAGAAGCTAGTCTTCATATATTTATTGTTGCACAAAAAAAGACTAATTACCCTAACGGTTTTGGGTGCAACCCATCATGGCCTTCAGATCTAGTAAGATAATAGTGGCCCTGACACGTATTACAGTAATAAACAATCTTTGAATCATTCTTAATGTCAGGAGTCATCACACCAAGATAAAATTAAAGTGCCTAACCACAGCATCTAGATGCTGTACTGTTGACTATTTTTTTTTTACATACCGGTAGGTATGTACCCCAAACCCTTGTTTCTGCTCTTGTTTACTTAAAATCTGAACGTTATCGCTTCAAAAATTATTTAAATTCCTTAAACTTACTTAGTCTGTTGACTTTGAACAAAATCTTTCTTTCTAGAAACTACACTAGGGGCAGAAACTCCCAAAACCGTATATTTCGATCAAATTTTCCGTGTGTAACGTATTCGATGACAAATTAGTTTACGTCGGAGCGTCTCCCCTGGCAACTTCCTCAAACTCTTGATAAGAGTTACTCTAAAAACTTCGTGCAGTTTCCAAATTGATTTCGATCGAAACTAGAAACTTAGTGCTGGCAACCGATAACTTAGTTTACAGGGAACTAACGGGAATTTGTTTTCTAGTATTCATTAAACTTTTGCAGCTGTTATCCGTTCTGAAGCTGTTGCGATGTGGAGTAGAAAGGATGCTAGAGTAATGAAAATTTCTCTCTCCATTATGTTGTCTTTCATTGTTTTTAAGTTAAAAATCTTTTGAGATTTGTTACAAATATTGACTCGACGAAGTTATGAACCGATAAATATTGTGGTCTAATAAGTTTTAAAACAAAAAAATCGCAGAAAAGATAAGGCATTTTAGTCTTCTCATTTGATAAGTGTTGTTTTAATGAGTTTGACTCAAAACCATCTTATTTAACAGATAAGAAAATTACGAGGTTGGCAACTGAGTCTAGAACATTCCCTCGGCGAAGTATGGCCATTTGATCATCACGCTGGTTTCGTGAAGAGTGCAAAGATATTAGCTTCGCACTTATGGTGACAACATCATAAGTTCTTCTAAAAAAAACTCAACACAAAACATCTATTTCAAATAAACCAATTACAGACATTTTTGAATTTTCAAGGGGTCGGTCAGTCAGAAAGATGAAGGTAGATGCCCATTTCAAAGCGTAGTAGGTACCTATGGAGGAGAACGGGCAAGAAACTCCACGGACACTCTTTTAAATCAAAATACTGTTACAAAAAAAATGGTTACATCATTCATGTTGAAATCTTACATGTGAGAACAAACAAACGGTAAAAGCGTCCGTAATAAAAAAGATGAAAACAAAAAAAAAAAACAATTCAGAAATTAAAATAAGCCGTGGCAGCTAAGAGGTGACCACCTACTGACGGCGAAGGCGCCCGTTCACGAACATGACGTATGGATCAGCGCCATTCAGCTCAACGATTTTAAAGGGCCTTCGTTACAATTTAACTTATTCATTCCTACTATCGATCCCTACAGACTGGCCCCTTAGGTAAGGGCCTCTGTTACATGGACACTGAGCCACAAAGTAAAGAAAGATCGCTGGTCAATGGGAATATTTTGAGCGCTGGTAGAAATAAAGGCACTACTGGTGATCTTGGGCCTCTGCAGTTCAAACTTTCGCAAACACAATGATAAGTCCTAAAACTAAGTTCACCGATTCGCGCTCTTTACCGTACACCGTATAATACCGTGATAATATTTTTCTTTATTTTTACACCAACTTCATTTCAATAACTCAGATAAGAAGTTCAGTCCCGAAACACAGGGTGACACTATTCTTAGATATAGTTGTACAAACACGTACCTGACGTGTCATTAGGTGTGCACTTTGTACAGCAAAAATAAATATTCTCACGCCAATTTCGCGAGATTTACAAAGACAATGGAACGAGTCGAGTTAAAAGAGCGAAACTATTCTTGTTTACGTATTGTGCACTGAAGTAGAATTCGTAAGGAGAAGGCGGCAAGGGTTCATTGTGTACCTAGACAATTAGAATGCATAGCTCGCTCTCTCGATTTACTTTCAGGTTGGCGTAGAAAATTGGAATGGCAGGTTTTTTCAAGCGTTCCCTTGAATCGAAGAGTTCTTTTATTGAATAACATGCAGTGGTTTCTTGCTTTGTTTCCGGGGAAGCTAGTTTTTTGTGCTGGAGTACCTAGTCTAAACTAATATTATAAAGCGAAAAGATTTGATTTTTTGTTTGTATGTTTGTTACGCTTTCACGCTAAAACGGCTGAACGGATTTGGATGAAATTTGGCACATGGGTAAACCATGACCTGGATCAGGAAAAATTAAAATTTTATTCCGATATTCCCACGGGATTGAGAATTATGTAGGTGAGACCGCGGGACGCAGCTAGTGTTACATAAGAACGTGGAGAAATAACAGTGTATCACAGAGACATGAAATAGAGGGGTATACATTGTGGGTACATTAATTGGGCGTTAATAAGGCACATCGAATATTGGAAAAATGCTGTCGTACTGCACTGGTTAGATAAGCGACCGACGACGCTCTACAAAAGCGATTTTTTTTAACTCCATGTGCCATAGGTATTAACATAAATAATTAAATAAACAGCCTTAAAGGTATTATACTTCTACTTGGCAACATACTCCTATCTTTATTCAACTAGGATTTACCTAAAAAAAAATTACGATTACCATGCCTCTAATTACTCGGTATAGGCGGCTATCGTAAATATTATTTTATAAATACCCAATAATATGATAAACATTTCTGAAAAAGTAAATATTGTTAAGTTCTATAGGTAGGTACGTTCGCGCCAAAATAAATTAAAAAGAAACACATTATCTTAATTTCGTCTTTCGCCTTTGTGACCAGCTGTACCAATCCTTTAACACAAAAATGCGAATGAAACGAATCTACAAAATGGAAGCAATGTCTCGAATAGTTCTCGAATCCGTTCCGTTCGACCGGCGAGATTTGTGTGGACGACGTGAGAGCATTCCAAAGAAATAGTCGCTTTCCAAGGTGCCAGGCAGGGCCGAATGCTTTACGGAATATGGACACTGAATAGTTGAATAGATAGAGGGAAGAAATGAATTCAGAAACCTGAAATAGTCGGGTGACTTGGTACTCTGGAGGTCAGACAATTTTCGGGTCTAACTTTACCCGCACATACCTAATACAAATAACGCTAAGCCACAATGTTTCGGCAATGTTTTCACAAGGGGGTGGCAGGTTTTATAGAGCACTTGTATTTATTAATGTAATAACTAAATAGGTACGCGACTATTGCTAATGAACTCGAAAAAATCGAGCTACATGCTACTAACAAGAATGTCCAAACTGTATAACACTTAGCTTATTGTATATCCATTTAGACCCGCGTAACACACTTTCAATCTCAATCCGAAAGTTTTGAAGGATATTGGTAACTCATTGCGTCATAAGTTTCAAAAATTCGTCTGCTCACAATGAAAGTGGGTGAAATGTCAAATTGAAACCCATTGCGATCAATTGTAATTTTATTTGCAATTATCCCGCCGGACCGAACTTAACAAACGTGCTTGCGAGCAATGAGGCACCTTGTAGACGTCTAACTACGAGTATGTAAAACATACTTAGGCACAGTCAGGAAAATGAATTGTTAAGCAAATTGACACCCCATGTCAATTGGCCGTATTATAGCCATTTATTTATTTAAACTTCTCGCACATAATTCCTTGGGCATTCTCTACCAGTCAACCAAGGCTCTATTCCCATCCAAAACCAAGAGCTAATACCATTTGGTATTAGTTTATTTCCGAATTTATTTTCTATTCCCAACGAGTACCACATTTTAAAACTACCAAAACAAGTTTGAAGAAATCAGATACAGCCAGGTTCAGTAAAATTAAAATTCTTTGAGTGACGAACTAAGTTTCCGAAAACATAATAAATGTTCCCGAAAATCCTAACCCTAAACGGTCGACGTCAGTGGCATCCCGAGGTTCGGTTGGTTAGGTTCCTTTAAACCCTTTAGACAGAAATAGGAGCCCCGCGAAGCGGGGCTCCGTCGACCAGCTTATTAACCCTAACCCTATATTTAGATTACCCTAGATTTCGGTAAAACGCAATTTAAATAAAACTTTGTGTAGCTGAGTGTACAAAAAGTCACGCTTTGGTATTCGTTAGTAATAGATTTTTTATTTAAAAAAATGTGGTACTCGTTGGGAATAGAAAATAAATTCGGAAATAAACTAATACCAAATGGTATTAGCTCTTGGTATTGGATGGGAATAGATCCAACCAAGGGTGGTGAAGAGATAAGATGGCAGGTGTTGAGAGGAGATAATAATATTAAAAAATATTAAAAAGATAACCTGCATTTCATTCCGTTTCATGTATCTATTAAATAATGACAGTTGTGATTTGAAATATATACAGGTGGCAGGGACATCGACGCGCAAATTGAAACCATGAATTCGGCACAAGGTTTAGACCCCCTAGCGCAGAAATTTCATGTCGGTTACAAAAAATAATAAAAACGCTGTTTCATAGAAAAGTCCAATACCAACGCTGTCAAAATGTATGGAACAGTAAATTTATTTAAAAATAGCCGACGAAAAATTTCAATGGATTCAGAATCATGTGCTGAATTCATGGTTTCAGTTTGCGCATCGATGTCCTGCCACTGCTATTTACGGACAATTGAAGTTGGTAGACAATTTGCTTCACAATTGCTTTCCCTGACAATACTAAAAGAAATACAAAGTCAATTTTTTAACAATGAAATGAAATGAATACGGAAAATTATGTGTGGGTAATTATGGGTGGTGGTGGACTAGTTTTATGAACTATCTTCGAAATTCTAATTTTGCCGAGTTTGTGCGTCAATACAAAAGTATTGGTTCCTGGAAATGCCGGTCATCAAACTGTGACGCTGGAAGTAAATAAATCGTACCTACTGTAGTGAAATAATAATGAAAATTCACGACTTTAACACGTCAAAGACGTAATAATTTAATAAAGTATATTTAAAAAAAGAATCGCATCAAAAAATATAAAGAGTTACAATTAAATATCATTAAAACCGTTGCGTAACAGGTAATTTTGCGTAGGTAAATAAAAAGAGATGATGTACGAGAAAACTTAACACATTGATTGTCCGTGCATTCAGGAAACGTCTACTCTTTAAATTATAGTAACTGCAAGAAAATCCTTAAGGAAACTCTTCAAACAATGTCCTATGAAGATACAGAGAAGTTATTACTAGTGCTAAAGTAAATATTGTTTGTATTATTGTTATTTTTTAATTAGTTAGTTAAGATACTATAATTTTATATACCTTTTTACATTTATATACCAATAAGACTGTTGTGCGTGTTATGTCGTCGGTGAGATAAATAAAGATTCGGACTACAAGGAAATAAATTGTCTTTAATTCAAGTTCCACAATACTTTGTTATAGCTAACTAGGTACTATGTATGCGTCGAGGCAGGGCGGTGATGTGTAGGCGACTGGCGAGCCGATTGCCCGCTCCCACATACTTCGTCAATAATGCAACTCAGCATATTACAATTACTAAGTCGCCACATCACACCCCCCTTTTCTCAAAAAATTTTTACAAAAAAAAATTTTTACTCTATTTAATTCTTAACGTAACTACGTGCTTACATCACTATCATGGTGCTAAGAAATCTCCTGAGTTACAATGTTGCTTATGATAACATTCTATCCTGTCAGCATTCCAACAGTTGAATGCTCCTATTGTTTTATTTCTATCGCTAAATATAGATCTTATACACCTTATTTTCTAAGAATTTTGCGGTCTCGTCATTGCCTGGGCTCTGAGCCGACTTTAAATTTTACATTTGGGCTGTAACATTATAACGATTAAGGGTAGTTACCATGACCTCCGCTCTGCAATAACTAAATAACACCTCGCGGGTCGGCAGCTTTGGTCATGGTAACGCCGTTCACAAAATAAACTACATATATTACATGCTACATATTCTTACTCACTATTTTGTTTTTTTTTTTTTTTGCACAATTCACAACGTCGCTTAGCTAAACGTATCCCGTGGCGGTGGCCGGGTTTCCCACTGTACCGGGTTGACTTGCCAGTAATCCTGGCACTTCTTTTCTTAGCCATTCCCTCGCATGGCCTGCGCACCCTCTCTTGATAGCGTAACATAGTACACACGCGTCGCTTTACTTTGCTAAAGCACGTTACGTTTCACTTTGCTACGCGGTCTGATCGCCTCTGCCTCGTAAGCTTTTTTTGAGTCGCCTACCCTGTTGCTACGTGTTTAACAACGCGGAATCTTTAAATCGTCGAAAGGTCACCAGTGTTGTGCGTGTTATGTCGTCGGTGAGATAAATAAAGATTCGGACTACAAGGAAATAAATTGTCTTTAATTCAAGTTCCACAATACTTTGTTATAGCTAACTAGGTACTATGTATGCGTCGAGGCAGGGCGGTGATGTGTAGGCGACTGGCGAGCCGATTGCCCGCTCCCACATACTTCGTCAATAATGCAACTCAGCATATTACAATTACTAAGTCGCCACAAGACTAATATGATATGTGATTATTTAATCAATTAATGTTACCTACAATCGCCTGAAACACAGGATTACCTAGTTCAGGCACAAATTATGGTTGAACTTGACATAAATTTAAGGAAAACTGTATTTAACCTTATACCTTATATTTTTGAATATAATTTTTATTTTTTATTATTAGTAATACATTTCCGACTCAGCCATGACGTACGTGCATTACATGTAATGTATTAGGTAATACAATGCACATATAACCAGTTGCGACGTCCATGCATTAAATGTAATGCACCCAAAATAAGCTATGACGTCCATGCATTATATATAATGCATACTGAAATTTTCAGAAATTTCAGTAATTATCATTATAACACGAGGTTCGTGGTTATTCCCATTGTAAACAAATTATATTCAAATAAAATATCGAAAAAAAAAATCCGAACGTCTCGTGATACGTAGTAAATTTTGCTTGGACAGTCAACGTGTTAAGGTACATCGGATTGCAAATCTTTGTTACGTGTGTGGGTTCCGAACTAGGGAATCGATTGCCTTCGGTTTTAGGATCGTGACCACTTAATTACGTAAACTTTTAAATGAATATTATCTTATAAAGATGAACCTAAGTTATCCCCATAGAAACAATCCTGGTTAAAGATCAACTAGTATTAAAATGTTAATGTAAGTACTGAATATAAAACGACGCCAAAAAGCTAAGTACCTTAAAAGCCTCTATCTTAAAACGCTAGACGAATATACTGATATACATACATAGGCACATAAAAACTCCTAGGTTTCCATCAACCCTGACATCTACCCGACCTTGAAGTTCCTAAAGTCTCACAAAATATTTGTCATGACAAGCTCGTCGAAGCGCGTCTAGGGACCCATATCTTTCGCCAGAAGGTCACATTTCTTATTGCTTTGAGCCAACAATTTTTTACGTATTTCCCAGGATATGTTGTATTAGGTTTGAATAAATTTAAAAAGAATTTTCATAAAACCCGTGGAAATAAAGTCGGAAAATGGTGTGTGTACGCATCAGGCGAAATAAAGATGGCTTTCTACTAAGTAGGAAAAAAAAGAAAGAAATAAAGAAAAAAATATTTATTCTGCACAAACAAGACGCACATAAAAAAAATTTGACAAAATACATACACTAATAAAAAGTAGCCAAAAGCCTCGTTTTTTTCGTATGGTCGTAGCCCTCTTCCTCTCTCCTACTTTTGCTGTGCCCGACGGGGTCCACAACGATCATATTTTTTGTAACCTACTTCTTAAGTTCACATGTGGAAGCAATAAATAATAGGTCTTTACCTATGAAATTGCCGTTTTGTATGAAAAAATTTAAACGAATTTTTTTCATGAATTTTTTATTTGTATTAATCGAAGTAATCACCCATGCAATCAATGCATCTTTGCCATCGCAGTGGCAGTTTATTGATACCCTCCTTAAAGAAATCAGCTGGACGGGAGGCAACAAATTCTTCAAAGGCATTTTGTACTGCCTCTCGGGTATTAAATTTTTTTCCCGCCAAGAAGTTATCCAAATTCTGGAAAAAGTAGTAGTCTGTAGGCGCAAGGTCTGGTGAGTAGGGCGGATGACGGAGAGCTTCCAACCCCAGTTCTTGCAACTTGGAGACCGTCTGCTGTGCAGTATGAGGTCGCGCGTTGTCGTGCAGGAGCAGCGGAGACGAGCGATTGACCAATGCTGGTTGGAGATGCGCCAGCTTCTCCATCATTGTGTTCAGTTCTTCACAGTACACATCTGCAGTAATGCTCACCCCGTTTGGTAAGAAGCTGTGATGAATCACACCGGCGCTAGACCACCAAACAGTGACCATCACTTTTCTAGGGGTAAGTTTTCGTTTAGGGCATTGTTTAGGTGCTGAACCAGGATCCAACCAACTTGCTGAGCGCTTACGGTTATCAAACAGAATCCATTTTTCATCGCCGGTAACAATGCGGTTCAAAATTCCTTCATTTGTGTGTCTGTTGAGCAGTGCAAGGCACGTCTCGACGCGTACTTCGCGCTGGCGATCATTGAGTTCGTGGGGCACCCATTTGTCAAGCTTTTTTACCTTGCCAATTTGACGCAAATGGACCAATATTGTTTTGACGCTAACGTCGAAAGCTGCTGCTAATTCAGCCGTAGATTGTGTATCATCAGCTTCCACAATCGCCTTTAATTCGTCATTGTCGACCAAAGTCTTCGGACGACCGCGAGGTTCATTTTTCAGGTCGAAATTTCCAGAACGGAAGCGAGCAAACCAATAACAGGTGGTGCGTTGGTTTGTAGAGTTAGCTCCGTAAACGTCGTTGATGTTGCGTGCCGCTTGTGCCGCGTTGCTGCCACGACGGTACTCATATTCCATAATTACTCGAATTTTTAACGTATCCATGATGACGAAAAAGATTGAAATGCGATGAAAATGTAACACTAATCAATAAAGAAATGACTACTTTTAGAAAAAAAAATCCATGTTTTTAAAATAAAATTAATTTGAAATTA
Organism: Dryobotodes eremita; assembly: GCA_917490735.1. NCBI lineage: Eukaryota > Metazoa > Arthropoda > Insecta > Lepidoptera > Noctuidae > Dryobotodes > Dryobotodes eremita. Next base: position 13,113,072 of record OU823258.1, on the reverse strand, counting down.
GAATTCATAGCCAAACAAAAATTATTTTGATTTGAAATGGCCAGTACTGCAGAACGGCAATTTCATAGGTAAAGACCTAATATATTGAGTATTGAGTATTCAAAACCAAACCCGTACTACTCTCAGAAGACCAAAGGATTGGTCGAATGCCTGACAATTTTACACCAATATGCGTAATTAATTATGTTCAGGTTCTTACTGTTGTTGTGTGTTGCAGTATGCTGTAGCGGAATAAAAATATAAATACAATACTTACTGTAGAATCCTGTTGATCCCGTATTATATCACTACACTGGCTCACTACCACATCGTGCCTCTTGTGTATGAGTATCTACGCCACGCTTCACTCTGCACCTTTTCCCACCATTCGTGGTGACTGACCACAGACAACTTAGCCCCGGGGCTAAGTTGTCTGTGTGACTGACAGATAACATTAGTGACAGCAGCTACCTCACTATTTGTGTGAATGAGACAGTGTTTATATATCTGTCTAGTGTTTAAATAGACACACTACACTTATAATATTTAAATTTGGAACGTTTACGAAACAGTGTGTTTGAATTTTCGTAAAGAGAATTGGCAAAAAAAACGTTAATGATGGTACATGTTCTGTACCTACTATTAAATCCACAATAATATAAAGATATTCTTTATCGAAATTTTTATATCGTAACTGTACAATATTATGACCTATAAATTGTCGTATGATAATTTAACTTATAACCCGGTGGACCGTGAACGACCATTTTATGAAGCCTTTTATTTTGTCATGATTAATTACATTTTCGACATTAGCGAACATGTTTGTTATAGCTCCTTTGTTCCATTTATGATATTAACTGACTGGATTTCGTAGAATATTATCATTGAGTTTTAAGCATAAATTGATTATTATAATTAATTTTCATTTATTAACAACGAATCATATACTGATCTGTCAGTGAGTGACTTTGTTGAACTTTGAACACATTATTCATGAAAACCGAAAGCGAAAAATGCCACGTAATTTGGTGGTAATAAGAATAACACTTTATTTTCGTTTGCTACAATTTTTATTTACACCGTCAAAACCGGACATTCATATTCAACGACCGGATGTAAATAAAACTATACGACTACACGTGATATCACTTGCATATTTCACAAACTGTGCTATTCAAATTCACTGCAGGCGCAATCCAGCCCTGAAATAAACATAAAAATATGCTTATGCACTGTTTGACTCTGGTTCATAGTCAAGCGATTTTACCGCAAACAATGTTGAGTTCTAAAGTTAGAACAGCAAAGTTTGGTTTTGCTTGCGCATATTCTCTGTTCAAGCTTTCGCCAAATCCCTTTCGGATGTGTAGTAAAATCACGGCCCCGAAAATAGCGGTTGAATAAAAAATGAGAGATGGCGTACTAAATAAATGGTATCTCTTCATTCGGTTTTTTATTCTAGTTTAGACTAGCAACCATGAAATTTTAAATGAATGAGTTGAATTTCTCAGCTCTAGTGGTTTTTTAAGCAGATGAGGTATACGCTTAGCGGATGCGGTTTCGTTCTTTTGAGAGAAATGTTAAATGTGCGACGTGCTTCTTACCTATCAGCTTGATTTATGTCAAGCCATGTCTGAGGTTTAATAAAAGAGAGTTCCCTAAATAAAAATGGCATACCTCAACGCTCTTCTGTATTTGTGCTGCAGAAACGAGCCATTCGGGCAATTTATAACCTTGGTTGTGGGCATTCACTGAGGGATAAATTTAAGGAAATAAACATAATGACAATTGCATTTCAATATTGAAATGAGAACCTAATTTATGTTAAAAAGAATATTAATCTATATTCTAAACACAGCTACATTCCTGACATAAATACTAGAAACAAAGATTTACTTACTGTGCCGACGACTACGCTCCAAAAAATTATTAATTCATTTAAGTGCCAAAGTATACGTTTTTACAACAAACTCCCAAGCCATGTTAAAGAACAGACTGAGCCTCAATAAATTTAAATAATTTATTAAACAGAAACTCTGTCAAAAAGGTTTCTATAAAGTTAAAGATGTAGTTGGATGACAAAAAGGCTTGGGATTAATTAAGCTACTTCAATGTTCCAAGCAACAAACCATTTTATACTGTTTTAGAATTAATTATGTCATTTTTATTTTTATTGATTTAAGTCACATAACTTATGATATTTTTGATGACATTTATAGAGTAATCTGACTGTGAATGTGAGCAGCAAGCAGGCTAAATTGAATACATGACTTTATAACTGTCTGGCGGTTTGGAGTATTTTATGCGGCCTACCCAAATGTCCTTTCTTTGGTATTGTTCGTCGAGTGATTGAGCTCCTTAAGTTCTGAGTTAAGTTCTGAGCTACACGATTACTGACAAATGCGTGCACTGACTGGACAGGTCCACTGACATCTGTATGGTTCTTTCGTCAAAAGACCATTTCAGACACTAATCTACATGGTCCTCAAATAATTTGACCAAGATTATTTCCGGATTTAAAGTTTACTCATACCTCCATAGAAAAGGGAAGACCCTCCGAATAGACGGGTGTCGTGTCTGGTGGGCAACTGCCCGACGTTTGATGTCGGGACGTTGTATATATGCTAGTTACGTGGTAAACTCTGCTTACGCGATGTAAGATTTTGCGTGACGTCAGTGTGACGCGTAGCTCGCATGTGGCGTTGTAGATACCGCTACATATATACTTGCACATTGACATTGATGAATTTATATGTACATTGACATGCATATTTACTTTGTAAAATATTTTATTATTTTAATATTGTGAATGTGAAGATTATGTGGGTCATTGTTGTTTTCTTTTTCTTATCTTTTCTTCTCAGTTAGTTTTAATCATGGTCTGGCAGTTTTCGTAATTTATCCGGCCTACCCAAATGTCCTTTCTTTGGTTTTGTTTGTCGAATCGTTGAGCTCCTTAAGTTCTGAGTTGAGCTGCATGTTTACTGACCATTTCAGACACCAATATACATGGTCGTCATGTGATCTGACAAAGATTATGTCTGGACTTCAAAAGAGACTGTGACCTCTGAGTTTGTTCCGGCGTTTCTTCTCAGAGTAGTCAGGTAGGAAACGCCGACCTCATCTAGTTTTTAAAATAGGATTGGCGTGTAAAAGTGTTTGTACAAATCTATTTATTTATTTATTTATTTATTTATTTTATTATTTATGTACACACAGTAAAATAGATACAGATACGGTATATTAGTATTAAGTACAAAGGTACTGCTTATTTCTTAAGAAATTTCTTCCAGCAGACCTGCGAAAGGAGAAATGAAAAAGAAATGTAGACAATAGTGTGTGAGATCAAGAAGAGAAGAATTTGATTCGTGACGTCTTAAACTAGAATATTAAATATACTTACATATAATGCAAAATTTAAATAAAAATCACAGACAGACAGAATCATTTATCATTTGTCTTCTAGACAAAGCTCGGCTGTTTTAAGTCACTAATTCATTCTCAGGTTAAAATTTATACTTTTATGGATCATTATCATCTTCCTAGACTTTTCACAACTATGTTTGGGTTGGCTCCAGTCTTACCGGATGCACCTGAATACCAGTATTTTACATGGAGCGACTGCCTTTCTGACCTCCAAAACCCAATAATTTATAATCCTATCGATACGGAACTCTAAATACTTTAGTCAATACAACGATATTGTACCGCTGTTTTCACAGCCCAATCATAGTTTGTGTAACAGCAAAGGGATCCGAGTGCGGTTTGCCACCGTCCTATTTAGAATTCAGCGGCCATGGGCAGATCCAAAGAAAAATCTGCATCTTTAATACCGTTCCCATCTTCAGTAGGAAATGTTACACTCTTAATCTAAATGTAAGTGGCTACAGATGCTGTTAAAAGTTTAATTTTTGTCCAAGTTTGGGGGAAACGTTATTTATCTTTCAACTCCGGAGCTTATACAAACGCCCCTTGCGTTTGTCATTTGGGGAAGGGACAGAGATGGGCTTTTTTATAGCTTTGCGTTTATGTTGCATATACTGTGAATTATCCAGTTCAGTTATTTAGTCACCTGCATCCATTAAGGGAGCGAGCTATGGGTTGATTTCGAAATTCATAAAAAAAAACAATCAATAGCCTTTTCGCAACATGTTAGGGTCGGGTTCTAGTCTAACCGGATGCAGCTGAATACCAGTATTTTACATGGAGTGAGTACCTATCTGAACTCCACAACCCAGTTACTGGGTAACACGATACGCCTTGGTAAGACTGGTTATCAGAATTTTGGGCTTCTGAGTACCGTAATGCTGTTAAAGATCTACGAATGACAGCAGGTACCAACGGCTTAACGTGCCTTCCGAGGCACTGAGTGGTCTCGTTATGTAATTGATGGTCACCCATCCATGAACCGACCGTGGCAAGCGTAGCTTAACCTCCGATCGAGCCGTGCAGCTGTTATCATTTAGCTATGAGCCTATCTATCATTTAGCCACGAGCCCCTTCTAGCATTTAGCCACGAGCCCCTTCTAGCATTTAGCCACGAGCCGAGATTTCGAAATTCAAAATCATATACAAAATCCATAAAAAGTGGTTGTTTTGCAAGTACGCCCGTGTTGTTACTAAAACCTGAGATTGCCAAGAATATTTCGGTTATAGATACCTATGTTTAACTTTTACTTTAAGTAAATAAGTTACGTAGTTTTCACTCACACGTGGCAACACTAAATGAGCTCTCCTCTTTATAGACCCAGTAATTAATTAATGCTAACAGCTAGCTGTTCCTGATGGCGCCTTATAAGCATAAAGAAAATGCTGGCCGCATCTCCAGGGTGAGGAAAACTTTACTAGTTCGTGCTGCAAGGTCTTAGTAACTTCAGTTTGAGTTGGGTAGTAACAATTTGGAGGTCAATGAAAACGTATCCTGTCAATAACCTTAGCATACAGGCCCTAAGATGTGGATTCCAAATCAGAATTAATAAAAAAAGAGCTTGTGTTACATCTTTTTCCTTTCTAGGTCTTCTTTAGATTTTAGAAAATTGCCAGGAAATGCATACCATGAATAGAATTTTAGGTTTCAGGAAATAACGACTTTTTTCAAGAATAGGAATATTTCGACCCTACAATTTTTTTATAATTAATCACTCAATGTATATTTTATAGCAGTATTTAAGTAACGTTACAAAATACCTAATAATAATAATAATTTATTTACCACTTAAACATTTTCTACCATAAAATTTACCATTTTATATAATAATTTATTTACTACTTAAATATTTTCTACCATAAAAGTTACCATTTTGTGGTATTCCCCCTAAACGAACCTTAACAATCGACTTCGATAGCGAATCGAGTGATGGTGAATAACAGCTGTGCTGGACACAAACATGTCCTACAGCAGTACCCAGTTCCACCATAAATCGGATGAATGACGCCACTTCCTCCATATTTAACGTGCCGTTTCGATAGCGAAATTGAAACTAAATATTTGCGATGGAAATTGAATATGGTAACGATGACCATTCATCATTGTCTCGAAAATTCGTTTCATATTAAACGGACGGACACATTTTAATCTGTTTTTATGTATGTCTGTATCGAGGTGTAATAATGCTTTTTGAGCACGAATATTGTAGGCTCCCGCAGACAGGCGTGATGCGACAGATCGAACAATAAGCATGAAGTTTACATAGAAATTGTTCTACTACAATCGCGTCGCGCTGTCGCGGTGCGCCTGTCTACGGGAGCCTTATTACGTGATAGGTTTATGTAAGTAGGTAGTGTACTTGCGAGACTGATGTTTGTTTTTATTTTGGTGATTATTATGGTACATCATTTCCATAAATGCTGCATAAACGGCGTCATCTCTTTTTTTAGTCCAGCGAGGTAATTGCGTAACACACTAACAGTAGGAATAGCTTTCATTTTGATAGTTCAATAACATTCATTGCGTTATTTACGTTGTCGAGCACACAATTTTTTCGAACATATGAAGCAATGGATTAGCAATATCATTCAAAATGATTCAGATTGTGATTGATAGTGTGTTACTCAATTAGGGTGCTGAATTCCGTACCTATTAGGGTTAAAGGGGTGATCAAGGTACGTTTTTTCAGGAATCGGCTAAAACTGTAAAAGCATAACTTTCATTACCTATTAAGCACTTTTGCAAGGAACATCATTCCATTCTGTATCTGGAGAAGGGCGTTGTTAGCTGCGCTAAAGTTCATACTTTTGCAGCTATCAGCGTTTTACTTTATGTTCCTATTCGTGTGTTTATTGATCCTATTTTTTATTAAATAAAATACTTGGCTTCAAATAAACATAACATAATATCACGACTTGTTTACCCGAAGGGTTAGGTAGAGGTGTAGGTACCTATCGTGCATTGCGCCAGTTAAGTTTAAGTCCCTTGTCGTAGAGGGCGCAAGCCTTAAAAAAAGCTACCTGGTATATTTGCTTCGTGTTACCTACTGGGTAAATGAGTTTTCATAAAAGCACCTATACTAAGTACGGGCTAAACTTCCACCTGACTTACCTGTCTAACCTCCACAGCTTGTATTTTTGGGCAATGATCGAACACTGAACTCACTGCATTGCTCCCGACTAGTACCCGCTGGGGAACAATGAACGTGAAATACGGACCTCAGTGGGGCACACCCCTACGTTCGGAACATTGAGGAAAGTTTTACCACTAATTAAACTATTTAAGTGATATTTATTCACATTAACTCGTCTTTAGACACGTATTTTGGTTTTGCTTTGGTTTGTAACTAATTTGGGCTAAGTTGCCAAGACGTCTTTTGGTTCGCATGATGATGATAAATGAGAATTAACATAAATTATATAAAAAATTAAAAAACCAAAGTTATTTTTTTTAATAATTTCTATTCATTTTGTAATATAATTCGGTGACCATTTAACACTGCACAAACAACTCTATTATCAATAGGAAACAATATAAATATAGCCTAAGTTAATTCATGATTTTCCTCTCGAAGTGTCATAATGTCAACTCTTATTGCTTTACATTCACTTTGTCTTCCTGAATAACCAATTAATTATGTATTTGTATATATACATTTTTCTCATGCTCTCATTTCCATAAACAACAACAATCGTTTACATCACAGTAATTTAGCAGACAATATCATGTAAACAACACGCCGAGTCATTAAAAAGAAGTGGCGAATCGGGAGCAAAGTGGCGTAGCGTCATAGTGGCGTACCGCGTAGTGGTGGGCAAATGAACATTACAGTACGCCATTGTCTCCCCAGAACACTAATGAACAACTAACGAACTGAGACAAGCACTTTGCGACGCCTTTCTATGCCGGTCTTAACAACCATGAACAATAAATGTACAAAACAAAAATGTATCCAGCGGTTTTTGAATTGCCTAGGCTGCGTTCTCTCGTGTTTTAGATTTTTCAAAAGCATGACCTGATTGAAGTCAGTCTCTGCACTCAGTTGTTATATTTAAATGTAGCTTTTTCAAAGTTCTGTAACTTCCACTACTGAACATGATGATACAGAGAGGATGAGATGATGATGATGATGATGCATGATGATGATGAGGATGTGATGTACAATTTAATGAAGAAGTGTAGATCTTCAAGATTGAAGACCGTGTCGTAATTATAAATTATTATTTAAATTTATACGCTTTCACTGCTGGCCAAGCGCTACACGTCATATTCTCTACAGATATACTGCTAACATTAGTCTGTCGGTGACGCGAACCCATAAGATTTTCCCCTACCAAAAATCGCTCAACGCGCCTAAACAAGTTTTCACTGCAAAAAACCGCAAAATTATTCATTTATAAAAAATGCAAAAAATACGTAAAAAAAGCAAAGTAGACACCTAATAAACACTAAAAGCAAAATCAAACTACAAACTAAATATAACAAATAATAGTAAGTACATAGTATTTTATAAATAATATTTAGGTAGGTATTTATTTCATTCCCTGCCTTTAGATGTTTCTATCTTCTGTTGCAGTAGAAAAAGGCAAAGTACGAAATATCGTACACCTACATAGGTACACTGTAGGTAGGTACATAAATATTGTTTTTGAAGAGTTTTCTTTGACCTAGTCTTTTAAATAATACTAATATGAGATCAATAAACAAAAGCTATACAGGCTGGCAGGTACATCGACATGCATACTGAAACCATGAGTTCAGCACATGATAAAAGCAAAAAGAAAAAAACAAATCCAATGGGGATTTAGAATCATGTACTGAATCCAGCATAGTAACAGGTTGCGTGTATGTCCCTGTTAATCTGTATACCATTCGGATCAACAGGAAAAAAATTATGTTATATACATAATGTGCGGTACGTAATGTAGGTAATATTGTTTTGTCTTTTCCGATGAAAATAATATTCAGAAAACATTGTTTGCTTCTATGATTGGCCTACCTTTTCCACTTTAACAGTCCCAACTTCTTTGTTTGAGCAAAAGCTATTAGAAAATTTCACTTTGGTGAAAAAGATCTCCAGTCAGCATGGTTGGTAGCGGAGCAGCCTTGCTAATATTATCAATGGTGTAAGAACTATCAGGGAACGCCGAATGATCTTAAGTCTCGAGTTCTCGACATCCGAGTAGGCATTGAATGCACCAATGCTTAACGAAATCCGAAAGATCACTGAGAATTTCTTAATGTTAGTGTATGAAACTTTAGTATGATAGTCCCAAAGAGACTCTGGTAAGCCTGTCGATATTCCTTCGACATTAACACGTAGATGATGGGGTTCATGCACGTGCCCAAATACTCCAACATATGGGAGAAGATATTAAATATAGGTTCGGATTTATACTCCTTGTATGCGAGTCTCGTCGCCATTACAGGTAGATGAAATATGCAGAAAGATATCATGATTGCAGTAATCATGGCACATAGCTTCTTGTCTCTTTTTGTTGGGACTTTCCGTCTGACTAGTTTTCTTGTCAATCTGAACGGAGCCTTGAAGTATTTTTCGTAAGGTTTTTCTTCTCTAGGAGACTGAGGAGTAGTCGCTTCGCTGGTAGTCGGCGTTTTGTCACTATCAGTTGCCAGTGTTGCCACAGATTCAGCGGTACTGTTTACAGGACTTGAAGGGTCGAAGCTACCCAGCTCTCTCCCATCAGTTGAAATATCTGATTGAGTTTTTGATAGTGGCAAGTGAGTGGGCCGTGTAGGTTTGGTACGCTGGATTTTGTTTGCAGTTTGCACCGCCCACCATATTTGGGCGTAACATATGGCTATAATGAGGTATGGTCCCGCAAAGACAATAGTCAACAGAAACTTCTTCGGAGATTTTCCGTTTTTGTCAGGCATCATGGTGCAGCATCCTCCTTTGGGTTCCAAGTCGAATCGACCCCATGCCCCGAAGAAAGATGGCAGAAACATTGCAAATGCCGATATCCAGATGATTAGTATACTTATTGATATATTTCTTCTTTTGTACAACCTGGAAGAATGAATAAATAGTTGGAGTAAAAATTTCATTAGAACTCGACATATCTATTGTTTTGAATTATTTTTCTGTTTTAATGTTTACAAGGTATTCAGAAATATTGCTAATCCGAACTATGATACCATCACTTACTTGGGATACAGCGGTGGATGACAAACAATGACGTATCTGTTGATACTGATGGCTAGTACAGTGAAGATGGAAGAGCTGTTCAACACGAACTTGAAGTAAGCATACACCTGGCACATTACCCAACCATGGGTCCAATGCCCTTTCGCGAAGGTCATCGCGGCCATTGGCAGGATTAAACTGTTGAAGATCAGGTCGCTGGTGTGAAGGTTTATTATGAATATTGCTGTTGCATTTCGGGCCTGAAAAAGGACAAACGGCATATTCATTACAGGAATTGCATACATAGAATTGTGCCACAGCATGCAACGTCAATTCAATAGGTTGAAAATTATAGTTTGCACCATGTAAGTATAGAATCTTGGTCAGACAAAACAACATCCAAGCGCGTCATAATGGTGATAACACAACGTGCTTCAAAACAATTCTACTATAAACAGTCTGCCCAATAACTTTTAGCGAGAAACCTAAAGTCGTCACGAACTTCTTAAAAATTAAAATACGTATTATAATCTAGCTGTGCCCGAAGATAAGTCAGCGTGAAAGTAGAAAATATAACAAACCCACGTTTTTATTAAGCACGCTCTAAACCTTTCACAACACCATCTATACTAAAATTATAAGTATAACACCATACTACAATATTACAAAGTAATCAGCTACAACATCATGTAGCTATTGTCGATCAAAATACGGAAATAACATCATTTAAAAACGATTAATTTGTAGGTATGGTGTTTCTCTTTCTAGTTTCTATACCAATTCGGTTTTGGTCCTTTTAACTGAACGTTTCTCTACTATACCATGATACACACGGCTACAGATCAAGCTATATATGTATCTCCAATGTAAGCTGACCTCCCATTGTACGGAAATCCTATACAATGTGAGATCAGCTTATACTGGAATGTATAGCTTGATATGTAGCCGTGAGTACAAGCCACAGAATAAGTTATAAGCCGTGCGACCGCCCGATGGTTTTTCCTATCGGCAAAAATGACGAACTTCTATCCTCTTTTTGACTCCTTCAGGGGATGACTTTTCAAAAACCTTCCTTAGTGGTAATTTTCGGTAAATAAGCAACTCTTTTGCAATATTTTTGGTTCAAAACTAGACCCAGCCGTTCAGGCTGTGCATTGTCTGGCGTTTAATGAATTTAGATTTTTTATTAAGTAGATATATCTATCTACTTAATAAAAATTCGAAATTAGAAAAAATAAACTAATTTAATTACATTCATTCAATGACAGAGAATGCACAGCCTGAACGGCTGGGTCTAGTCTAGAAGCATGAAATTTATGTAGCTATATATAGCTATAGAAGATAGAATGATAAACTAACTGAGTGAATTATATGTGGATGCCTACCTATAAGCCAACTCAAAGGTGGAAAAAACTGCAAAGCGCAACGCTTACCTTTTTGTACCTAGCAAGTGCGACAATGGTGATAAGGTTGCCAGGAATGCCGATGAGCATGAAGATCGCGCAGCACGCCGAAGCGAACTGAAGCAGTGCTTCTGAATAGCACCGGAACAGACCAACTGCTGCCAGTTTCTCGTCCCACACGGACTCGTTCCCATATTCCGACCACAGTACGTCATCTGCTCTGGTGTAATTACATTCAGCCATCTTCCAAGTTTTTCCAATTTTCTTGCATACAACTGACAGTCTAAGAAACTACAAAAACATCACAAGACTCCAGGTAGTCTCTTCAAATTCTGATTTCGTGTTAAATTCTTAAACTTCCGTGTGCATTCACTTCCATAGATTTTTAATTAAAATGAGCGGTCTGTTCTCAATCATTATAGAACTGATACTGTCCTGTTTAGTGTATTTATTGTGGTCATGTTATTATAATGTAACTCATTATTCGTTAGTAATTCTCATAAGCACATAATTATAAACGTTGTCCCTATACGTCACTAGTGCTGTGGTTTGAGGATTAATTTAGTTAGTATGAGTACCTACGTATTGTAATAAGTATCCAATTGAAGTGACTAATTATTTAATAGTTTAGTTTAATTTTAAACCTTAGCTCATCGTTTTAGCAAATTAGAGGCGTTCAGGCAATTCATCGTCAGGATGACGTAAATAAAGGTGTCTGTTACTTCAGCGACAGCCTCGCTATGACAATTCTTAGTAATGAAATGAGGATAAAGATTTATTCCAGTTTGTTAAGGAGAAGAATATCATCTTTATATGGAAGTATGTATAATTCTTCAGCAGGGTTAGCACGAGCACCGTTTTGTCGACGGAAGAATAGACAAAAATGACGTTCCGTGTAGACAGTAGGACGGCAGCAAAGTAAAAAGAGTCAACTGCACTTTTTACGACATTCAGTAGTTTATTCACGTTTTTCTTTTATTTTGCTTATATCTCGAAAATGGTGTCCTATCGCAAAAATAATGAAAATTTCGACCCCCTTTATGAAGCCCTTAAACCCCTAAAACTCTATATGTAGGTAATAATTTTTCACAATTTTCTATACAAAAAGTGAAAAATTCCATTTATCCATTCCATTTATATTCTTTGTAGTCGTCGAGTGAAAAGTTTTCTACTGTCTCTTTAACACGGCGATTACAAAATTAAATTGTCTTCAATACCTTAGACAACTTTCAGTAGTCGGTGTGATTTTGACAGTTTGGGATAGAAAACTTTCTTCTGAAATAGTCTACATATAAAAGGACCTAGACAAAGATCGGTAGAAACGAAAGACAAAATGACAGATTGTAGAAGGATTTTTACGGTGCGATATCAAACATGGAGAAACGAAATGTCACTTTGTATAGAAATAGCTATGTCTATTCTTCCAAGAAATAGAAAGCGTAATGCTAAGCCTGCTTGTACGTGTGTAAGTATACTCCTCCTAAAAGGCTGGACCGATTTTGACGAAATTTTTGTGTGTGTTTGATTTGGTCCCTGGATGGTTTAGAACTTTAGATTCACAACTGGACCCAGTAGGTGGCGCTGTGTGTCCGATCAGCTAGTCATTTATAAAATACTTTAGTTAGTTTATTGAACGGTCAGCAGCGAAAGTCGATTAACATTGATATACCTTTACATAAACCATAAATATTGACACAACCTTATTTGAATTTAGGCACAGTTTTTTAGCAGTTTATGCTATTCTAATTTTATTCTGTAAAAATCTCTTTATTCTGTAACCGTGCAAACTTAGGTAGGTGAAGTGAGCTCCACCTGATCGGATTTTGCATTGTTTCGTGTCCTATGTCGAACCGACTTTCGTTGCTAACAGTTCACTGAAACGAATTTACACATGTCATGAAAACTATGGATAAATCAGTTATGTTAATGTGGTTATTGTTTTTAATAAAAACTAAAAAGTAATTTCGTTAAATGACTTAATTTGCAGTTTTATATTCTTTATACAATACTTAGTGGCCTAGTAACACACTACATACCAGAATAACCAACGAAATTCAATGATTCATTTGTTATTTGTGGTCAGTATGTGAAAACAGTGGTTCGTGGTTGTTGGTGGTCAAGTAGAATTGCAACCACAAAATGAAAAATAGATCGGTTCTATAAATAATGGTTACTCCTTTGTACTGTAAATAGCGTTCTTGTTTATAGAGAATAAATACTTTAGTAACTAGAATAGGCTAGCTGGGAATTCTCTTTGTTCCAGCAAAGCCTGAAAGTAAAGACTTTTGTTTATAGTAGATATCCAGTATTTATTTGCTAAGTATTTCTGAAATTTTTTTTTTTTTTTTTTTTTTTTTTGTTTTGTGGTTTTTGTTATTTTATGTTAATTTTGTTAGTTTTAAATGCTCCTTTTTAATTTTTTATGTTTGGATTTCCTGTGCGTGTCTCAAATAAAATATTTTTCTTTCTTTCTAAATTTGTAAAACGTCTACCCACATAATAGCACGGGTAATATGACGACTTCGTTCTCTTATTGTCAACGTAGTATAGACATAATTATTTTTATGTACACAAAAGAAAGCGTAATTTTTGCCCGATTACGGCAAAGCCAAAGGAGGGTTATGATTTTATGTTCATTTTGAACATCGCGCTATAGAAATAAATTGTAATTTTGTCTTTCGTTTCTACGGTGGTCATACTACGCATGCTTTTAATATGATTACTCATGTGTTGTAGCACACTATTATTATGTGGTTTGAGATAACTTTATTGTCGTAAGAATATAATAAATCTCTTACATGAGAATGTGGATATATATGAATAAAACGGAACTTATTTTAATATTGTTACGCGTATTACAAAAAGCTTGACATTTGTACACACGGCTACATATCAAGCTATAATTTTCCAGTATAAGCTGATCTCGCATTGTATAGGATTTCCGTACAATGAGAGGTCAGCTTATACTGGAAATGTATAGCTAAGTACAACACGTAATGTTCCTTCACGAGTCGCTTAAATACAGGTAACGATGGAGCGCGTTTTATTTGAACTAGCAATGCATTCCACAAACGAGCGCTGGACAGAAAAGGATTCGTCGAAAAAAGTTGTGGAATGCATTGGCATTTTTAGCTTCAAGTTATATCTTTCAAATGTCGTGGGGGGGTCGCAAAGACACTGGGAACGTTTCTTGAGATAGAGAGGGGTGGAAGGGTAAAAGAGCACACTATTCATAAGGGAAAGAATATGAGCATTCTGGCGAAGGCGAATTAGTCAATGTTCGCTTGATACACGGGCTCAAACATCAAATACATAAATATAAACAAGTTTCCGCAAGCGTGGTGATCAATGCTCAGGCCTTTTCGGTATGAGAAGAGGCCTTTGCCCTGCAGTGGGACATTAATAGGGCTGGTGTTATTAAAAGTTTCCGTACAACATAGATAAGCGTAACTGGATGTGGTGATAATCGTAATATGATGCATATTCGATCAAAAAACATACCCTCACATTTGATCTAAAACATTTTACCAACTTCCGAATGAATTTCAGAAAACCCCATTTCATTGTATGCGATCCTAATGGGTTTGTAGTTTGTAGCCGTTGATAGATTTATCTGGGAGAGCAAAAAGAAAGCAGATTGCGAAGCTCGGAAGTCCATTCGGATGTATTCGACCGACACTCGGATTACTGCAGCGGTGTTACACGGGTGTTTCTCTTTAACGACTGTGTATTTGATCTTCAGTTGCTAAATACGTACCAGGTACGTACGTACGTACTTACCTACTATAAGTTTTTTATGGATACTATGAGGTTTTATAGATACTTTTACATTAAACGTTGTACCAAGAAGAGGTTTTGTTGATGAAAGCAATCTCTGCCAGACATTCCTTGGATTGTAAAATAAAACTTAAAGAGAATTGAAATAGAATAATAATTGCTGGTGTAGGTATACATTGAGACTAATTATGTAGTTTAAAAGCATGAAAATAGATAATCTCTTATTAAATAGTAGGTACTCACTAGTAAGGGATGATGTATTTCCATGCTACATGTAGGTACGTACCTACATATTGCAGTATTTCATACTCACTATAATAAAGGCTCCTTCAAACAGGCGCGAAAAGCAACGCGAATCGCACGCAACACAAAGGCACTGCTCGTCGCGTGACAGGCGGTGCCTTTGTGTCGTGTGCGATTCGCGTCGCGTCTCGCGCCTGTTTCAGGAGCCTTAAGTTTCGAAATACCCTCATATTTTTAGGTAGGAGCACAGATTAGGAGTAGGAGTTCCTTTAAAACCGATTGCAATCGAACTTTTTAGGTCAGACTCAAAGATATTTTATTAAGAGATATTAAATTCACGTGCGTCTAAGTTTACCCGTGCATTTTCTTGATTTAAATTTGAATATAGGTTTCTGCAATATCCATCATGATTTTTTTTTTACAATTTTTTGGTAAAATTATATGTAGGTACCTTTTGTTTTAAAAGTGGCGATTGTGTTATTTTTTATTAATTCGCTACAATATGTATATCATTAAGGGTTGATTTTTAAGTCAGATATCTTGTATCCGTGGAATAAAATTAACGTCTCACGGTTCTAGTATGGAAAAACTGACAAAAATTCAACATTTATTCCCAAGATAAGACTTATTCTAGGTATAACAGTTAGATGGAATTCGCCCTTAATAGTTTTATGAGAACAAACACACACCACAAATGCAATACCTAGTCACTGTAGTATATTCTAAATTGAGGAGGTATTCATTATGGCCTGATTGTTAACGAGCAGATAATTATGTTACTTTAAGGATAATATTTGGTGTATTTTGTGATTGCAAAATTGTCGCATTTACAGGAAATATTTTGTGATAATAATGTCCAACCGTACAGTGTCGTGTATGTCCATGACGTGTATCGATACTGAAAACAGAATGCGGTCAATTTACCTTTTGGTAACAAACATGCCTAAAAATTGTAAAGTAACTGAATTACTTTGTCTACGTATTGATAAAAAATAATAGCTGTTTATTGCCCTTAGGTCACTACTTAATTCAATTGGCCATTAAGAATGACGCAATTTGCAAACCGGTGAATTATAGGAAATAGATGTAAGAATTTTCGGGCTGCCAAAAACACTCAATTTGAAAAAGAAAGAAAGAAAGATACACTCTCGGTTGTCTATTGAAAAAAAAAAAATGCATCTAACGCGAAAACCTTACTCCGAAAACTATCAAAACCTACAATGTATACTTAGATATTAGTTGATAGCAAGCTGTACGAGGATTATGTAAACTGCAAGCTGGCAGCAGGAGCCAGGAGCTAGTTAGTGGCTCTATAACAGAGTGTACGTCTGTTTGTCGAAGGCACCGGTAACGTAAGATTAGGCCACGGTCACCGCACAGCTTTCAACCAAATGAGATGATTAGCTGAAACCTGTTTTGGGGCAAAATTTTGCGGAGTTTCTCACGGGTCTAGTGAATTTAATTATTTTTTCTTTGTGTTTTCTTGACGTAAAAGCCTGTAGATTTGGTGGCTGTCCTTAATTTGAAGGTAGACCAAAGCTTTTCCGAATAGATACGGAAGGCTGTTTTGAATTGCCACAAGATAATATCGTGTTGATGTTTGGGAGAGACTTATTTCCAGCAGTGGACGTCTTTCGGCTAAATGATGATGATCATCATCAGCTGTTCAGTGGTCAAACGTAAAGTACTTGTCACTTTGTATTAATTAGGGCACGACGTTAAAGTACTTATTCAAGAAGAGCTTTTCTCATAAAGAAATCGACTTTCTTCAAGAATCTGGTTGATTAATATTCCAAACGGTGACGAATAGTAAAGCATCCAAATAAGCTTGGGGAATAACCGCTATTCGCCAACGAACGATGATTCCGAGAGGGGATTGAGTAATATTTTAATTCAAATATTAATTAAAGCGCTAATTAAGTTTTATGTTTAGAAAAAGATAACGGTCTGCAAGGAAGCTTGTTAATTAAGCTAATTATATGGTCATTCTATGACAGTCAAGTAGGTAATCAAAATAAGAGTATCATTAAAAAAAATTGAGGAAAAACTACCAGATGCAAGAAAATGCTGAGTTTTTTCTTGTGTGTTATCTAATAAAATTGAAACGTGAATGTATAATACGATGTCCTCCATTGAATAAGAAACGGTAAAGGGGATAAGTATTGTCACGATTTATAAAGGAGATGTTCCAGAAATGTATGGAGCCTGGGCTAGCACTATGTACACTATATGTAAATATCGCTATGCAATATAGTAACCGTTTTCTAATGTTAATTTTCTATAATTTTACTTCGTTTCAATGTACATTCCAATTAACTTGTTCAAGGAGAGCAACACAACATAAATATGGTGGATCAGCAATATGCCAAATGACAATGACATTTGATTGATTTGTCTATGTAATATCTGCGATAAAAAAGCAATCAATCAATATCCGTGGTAGTAAACTGGCTCGCAAAATAAAAACAATCACTAAAACACGCGCGAACACAACTATTTAAAGATAACTGACAAAGTCAAAGAAAGACGTCATTTCACGAAACTTAAAACTGTCAAAGTCGTCAAACGTCATGTCCAACAACTGTCATGGCTGCCCTAAAAATAGAGTCATCTTATTAAAAAACTTCTCAAATTATCATTTTTGTACGCCTGTATCCTTCTTCAAATTAATTTGTTTGTATTTTTATAAAATTCTTCTATTTTTATCCTATTTATCTATGTAGTGTACGTAGTGGTAGCCCAAAATCAAATATCTCCTTTGAATGGAATGGGGATTATGTAGTAGTTGGTTTCAAAGTATCCTCGTAGACAAAGATTTACCATGTTGCTGGCCAGCCTTTTGATAAAAATTTTAAAGCCAGTTGCAACAAAAAAAAAACCTAATTAAAAACAAAAGGATTATATTTTCGTGGCAATTTAAGCCTTTTATCCAGCATGTCCTACAATTTTCTTCTATTCATGTGGTTGTAAGTAAATAATATATCAAAAAGGGCATAATATATTTACCGGAGTCAACTAATACATCTCAAACAGGATTCCGTTTCGGGATTGAGAGTAAACCCCGAGGATTTCCTTATCGCGTATTGGCGAAAATTTATAGAGTGTGAAAATTCTGTATCTCGACGGATCGGTGTGAAATGACAAACGTGACCCGAATGCAGAGGTAAAGTCTGTT
Source organism: Dryobotodes eremita (assembly GCA_917490735.1). Taxonomy (NCBI): domain Eukaryota; kingdom Metazoa; phylum Arthropoda; class Insecta; order Lepidoptera; family Noctuidae; genus Dryobotodes; species Dryobotodes eremita. The sequence continues at coordinate 13,094,920 of OU823258.1, read as the reverse complement.
CAGACTGTCGAGGGAGGATGGGCGGTTTTGAATGAGTGCTGTTATGGTTTATTTTGTATGCGTGAGGCGTGTAAAGTGTATTTTGGAAAACCCAAAATATGTGAATCATAAGTTTGAGTTTCAGTGGTGTTTCATAAATATTATTTATGGTATTTGAATTGCAGGACTAGTTTTGAGCTCTAACTAAGCCTTTGTTTTTCTTGTCGTTTTTATTTGTTAGATGTTGCCGCCTTACGTGTTTTTCTTGATTCGTTACTAAAGACAATTTTGTTTCTCTTCTCTAACTACGTATATGTTGAGTAGGTAGGTGTTGTTATGCTTTGGTATTGAAGGCATCTAGTTCGAGGTCATCTGGTCTGGAACCAACCCAATAAGTGCCTCGCTGTTCAGCCGAACGCTTATCCCTAAGCAAATATATACTTCCTGACAAATTCTACGTGCTCGATACGACCTACACTTGCAGAAAAATGTTTCACATTTTCCGAATATTACCAGTGAAATCGTGAATGAATTTATTGTGAAATTATTTGGTTAGATGCTTCGCGTATTGCAGTATTACCACAATAACCTGTTTTCATTTAAAATGGAGACATTTATTAATAAATGTGTAATACAAAATGAATAGCTGGCCAAGCTGCTTATCAGATTATGATTAATTTAAATGGCTTAGTGACGAATGAATCTTATTTATTTATTTACTCCTAGCTGCCCGGCGCGACTTCATTAGCGTGGTGTCCTACCCCTACCCTACCCTATCCTACCCTACCCATAAACCTTCGCCGGCGTATGCGGAAAAACTCACTAAAGTTTCATCAAAATCGGTCCAGCCCTTTCGGCATCCATAGAGGACAAACAAACAAATATTGGTTTTTATTTATATAGATTATCACTTATATAACCTTCCCCCCTTAGCCCCTTCCTCCCTGTGTAGCCTATTCTATTTATTAGCATTTAGAAACGGTTAGTTTGCTATTCTCCCGGAATTTTGCTGCAGCCCGTTGCTTTATGCCTATAGGCATAATTCCTAAGAGTTACGTAAAAATAAGTACATTCAAATTTATTCCAAGGCCGCTTCATTATAAATAAATCACAAAAGCATACCCTGCGTCGGACACGGGCGAAACTCTTGCTGGCATTCGATTTAACGCAACATTTACCACTCTTTGAACAGCCAAGACAAACGGCAAACATCACGCTGACACAAAGTGGAGAAGAAGTGAATATGTCCGCCATTCACATTACGTGTGGCCATTATGTGCGGTTATAAAAGGGTCTAAGGGTGTGGTGAACCTAACATGTCCCGCGGGGGCATTATTTATGCCCACAGAACGGGACAGTCCGACGGTGTCCCAAGATGTTCGGCCTAAAATATGGGCAACGCCGCCCAACTTCCGAAGAATAATGAGTGACCCAAATTGTGTGCTTTTGACAACTAATGGTAAAAATGTTTGCTACGTTTTTCTGGATCTTAGCGAACGCTTTAGACCTATCCGTATAATCTAACGTCTTAAATCTTAAGCGGTCTATTACGTAATTCCGTACGCCTGGTTTTTTTATTCGTTTGATATAGTCTACAGCCCATTTCAGCTGTAACTTACGACTAAAAGTAACTTTATTAGGCTTTTATGGAATCTTCTGAATTCAAAGATATGGCTATAGTACCCACCTCGTTGGCTTCGTATGCTCGTACCTACGTTCTTCAACACAAACTCCAACTCGTTCTTTTTTGTATTTGTGTGTATTTCCCTGACTCATGTTTAAAAAAAAAAACTTAATTTCGGACCTTGATCCATATAATGTTAGTAATACACAGTACTTATGCTATGTTAGTAACAAATGTGATGACCTTCAGAATGTCGTTGACGCTCCCACGTACTCTACGCATTATGAACGCAATCCTTTTTCGCAGGATGGTACTGAAACCATCAGTATGTGCTTCGGCAAACATCCCTGACGCACTGCAGTAACGTGGAAGCCCCAACAACATTCTGAAGGCATTATTATATTGAACTTTGAGGGCGTTATATGCCCTTTGCGTATATCGAACCCACAGAGTGCACGTGTACAAGGATTGGCAAAACGCCTTAAAAAGTGTTATTTTTGCTTCTGGTGTACAATGCGCAAACCTGCGGGCCAACATATTGCATCGGACAGCCAACGCCCTACGTTCTCTTTCCACGTCGGCATCATCTTTCAAGTCCTCAGTAGTTTGTTTAGCCCAAATAAACGTATTTTCTTTCTTTCTTTCTTTACGTAGTGTATGATATACCAAACATACAAGTTATGTTATAGCATAGGAGTATCCAAATGTAACCAAAACATGTCGTTGACATCGCATAAAACAACGTAGTCGAAGCTTGAAACGTTACATTACATTAAATGTATGTAGGTGCGGCATAAGTGAGTTCTGATGTATAGAAATAAATGTCTTATAGTATTTATAATTATGATGAAGGAAATTTTGGTTTGGAACGAAATAGATTTCATTTAATTTTGCTTATTTGATGACCTAAAAATAATAATGATTTCTGTTTAGACGTGAGGTTATAAAATGCTCTTATTGAATGAATATGAATACTGCTGTGACTGTCACTTGTTTCTTTGAAAACATTATATCGATTCCTCGAAGTCCGCCCTCCAGCCGCCCGCATTGACCGCAAATTCTTGAAATTCTTTGAGACAAATCTTTTTTGAAATTGTTGTAGTATTTCAAGAATTTTATTTAAAAAAATCCCACGTATACAGTGGGGACATACAAACCGCGTTAATGAACTTTAGTTAAGCAGGTACGCTTTTTTCATGAAATCATTAAAATGTTTCGTGATTTCCTTTCCTTTGTGGTCCTTGCAGGATATCTCTTTCATGAATGTTATGAACTCAGTTTAGCGGATTTCTATGAGTCCTTATTTTTTTTTTCAACAGTATTTTTTTATTTATCGTTTCGCTATTCAACTACATATGGAGTGGCTTATAATCAAATGCTACTACCCGCGTCTTTTACTATCGACAAACTAGCTCAAAATAACTTGTTTACCAACCAAATCATACAATCCGTTTGTATCCATTAATATTTACCCGGCAACAGTAATCCCTCATAATCTACAAAGCGCTTTAAGGCTCCCACACACACGCCTGAATCGCGCCTGTTTGTAAGAGCCTTTACATCGCGCATGGCAACCGTCAGAACAACAGATTAAAAGCAACGGTGGCGCCGCTAGTGAGTAATTAGCGAACCAAATCGGCCGTTTGATTCGGACAAGCGACGAAAGTTTGGCTGTTGGCTTGATGCGGACGAAATGCGGCCAATTGCGGAAAGCAAGGCTTGTTTACAGGCATATTACTTGAACGCTTCTGTGTTTAAGTCTGGTGCATTGTTAAGTTTTATTTTTAATTTTTTAGTTGTGGTACTTACCTCACACAAATTCGTATACAACTGCTTGCTATGTAAATAACAGTGACAGAAAGTTATTATAACATCATCAATATACACTAAGTGGAAAAAATACGTATTATGGAACCTAACTAAAAAACTACTAAAGCAAAGTAAATAAAATTTATATGGGACCACCCCTGAGACATACCCTATCTACTAAAAAAAGAATTTTACAAATCAATCGATACACAATTTCCTGAGATATCGCGTAAATAACATACAAAAAAAAACATACAAACGAATTGAGAACCTCCTCCTTGTTAACGTCGGTTAATAAAGTACCTACCAATGTTACTAGTTACTGTTAGGGAAAATCATTAACATAATGTTAAGTAAAAACAAATTATGTGCTGACAAATGCAATATGCAAGTTGTTTGCCAATTGTTCTACGAATGATGAAGGTTTGGTGATGTATGGAAAGAATCACTAGAGGTTTCTTGCTTAACTAGAGCTACAGTCACAGAAAAAGAATCTAATATACGTACCTACCGCTACCGGCCCTATCAGAATACCTACCGCTGCGGTGCTAATTTTTTTTTTTGTAGCGCAGCATTATGCTGAGATAGGAGCCTTTTGGCCTCGCACAGGTTTTTTACTTGTTTATTGTTGATTTTGTTAGTTTTAAATGCTCCTTTTTTATTTTTACTTTTTGTATTTCCTGTGCGTGTCCCAAATAAAATATTTTTCTTTCTTTCTTTCTTACCGCTGATGACCCGTATTTTTCAGCAGTCAATGACATAGAAAAAATAATTCAACTGATGTGAAGCGCAATTCACGCTTGCCTCAAAAGTTATAGCCACAGAATGACGAAAAGCCACTCGCCTCTCCTATTACAACACAAATAGGCTTAACAAAAAAGATATCTCGCCCATTTTGCTAAGAAAATCCGTTGGTCACGTCTTAATACAAATAATAGGTTGGATAAGGCATCCGTGTTCTAACCTCGTACGTGACGTAATTTCTTTCAGTTAATTCTTGGACCGGCGTAGAATGTGAATTAGCTCACAAATCGGGCTTCTTTATTATTTTTTTGTAGTCACAAGTGGATAGCCTGTTCTTATTTTCTTAGGTCGTAATAATCAAATAAGAGCTATAGGACATATTAATTGCCTTCTAATTAAAACATTGTTGGACAGTTGCGAGGTTATCTATGACTCTGATTTATCCACCTAGTAACCTACCTACGTTGAACCATTAATAATACTAATCAGCTTGTGTAGTTCCAATGCTGGGCAAAGGCCTCCCTTTATTTTTTTCTACTCATTTCCATCTTGAGTATTTCTGAGTTATTGTAGTCAAATAATTATTTGTCTTGATTGCTACGTCTCCACATTGTGGTTTCTCTGTGGGATGCAACCTGCCACATCTGAGTGTAACTGTGCCAGTGCCGGCACAGCCCACCTCCACGCCACGCTGCCGCCACAACACCACGCCACGCCGCCGCAACGCCTCACCACGCCGCCGCAACGCCACACCATGTCGCCTCAACGCCACGCCACGCCACGCCGCCACGCCACAATGCCACACCGCGTTGAAGATTGCTTCGTCGGACAAAGGATGTATTTTACGGTGTTCAATTTCACTCATGGTACAATAGGTGCATCAAAGAAGATAATGGACGTTGAAGTGGTCTCTGCACTGTTCTGTAAAAGAAATAGCTAAAATACAGGTTGGCACGGACATCGCCGCGCAAACTGTAACCATGAATTCAGTCCATGATTCTAGACCTCCTAGCGTAGAAAATATTCGTCGTTTATTAAAAAAAAAGTCAGGAGGTGTCATGGGACACACGATGGTAAAAGAAAGAAAAGAAAGAATGAAAATACATTTATTTGCGGTAAACATGACGCAAAGAAAAAACACACAAACACAAAAAAAAATACGAGTTGGGGGTGAATATGCGTCACATTTACGCAAAACGGCAATCGCTCAGCATAATGCTACGACCCTATGCGAGACAGAGCCCCAGCGCACGAAGCGCGGTAACGAAGTTCCTTTCGCTGTATATTATGTATTAAAACCGAGCCATTTAATATGGTCTTAAGTTTCAAGTGTCAAAAGTTTTTGTTTTTGTTGAAACGAACTTTTTCGAGCATGAATAACGCTTTTTCGTTACGTGACGATTTCTGGCAGTTTACTCCTACCCCTAGCCGCGTTAAAGAACTTAATTCCAAAAATCTGTTGTTTCATAGTAAATTGCAATTCTTACGCGGCCAAAATGTATGGAACAGCAATTTAAAACATAACTATCTATGTAATATTTCAACGCAGGAGGGTCCAGAATCATGAACTGAGTATATGGTAACAGCCGACCTATTCTGTGAAAATCTCACCGTGATAACCAAGGTGATGTGAGCGTGAAGTGCGCTGTCAACAACGTCAATCCCTAGCATCAGGCGGAATGACAACTCACTTCACCTATGTTTTCACGGTGAGAATTTTACAGAATAGGCCGGCAGGTTGTGCGTCGATATCCGTGCCACCTTTATAGTTTTAGTTTTATGTACCTATAAGATGAGGTTCAGACTATAAGGGTATAAGGTAGAAGTTGGAACTTTATCAACTCACAAGCATTAGCGTCGCTAAATATTTTCTTTTACAAAATAGGGCCTATGTATAGTTCCGCATTAAGTAATTTTCCGCGCAAAAATGGCAAGCAATTTAAATTCACGTGAAAAATGTAAATAAACTGCCACTGTCACCAACACTAACCGTGTTTAATTTATTGCTTTACATTTATATGTAAATTCGTGCATTGTTATGTCCTTACGTGACGAAATAAAAAGTAAAACAATTTTCCTGGTTATTCGTAAAAGTTTAAAATAAATGTAACGCTACAGCATGCCTGCCTCGTTGCAGCAGCAGCGTGCAACGTGAAACAGCGGTACGCCACCGGAAAACGCCTTGGCATATATTTGGCAATAAAATTAAAAATATGTACTGTTTTACAATGAGATTCCATACTTACCTTAACACTCCTGAAATGTAGAATGAATAACAACTTTTTTATTTTATAAGTCGTTCTGAATTGTTTTACTTGAATTATTCTGATGACTTAGTAGCCTGATCTCAAATTATAAAACGTGGTAATTATAGCAATGTCATGATAAGGCGATAACTGGAATAATTTGTTGTGATAGCTATATAAAGAGATCCGCTTCTCAAGTAGAGTTTGCGGGTTGCACAATATCCTAATGGTAAAGGAAAATTGTGTAGGGGCCGGTAACATCATCAACTATAGTCAATTAGAATGTAACGCAGTCATTTGGGCTCCACATGAATCTAAATATAGGCTCATGCTGGAGAGAGTACAAAACAAGTTTGTTAGGTACTTGTAGTTGCGCATGTATGGTGTATACCCATTTTACCCGCTTATGTACCCAACTTTATTTATTTTGGGTATGGTTGGATATAACGAACCGAGGGTCAGGAGGGATCTCGCACTCATCTCGTACATATTCAAAGTACTTAGAGGGAAGTTACATAATCCGGACATTTTAGGGCACATAGGTTTGTGTGTTCCGGACAGGTACGTGTGGCGACGACGAAAGCCACGGCTGCTGGCGGAGCCGCGCACGAGCACCAATCTTTTAAGTGAGGCGCCACTGACGCGCGCACTCCGCACTCTCAACCTCATAGCTAGTGACTCGGACCTATTCTGTTGTTATCTGAGTGAATTCACAAAGAATGCATTATTTGTAATAAGTTACAAAATTTAATTATAATAATAAGTTAATGATTACTTAGGTTGAGACTTTAGATAAGTACACTATCGCATTAGGTTACCCCTGTAATGATAGATCTAAGTTGGACAAAATAAATAAATAAAATAAAAAACATACTAAGTACTCCACTGTGTTAATCGCTAAAACGCAGTGCGAAAGTATGGTCATGTTTTTACCTTCTCTGCGGAGAAGAGGCGCTTAGCCTGCTCTAGGAATCAAGAATGTACGGTAACTTGTCATGTTTAGGTACCTACCTAGGTATTAATGTAATTTAATTGTGTTGGCGTCTATAGAGTACAAAATATAATTAAAACAGGCACATACCATACACATTATATTGGACATTACATTATTATTAGTTACATTCACAGTGGCAGCAGTACGAGTAAGTGTGAATTTTAGAACAAAAAATATATGAGACAAATTCTATGCAAAATTATCCTTAAATTCTATCCTGCTTATTTATTATAATACGTAATATAGCTAACTGAAACCTCATTTCATTGTGTTAATAAATTATCTGCAGTAAGCGGTTGTGACATTTAAATAATTTAGGTTATGTTTTTTTACCAGTTTATGTTATTATTTATGTTTGTAAAATAAAATCAACACTTGTAAATAACAATGACTTCTAAATATGCGAGGTGTTGCCTGATCACCAATGTGTTCGGTTACTCACTGAAGCAAGGGATTGTTATAGTAGCAGTTACTTCTATAGTAAGTACCTATTTTGATTTGTTTATTATGTTGCTTTTGGGCTGAGCAAATCTGCTGCATTTATACGACCAAACAAGGCGAAATCATGTCTCTTTTTAAAGCAACAGATAACGTATTAGACCATTCAATTTGTCATCCCTAAAATGTATGGCTAAGAGAAAGACACCTCGCTACAGCACACATATACACTTCGACAGAGCAAGGAAAAGATGGAGCAACAAGCTCCCAGCTAATGGACTGGCCGGTATGAGCAGAGAACAAATATGTGGATGAATGTGTGTGTGGAGACTCAGTGTGAGATCAAACTGATTGCTAATTTAGTTGTATAATTTTTAAGACATTGATTTTACATTCTGCAATTAGGTACTTTAACTCACACACTAAATGATTACATACATGTTAAAATTTTAGAAAAGTCATCTACTTTTACAATATTTGTAAATATGTGAGCACCATGTATCCTATCACATTATAAATTTTCTTGTCATTGTTTAAATTTAATTCTTTTTACATATTGTGGTATAGTCATTTTATTCTAGGTGCATCTTGTTTACATATAATTATATAATTAACACACATAACATAACATAACATCACGCTTGTATTCCCCGAAGAGTTAGGCAGAGTTGTACGTATAGTACACCCACATTTCGCCAGTTATGTTTAAGTCCCATGTAATAGAGGGCGAGCCTATTGCCATCAACCGGGCACAAATCCAGACTCCGGACTGCTACTGAGAAATTCCAGATGGTAAAACCCAATAACACTATGCCCGACCCGGGAATCCAACCCAGGACCTCATGCTCAGCAGTAGCGCTTGCGACCACTAGACCAGCGAGGCGAGGGGATTAATGTGTAGTTGTAAAACATTTTAAAAGAGTAACAGTGGACTTTCTTACCCATTCTTATCCATCCGAAACTACATTTTGGAAGGGGCAACTAGAATCGATTCTATTTTTTTGTAAATTTTGACGTTCAAAGTGCCATGTGCCTATTTGAAATAAATGATTTGATTTTGACTTCGAGAAGCAGTTCTTTGTCCTGCAGTGTGTTGGATTACACTAGAATACTAAAGGGCTAGACCAAGTAAAGAACAGGTAGACGAATAAATTCATAGACAGCCCATTGCGAGAAAACTACTAAAGAAACAATAATACGCACTTTTCAAATCACACTCGTTTATTTCTCCAAATAATAACACTTTGCCTATTTTTGATAATTTCTTAACAATGATCAATTATTTAGTTCAGCACTCGTAAGAAACACTCGAAGGCTTACGTCCGAACTCGTCAAGAGCTCAAGTCAGAATGCGATTCCCCGTTGCCGCAATAATGTCCCCACCCATAATATTCTAAAACGTTATTTAATATTACTTCCGGACTAGCACGTGTTCAAATGTTGCCATAAAAATAACTTTTAAAATCAAATTAAATACTATAATTCTTAACGAACCTAACAAGTGGGACAGTAAAGGTTAGGTAGAGAGAAAATTTTTGTTTGGTGGCCAGTGAAGGAAATTTAAACCTGGAGTCGCCAACCGCACATGTTCCGGGCGGTGATCAAGGCTCCCGCAGTCAGGCGTGACGCGACAGCGCGACGCGACTCTTGTAGAACAATATCCATGAAATTTTCATAGAAATTGTTCTACTAGAACTAGAATCGCGTCGCGCTGTTGTCGCGTCAAGCCTGTTTGCGGCAGCCTTAAGTACTAATGGAGAATTAGAGAAGCCTATATTCGACGGTTGACAATAGTAATATTATAAATGTAGGTGGGTAGAAAATAATTTTATGAATGTCGGTATATTTCAAATGACTTTAATGATTATAAATTAAATATAAATTCTTAGAAAGGGAACTAGTATTGTATTTATTTATTTATTTATATATACTTTATTGTACACCAGAAAATACATAACAAAAAGTACATTTAAGGCGCGAATTATACAGAAACGGCGTACGGTAAAGACACGGCGCAGGCGCAGAGCAGGCATGGAATAGATAAGCCTTTTTTTTTTTTAGGTATGGCCGCTCGTAGTTTTGACCACTGAGGGTCGTGGCTACTTAACCGGACTGTCCTGTGGGTGCCTTTAAGATTTTACTCAAAAGAGCCTCCAGCCAGGAGCGGAATTTTTAATACTAAAGTTATAATTTAAATGACCGCACGCTAAGGGCACCGGGGTGTGGGGTACGGACCTCGACTTAGGGCGTCACTGAGAGAGGGCAGCGAGTGGGGACAGGCTGGATCGAAAGGTTTATAATTTCATGATTATTATCTGGGGAATTTAAAGCTACAGGCTCAGCTACGGCGCGGGCTGAGGCCTCATCGGACTGGGAATAGATAAGGCACGGACGCGATTCAAATTATATCAAAGAGGCGAAGAGACGCCGCAACTAGTCTTAGTATAGTCGTAAAGAGCTGGATATTATTCAAATATCTCGCAGAACTCTACATTAAACTCACTATCGTCTCGCATTTTTCTGCACCTACTTTATAAACAAAAGTGGTGCTGCTTGCGCGCCTCTCCAGTCGCGACTGCTAGCGACGCGGAACAGGCGACGAAACGACGTGCCTGCGCCACGCCGCTTGAGTATAATTCACATCGTGTCGCCTACCTACATTTTGTATTGAAACGTTTTGAAGCGGCATGATGCCTGCGCCGCGCCTTCAGCTTACGCCGTTTCTGTATAATTCGCGCCTAACACTACAAAACATATAATGCGCGGCCTTATCGCTTTCTACGATCTCTTCCAGGCAACCTTGGAATGGACAGTGATGGCGTGGACATAAAAATGGGCTTTTCATTGGTGCAAAATAATAAGTAGATACAATACACTATAATAGATAGATAGATATACACACATAAAGGCTATGTAATAGATACATGAATACATAATAAATTTCTAAGCAACGAAAACAATCGACGTATACAGATTATTACAGCTATGAGAAGAAGATATACTATATATACTACGATAATAATGTATGTTGTGATATTATCTAGTAGGTATGCAATATACATATGTCGGAAATACGTTAAATCAATCGTTTGACTTTGACTAATCGGGACGCCAGCGCCACCACGTGGCGCTGGACAGAGTCTATAATGCTAACGCTGGACCAGAAAAGCAGAGTTTGTTGTTGGCGGTTAAGCAGTTAACACGTTAAGAAACTGTCGCGCGTTCCGTATAGTTGTGTCGTGTACCTACAGTGTGTGTTTCGCTAGTGTGACTAATTTGTTCGTAAATTATAATTTGATTTGAACTGCAAACGATTTTTCTATTGCGCAATAACCAACATTACCTAAAGTACGCCCACAGTAGTCAAAATATGGCTGATAATGACGAGAGAGAAGTACCTTTTCCGTCACATATATATTAACGTTAACTACCTATACCCTTACCTGTACCCTTTTTTTTTTTCTTAATTTTTTTTAATCATGGTCTGGCAGTTTGAGTAATTTATGAGGCCTACCCAAATGTCCTTTCTTTGGTATTGTTCGTCGAATCGTTGAGTTCCTTAAATTCTGAGTTGAGCAAAAAAAAAAAAATAAGGTCAAATCATTTATTTCAAATAGGCACATAAAAGGCACTTTTGAACGTCAAAATTTACAAAAAAAATAGAATTGATTCTAGTTGCCCCTTCCAAAAGGTAGTTTCGTATGGAGAAGAATGGGCAAGAAACTCCACCGTTACTCTTTTAAAATATTTTACAATATTATGTAAGTTCACATTAATTATGTAATCATATGTGAAGACGATGCACCTAGAATAAAATTACTATACCACAATAGGTAAAAAGAATTAAATATAATGCAGAGGCAGGTAAATTAATTATGTGATAGATACATGGTGCTCACATATTTACAAATATTGAAAAGTAGATGATGTTTCCAAAATTTTAACAAGTAATAATTTAGTGTGTGAGTTAAAGTAGTTAAGTACATAATGTAAAAATCAATGTCATAAAAATTATAAATTATACAATTAAATTAGCAACCAGTTTGATTTTGTCTAGACTCTAGATTGTCCTATGGAGCAGGACCAGCATGTTTCCAAGCATTCTTATCTAGGATATAATCCTCTAATTTGTAATATGCTTGTTTACAAAGTGTACTTTTTATATGAGTTTTAAATTTTCTTTCATTTAATTGCAATATGTCACAAGGTATTTTGTTGTAACATTTAACACAGTACCCCATAAAAGATGTATGTACTTTAGATAATCTAAAAAATGGTTGATCTATTTTATCTTTATTTCTAGTATTAAAATTATGTCTATCACTTATTTTATTAAAAAGATGTAGATTTTTTCTTACATACATAATATTTTCATAAATGAATTGACAAGGTACCATCATAATATTAATCTTTTTAAATAGTTCCCTAAGAGATTCGCGACGACATAGATTGTAAATGGCTCTGACAGCTCTCTTTTGCAAAATGAAAATGGATTCAATGTCAGCGGCCCGACCCCACAGTAAAATGCCATATGACATAATGCTGTGGAAGTAGCTAAAATAAACCAAACGCGCGGTTTCTACATCTGTTAACTGTCTTATCTTCCTAACAGCATAAGCGGCCGAGCTTAACCGCCCCGCAAGAGATGTTATATGGGGTCCCCATTGCAATTTCTCGTCTAGCGTGATTCCCAGGAGCTGCACGATTACTGACAAATGCGTGCACTGACTGGACAGGTCACTCATTCTGTGTGGTTTTTCCTCAAAAGACCATTTCAGACACAAATCTACATGGTCTCCACATGATCTGACCAAGATTATGTCTGGACTTTAAAAGAGACTGTGACCTCTGAGCTTGTTTCGGCCTTTCTTCTCAGAGTATTCAGATAGGAAACGCCGACCTCGTCTAGTTTTAAAATATGATTGACGTGTAAAAGTGTTCATACAAACCTACTTACAGAAATAAAATCATTTATCATTTATCATTATTACCTAGCTATAAGTTAAATGTAATAATACTTCGGTACTGCGTCCTGCTGGCCGGCCATATTACACATCTTTCGTCTTTCTTTTGTCTAGACGTGATCAGGTGACACATCTTTTTGAAGCCGATTCAGCATTCCATATTTTGGCGTCGCTTATCTCGACAGATAGATTTGGTGTTCCTTCGATGTCATTATATTTGTGCTGCCACTTGGATTTGCCTTCCTCAAATGATCACAATATATTTGCCAATATCTTGACGACAGAAATTGACGGATGAATCATAAAATCAGATATTACTACGGAGCTGTCCATAGAAATATATTTAAGCTCGTGACTGTACTTTGTGCAAATAAATAAATAGGCTGTTTATTGGATATGAAGATGTGACTGTGAGCGATACAAATCAATAAAAAGTAATAAACTATTTATTTATTAAGCTATTGCATAGCTTTTATCACGGGCTTTGAGCGCGGCGACCGAATCAAGAAATTCCGTAACGAAAATAAAACCTAACACCCCCCACTCCGCCTACCATGTAGCTCGGCCGAGCGTTAGCTTAACGTGTATGTATATGGTACGACTGTACTTGAATTATATATCAAAGAAAAAAAAATACTGCATAAATTAAAAATAAATAAATAATTATAATTGCATAAGTTGATAAAAAAATGCTATGCAATAGCTTTACCGCGGCAGTCCCCGAGTGCCACACGTGTTTTTTATTTTTCTATTACTTTCATTTTCTCAGATTTAAAAGTATGAAGTGTTAAGAAAGCACTTCAGCGTTATTTTATGAAGTCTTCTCTTCTAGATTGAAGTATGATCAGTGTTGTGGTTGCTAGGTTACACTTGTTACTCGTATGTATCTTTGATATTCTACATCGCACACAATATTTTCTATCTATCTTCTAATATAAGTATAAAAATCTCGTGCCACAGTGCTTGTTATCGAACTTCTCCGAAACGGCTTGACCGATTTTTATGGAATTTTTTGTGTATGTTTGGTAGGTCTGAGAATAGGTCGTAAAGTATATTTCATACCGCTGCGGGTGAAACCGTGGGGCGCAGTTAGTATACAGGATGGATTTTTGAGATGGGGCAGCAAGGGCAGCTACCTTAACCGTTGTAGCTACAGGAAAACGGTCTTAGGAGACTTTTCTTTACTTTTTCAGAAATTTTAATTTGCATTCGAAGCTTTTGAAAAAAAATTACAGTCAGCAGGAAAATGGGCAATTTTCATAAAAACTCATTTTATGCCAATCGATCATCGCTCATATAAGGTTCAAAAGCCTTTATTGGACCAACTGAGGTTTGAGTACTAGAAAAGTCAGAAATCGCAAATAACTTTTCCCATACATTTCGTAGGAAATGAGACAATAACTTACTTTTTAAGTTATGAAATGTCTCCTAAAACCGTTTTCCCGTAGCTGCAACGGTTAAGGTAGCTATCCTTGCTGCCCCATTATAAAAATCCATCCTGTATATATAAAAATCTCGTGTCACGGTGCTTGTGGTCGCACTCCTCCGAAACGGCTTGACCGCTTTTTATGTTTTTTATATATATTTGGTAGGTATGAGAATAGGTCGTAAAGTCTATTTCATACCGCTGCGGGTGGAATTGTGGGGCACAGCTAGTATATCCTAAAAAAACTAAATTCCACTGCGTTTATTTTAATATGAAGTGCAGTCTATAACCATATTTGGTTTACACAATGCACCCGCTATTTATAGGCGTCCGTTTAATACGTAGCTACTCGTAAACATGATTAATTACAACGTATAGACATCAGATTTTTCGTAGAACTTTATATTCAGTGATATTAATAACTATATGTATCCTGTCACACGTACACACTGACACTTCCTACAAATATTACTGTTTTCGTAGAATTTTGCCTCGTATCGTTTAATATAAGTTAAAAAATAAAATATAAGTTATTACAGTTTTTGCTAGTTTTGTTTTTAAATTGAAATTCACCAAAGTGGACAGGCGAGGAGATCATGTATCTTAAACAACCAATGCAATGGGGTGCTGGGTTGGATCTCCAGGACGTACAAATTGCCCCTCAGCTGGCAAGGGGCCAGATACTGACCTTTTCTGCGAAACTCCTTCGGGAAAAATAAGCGTGAGGTTATGTCTGTACTGCTGTCATTCTCCTAATCAACGTTCTGAGGAACTCTGAAGATACAAGTATATTTGTACTTAGTTTAGGAGCCAGCTGTTCAATATGTTTTAGACCACAGCTTGTATAATCATGTTTAGTGTATGTTTATCGTTAATTGCGTTTCATCTTTTTTGTACAATATATTATTACTTATTTCCAGATAATATCAATAGTTGCGCTGTTTGCCTCGCTGATCTTCCTCCTCCCGAAGTCGTTTGAAGAGTCCTCGTATAACACAGACCCAGTGAAAGCGATCTATTTTATGTCCGCACTGGTCATCACCAGCACCTCGCTGTACGAGATTATCATATCCATCACAATGCTGTGGTTTATGCGCTGGGTAAATATTTGGTTGCTATCATGATTCTAATGCTCCCTCTACACGTGGGCCCAACATGCGCCAATATAAGCCACATAATGTCTATATTGTAACGATAAGTCTACGCAAATGACGGTAGTTCAATGTTCTGATAATAGTTTAAGTATACTTTGGCGTACATTGGCTTACGATTTTATGACTGTCGCTGTTAATTTATAATTGAACTAGCCTCGGCCCGCGACTTCGTTTCCGTGAGGTTTCTCGTTTAAACATAAAAACATAAATATCCTATGACACTCAGGGATAATGTAGCCTCCCATTAGTGAAAGAATTTTCGGAATCGGATCAATTGTTTCGATGATTAATCCCTACATACAAACTCACAAATTTTACCTGTTTATAATATTATTATGTCGTTTATTTATTTTCATACTTAATGAATAACAACATTAAAAAAACATACAAAATATTAAAAAAATTGTGTTGCGCCGGTATCAGGAGCAAGGTCCAAGCTACCCGTGGTTAGGGCTCCAGGGACAGGAACCTCCTGACGATGCGAGCCGCATATTAGGATTTCTGCCTTCTGAATCAGGCCCTTGATCCAACCGCCTAACGAGAGCCTCAAAAGATGTTGATCGAGACTTTAAGCCATCAGGCCATATTATTATATTAATTTATTTACATACTTATTAAATACATTTTTAAATATTTTTTGATGTATTTTGAATATTTTGATGATTAAGTTTAGATTTTACAGGAAAAACTATGGTAAAAATGGGTCAAAATTGCGTTCACTGTTATAATTAAATAAAAAAATTGAAAATGAGATGTTTTGTTGACACGGTTGTGTTGCCATTTTATTATTATTGGTATACTCGTAGCAGTGGTTTTTTATGTTATTGGATGGTACCAGAGGCATCACGTGTGAATTACATTGGCACCTATATCCTGCATACCGGAGAACAGCTTCCGACTGAGCTGCTTTACGGCTGAGGCAGATATGATGGTTGTAGTTCCCCGGACGAGTTCCATCACAAGGACTTCTACTAGTTACTAAAGATTTTTGTAAGCCTGTGTTCACCAATAAACATTTACAGACTGCTGAAATGAGAGAGCGGCATTTAATTCTAAGCATGTTTGCAACTCTATTCCTCAGAAAAAAGCGGTTTTCTTGCTATCGCTGTGGTTTGTGTCCAACCTGGTTCTCCTGACGCTTTTCTTCTTATTGGTCTTGGCGAGGATAGCCATCTGCGCCAACGCCAGAGAATACATGCAAGCAGTTTTTAATGCTGTCGTCGGAATCATTTATGAAGGTACCTTAACTACTCTTAACAACTTTTTGTAAGCAGATGCCTGGGTAGCCGGCTTCGCTACCAAGCTTATTGATTTGCTTTACCATTTACCTCAAAATTAGGCCTGTGTAGCTCAAAATTTCTGCTCGAAGGAAGGAAAAACTGTAGGTTCCTAGTTGATAGAATGTGGGCAGCACCCTATCTTTTGCTTCTTAGCTCTTGTGAGGCACGATCAGCAAGAGATTAAAAGCTTGATTCATATTATTATGTTGTATCGTGTTGTGACGCCTTCTGACGCAGTGTCAGCCAATCAGAAGTCGTTGTGATATGTATTGGTCCTGAACAGATTCGTTTAATTCGTCTATCCCGCGTCATGATATATCACAACCCAGTAATGTGCCGGTCGCTTTAAAGAACCCTGATAATAATGTAGGTATAAAAAAAGAAATCAACGAACAGTGCACGGCTATTGATATGGCACATGGAGTTGCAGACACAGACTGCCACACGTGAATAAGTGAGACACGACGCTGTACAAAGCCGATTTATTTTTAAACTCCTTCTGCCATATTAACAGTCATGTAGGTCACGAGCATAAATACCTTATAATTACGCAAAATTTAAAAGCGGTCATCTTATGAAATATAAATAGCAACTTTGAGAAAAGACCTGTTAAAGATATAAATGAAATGTAACTCGCTTGGAAATAATTTGATTTAATACCGAATTTCGGTTACAAATAAAATTTCAAGGGATCGCACGATGCGTCCGCTGATGACCGTATCTGTCCGCGAGTTTTCGTGGAGGCGCGGTCGGTGGTTCGATCAGCTGTGTCTGACCCCTCCACCCGCGCACCCCCCGCTGCTGCTGGTAATCGCGTATGATGCGTGAACATCCTCCGGCGCGTTGAAAGCCTTAGCTTTCAAGACGTAGACGACGTTGGGAGCCTGGAAGCGGCCCTCTCTTCTTCGTTGTCATCTTTGGGTTCTGAAGTTGGCAAAATACCTAGTTTATTAATAGCCCTTCGTATAATGCCCCTTGAAGTAGTGACGTCAGCTACCCTACTGACGCCGTCGGCCCCTGGATAGAGGCGACACACGCGCCCTTGCCGCCATTGTAATGGCGGTAAATTGTCTTCCTTTAGTACAACCACGTCCCCGCTGGTGAGTTCTTGTTGTCCAGTGCGCCATTTGGTGCGCTGCTGCAGTTCAGAGATGTACTCCAGGCGCCATCTCTCCCAGAAGTGCTGCCTTATCTTCTCTAGGAGCTCGTGTCTATTAGGTCTGGTAGCGGTGATGGGCTTCGTTGGAATAGACATAAGTGGTCTCCCTATTAGGAAGTGGCCTGGGGTCAGAGGAGAAGGATCAGTACAATTGGACGAGAGAGGAGTCAGCGGGCGTGAATTTAATATGGCTTCAATCTGTGTGAATAGCGTTGCTAGCTCCTCAAACGTCAAAGCAGCCTTTCCAGCTACACGTTTTAAATGGAATTTAGCTGATTTAATTCCAGCCTCGAATATGCCGCCGAAGTGGGGAGAATAAGCAGGGCTAAATAAAAACTTGATTCCTTCAGAAGTGGCATAATCACTGACCAACTGACGGCTGGATCTAAGCAGCTTGCCTAATTCATTGTTGGCACCTACGAAATTCCTGCCGTTGTCGCAAAAGATCTCATGACATTTTCCTCTGCGTGATACGAATCGTCTTAGGCATAAAATAAAAGCCTGCGTACTCAGTTCACTCACAAGTTCCAAGTGCCTTTGTACTAAGATATACAATTAAACATAGGTAACATTTACTCATTCGGTTACCACGACCTTTACGGTTACTTATCATAAAAGGTCCAGCAAAGTCAACTCCACACGAGTAGAAAGGGTAAAACAAGCATTAGTACGCGCTTCAGGTAAATGACCCATTATTGGTTGCACCGTATCCGCTCGCAGACGAACGCAAATAATACACTGTCTAACTACTTGCCGTGCTAAGCATCTCCCTCCAATAGGCCAGTACTTATCACGCACTGATGCTAACAATAGCTGTCGACCTGCGTGGAACAAACGTATATGTTCATTAATCATTATGCATTTGGTTAAATGATGTTTTGAATTTAATATTATAGGCTGTTTCTTATCAAAATTATAATTTGAGTTTTCTAAACGACCACCCACGCGAACAATGTCATTTGAATCTATAAATGGAGTTAACTGTAATAATTTATTTTTCTGTGGTAATGTTTTTCCTTGTTTAAGTATCCCAATTTCGAACGAAAATGATTGTAATTGACTAAATTTAATGAATAGCATAACTGAATTATTTATTTCATCTGAGTTTATAGGGCCTGAGTACCTTTGTTTATTTTTATTACAGTTGCTAACAAAACGTAGAACATACGCAAATATTCTACTCATTTTATTAAAATTGGAGTACTTATTGAAATCTATAAATAAAATAATGTCAACAGACTTGTTTGCTGCAGATAATAGCGAATGCACCTTTAACTCGGGTAATGTTTGAGCTACAAACGAATTCTGTGGCCATTCTATATGTTCCTTTTTTAGGAAAGAAGGACCTTCCCACGAAGACGAAGATGATAGGTCCTGGGGTTCAACTCCCCTTGAGGCGAAGTCAGATGGGTTCATATTTGTAGGTACATGTCTGTGTTCAAACCCATTAGTTAACTCGTTAATTTCATTAACCCTGTTGCAGACAAACATTTTAAGATTTCTTACATCTGTTTTCAACCATCCTAAAACCACAGTTGAATCAGTCCAAATGGTTCTACAACTTATATTAAATCGCAATGACTGTAGAACTTTATTACATAATCTAGCTCCCAGCAAAGTACCAAGTAATTCCAATTTTGGTATAGTAATAGGCTTTAAGGGTGCAACCCTTGCCTTTGCGCACAAAAGTCTTACCGTAACCTCATTTTTGTCATTTATAGAACATAAGTATTTACATGAGGCATACGCTTTCTGTGACGCATCGACGAAACAATGCAATACTATGGATATCGGAAAATTACAAAGAACATTTCTGCTAATTTTAATATTAGAAAGGAAGTCCAAATTAGACATGAATTTAAACCATGTATTTAATAGGTTTTGTGGTAAAGGCTCCTCCCAATTTAACTTAATGACCCATAACTGTTGTAAAACGATTTTTGTTTTAATAATGCATGCACAAATTAATCCTAAAGGATCAAATATTTTACAAATAGTAGGTATAACAAACTTTTTTGTAATAATTTGCGGTGGCGATTCGACCTTTGACGGATACTCAATAATGTCTAGTTTTGGAGAATAGTTCAAACGTAGCACACTGGATTCTTTAGTCAAATCTACCGGGTCGAATATGGTATCATCACCAGCAAATGCCTGTAAACAGTTAGTACGAATCTTTCTTAAGGGGTAGCATGCTGAATCTAGAATTTTCTTAACATTTATATAAATATGCGGTAATTCACTTTCACTATCCGCTCCCGTATTCAAATCATCTATGTAGAAGTCATTTTTGATAATGTTCGCGATAGTGGCGTCTTTACATTATTTAGCTAATTGTAATAAACATCTGGTACTCAAAAACGGAGCGCTGGCCAACCCATACGTTACTGTATTTAATTGTAAAAAATTTAAATTACTATTATCATCGGGTTCCGTACAAGATGAATTTCTCCACAGATTTAACTGAAGGTGACGTTGAGAAGTATGCAAGGCCGTTTGTCGGTACATTTTCTCAATGTCTCCTAAGAGAACAAACCTATGCCCGCGAAAGCGTAACAAAATTGAGAATAAGTCGGACTGCACAACTGGACTTACAGCCTGTATATCATTTAATGACTTGCCAGAGGAAGTTTTGGCTGAGGCGTCGAATACCACTCTCAATTTTGTTGTTTCACTCTTCTCGCGAATTACGCTTATTGGAAGGTAATTACCAAATTCTGGGCGATCTACTTCACGCAAATGACCTCTATTACCTAATAATATGGTTTCGATAATACTGTGATAACACCATATCATAGCTGTCAATATTTTAGGAGATAATAGTTTTTGAATCTTGCGTAAGTGTAAGTATTAATTTATGCTCGTGACTGTATCTGTAAAATGGCTTTCTCTCCCAAATTTTTCATGGCTTACTTTGGCTACGACACTTGTGGCGTGCTCGTAGTAATAAAGTTGGCATGCACGAAAGCATTATGATGACAGCAATTTTGTTTATTTTCAGCTGTTTTCATTTACTTTTGCATCGTCGTGAATAGTTACGAAAGTTCATTGGATCCTGATACAATATACTATTAGCGATGCAATGCTTCGGTTCGCTACCAACGACCGCGACTGTGATAAGTGGTTTTAAACCTTTTCGCCGTGGAAAACGACAGTCGCCGTATTGTATTGCCTTATCAGGTGCAAATCTTCAGCAACTAGGCACTTAATACGCACCGCAACTCGTTAAAATAGTGCGTTTTGATGGCTGTTGTGAGTGGGTTAGGGCTGGCGAGCACTAAGCAGCTTGGTTGCGGCACGCAGGCTACAGCAGCGAAACCAACATATAATGTCTAATATTGGAGCCCGCGCAGTAGGCAGCCAATATTTTTCTCTATATTCCTGCTGCCGCAGTCTGGTTGTTGCTAGTTAGCTGCCTAGTGCGCGGGAGCACTTAGGGTTCTTGTACACGGTGCAAGTAACTTGACGTACACTTGATACTAACACAGTAGTTTACTTGAAGAGTGTTAATTGCATTGCATTAATCACCATATAATAATACTTTAAGAACAGTTAATTAAAATTAATAATATTTAATAACTTAATATTAATTTATAAAATAAATGTTCAACACCTCCCTGCCATTATTTGTGTAAGTACAGTCAATCACACATCAGTGGTAACAATTTGACATTCACAGCGCTTTTGTCGTAGCAGTAAGGGCGATTTTCGTAGTGTAAGTTTACTACTGATGTGCCTTTGACTGTACCTAACTGAAACCGAGTGCTGAATGCACTATAACAGTGTTTTATTTTGTGAAAATGGGGGGTAAATGTATCAAAATATTTACATAAAACACTAAGCTAACATTGTAAAAACATATCAATTTGTAAACTTTATATTTATTTATAAATAAAAATCAATTGCCAGAAATGTTTGTCCGCGCATCACTTCAAAGCGGCTGCACATATTTGGCAAATTCTTTTTTTGTTGTGTTTTTAATTGTGAGGACAAGGTTTGTATGAAATATTTTTTTTGTAAAATCCACCGGGAAGATCGGAAATTTGTATGAAATTCACCCCGGGCGACGCCAGGTAGAACAGGTCGTTTTGAATAAAACTTTTTCTTCTTCTAAAACATGTTTTCTTTGATACAAAATTGGAGAAGAGATTAATTAAATTATATAATTCAAACGTTAATGAAGAACATCTTAATTTGAGGATATATTTAAAGCATAACTCGTTTATTATTAAAGTAAATACGGAGTTTATCCCCTCTGTAAACTTGAGTTGAAAGTGAATCGTCTTTCTAAATGATCAAAGACTTTTAAACGAACTGTATGATCTTTTCATTATTAGATTACGTTATTATCGACCAGTTTTCTGAAGAAAGTTCGGCAAAAGTTTATTAAGGCTGGTTCTAATGTCCAACATTCATGATAATTTTGCAAGACAGACCTACGAAATTCATCTTCAGAGTGTTTTTTATTTATTCCTCATATGTTATGATTATTTCCTTTTATCTTCATAAATAAAGGTCGGGCAAGCCAGGTACCAGCATGACTTTTTCATTCCATATGTACTTTTTGTGTTTATCTTGGACATTACGGACATCGGTGAAGAAAAAACATCGTGAGGAAACTTGGACTTAATAGTTAATACTTGCTTTGAATCCAGGTAAACAATGTATTAATTCCGTACTAAATTGTTTTCATATAACTCTATTGGTTTACACGGCGCAGCCGATAAAGCTCACAGTCGGCATGATTTTTTTCCAACATCTTCAACAATCATCGCCATATTTCAGCCAATTTACACAAAACCTTAATGAATTATACACCTAAACATTTCCCCATGGTCCACATGAATCACTCCGTCCATTGCAATTGGTGAAAACCGTATGAAAATCCGTTTGGTAGTTTTTGAGTTTATCGCGATTAGACGGACAGACAGACGCGGTGGAGGGACTTTGTTTTATAATATTTATTAATTTAGTACTTTAAGCACGTGCTTAAAGTACTAAACTACATATTATAAAGCATACATTTGTGTACACAAATGTATGCTTTATAATATGTAGTGATAATAGTCTGAAATCACCAACCAGTCTCGAGCAATCGTGGTAATCAATGTTCGTGCCTTCTCTGCATGGGAAGAAGCATTTGCCCTACAGTGGGACAATAATAGGGTGGTATTATTAAAAAAAAAAACGTAAATGTAACTTTTCTCATGATTCATGGAGATTCCGATTTTCAAGTTGCAAAACATTTTTCTTTTGTTTTATTATGTTTAAATATCGATAAAAATCACGTCTGCGGAGTTTCGCTAGCTAATTTAATTTGACCCAGTACCTACACGTTTAAGCAGCATTTAGAGCAGTCTCACAGAGAGATTTATCACCATCAATATTGCCAAAAAAATTGATGGGAAAAAAAACTGAAGATCTAAATCGCATGCAAACATTTCTAAACATTGTTACCTCTATGCGTCCCTCCGGAAATCCGTTTAGCAAATCATCTATCGATTTCAGATTCGGTGCCAAACTGCAACGGACCTACTATAGATACTGGCTTTCCATAACTAACTTTATCTAATATCCATAGCCAGGCCTAGACAAGTTGCAATCGCGTTCAAAGCGTTTCGTTTTTCTACAACGATGTTCAACATGATTGACAGAAGCTTTTCGGTAGCTTATGTCAATCCATTACATTTTAAACTCTCCATCATAGTTATTGCTGATAGAATGTCACTTTGTCAAGGCCCTCGAGAGTGATCCTTAAACGCCCCTTCTTAGGGCACTCCCTGGGCAGTTAGTCCCACTGCTTTCTGACTGCTTCATACATATTTGCAAAGCCATGAGTTGCTGTTACCGACAGGGTCCATAATGATCTTGTCTTTGTAAACCTATCATCTAAGTTCACTTTTACTCGTTGGCTGGAACAGGCAAGATCTTTAGCAATAGCTAAAAACTGGACAAAGTGAAGTGAAGTGGTAAAGTGTGGACTGTTTTTAGGGTTCCATAGCCAACAAGGAATAGTTAAATATGCTGTGTAGCTATTGGTACGAATGTACACAACATAAAACAGAAAAGACAAACATATTTAAACCTACTGCACAATGGCTGGTGTTTTCGCACAAGACGATCTTTTAAGACTACCGTTGGATGGACTGAAAGAAAGGAGAGACTTTTAGGCTGTCAGTCTACAGAAATAGTATAAATGTTTAAATAAGCATGAACCATGTGTCTGGCATTAATAGTCCTGCTCCATTCATCTTCAACTCAGGACATCCTTGGAGCATTGCTTCCATTCCATTAAACGTGAAACTACTTAAAGATGTTTGAAGCTTTGTTCCGTGGAATGCCATAGCATCACGTTCAGCAATAAGTCGTAGTCCGCTGTAATCTAAGCCGGAGCGTGTTTGGCAGCCGCACTATCTTGCCGCTGCCAAACACGCTATTATCTTTAATAACTGGTATAATGGTCCAATATTTTGGAATTAAGATAATGAAAATGTTTAATGCTTCTTTTAAAGGCAGGTTAAAAACGCGAAGCCAAAGTCGAAAGTTTTCAAACTAAGCTAAACACTCACATTGCCAGAAACGCTTGTATCGAAAGGTGCTGTTAAAATATTACGTCTAGTAGGCTAGTTTCCGAGTACATCTGTTGAGATGTTGTCATCTGAACGATGCTACTGCACCAACAGTTACTATTAATCTGCCCATAGAAAAGGTTGAAGTAACGGACTTCTAAGAAACGTGAGAAAATATAGCTCAGTGGCAGCCCGGAGTTTGGATTGCCCGGTTGATGGCAATAGGCTCGCCTCCTGATACATGAGACTTAAACATAACTGGCGAAATGAGGGTTTACTATAGGTGCACCTCTGTTTAACGCTTCGGGGGATATAGGCGTGATGATATGTTTCTGTTGAGACAAAATATCCGCTTGTTAGGCATATAGAGACCATGTCTAAAACGATCTTCAGTTCATGAATAAAATAGTGGGTTTGTGGAGTAAAAAACTACCAAGCTTTGTTTATTCGAAAATATTTGTATGAGACTTGCAGAGTTCAAACAAAACGCAAACACAGTCAGTGACGTCACTCTTGGTTACATCCGAGATAGAGATGGATTTGTTAACTGATTCAATTACGTGTGCCATAGTTTCAAGAGGCGCGGATTCCATGTAGGAATACTTGATCTTTGTGTAACTAGGCAATTCACAAAGGAATATTGCAGAACAAAGTTTGACGAATTTGAATGAAAAGAGGAAAAGTATTTGTCGAAATACCAGTAAAACAAAAAACTGACAAGGTGCAAGACCAAATATTATGTTTAATAGATAAGTTCATTTTGCAAGCTAATCCTTCTTTACGTTCAGGTGGACCAGATGCTTCTAATTGCTCCAGCCATCCAACCTCCACAGTTCGAGGTGCTTGGGTCAAAGGCTGCGGTTTCTACGCTTTTATCTAAAAAAAGGCTGTGTTATCACCTGATTATTCATCCACATCGTCAATTAACAAGCATCCAACGTATAGACACTCCACTAAAGCTCAGGTAAACTTCTTATTCTCAAACATTACAGCACAACAAATTTCAGTCTTAACATAACGGTAAATCGTGTGATGATACATATAGCGGCTGCAGCGCTTAATCTCAAAGCGTAGTGTAATCAACGCTAGAACGCTGGAAGCTTGAGGCGTGCGTATTTGGCAACGACATTCTATCTCAGCTCAATGCATCAGCCGAGCGGCAAGCAATTAGTGCGGGCTGCAGAATACGCGGGGAGCGGAAGAAAAATTTGTCTAGGTATTATAATTTATTAATTACCCGACTACGGCAAAGCAAAAAGGAGGGTTATTCATCTGTAACCTCATAACTTCTAAACTACTTATCATCATAAATGAGGTATCGTTGGAAGCGTCTTGATTGTCCGCTGGTTATAGGCTATGTGACGTCACAAAATAACCAACTTGGCGGCCTATAGCGGATGGAAAGTGTTGCTGAAAAAGAAAAAAGAAAAATTATCTTGATTGGTATGTAATGAAAGGTCTTAAGGAGTACTTGCTGAAATATAGTGGCTGTCTATAATTATATAGACATAAACCCCAAATTTACTGTTGTTTTTTTTTTATAAAAAGCTTACAGTAGTCTTGTAGGTACTTAAAACTATGCCATGTTAAAAAGTCTTTACGGGTTGTCTGTGGGAACGGATCATAAAACATTAAAGTCTGTTAGTGTGGATACTTAATTTATGTTACACCCGAGATATATTGTTGATCTTTAGCATCTGTGGATTCTGGTGCTATTAGGAAAAGCAGAAGAAGTATTCTGCATTTTTTACTCTAATTACCAATTCAATCTAAAAAAATCTAACAGGTGGGGTTCTTTATTCCGATTTTCTTGCTCTGAAAAGACTGAAATAAAATAATTATATTAGCTAACAACTGTTTTACGGAGACACTTTTATACGATGTCCTTAATAATTTCTTCTATACCACACTGCGTCTTTTAAGCCAAGGACGATAAGATACTTAGAAAACCAAGGGCACAAAAAGTCCTTGAAAACATGAGCCTGTCCGATCTGCTCCAGACAACTAGGACAGCCAAATAAAAACTACAACTACCAGCAATTTGTGGTGCACACATAAAAAACCTTTAAAGTTAATACAGCAGTAAACCGTCTACGTCACAGATTGGACGTTTCCCTTATGACGTCATTACCGTTACGTTAGTAAATGCTTGTAGCAGCGGCGTTACGAGCAATCTAACGCGGATGAGGTAATTTCAGGGCTGTCGGATGCGAAATTGGTGTTGAATTTTTGGCTTGGGATTTTCAATTTGAAAGCCATTGTGTCATTGTTTTGTTATTGAAAATGTTTGGCAGTTTAATTGGTGGTGAATTTTTGATGTTGTGGTGAAGGATTCAAAACAATTATGGGTGGTGTTTTGGGGAGGCAGAAGTTCATCGACGTAGTATTGTAATTTAATATCAACCTAGACCTCTGAATGGAACAGAGAACAATAGAATAGATAGTTAATTTTGGACTTACCTAGTATTTTTTCGTAAAATAGTGTCTCAGATTAATTAAATATTGTGTTATCGTCAACCAACTCTAGTTCTTTCACCAGCCTATTTTTTGTAGTATTTGATTGAGAGCTTCAGTAGCCAACATTATTACCATAAAAAAACTCTTTTATAAATAAAAACTACTAACAAATTAAAATAAAAAAGAACTCGGATCATAGTGACATATTAAGGTGTATACAGACAGCGAGGCATGCGCCGCAAGTGGTTTTTTAATGTTAGATACCTCGGCCTAAAGCTGCCGTTATATGCGTGGCTTACCATTCGAAGTACACGACTCGTAATGTCTGAACGCACCTTAAGAGATGTAACATACATAGATAGGAAAAAGTATATTATTTGTGGGAGACTAAACTAAGCCGGAGCCTGTATTTTACGACCCCAGATCCCGGCTAAGAAACTTAATATGATATTGTAAAAATTGTGCCAAAATTATAGTATCCGATATCATTATGAGATCAATAACTTTTGCATAAATACACATTGAAGTAACCCTGACGCGAAAATTCGCGGCGCGTCTGCTAGTGACTTATTCCACTACGTACTTTATGAGATGTGTAGGTACTACATGCAGCGCGGAATTGGGCGGAGTGATGAAAATTGTTAATTACTGCTGCTAATATAGCTGTGAAGTTTCATATTAAGGTCTGTTTTTGTAGGTTTATATGTGTAGAACGTATATTTTCTGCATTTGATGCAAATAATGAAAAACAAACTAAAGCGTACTATGCCTGAGCAGTTATATGGCAGCCATGTTGTCCTAGGTACTGCAGGGCAAAAGCCTGGTATCATACGGAGAAAGAAAGCACTAGCATTAATCACTATGATTGCTCAACGAGTGTCATTGATGGAAAACCCAGGTTAGAAAGTAGGTAGATCATCATCATGATCATTGGCAGCCTTGTTCCACCCACTGCTGAGCACAGGCCTGCTCCGTTTTGTGCCATGGTTCCCTGGTCTGTGCGAGTCTCATCCAGGTATTCCCCGCGATCTTCTTTAGGTAGATATAACTTTGGACAAGTAATCGGTAAGTACTAAGATTTCTCACCTGCATCTTTGTGTTTGATAAGCGATTCCCTTAACTTCGGAGCCATGACACGGGACTTTTGCATGAAAGAACTTTAATTCTAAATATTTCACGACAGTTTGTCTGTATCAGCTACAGACAAACTGTCGTCATAAACTTTATTAATTAAGCAGCAAACAATATCACACGCGCAGAGCAGCTACAATGTTTGAAGCATTATGCTCATACATTCTGTATGCTTAAATTTTGCACATTTGTACAGAGGGATGAAACGCCTTGTTTATGCATAAGCCTTTTGCATATTCTGCTTGGTAGCTCGACGCGTGGCCAATTTGCCCAATTTAGTATTGCGGCCGAATACTTGAATAATAAATGGAATTCAGAAATACAATGTATTGTAATTGCGATGGGTTTTTTCATCAAAATGTCCGTTATGTGTCCAGTCTCTATCCAATTTGCAATTAGTGTAAAGTTAATGCTGATCGAATGACGGTTCTTTTAAAAGCCTGTTGAATTCGATCCGGACTGCAACGAATCTAATAAAAGCTTTTTTCTCGTGTGCCTTAAATATAATATATTACATTGTAGGCATTTTTACTTAGTCTGGAATATGTCACTCTGTGTCATTCAATAGCGGGTGGCTAATTTGGTGAATTGAAGGCTCCGATTTTAGAAATCTCAGCTGCTCAGAGGAAGAGCATAGTACCTACTTGTTATGTTACACTAATAAGAAACACTTGCTATACATTAGGGAAACATTGAGATAAAAAAATATACAGGGTCAAATTAAATTAGCTAGCTAAACTCAGCTGACGTGATGGATATCGTTATCTAAACACGATGGGTAAACACACAAAACAAAAGATATGATGATTTTTTTCGCTAGCTAGTTAAATTTGAATTTGTATAATATGAAATGGCTACACTACTAAGTACCATACAAAGTAAGATGTAAGTTATACTACAAATATTTTTGGTACAGCCACAATACGGTACCGAGTCAAATGATCTATGCATCATAACAAAAAAAAAACACTTAAACAACAAAATTTATATCTACTTTGTCGTCCACCGAAAAATTGTTCAGCTCCATGAATTTCATACACACAGTCATAAAATAGAAGGTATAACTAACATACGTTAGGATTATAGAGATTAATATGCGGACAAACCCGGCTTTACGAGCTACCCACTTTCTTATGATGAATTGGTTTTTGGATAAACTGGTGGCTTTCTGGTTTACGTTCATGTCAATATTCTGTCGTTTACTGACAAAAGATTCGTTTTGCGTTTGTTTTTATAGCATACAAACTCATGGTCACCAGCCTCGTGTTTTCCATACAAGTAGGTACCTACTATAGTAAGGGTCGGCTTACTTACCATGGTTTTATGGGAAGTGGTGGCCCTTTTTTTGGGACTTTTTATTGCGGACTTTATTCTTAACAGCTTGTTACTAAAACATTATTGACACGAACGCTGTATTTAGTTTATTCCTGGTAACGCATTTTTACTTAATAAACATTGTATTTATCCCAGTCTCCCTTTGCTTTATTGAGTACTTAAGTACTGCAGAAAAGTTAAGTAAGTTGAGTTTTGAGTTGAGCTGCACGATTACTGACAAATGCGTGCACTTACTGGACAGGTCACTCATTCTGTGTGGTTTTTCCTCAAAAGACCATTTCAGACACAAATCTACATGGTCTCCACATGATCTGACCAAGATTATGTCTGGACTTTAAAAGAGACCGTGACCTCTGAGTTTGTTTCGGCCTTTCTTCTCAGAGTAGTAAGATAGGAAACGCCGAGCTCATCTAGTTTTAAAATATGATTGACGTGTAAAAGTGTTTGTACAAACCTACTTACAGAAATAAAATCATTTATCACTAAAGTTGCAGAATAGGACACATCAAAATATTCATGTTACACCACCTTGATGAATTTCCGCCATAACCTGCATACATCGTCTGACCTGTGCACCGTTCACTCCAATATGTATGAATCAATTGAGGCAAGGGTGTTACAACGGCCATCATCGTCCATAATGTAGCCGCCACCGACAATAATGGCCCACTGTGTATAAAGGAGAGGTGTTGATGTAATCAACGAGCATACACGCACGGATTGAGGTGTATGTGGTAGTCCTATTAAGGAAGGATCCTGTCTTGCTACGCTTATTGCCTTATCTCGTAGTTACCTCCTTCATGAGAAGTTTAGGAGTTACATGTTTACAAGGGATTGTTGCTTTAATTTACAGTTGCAGTAATCGCTACAATTACCCGTATATACAGGATGTAAACAGACCCTTCTCATAACCGTTACATAATAACGCATTCTGTTCATCGTACCAAGTCACATTGAGCAAAAATTATTGCTTTGAAACGACTTACATTTTTGGTGTTAAAAATTGCTGTTTACGGCAGCGCACAATATAACACTTAAAACTTGTTTTCATGGACCAAAAATTTGGAACTTGACCTTCAATTTCTCCGTAACCGGGAGGTGTTCACGTCTGTTCCAGCGCAAAAAAACCAAAACATCACCATGACAGGGAGTATAAGTGACTCTCGGCTTCGTTGAGTGTTTCTTAGGTTGATACTTTAATTTCCGACTCCCGGCCGACCGTAGACGCGGGCTTGCAGACGGCGAGTAATGGGCAGCTAGCCCAGGCCCGGGTCAACGGCGCGTCGTGTTCCACGCGCGCCTCAAAGAGATGTCAGCATCATTGACGGGGTCCGAAAGGGCCGATGCCTGCCGGGGTCGCGGATTGTTCGAAAGAGTTACCGTGGCCCTGGAGCACAGGCAACTGAAGGAACACGGTTGGGTTTTAGTCAGTAAGAGTCTGGCACGGCCTTCCGCTCCGCCCAGAGCGGGAGAAGTCATATGATAATTTCCCAACCAAAAAAAAAAAGTTTGTTGTCTGTTTACTATCGAAAAAAAAATATGTTGTTACGGAAATGTAATAAAAATCTTTACACCCACACTATTCACCTCATTTCCGTACGACATTTCCTGCTACCAAGTAGCTATTATATAAATTTTATGAGAAATATTCTTGGCAATTATCATTAGACAAAATTGGTGTTAAAATCAAAACGCGTGAGTACAAACCGTAAAAAATACATATAATAATCCGTCGCTATTGCATATGAATTTTGACCAATAGAAGAGTTGGATTCCTAATATAAAGTCAGCTCTCTTATTAGCTCACCCCCAAATAGGTTACAACCTTATTTTTTATTTTATTTAACTTGTATTGTCCCACTGTTGGACAAAGGTCTCCCCCACAGCTTTCCAATCTTCCCTGTGTGTTGCTTTCTCCGTCCGATCTTCCATAAATGACTCACAGGATCTTTTAAACAGGCGCGACACGCGACGTGACACAATAGCACCGCCTGTCGCGCGACATGCGACGCGACACAAAGACACCGCCTGTCCCGCGATGAGCGGTGCCTTTGTGTCGAGTGCGATTCTTTTCATTTTTGAAGGAGCCTTGTGTCATCACTCATCACGCCAGCGATTGCTAGGCCTCCCTCGAAACAACCCTAATAAAATCTTTTTTCCACTCATTCATCAAGGCAAAGCTTAACACATCTTAATGTTAGTTGACAAAGGCATTATACGCACCTAACTGGGAAGTGATTATTATCTTAGTTGGGGACATTACTCCGTACATGCGGAAAGGCCCATGTCATCAAGATTTATGACTTAGGTACTTTAAACTTTGGTGAGTTCACAGAATAGTTCGCTAAGGACACTAGATAGGTATTTGAAGAATTTAATATACGTATGTTTATAGTTATAAATTATCTATGTGTACTAAAGCTTGAGGTTTTAGAATGACCCAATAGCAACATAATGATTCTTCTATCAACATACTTTATTATCAGGAGTAAATAAGAATATTAAATTAATACTTTTACGCAAATGTTGTCTTATTTTCTAAGAAATAGGAAAGATAATGTCTTTCTTTGCTACAATCTGCTTTCAGAGCATTATTGGCTCAGTGGTAACGGCCCCGACTTACGAGTTGTAGGTCGTGGGTTCGAAGCCAGGCAAGCGCTTTACTTTTTGTAAATAATTTCATCACAAGAAAAAGGTTTTAGAAACAAGATGTCAGTTGACACGAATCTCCTGACACTTGTTGAATACATCTCCTCCAGCTTGGACTGCGGACTTCAGGTAGACGTACTTTATTTCGACTTTCGGAAGGCAATTGATAAGGGTTACAACGACATGCCGCTCATGAAACTTAGCAGAATAGGTTTCGCACCATCTCTCCTCCATTTCTTCGCAGATTACCTATGCGATCGTCAGCAGTTCGTTAGGCTTGGTATGTACGAATCAGGCACCTACCACACGCGTTCCGGAGTGAATCAGGGCTCTGTTTTGGGGCCTTTATTATTTTTAATCATGGTAAATAATATTCCCAAAGTTCTCCGTCATGCAAGATGTCTATTGTATGCTGATGGCTTAAAATTGTACCTCGAAATAAACTCCGAAAGTGACTGTTTAGCACTGCAGCAAGACTTAGATGCGATATACAAATGGAGCTTAGATAATAAGATGGAATTTAATTCCTCCAAATGTTTTGCAATGACATTCGGTAGAATACGGCTCCCAGTTAATTATGAATACAATATAAATAACATTACTATCATGAAAACAACAGCCATGAAAGATCTGGGAGTCACATTCGACCGAAAGCTCACTTTCCACGACCGCATTGTTACGGTAGCTAAGGAATCCTACCAAAGGTTGGGTTTTGTTCTGCGTAATTGTCGTGATTTTCGCTCCGCACATGCCATCAAAATAATATTTAAAGCACTCGTACGTAGCAAATAGGAATCCAGCTTTTGTGTCTGGAATCCACATGAAAGTACCTACGCGCTTTGCTTTTATTGGAAAAGGTATAAAAAGCGTTCCTTAGGTTTCTCTATAAGCGTAAACATGGCTATTATCCTTACCTCTATCCGACTAGTACTGGGATGCCTCGGATATAACTCGTTAGAGGTAAGTCGAGCAGAATACCAGCTCACCTGCTGCAGATAGCCTGTAAGCACAGCTTCGTGGCACGGCTCGCTGCTTTGTCCCAGACAATTACTGCCGCGCCAGAAAGCACAGGCTGTTTGCTGAGCCTCCATATCGCACTGTTGCGCGTGCTCAGCCCCCAGTACTCTGGTCCACGTACTCTGGCCGCACTTATCATTAAGTGCGGCCAGAGTACATTCTCTTGGACTCTAATCCAGCAAACGATCTGTTTGCGGACGAATGGACTAAGATTTTATCGGCATGTCAGAAGTACTGTGAGAAGGATTTATGAAAGTGTTGTTAACTTCTTACCTGAACTTAATGATTTTATATTTTCTCTTTTATGTGCATGTGTAATACAAACGGTGTCTTTAATTTTTGTAATTGGTTTTAAACCGTTTTAATTAAATAAATAAATCACAACAGTTCTCAAAACGGTGAAGGAAAACATCGTCATGTCCTAGAGCCAAAAATTCGGAGACGTGAAATCTGCACTGGGCCCGCATGGTTGATTACAGCCCACTCCTCGAAGAAAAGAGGCCTGTGTCCTAGCAGTAGGAACATTATTGGCTGATTATGCTATTATAGCAGGTGGCGTTCTGTAGTTTCTGCCTACCCCCATGGGAAGAAGGCGTGAGTTTATGTATGTATGTTATGCTATTATGCTAATGCTATTGCTACAATAATTATGCAAAGATGTTTTGAAAAACTAGTAGTAAAACGAAACATTTAAGAAAAAGCACATACATAAACTCACGCAAATATTACGCACCTGACCTTACTGAAGAACATCACCAATAAGGTTACTAAAGAAAAAAAGGTGAAAGAAAAATAGTGATTGAAGAAAAACGGCTATCGCTCAGGAATTCCCTCAGAATTCTACAAGGATTCCACTTTTCATTATTTAAACACAGAATTTCGTTACATGTGGACGTAATGTCGGCACTAGGGCATTTTTCATTTAATTTCTGCCATAATGACGTCATAAATAACACACCACTCTTATCTTTTCCCCACTTTTAAATTAAACTCTGTTTTTAAAATGTTCGTCCGTTTTACGCACTGCATTATGAGTTTTTATTATTTATCTTTTGAAGGACTGGGAGAGGTGAATTAATGTTTTTAGCTGTTACGTAAATTAAAAACTGGATTTAAATTATATAAAAACACTTTTTATGGAAATATGTACTGCAGATAATTAATGTAAAATTAGAAAATATAAATTGCATTTAGTATCCGCAGGCTGTTGCTTGGATTTTATTTGCTTATTTTTACTATACTTTATAAATATAACAATAAAGTTCAGTTGCTTATTTAAATCAAAATATTTCCAGTTTTGCTTCTCACATTTCGTGAAACTTGAATTCGTAAATATCGAAGTTTATTCCTAACACTTGGAACTTACCTACGAGCTTGAACTACAAAGCAATAAATTTGTTCCAAAAACTTACAAAACCCTGTCAAAAAAAAAAAAACATTTCCTTCAACACACACGATTCAATAAGTGCAAGTATACGGCCGAGTACATACAACTTGGGTACATAAATCTGAGTTAGCACTGCGGGGTGCGCCCTACTCAATTTACTTCTCCTATGGTCACCCTTCTGAGATGAAATTACATCAGATAGTGCTTACCAGATAGTCTTATCTTACGGTGATTTAGAAAAGATACGTAATTTATGTCATTCTTTGGATAACAGATTTGTATTAAATTATTTACGCTGTTGCTCTTTTACAGCGAGGCAATTGTGTAAAGTGTTTTTTGTTGATGGCAACTCACTGGCATTTTGTGTGTGGAAAATAATTTCAGCGACGCAGTGTTTGTAATCATTTGGTATTTTCACATGGAACGATTTTAATTAAACCCTCATCGTGAAAAACCTTTATTTATGAAATGGTTTGCTATTAAAACAAGAGAATAGACACCAGCAAGAATTTAACATTTAACTAATAAAATAAACTTTCCATCGAATCAGTTCATCCATAGGTTTGTTGAACAATACGACTATTTATTTACCTGTACGTAATTCGTATGAATAAACAACAATGTTTAAATGCAATAAAAATAAACGGTACCATTCGTCAAATAGTTGAACAGTTGCGAAGCCGTTGCGTCCATAAAATAAATTCGGTCGTTCCCGGAGATAATAACTCAATAAAAACTGAAGTATACACAGGAAGTACGGATTACCGACTATATATCAACCCTAGTGTTGCCAAGTGTGTTTATTTTTGGGGGATTCCTCTATACCGGTTTGAATTTCGGGGCATTCACAGTTGGTGCTCGCTACGAGACTCTTGTTCCTATCTGAAAAAGCTCTTGTGTAGTTTCTACTATATGCTTCACGCAACTTTAGAATTGCTTCCATTCACCATTTTATTTGAAGTCGATTTATTTTGTTATATTTTTCGGAAGTAATAAATCAGGACTACGTTTTATGAACGTATACTGAACAAGAAAACAGTAATGATTTGATTTTCCAGTCGAATGTCCTTGATTTTGCATGCACATTTTGATTCATTTTTTTCTCTACTAGAGCTGGCAGTAATTAAAGAGCTCAAAGCTCTTCGATGTTTTTAAAAGTTTTCGAGTAGAAAATGGAGTTGTAATCGAATACACTCTTGGCTCGAGAGTAAAGTTAGGTTGTCAGAGTGTAATACCTATTACGAGTACCAGTTGTAAACTCGCTAGGAAAATTTGGGTATGTTGGTAGATTTCGTACGATTTTGTGAGGATTATATGCAAATTATTCTCTTGTTAGGTATTTAGGTACTAGTATGGAAGGCTTAGCTAAATAAGCAACGCAACAGCATCTGCAGCTACATTTTTTTATTCTTATTGATTTTAATCATGTCCAATCATATTATTGAAAATCAACTTAATTAAAAATATAAATTGGCAAAATAATTGGGATGCTTTAATTTATTTTTATGTACCCGCACCTTAATTGCGACGTACCACACTATTGCTAATCCATTGCTTCATATGTTCGAAAAATTTGTTTGCACAACAACGTAAATAACACAATGAATATTGTTGACCTGTCAAAATGAAAGCCATTGCTACTGTTAGTGTGTTACGCAATTACCCCGCTGGTTTTCTTGTTTAAAACCTGGTGAAGTAAACATTGATTGTTTACTTTAACAGCTTCTTTCATTTCACTGCATTTTCCGACAGTATTTCTGTATAAATCCAATCTTCAAACTAATAATGATCTTTATGAATGTTAGTAACCATGCATTTTCTAGTGCTGTACGATAGAGGTTGGCTATCAGATCTGAGCCAAGTTAATGAAGCGGAACAGTTTAATTAAGTATACTTTACTTTCACACAATGGACTTACCATTAAGGATGTTGGCAGCCGGGAAAAATGGTGCTCGTGATGAAAAGTCTGTATTAATACCGGCAGATAGAGAAAATACTAAAAAGGCATACGTATTTTTACATGAAAGGTAAATGATAATACCTGCCTATTATTGTCTCACTGCAGGGCAAAGGCATCTTTTCATATAGAGATGGCACGCGCATTGATAACCACGTTTGCTCAAGACAGGTTAACGATTCCAGACATAAACTGATTGTAAGTCCAGGTTTCCTCACAACATTTTCCTTCACCGATGATAAACAAAGAAAAAAAAAATGATAAGCCAAATTATTACAAAAAATATCCAACTACGCCTACGATTCCCAAACAACGTACCTTGAATCAAACCCATGTCGGAATGCACGAGGCATTTTTCCACCGCTCCGAATTTTACTCAATAATACGATAAGAAAGATGGCCGACACCCGGCCAAGCCGAC
This sequence comes from Dryobotodes eremita, assembly GCA_917490735.1. Taxonomy (NCBI): domain Eukaryota; kingdom Metazoa; phylum Arthropoda; class Insecta; order Lepidoptera; family Noctuidae; genus Dryobotodes; species Dryobotodes eremita. The sequence continues at coordinate 13,058,180 of OU823258.1, read as the reverse complement.
CGTGGCGGGAATACGCATTTATCACAGACAACCTAACCTACTGGGTTACCAGGGATTTGAACAAGGACTCTTTGGAATTTGGATAAAAATACCATTCTGTTAAAAAAAAAAAATGTTGGTCGTATTTGTGTAGGTATTGGCTGGCAGTTTTATTTTTCAGCAGTGAAAAGGCTCGTTATATTTGCTTAAATAAACCATTTTGTTTTGAAGATACAATTTACCCTCACATTATTGAATTTCTGATCACTTTATTTGGCCGTTTTATCCGGTAAATTTTTAAACTGCTCCTTTTCATGCAAATTGGCGCTTTTTATTTACTTATTAAAAGTATTATACTAGTCTCCAAAGTAATGTTACCCCAATACGTAAATATTTAGAAAAATCCTAAATACATACAGGCTGAAATTTTATCTAGTGCGCAAACTGTGGCGATGAATTCAGCATATGATTCTAGACAACATTAAAAAAAAAGATTGGTGTTCCATATATTTTGACCGCGTAGGTATTGCACTTATCTATGAAACAGCAGTTTTTTTTTTGATATCCGACGACATATTTCTGTGCTGGTGGTCTAGAATCATATGCTGAATTCATGGCCACAGTTTGGGCACTGGATAAAAAAACATCCTGTATAATAGCATTAATTTATTTGTATGTACACATACATGGACCTAATGATCTGCATTAGTGCTTCAGTTTCATGGTTGGCCCCCAGTAACGTCAACAAAGAGAAATGTTACAGACACATACATCTTTAGACCTTTGTGAAAAGATGGCGACGCCTTTGTAAAAACCTTGTTCGCATTTATGAAATGGCACTAGAATTTTATTAAAGGTCTGTGTGTGTGTGTCTGTGTGTCATCGAGCGTGTGTAAAATTTTCTATTATTTGGTATAAAAGTTTTAACAGACTTCTGTGATTAGGTACACACGGCTAGATATCAAGCTATACGTTTCCAGTATAAGCTGACCTCTCATTACACGGAAATCGTATACAATGCGAGATCAGCTTATACTGGAATTGTGTAGCTTGATTTGTAGCCGTGTGTACTAAGGTCTGTGATTACCTTTATAGGTATCCTAGTGAAGCTGTAAAAAGCGTGTTTAGGAAGGAGCTCGTGGCTTAATAATAACAGCCGCACGGGACGATAAAAGGTTAAGCTACGCTTGCCGCGGTCGGTTCATGGATGGGTGACCATCCATTACATATCGAGACCCCTCCGTGCCTTGGAAAGCACGTTAAGCCGTAGGACCCGGTGGTGATTCGTAGATCTTTGACAGTCGTTACGGGTAGTCAGAAGCCCTAAAGTCTGATAATCAGTCTTACCAAAAGGTATCGTGTTATGCAGTAGCTGGGTCGTGGAGGACAGATAGGCAGTTGCTCCCTGTAAAATACTGGTAGCTGCATCAGGTTAGACTGGAAGCAGCCCCCAAAATAGTTGGGAAAAGTCTAGACAGATTGAATGAGTTCAGCTGTAAAAACATACCAAATAGACAAAGATATAAACTGTTTTAACAAAAAATACACGTGTGGCACTCGGGGCCTGCGCGGTAAAGCTATTGCATAGCATTTTTTATCAACTTATTCAATTATAATTATTTATTTATGCAGTATTTTTTTTATTTGATATTAATTCAAGTACAGTCGTACCATATACATACACGTTAAGCGAACGCTCGGCCGAGCAACATGGTAGGCGGAGTGCGGGGTGTTAGGTTTTATTTTCGTTACGGAATTTCTTGATTCGGTCGCCGCGCTCAAAGCCCGCGATAAAAGCTATGCAATAGCTTAAAAAGAAAACAGCCGACTATCAAACACACTAAAAACGAGAAAAACAAAACTTTATTTTCGGAAGTCGGTGCCAAAAAACGAAAATACAAAACCAAAGACATCGACTTCCGAAAATAAAGTAATTTTTCACTTCTTTAGTGTTTTTGGAAATCGGTTGTATTTGTAATAAAGTTTTTATTTTTCACTTTTTAGTTGTAGTACTTACTCCACACAAATTCGTATACCACTATTTGATATATAAATAACAGTGACAGAAAATTATTAAAACATCATCAATATAAACTAAGTGGAATAAATACGCAGTATTAAGGATAACTCAAAAACTACTGGCCAGAACTTGATCAAATTAATATGGGCCATGAGAAGCACCAGCTTTAAAAAAAAAAAACATCCAAATCGGTTCACCTAGAAAAAAGTTTGAGCTAACAGAAATTAAAAAAAAATACACTTGAATTGAGAACCTCCTCCATTTTTTGAAGTTGTTTAAAAACCACATCCACACTAACCAAGACTACGAAACTCTACCTTCTTATTCTATTTAATGAGTAAGTACCATGGTGTATTCATAGTTTTTACAGGACTGCCCCAGAAGGAAGGTAATGTTTTTTATTTAATTTACATATTGATCGCGGATTGAAAGGACTCGATACGAGCTCATTATAATTTCGTAGAAGGCACTAACGAGGATCTTTCACGTATAATGTCGGTTCCATGGTAATATTTTGGCGATGGGTTCATGTCATTAAGAGAATTCATAAAGATATTTTATTCATATCGATGCCAAATAAAATAAACGAGCGATACGAAGATTTACAAGATTATTTTTAATGGATGTATTCAGCCATACACCATTTTTGCAATGACTCATGCGAAAGAAAAATCATAAAACCAAAAAAAAATACTACATAAAATGAAAATGGAGAAATATACTACTCATTAACCAAGTACCTAACATTCTCCCAACATATTTTTCTTCAACAAGAATCGACGTTAAATGAGAGAAAAGCAATTTTCTTTGTGGTCTCGTGCACCAAATCCTGTCTAAGAGTAAATTCAATTTGAAGAAGTGCGCGCTACAGTTAGCGAGCTTTAAGAATGGCCGCAAACCGTAACTAGTTTATGTGAGGATTAGAGAATTTGTTTAAAACCTCGTTAACATTGTCTTTAGGATAAACCTGCGGAGCAGAATGTTTATGTGGTGGCCATGGTTTAGTTTGGAAAGAGCATTACCTCGGCCACGAGTTACACGCCCAAGCGATATGCGTTTTGCGACAGCGACTGCAGAGAAAACAAATGTAATAAGTAGGTAATTTAGAGTATGCCTCGAGTCACCGAGACGCGATTTGCGGAGCGACGGATTGAAACAGATGACGCGCGCGTGTCGCTTGACGCAAGTCACGTCACAAGTCGCCTCGCTCGAGGCCGTAAACGGGGTCAAGTGCAGTGTGGGGCATTAGAATAGTCTTCACGATCGTGGCCAATAACTTTACCATGGCATGAGCTATGCTTCTATTGTTCTAACACAGAGGTTCTCAACGTGGGCGTTTCAGACTTTTTGGGCAGTAGAAGACCCAGAGAAAATTAGGGAGCATTAAGATGGGATCTTATAACTATATAATATTATACGTTTAAATATAATCGTGGCAATAGCTGTTTCAGATTAGCGACAGGCGGTAAGTAAAAAAAAAACTAAAAGTGGGGGTGGGCAAAATAATGTTGAGAACATATGTTCTAGCAGACAGGAGAGAAGAAACAGCGCATGTTACAAATACCTATGATAGTGATGTGTTCTTAAGAAAAATTAAAAATAAAAGTGTTACAAAAAAAAAATTACTTCTGCCCTACATTTACCGCTAAATATTACCTATAACTAAACACACATTTTTACAGCAGCACAAAGGCTGACTGTTACGTAATGCTAATAACATTTTAAATTGCGTAATAGCATTCCAATTCACGTCGGTGAAGCCGCAGACATAAGCTAGTATGGCATAAATTTAATCTATGCATCTCCATTTATGTGGCTTTGACAAAAGGTATTAAAAATAAACTTCTCCATTTTGTTTTTAAAAGACATTTTTGTGGTACAGCTACTTTCTAAATCAAGTGGTATGTCATTAAAAATTCTTGTGACTAAGCATTTTCTACATCTTTGTCCATAATAGTTAATGCAAGTGGGTACTACAAATCTTCTAATGCACTTATTCCTTTGAGGTCTAAGGGTACCGTCTTGATTTTAATCTCATCCTTAATAATGTTCTAAAGTCAATGACAACACCATCTCTTGATAGACCGGCAACATCTTACATTCTAAGAATAATTCTTCGTAACCACTGCTTAACATCGTTTTTTTTGTGTTTTTATCAACTAACAGTTTCATAAATCTGATTTGCAACTTTTTTATTTTATCCAAATATGTTTTAAATTTGTTACCATAGCATGCCAGTACATATAAAAGTAGCGAGTCCACCAGTGCGTAGTAGACCGTGTACAAAATGGCCTGGTCCAGTACAGAACTAAGGTGGTGGCACTTCACAAGCACTAACCTGAGTTTGTCACATAGGTGTGTTATGTTTGTTTTCCACGAGAAGCTACTATCTATAACTAAACCCAAGTATTTATATTCCTTCACCACCTCAATATCTGCACACGCACAATACGTCGCGTCTTCATCGTGCAGGCACTCATAGCTATGCCCCACCACGCGCGGCGGACTTTCACAGGTTTTACGATAAGGAGACCGTATACGCATACACTTAGTTTTCTTTATATTTATTATGATCTCATTATCATGAGCCCATTTAATTATACTAGTGAAATCCTCCTGAATATTCCTTTCAATTACATCTAATTCTAAACTATACACTAAACAAGTATCATCAGCAAACATGTATATGCGACAGTTTCTAACCACATTGCACATGGTGTTGACATGCATGATGTATCCGATGGGACCGAACACGGAATCAGTTGGCACACCGCATGTGACGTATCTGGGCTCTTCAACAACGCCGTCAATGACGTTACGCAGTGACCAGTCTGTAAGGTAGGCACGAAACCACCTGTTAAGGGGTCCCGCGACGCCACAATCCCCCATGGCTTGAAGGAGCTGGTGGTGTTCCAGGGTATCAAATGCTATTTTAAAATCAACGTAGACCAGCACCACCTGCTTCCTTTGATCCAAACACTCATTGACGTCGTCCGCAAATGATGCCCAAGCCGTCGCCGTGCTCCGTCCACGTCGGAAACCATGCTGTGCATTTGACAAAATATTGTTGCTTTCCAGGAAAACACTAACCTGGTTCATGTTGAACTTTCCCACAATTTTATTTATTACAGACAGTATAGCTATTGGCTTATAATTTGAGTAATCACTGTGCACACCTTATTTAAATATAGGTTTTATTAATGCCGTTTTTAACTGATCAGGATATGAACCATTTTCAACACATAAGTTAATGAATAAAGCTATTACCGGGCTCAGCTTTGATTTCAACAATTTTATTTCTTAACCGATGAGCATATAAACCATTTTCAACACATAAGTTAATGAATAAAGCTATTACCGGGCTCAGCTTTGATTTCAACGATTTTATTTCCCATACTCTAATTTTATCTATACCTTCAGACTTATCAGTGCTTAGAAGACTTTTTATTTTGTCTACATCCTTTGGGTAAGGTTTTTGAAACCTTAATGACATGTTATACTGCTATTGATATAGCTAGACCTGTCTAAAAATTGTGACTGACAGACATGCTTTGTATTTGAAATTTCTTTAGTAAATGTTAGAGAGTTTATTACAAATATTAATTATACTTTCCGTTCTTCCTAGACATATTAAAATAACAGAATCTACAGTTATTTTTCTCTCTTCCTATCCATGAGTTGATTTTAGCCCAAATTTTCCTAATATTTTTGTTACACTTTTTTATTTCCTCTTGACGGTATTTATTTTTCGCTTTATTGATACATTTATTTACCATGTTTCCGTATCTAGTATATTGAATCCGCAAGTTCATATCTTTCGGTTTACTTTTCCAATATCTCAACAACTTGTCCCTGGTACTAATCATGTTTTTAAGGTTTTTTGTGATCCATGGTTTGCTTTTTCTCGTAACATCATAAACATCCCTAGCAAACCGTCCCGGCTTCGCCCGAGTAGCAAAACATAATATAATATAGCCCATGTCACCCGGAGATAGTGTAGCTTCCCAACAGTGAAATAATTTTTGAAATCAGTTCAGTAGTTTCGGAGCCTATTCAATACAAACAACAATCATATCTTTTCTCTTTATAATATTATAGCGACCCGCCCCGGCTTCGCCCGGATAGCAAAGCATAATATAATATAGCCTATGTCACCCGGAGATAGTGTAGCTTCCCAACAGTGAAAGAATTTTTGAAACCAAAAATTGAAAAAGTAAGAACAATTGAATTTCACTGTATTTCGTTTATTACAAAATAAATTTAGGTTATACCTTAGCCTCAACAACACGAGATGGTTATGCTATTAAACTGTAGCTTATATGCAACGTTCGTATTTTTAACATAGCGCCACCTATTGAATACTTACTCAATCCAGTCAACAGATGTCGCCATATGTTAGAATCGTTTGGAGTTAACAGATAACTGTGACTGTCAAATAATAGACAAATATTTTGCAATAAAATAATATTGCGACTATAAATTGAGATGTAAGCTATCCTATCTTTCAAATTCGATCAAACTGCACACGGTGTGCAAAGCAAATTTAAAATCGGTTCAGTAGTTTAGGAGTCTATCGCGGACAAACAACGGCACACGTAATTTTTATATATATAAAGATTGGGCATTTATAATTCAAAAGTTCTGTCCATGATACATTTTTAAGTTTTTCTACTACCTTATTATCACATATAAGAATGCACACCGCTTGATGGATAACTATTCGAATCCGAGTTACCTGCCATGCACACACCGCTAACATAGTATTCCGACAACTTACATGTTAACAAATACGCAGATATTACACGTTGAGTTCGGACACCACACATGATCGATGAACGTCCGTGTCACTATGTCTCCGTACATTTCCTCCCGCGTTACGTCACGTATGGCGCATTTCATCCCAATTTCAGACTTAATGTTTGTGTTTTGACTAATCGTACTGGAACCGGTTTTGCGCAATAGATCTATGTACGAATCACCAATCAATATTACATCACAGCCTACTGGAATCTCGGACAATAGCTTGTGTACTTCTTCAATAAATCCATGTATATACATATGACTTATTCTACTTCCATCTTGAAAAAGCTGCCCATGTATCACCTCATAATAATTAGATTTCATTATGTTTGCAGTAAAGTGTAGTTTGTTGTTTAGATATATCACTATCCCTACTCCTCTTCTAGTTTCCCTTGTCCTTCTATATTGTATAAAGATAATTCCTGTTTCCTAATATTAATCTCTGTTAGTGCTATTATATCTAGTTTCTTCTTGCAATAATCTATCAAGACAAGTAACTCATTGAAATTCTTCCTGAGTGATCTTATGTTTACATGAATAATGCTCACATTATTATCTGATTTTAATCATTCTTCTTGCCCGTTATCTATACATATGTATCTATTGTATTTAATATTAGAGTTGACGTATGATCTATGATCGTCGAAATCGAATCTGAGTATTCAATATTTAATAGCACTGTACATTAAACACGTCATTTGCTTACTACGTGTATGTTTGTATCGCTTAATGTGTGAATTGATCTTATTTTACATCATTTGGGTCATCTTTTTTTATCAGCACCCTACCATTTTGTACCCAAATGTATTTAAATGTTGGTTTTAGCTCATTTTTGGCAGTCCATAGTATGTGGCGCGTGTGTTTCGTAAGATCCTCATTAACATAAATGTGTTGTTTATTTCTGCTGGCAAATACATCATCTTTGGTTAGCTGGCGGGTTTTTCGTGAAGCTAGCCATTTGTCGCGGGCGGTTCGCGTAGCCAATGTGAAAATGAATTTATTAATCAGACGGTTTTCCTGGGAATCACGCTAGACGAGAAATTACAATGGGGACCCCATATAACATCTCTTGCGGGGCGATTAAGCTACGCCGCTTATGCTGTTAGGAAGATAAGACGGTTACCAGATGTAGAAACCGCGCGTTGAGTCTATTTTAGCTACTTCCACAGCATTATGTCATATGGTATTTTACTGGTGGGTCGGGTTGCTGACCTTTAATCCATTTTCATTTTGCAAAAGAGAGCTGACAGGGCCATTTACAATCTACGTCGTCGCGAATCTCTTAGGGAACTATTTAAAAAGATTAATATTATGACGGTACCTTGCCAATTCATTTATGAAAATATTATCTATGTAAGAAAAAATCTATATCTTTTTAATAAAATAAGCGATAGACATAATTTTAATACTAGAAATAAAGATAAAATAGATCAACCATTTTTTTGATTATCTAAAGTACATACATCTTTTATGGGGTACTGTGTTAAATGTTACAACAAAATACCTTGTGATATATTGCATTTAAATGAAAGAAAATTTAAAACTCATATAAAAAGTAGACTTCATAAACAAGTATATTACAAATTAGAGGATTATATCCTAGATAAGAATGCTTGGAAACATGCTGGTCCTGCTCCATAGGACAATCTAGAGTCTAGACAAAATCAAACTGGTTGCTAATTTAATTGTATAATTTAAAAAATTTATGACATTGATTTTTACATTATGTACTTAACTACTTTAACTCACACACTAGATTATTGCTTGTTAAAATTTTGGAAAAATCATCTACTTTTCAATATTTGTAAATAGGTGAGCACCATGTTTCTACCACATAATTAATTTACCTGTCTTTTTGCATTATATTTAATTCTTTTTACCTATTGTGGTATAGTAATTTTATTATAGGTGTATCGTCTTCACATATAATTAATGTGAACCTACATAATATTGTAAAACATTTTAAAAGAGTAACGGTGGAGTTTCTTGCCCATTCTTCTCCATTCGAAACTACCTTTTGGAAGGGGCAACTAGAATCATTTCTATTTTTTTGGAAATTTTGACGTTCAAAAGTGCCTTTTATGTACCTATTTGAAATAAATTATTTGAGTTTGACTTTGAATAACAATCGGCCGCGGTTTTTTCTCGCGCTGTTTGTTCTCGTCTTTAATTTCTTCACCTACCCTCATTACGTCACATATCACGGCACCGGCTACACCTAGCTTACATGCTATCATCTTAACTGTATTTTCTAGATTCTCGTTGTGCTGTTCCTCTAAACCAAAACCAAACCAAACCAACCAAACATTTCTTTCTGTTTTCAACCAAATATTTCTACATTTTTTCCTTTCTCGTGTACTTCCAAATAAGCTATCCTTTCTTCCAGAGCATTGTGACTGGTCTCCAAATACACGTTCTTATGTTACAACGCTTTAATCTTTTTATCTTTTTTTTCCTTTCTTCTATTAACTCTTGGTATTTTTTAGCGTAGAAACATATGTCCTCAGACATTGCCTCCATTGCCTGTCTTTTTCATGTTAAAAACTATTATTGAGGGCTATGAAACAGAAAAATAATATACATATTGTTGTACCTAGGTAGGTTACCTACAGTAATATGATCGTACAGGCTGGTTAAACTGTATTATTAAGACTATTATTTAATAAGTATGATTTCTTGCAAAACGATACTTACATACATTTGCAGTTTCATATAAAGTTGTGTGAAAATGTGTCTGCATTTACAATAAATACAAGATAGCATGAAACGTTATAATAGTGCGGTTTACAGCGCTTTTGTGTGGCTTGCGCCGGTTCCGAACGATAATTTAATTTATTTTACTCTTTCGACTCGACACGCTATTAATATCGTAATAATTCTTTCCCATTCTTCGGAATTCAAGCCAATTATAGAATACAGTTTTCTATAGGCAACAGTATTCTATAATTGCCAAGTTGGTATCTCAATGTTCGAAATTGAAATAGATCATTCGATTTTGACTTTATTCAATTGGTTTTGTATACTATCTGTGGGCCTAGCATGAACGCGCGGAGTAAACGTTATGTAAAATCGAACGATTTTAAACTTGAAAATACCTACTCGTTTCGTACATCATATTTGTTGTATAGGAAACTAGCTTTTGCCCGCAGCTTCGCCTGCGTGGATGTCGGAAAGTATCCCACGAGAACGTACTACCGAGATTAAAAGTACCCCGTGTGTTAATCCAGGTTATAAACTATCTGTGTGCTAAATTTCATCCAAATTTGTTCAACCCTTTTTGCGCCAATCCAAAACATACATCCAGACAAACAGACAATCGGACAAATATTCTGAAAGTTATATTTTCGGCATCAGACTTGTTCCCACATCTCGTAGGAATAACTTTTTTGCAAAATATTCAATGTAGTTTTGACATTGGTACTATTTTATTATAATGTAGACCTATAGATTATTCATATTTATGGGAGTGCTGGCCGAAAATAGAGTGCTACAAGTACAAGGAGCTTTTGGCGCTGGAATGACATTGATGGGGGGCGTTCTTGGTAAACATTTGTGAAATTGTCACAGAAATTGTATTGACAAAACAAGATGGCGGCGTTAGTTCCGATTTTAGCCACGTGTCAAAAGATCCTTGTTGCGTTTTATCAACCATTCTACTAATATGACAGTTGTATTTTCGATTAAAGAATCGTTCGAAATTAAGTTATTATTCCGTCGCACGTTCGTGCTAGGACCACTGCACTGAAACTAATTCTCTATTAAACAACGTCTCAGAATACAGACGTTCCACCAATGTACTCGTAATTTGTCGTGTTCAATCTACAAGCTTGATTAGCAATTACACAATCCTGATTCTAGACTAATACAGCGACGGCGACAGGTACAAAGCGCAAGAGACAAGTTCTGTCAAACGTACAGTCACCGAAAGAGATAAGTAACCAGGGTAGTCGGATATAGTTGAAGTTTAGTAAGAAACCGATGGATTTTTTCGAATAAAATTTAATTTGATAAATGACCTGTTTGTTTTCCATTAATTAAATTAAATTTTATTCGAAAACATTCATCGGTTTCTTACTAAACTTCAACTATATCGACGACCCTGGTTATTTATCACTTTTGGTGACCGTACACCTAGTTAAGGGCTTGTTTTGTCATAGTAGGCTATGACTAGGGAAGGTAATTGTTAAGCAAATTGTCACTCTACGTAACTTTGCCGTGTAAGGTATGGCCATTTCATACAACTGTCAAAGAATTACATAAATACAGAATGAGCCTATAATGTTCCCACTGCTGGGGCAAAGTATAGTATAGTAATAGGCATAATACACCACGAGGGCCCAATGCGGCCCTGACTTTACTTTATTGCATCTCCGTTTTAGCTTGGGCAAAAATGCTTTCGTATGTCCGGATGTCCGGCTGTTCTCCTCTACAGGTCGCATTTCTCAAAAGATTCTCGTGAAATTTTGTGAACACGTTCGATCTAATATATAAAATTCTCGTGTCACAGTTTTCGTTGCCATACTCCTCCGAAACGGCTTAACCGATTTTTTTTTTTTTTTTTTTTTTTTTTTTTTGGTAGGTAGGGTAGGGAGTTAGGGAGGTAGGTAGGTAGGTAGGGTAGGTAGGTAGGTAGGGTAGGTAGGTAGGTAGGGTAGGTAGGTAGGTAGAGTAGGTAGGTAGGGTAGGTAGGTAGGGTAGGTAGGTAGGGTAGGTAGGTAGGGTAGGTAGGTAGGGTAGGTAGGTAGGGTAGGTAGGTAGGGTAGGTAGGTAGGGTAGGTAGGTAGGGTAGGTAGGTAGGTAGGGTAGGTAGGTAGGTAGGGTAGGTAGGTAGGGTAGGTAGGTAGGGTAGGTAGGTAGGGTAGGTAGGTAGGGTAGGTAGGTAGGGTAGGTAGGTAGGGTAGGTAGGTAGGTAGGGTAGGTAGGTAGGTAGGGTAGGTAGGTAGGTAGAGTAGGTAGGTAGGGTAGGTAGGTAGGGTAGGTAGGGTAGGTAGGTAGGTAGGTAGGTAGGGTAGGTAGGTAGGGTAGGTAGGTAGGTAGGGTAGGTAGGTAGGGTAGGTAGGTAGGGTAGGTAGGTAGGGTAGGTAGGTAGGGTAGGTAGGTAGGGTAGGTAGGTAGGGTAGGTAGGTAGGGTAGGTAGGTAGGGTAGGTAGGTAGGGTAGGTAGGTAGGGTAGGTAGGTAGGGTAGGTAGGTAGGGTAGGTAGGTAGGTAGGGTAGGTAGGTAGGGTAGGTAGGTAGGGTAGGTAGGTAGGTAGGGTAGGTAGGTAGGTAGGGTAGGTAGGTAGGGTAGGTAGGTAGGGTAGGTAGGTAGGGTAGGTAGGGTAGGTAGGTAGGTAGGGTAGGTAGGTAGGGTACGCCGTAGATAAGTACCGCAACCCGTGCGAAGCCGGGGCGGGCAGCTAATAATTATATAGATGTTTTTGTCGACCTAGTTTTTCGTTTTCTTTTTCAAAATGGCGATGAGTTGGGGTTGAAAACGTAAAAAAGAAACATATTTCAGCCATTTCGCGCTCTTTGCGCGCGCTTTTTGTTTTAAGGTGCGTGGTGAATATTTATTCAGTTTTAAGCTATATAAAGACAGACTCGCGAGGTCTACAGCCGGTCAATTCTGTAAAAATCTCACCGTGTTAACTTGGGTGAAGTGAGCTTCAAGTGAGCTGTCATTCCACCCCTGATGCTAGGGATTAACAGTATTGACAGCCGTCACTTCAAACTCACCTCACTTAAGTTTTCACGGTGAGATTTTTACAGAATAGGTCTGCAGCTCACAGAGCGACTAGTTATTATAAAGTATATATTGGATTACAGGCTGAGTTTGAATTTATTGGTAATTTTTCAGTGGGTGAAATTATTCAAGAACATGACCGAATTTTAAAATAGACCCACTCTGAAATAGCGGCAAAAATAACGTGATTCATTCATTTTGTTGCATTTTTAAAAGGCAGATATTATTTTTGGTTATGTGGAGGCGACATTCAGTCTCATAATAAAAGGCTTTAAATTCATGCATAGTTTCATATTCTGAAATGATACCAACGAATCCAAAGTCAGCCTGGTTACAAATTATATTATAATTTAGGTACATACTTACTCTAAGTATATATTCAAATGTAATTATGTGTAAAACCATTGTTTGTGGTTGTTTGTTGTTGTTTGTGGTTGTTGGTCAACACCACTATACAGGCTGTTTGCTTAAAGTTAGATCGTAATGTGATTTCATTTTCATAATAATATTAGCATTGGCCAAAAATATCGCAACAAAATTCCAATTCTACGGAAAAGCTATATTTTTTTAACGCTGTAATTTATACAATTCTACAGGCAATCTATTTGACACATTTTCTAGAGCTTACATTTCCATTCTCACTGCAATATTCATTCAAAATCATAGAACAACTAACCGTAATCTGCTCTAATCTCTTTAATTAAAATATTATTTAGCTAGCACGTGTTCTAATTTTCAGTTTAGAGGATCTGCGTCAGGCTTTAATGTCCATTAAGGCGCCCCTGCAATTATAAGTGGAGGCCTTATCTTTATTAAGGCGAGTACGGTTAACGACCTACGGCTTGCAGTCTGTAGGGTAAGTAAGTCAATGGGTGGATTGTTTGTTTGTGTGTTTGCTTGTTTGTGAAGAATAAATGGTTGATTACAATGTAAAGAGTTTCAGTAAAACTGTTATTTTTTTTAACAATTAAAGAAATAAAGTGCACTTTAATCTCTTAATATCTCTGGTTTATGTATACCTACGGTTAGGAGATTACAGCTTAGGATTTTATTTCACGGAGAAGAAAACATAAATTCTATCAATGCGAAGAAGTTCACAGGAAAACGGAAAAAAAGTTTAGAAAACATACGTCAGACGAGTACGGATAACAAATAATAAAAATAAATTTAATTAATAATACAGACACAATGGAGCCGATCCTCTAGGATACCGAACTAAACTAACTAAACTATCACTAAAATTCCTTACTTTTGACTATGAGAATCTTAAAGCTATTCTGCAAAAAAATATCTCTAAATTTAAAAATAATTTTGACGCAACTAAGATTTAATTTGACAATCGCGACACCACGTGGTACTTGTTTGCCCTAACTCAGGATTTTTTTTAGAGAGAGCCGGGAGGTGCGCATGGGGGCAGCCTCAACGTGTTTTTTATGGAAATTTTCACTTTTTGTATGGAAAATATGAAAAATTATTACCTACACGTAGAGTTTGGGGGGGGGGGGGGGTTTGCGATAGGACTCACCATTTTCGAGATATAAGCAAATTAAAATAAAAAAAAGATACAGTACTATTTTGCACCTGAAGTCGAGGTGTTGTGGTGAATTTTAGCTCATGACAACTAATTTTATTCCACACCTTTTTAATTGCGATTAAAAATAGCCAGATTTTAGTTAGACAACCAATAGGTGAAAAACGTCAAATTCAGAATAGCAAAATTGTCATTTTCACTAAACTTATAACTCAGTGCAATCTTAGTGCTGTTAAACTAAAATATAGTTAAGTTGTGTCACTTTAGTCTATTTCAGAATGAGAAATCGTCGTTTGACAGGAATAAACAAAATTTTTGTGATTTTTTGTCTAGTTTAGAGAATTTTGTGACAAGAGAATCGGCACCACTGTCAAGGTCTCGATAACTTCTTTTAAAATACGTAAAAGAACAGGTTACACATGAAGTTAAGTTACTATTTAAGAGTCGCAGCACATAGGAAGGCCGAATAGAATTTCAAAGAAATCGCTGTCATGTTCCTACGTGCCCAGAATTATTCGCCGTAAGTTTTCAGACAACTTTATTTTGCCTCCAGCAGGTTTTGAAGTCGTTTAGTAGAAAAAATACTACGACCATATTGTAAGAGAAATTCTTTGCTGGGAATACTAAGAAAGAATCTGAGAATTGTTATACTTTTTCACGATTGCAAAAGTTTGGTCTAGTTGAGGATAAATACTATGTCATTTTCGAAACCATGCTGACGTGACTTCAAAACAGCTGCTGCTTTAAGCAGCTACGTTTTCTTTTTATTGCAAACTCTTGAATTCAAAACGATGTATCCACATTTTCAACTACAGACCGTAATATATTCTAAGTCTATAATTATGGTCTCAGCATATTGGCTTAGTCCAATTACTTATTGTTACTTCCCCTGTTAGCCGTCGTACAATGTCCAATTATGCATGTTTTATGGCGTCACTCATAACTCGACCCACGTTAGTGTATTTTTATAATATTGATCCCATATATTTTAATTTAGTTAATGACCATGAAATGTTTACAAGTGATACCTATTTCGAATATATTGACCAACAGAAAACCTACAATTTATAAGAATTTTCACAATTTCTTTCATATTTTCTTGCGTCAGTATTTTAATAAGAGCGACTATTTCCCGGCTCCCGGTGCAACGGCCGCCATCTTTAATGGACGGTGGGCCGGATGCTGCGAATTGTTTTAGCGAGCCCATCGCGGACTAATAGGAGCCCTCAACAATTGGATTAGATCTAATGAATTGAAGAGAAACGGTAGAACGAATTGGACGGAGCTATTCATACAAAATTATCAAAAGTGTTGCAAAAAGCGTTGTCGTAATAGACACAGAATAACTTATACACGTATAACTTATTATAAACTTTCGTGTCTGTATAAAGAGAATGTGAACTACTCTGAAATACCTACCTTATTTATTTTCCAGACGACGAAATTTCTGCTGATACTTAAAAAAATTAAGCAAGCTTTTATGTCAATGGGAATAAAAGGCATAATGGCATTGAAGTCGAACCATAGTACCTATAAATATAAGCGAAACAATAATAGTTGTCATTTTAAAAACATTTATTGTGATAGTCGACCATCCGTAACGTAAATAATACAGTTTGTGCAAATGTTCAAGTGCTGATGTAATCGCTTTTAAATAAACAATTTATTACAGCTACAGCTCGGACATTGGCGGTTTATTTCATATTGGACATTTATTATGAATTATAATTACAATTATAATAAGCCTTATCTTTTGATACAACTTTTACATGGTTTCATGATGAATCTCTTCAAGGTACACGGTTTAAATAGCGATTTAGTGTCATCTTCATGTTTTTTTCATTGAGTCAATTATTATAATTCATGTTTCTGTCTTGACACAGCGCGTGACCGCATGTTCAATTTTCCTAAACATATTATTTTACGCAACTTTTTCATTTGGCGAGACTTACAGAGGTTTAAGAAAGTTAAAAAGTACTGCAACCTCGCTTTAATGTTTGTGATAACAGCCACCCATTGATTCCGCGAGACCTATCGGGCTAAACTTGAACAATCAACTTTTTCCTTATTTTAAACCGACTTTAAAAAAGGAGGAGGTTATATGTTCGTGTGGATGTATTTTTTTCAATGTATTTTCATCGCTATTTTCGTCAATTGTGGACTGATTTTGAAAATTATTTTTGCATTTGGTAGAGGAAGCTTGCGCGGCGGTCCTATATAAATGTTATTAACTTTGCTTGAGTGGTTTTTGATTAGCTTAGATAATACGCATTTAATCCACTTTGTGTATCTTGATGATGTTATAATACTTCCTGTCACTGTTGTTTACATAGCAAGTAGTGATATACGAATTCGTGTGGGGTAGGTGGTAGATACCGGGTGCGCCAAAGTTCACCTAAATTTTCAACTCCGATAATTGGAAATCCGAAAATGTTCTTCCTAACATTTTTCATCCTAACAATCACAATTCCTAACTACTCTGTCTCTAATGTTCATAATTCCGAAGCATTCAACTTCATAATGTCAGTAGCAATAAACATCTATTATACTTGTATTTGTTTTCCTATATTTTCTCAACATAACCATCTTATACACTATTATTCAAAGTCATATTTTTTTTGTTTAGATTTCTTTTTATTCATAATAATCAGTATTATATACATAAATTTTGCGTAACTTTATTTTCACATAACATGTGTAACATATAAGAATAAAGTGTATTCTTTAATTTTATTTATAGCGGTGTGTACCTGCAAATATATCCATAGGTTAGGTTAGAACTGTGACCAACTACGCGCGAGCCGAGCGAGCGAAGCGAGCGGTGCCGCGGCAGCGGCCGGCGAGCGCTACCTCGAAATTGGTCGCGAAATTTTTCTAAGTATTTTTTTCATAGTGCCCCCAAGACGACACTCTGACCTGAATTTCATTCATTTAAGACAAAAATCAGTCAAACGACCTTTAATCATTCTAAACAGTTGGTTTAAAATATAGTGGGTAGGTTATATATAAGTTGGGTGAAAATATTATGGTAATTATGTTTAGGGATAAAAGCGTTATGATAAAAAACAGTAGGAGTTTAAATATATTTACATTAATGATATTATTAATTACAATTTTCGGAAACATAAGTGTTATGAACATTGCCGGTAGCACTACAAATAGTATGAATGAAAACTTTAGGATGAAAAATTTTAGGAAGAGTGATCATTCGGATTACAAATCGTTAGGAAGAACAATTTCGGGTAAAGAACTTTAGTTGAGCCAATATGGACCCGGTAGATACCACATCTAAAAAGTGAAAAATAAAAACGTTTTTACAAAAACCGAGAAAAAAGAGACTTCTAAGAAAACACTACAAAGTGAAAAATTACTTTAATTTCGGAAGTCGGTGGCAAAAAACTAAAATACAGATTCAAAAACACCGACTTCCGAAATCAAAGTTATTTTTCACTTTGTAGTGTTTTTTTTTTGAAGTCGGTTTGTATGTTTTGTATGATATTCTGAAATGTAAACATTTACGTGGAACGTTATGATGTAAATTGTAAACGTACTGTAAATATAACAGTTTTGATGTTTGTTTTGTGTCGCTATTCCGTATCTTCTGGTAATTGGTTCGGAGGGGCTATCTGATGATAAGAGTTTGTTTAAGTTCTCGTGTTCTTCCTACCTGTACAGTGACAAGCTACGTAAATTTGCCGTATTTATAGCCTTTTCATACAACTTTCAAAGAATGACAGTTGTGATTTAAATATACGGATAATTTAAGTTGGTAGACGATTTCCTTATCAATTCATTTCCTTGTCGCTACATATTACTATTTATTTTGTGGTTTAAAGTACCGGAACGCTACGCTACATGTTTTTATTCAGATTTGATTTGCATGAAATTGTAGGTGCGATTATCCACTACAGCACACGGGCACGGTACGTCATGGGTGGTGACTGGTGGGTCTGATGACGTTATTGACACAATTCGTGGCCCCTGTTCCAATGTGTAGCCCAGTTTTCTTGTTGAGTGAAAGGGGAAGCGTCGTCGTCGTGCATTGTCCACCCGTGTATCACAACATCTGTGCTCAGCTTATGCTGCTGTAGAGAAAAGGAGACATGCAGCCATACAAATCGACCCATACAACTAACGTGCATAGCTGCATATCCATTTGCGTGAATGAAACAAGAATAATGCATGGTAAAAGTGGAATAATATTATTCGTAAAAAATTTTTTTTTTCAAAAACACAACGGCCTTCCAAAAGAAAAAAATACAAAAAACCGTGAAAAATAACTTTTTTGTGAAAAAGTTTTTATTTTTCACTTTTTAGTTGTGGTACCTGCCCCAAACAAATTCGTATACCACTACTTGATATGTAAATAACAGGGCAGGAAATTTTTAAAACATCATCAATATAAACTAAGTGGAATAAATACGCAGTATTAAGGATAACTCAAAAACTACTTTTTTTATTTTTTTTATTAAATTGGAACAACAAACAGCTACATTATGCAATATTACAATCAGAAAAACTTATATAACTTAAGTAATAATGTAGCCCACAGCGCTGTTCACAGATTACTATAAATAAATTAAACCTTAAAGTCACCAGGAGGTGAACTGTTTATGCATGACAGTTACACTAATATTATAAAAACAATAAAAAAAAGAAACAGAAATGAAATAAAAAACAACAACAAAAAAGAAAAAAGTTTAGTCCAGTAGTGCAAGTGTCTTATACAAAAGGCTACGAAACCTTTTCAAGGAGCATGTAAATATATCAATCTGTTCTCGATATCCGTGGTTCGAATGCTTCATTATAGGTGGCTGTCATTCGCCGAATTAGTGAACGTAGACCAGTGTTAGATCGGCAGGTACCTACTGCAAAGAGTTTGCCTGCACGCACCTGCCGTCTATGGACAGTTCTGGGGACTGCATAGCACAGTACATTATTTGAGTCTACACAGTCAAAATTGCTATTAACAATGTTATACAATGTCATTGCTTCTAATTGTTTACGTCTAGAGCTGAGCGTCAAAAGTTGGTAGTATTTACTGAGCAACTGGTTATAATGTAGATACGTTTTGTGACACCTGTAGTGCATTGCACGAAGAAATTTACGTTGCACTTTTTCTATTATGTCAATGTACTTGCCATAGTAAGGATTCCAGATGGATACGGCATATTCAAGCTGGGAACGCACTAGGGTTTTATACAGGCAGAGGTACGAAGAGGTCCGCTTAAAATCAAGAGTAGATCTCATTATAAATCCGTACATTTTATATGCTGTGACGTTGCAAAATCAATAAATAACGCAACAAGTAGCGACATCTTGTGTCAGGCATTGACATTGCTGTCAGCGTGTTCTCGGTAACACTAGAGAAATTATGTCATGTAAATTATATACAAAAGTATTAGTTAATTTAAATAAATAAACATACAGACATAATTTCCCACATTTTATTTAAAACAATGCCTAAGAAATGGAAAATAACCAATAGACAAGAATTCTATTTAGTCTATGGTAGCGGAAGCTTCTCGAAGGTTTGTGACATTGATCCGGCATGGGGAAGACCCGCAACGTGTGTGACACGGTACGAATAGGATTTGGAAGAGGGACTTAGTTCTGGAGGAACAGACTGTACCCAAATAACCCGATGGGTTTCCGATAAGTCCCATTCAAAGATGAATCCGGTGAGTGTTCAACCGTATTCTTTGTTCATGCGGGATGCGTGGCTCGTACATGTGATTTCTGACACGAGTGTATTGTTACAGGTCTGGCTGTTTATGCTAGCCTTTTTTCTCGTGTATCTCTAATACATATTGACACGTGATGCTTTGGAGTAGCCCCGTGGTCTGATGATTGGAATGGATCCGGGTGCAGGCAACCTTTGAGGTGTGGTCATCCGTTTGACAGGAAGGCTTTACTTAACCGATATCGGTGATGAAGGAAGTTCGCCGCTCCAGGTAACGAAGCGTCATTGTTATACCCGTAGGCCACTTAACGTGCAAACACAGGGGTATTCTGTGTTTGATGCCAAGGGTCGTAGTCTTGTCAAGTGAAGGGATTAGTACTGAGAGATCATTGAGAATAATCGGTAAGGTAGCGATTTAGTCTATGAGAGAGTTAGGCCTATTGTATGGACTGGGTGATGAGACCAGTTGCCATAAAGTGTTGTGTCGCGGATTGTTTAGCATAATCTTATGTTCCCGTTGTTAGCACAACCTTGATAGGTAGGTACTTGTATGATTGAGCTAGTATCTATTAAGTGGTTCATCTCACGGACTCGCTATAGCGACTCTGAGTTATTGTAATAGTCTCATTGCAGGTGAACACACTAATACAACTAGACCCGAGACTGGTTGTACTGGTGTGGAAGCCCAGGTGTATGGGGAAGGTATGTGGCCAGCCACATTCAATATTGTGAACCTTCAATAGTGTGTTATTGTAATAAACATTGCATTGTGTAAGAAGGTACTTGTTTAATTGAATCTTTCCCTAGCAGCTTATTATACCCTACAAATTTACTTTAGCACGGTGGTGAGTAGTACAACACCGAAGGAGACAATCAACATCCAGTCTCCTAACCAATTCTGTACAACTCCACTTGAAGGGTTACAGTTGGCGCCCAAAGGTATATAATTGTTTAATTGTATAAGGTGAACAAATTAATAGCAGGTATCTCTCTCTCAATTCTCTCAGTCTTTCACTTGGCAGGATTATGTATTAGATTAAGGCTAGTTTTTTTTTTAAGTTTGAATGTAAAGTGGTCAACGCACCACAATATAACAATTTCTCTTGTTTGGACCGGTAAGGTGCAGAGTGTTAAAAGTTCACTAACCTATTTGTATATATGCCAATGCACAAGTTGGATTGGTAGCATTGTGGTAATTATTATGAGATTATTTATGTTCCCAATGTTTGTTTAACAGTTAGTGACTTGATATTACCTATAATTTGGAAGGTATTGTAACTTGTAACTTATTGAAGTTGCATATTTTTTGGAACAGTTTATAGGTATTGTATACCACAGGTATAGGTAACAATAAATATTGTATACAACTGGACAATTGGTTCAAGATAAAAACTTAGTAGTTTTTGACTACAAGGAAAACTAAAATATATCAGATAACTGATAAACTGTATTGCATTCAAATCGTGAAACATTGTTTAACAATTGAGTAAATTCAAAAACAAATTTCTGAATAATAGTTATAAAACATTTTGGTTTATACTGGATATATTGTACACAGCCCAAACGAGACAGTTCTCAAAGGTGTTATAGCGTTTTCTTATTTGTTTGAGAGGATCTCCATAGTAAAATAATAACACTACAGGCAAGTATCATTGTTAATTGAGGTTGTGCAAATATAGAACAGTAACTTTCATTGTAAATCTATATGACGACTGGTCAGTCACTTAGACGTTTAACGTTTTAACACTCATCATTAAACCCTAATTGGAAATACGATCACAGCATTTGATAAAACAAATAGTTGATTTGGTTATTCTATTCCATGGTTAGAGGTTGGTTAGTCATTTGTTTTCATACATAGGAACTTAACCTATAAAACATATTGACGATTTGATATTGTCAAGGTGACATTTTTGACGTTTGACGTTGTGTTGTATGTGGTTTGGTGCGTTCGGAAACGTGTTTTAGATAAACATCGTTTATTTTTTTTTGGCATTATTTTATTGGGAAAATATCAATATGAATTTAGATAGGGTATATTTTCATGCTGTTTTTCAAAATACACGTTATTGTTTCCATTACGCCGTGCAACTGGTTCTTTGGTAGCCAAAACTTTGAGAATTATGTTCTTCTTGCTCACGGGATTTCCGAAACCGTAATTACCGATAATGGGGTTCAATTCACGGGATCGGAATTTCGTAGCATTTATTAACATGATCAACAGTGGTCTGGAAATTTTCTTCCAGTCGTCTCAAGCCGGTTTATTAGCCGTAGTCCGTGTTACCACGTGTTGTTTGGTGACTATTCCAACAACGAAGACAAGGCGTATGCATGCTATACTTTGTTATTAAACATTGTTTTGTAAATCGTATTGTTAACGAGGGATCTAATTATTTGGATTTGTTCGTTTAGTTTATTTGTTGGATTTGTTCCACATATTATACGGTAGTAATTATGCCGTTTTGCATACCTTGCGATTTAATTTATTTTTTATGGCTCACACCATAATAATAATAAGAAGCGGATAGTGACTTCTAAAATAAGCCTTCACATTTTAGTAGCCAAGCTCGCTTGGTTGCGTTTTTATTGGACATGGATGTGTCCATATTTGGTATTGGAGCGGATAGTAACTCCTAAAATAAGCCTAGACTAATGTTTTGTTTTGCCGAAATAGCATTGTTGCTTCGGTGAGACGTTAGATAGCACTAGTTGCTTATCTAGTTACGAGCGGCAGGTGACTCTTAAAACAAGCCAAAACACCATTTAGTTTTCAGAAATTTATATTTCTGGGACTGTTGTATACGTCTTGCCTGGTGAGTTATGGACATTATTTGCCCAATTTTTTATGTATCAGCTCGCTGAACATATTCACCAGGAGGATCGTTTTGATTTATAATGAACAATGCAGAGTTCCACTGGTATACAGACGGAATTCGGGAGTATGCGAGAGGTGGCCTCCTGCGATTTGAATGCAGGTTGCTACAGATTGAAAGAGAGGAAAATCTAGGGATGTATGAAAGATTGGGGGGGTTATGCCCGGATAGTAGGAAATTTTTGTAAGTAGAATGAGTTTCCTGGCAGTTGGATTATTTAAGGTTGGTTATTGCATTTAGTAGGACTTAATAATTAATTATCAAATTTTTTTAATAGAACTTATTCCATTTCTGTTTCAAAATTGAATTCCCACTTCTAACACCGAGGGCGGTGTGTGGTTTTTGCTTACCCAAAAACCTTATTGTGGGAAGAGGGGCATTGTGACGTTGCAAAATCAATAAATAACGCAACAAGTAGCGACATCTTGTGTCAGGCATTGACATTGCTGTCAGCGTGTTCTCGGTAACACTAGAGAAATTATGTCATGTAAATTATATACAAAAGTATTAGTTAATTTAAATAAATAAACATACAGACATAATTTCCCACATTTTATTTAAAACAATGCCTAAGAAATGGAAAATAACCAATAGACAAGAATTCTATTTAGTCTATGGTAGCGGAAGCTTCTCGAAGGTTTGTGACATTGATCCGGCATGGGGAAGACCCGCAACGTGTGTGACACGGTACGAATAGGATTTGGAAGAGGGACTTAGTTCTGGAGGAACAGACTGTACCCAAATAACCCGATGGGTTTCCGATAAGTCCCATTCAAAGATGAATCCGGTGAGTGTTCAACCGTATTCTTTGTTCATGCGGGATGCGTGGCTCGTACATGTGATTTCTGACACGAGTGTATTGTTACAGGTCTGGCTGTTTATGCTAGCCTTTTTTCTCGTGTATCTCTAATACATATTGACACGTGATGCTTTGGAGTAGCCCCGTGGTCTGATGATTGGAATGGATCCGGGTGCAGGCAACCTTTGAGGTGTGGTCATCCGTTTGACAGGAAGGCTTTACTTAACCGATATCGGTGATGAAGGAAGTTCGCCGCTCCAGGTAACGAAGCGTCATTGTTATACCCGTAGGCCACTTAACGTGCAAACACAGGGGTATTCTGTGTTTGATGCCAAGGGTCGTAGTCTTGTCAAGTGAAGGGATTAGTACTGAGAGATCATTGAGAATAATCGGTAAGGTAGCGATTTAGTCTATGAGAGAGTTAGGCCTATTGTATGGACTGGGTGATGAGACCAGTTGCCATAAAGTGTTGTGTCGCGGATTGTTTAGCATAATCTTATGTTCCCGTTGTTAGCACAACCTTGATAGGTAGGTACTTGTATGATTGAGCTAGTATCTATTAAGTGGTTCATCTCACGGACTCGCTATAGCGACTCTGAGTTATTGTAATAGTCTCATTGCAGGTGAACACACTAATACAACTAGACCCGAGACTGGTTGTACTGGTGTGGAAGCCCAGGTGTATGGGGAAGGTATGTGGCCAGCCACATTCAATATTGTGAACCTTCAATAGTGTGTTATTGTAATAAACATTGCATTGTGTAAGAAGGTACTTGTTTAATTGAATCTTTCCCTAGCAGCTTATTATACCCTACAAATTTACTTTAGCACGGTGGTGAGTAGTACAACACCGAAGGAGACAATCAACATCCAGTCTCCTAACCAATTCTGTACAACTCCGAGGGCCGGGTTACAATGCTTTATTTACAATTTGTTCGATATGCAAATCCAAGCAGAGTTTCGAGTCAAGCAATATGCCCAGATCACGAACCGAGTTTACTTTATTTAATAAAACATTACATAACGAGTATGAAAACCTTATGATGTTTTTATTTTTGGTGAAATTTAGGTAGTTGCGCTTGGAAATGCTCAGATGGAGCTTACTAGTGCAACAATAGTCCGTTAGTCGATCCAGGTCCTCTTGGAGAAGATAACAATCCTTAATGCTACGAATAGGTCTGTATACCTTGAGATCATCAGCATATAACAAAAATTTGGAATGATGAAAACAGTTACCAATATTATTTATAAAGATAATGAATAAAAGAGGACCGAGAATAGAACTACTTACTACTACTTGTCAGAACTTGATCAAGTTCAAATAGGACCACATGTGAAGCACCAGCTTTCAAATAAAAAAAAAAAACTTCCAAATCGGTTCACCCAGAAAAAAGTTTTGAGCTAACAAACATAAAAATAAAAAATACAGTCGAATTGAGAACCTCCTCCTTTTTTTGAAGTCGGTTAAAAAGGGATTAGTAACTAAATTAAATTACAACTGATGGTGTATTATTCTTGTTAGGTACCTACTCAATATTCTATTAGGGTGATTGGGGTCGTGAGCTTGGTAAATTAAAAAAATTGTTCCTTTGGGAAAGTTGTTTGTTATAATGAGTACAATCACGTGTTTAAGTATCGGTCACTAATTACCAGTCACCCTATGTATGTGTTCATGACGGAGAAGGTATGTGTCTCTCGTTATCATCAGCCATATTCTAAATTCTGTGGGCGTACTATGGGAAGTGTTGGTTATTTCGCAATAGAATTAAACCGTTTGCAGTTCAAATCAAATTATAATTTACGAACAAATTAATCACACACTGTAGGTACACGACACAACTAAACGGAACGCGCGACGGTTCCTAAGGTGGAGGTGTATAAAAATGGAGGAACTTCTCAGGAAATTTTGGGGAATAAAAAAACTCAGGATCTAGCACGCAGAGAACGACTTTTTAATTGACACCCATGACATTGAAAAAACAAAGCAAGGACAAAACAATTAACGCCTGCTAAAATACTTATAGCTAATATCTTACTGTCTACAAACTGCGCCGAGTCAACTTGAAGTAACAGTGGGACTGATGCTTTAACATGCCCCCGGCCGTTGGAAGCTCGCCTTTCAACAGTTCTCTTTCAATAATGGGCAAATTTTGGAGAATGCTCGTCTGATAGTCCCAGTTTGCGTCCTGATGTCGGCAACTCTGCTTATGCCATCTGTGCCAGGATGAAGGCCAACTACGCGGCCCAACTTCCACTTCATCGGTGGCTGGTTATCCTCCTTTATGACAACGAGGGAGTCCATGTTCAGGCTGGTGTTGCCGGTATGCCACTTCACTCGCTGCTGAAGCTCGGAGACATATTCCTTACTCCATCTCGACCAGAAATGCTGCCGCAGCTGCTCAATACGTTGATGGCGTGTTAAGTGATGAGTGGAGTAGTCCCGGATATCCTTTACAGGAAGAGACGTGAGAGGTCGTCCAATTAAGAAATGACCTGGAGTGAGAGGCAACAGGTCTTCTGGGTTTGACGATAACGGTGTGAGTGGCCGAGAATTTAAAATGCCTTCAATTTGAACCAAAACGGAGTTAAGCTCCTCGTATGTTAAATTACAATTTCCCAACACTCGGAACAAATGAAATTTGGTCGATTTGACACCCGCCTCCCAAAGACCACCAAAATGTGGAGCGTAAGCAGGAATAAAATGGAATTTAATACCATCTTGAGCCGCCCCATCAGTTACGGAGTCACAGTTACGTTTCAAGAAATCAGATATCTCATTGTAGGCTCCCACAAATGAAGTTCCGTTATCGGAGTAGATATTGAGAGGTTTTCCTCTTCGAGACATAAAGCGACGTAAAACCTGTAAATAATTACTACTCGTCAAATCACCCACCAACTCTAAATGAATGGCCTTTGTAGTGAAGCACACGAAAATAACGATGTATACCTTAACTAATCTACATCCACGACCTTGACGACTAGACGAGGTTATAGGGCCTGCGTAGTCAACTCCTACGCTTTGAAAAGGAAAGTCGGCTGGTGAGAGTCTGCTCAATGGGAGATTACCCATCTGAGGGACAACTGCACGTGGCTTTACACGCTGACATCGAACGCACCGACGATAACAGGCTTTGGCTAAATTACGACCACCAAGCGGCCAGTAGGTCTCTCTAATTGTACTTAGTAATAGTTGAGGACCTGCGTGCATTAATCTGATGTGCTCAAATCTAAATAAAAGTTTAACAAAATGATGAGTGGACTGTAATAAGATTGGGTGTTTCTTTTCAAATGAATATTCGGAATTGTGTAATCTACCACCTATACGAATAATTTTATTTTCATCTAGAAACACATTTAAGCTTAATAATCGGTTTTTATGTGGTAATTTATTATTACTTAATAATAAGTTGTATTCCGGAAAAGACTCCTTTTGAGACTGAATAATAATAACGTTTAACGAATTTTGTAATTCTTCAGCATTTAAATATGACTTATTTGCTGAACGCCTTTTACATGCATTAATAAAACGAAAAACGTAACAAATAGAACGCTGTAATCTAATAAAATTTGAAAAACGATTAAACTCGATGAATGCTTTAAATATATCTTCGTTAGCATGATCTTGGGCCACATTAATTAAAATACTAGATTTGATTTCTGGTAATATTCCTGGATTCATAGCAGGAGATGGCCATGTAGTACTGTCATTCTTTAAGTAACATGGACCGAACCACCACAAATCCAGTGATTGCATAGCGGTAGGTTCCGCTCCGCGGGTTATTAAATCAGCTGGATTGTCGTGTGTCGACACATGTCTCCAGGTGCTCGCACCGGATAATTCTAATACTTCGGCAACACGGTTGCGAACAAAAGTATTCAATTTAATAGGTAACATTTTTAACCAACCCAGCACTATCATGGAGTCAGTCCAAAAAACTACACTAAATGGTTTAATGCGAAGGGAACTAGCAACCTTTTGATATAAACGTGCACCAAGTACAGCCGCACAGAGCTCAAGTCGCGGTATTGTTATTGGTTTGATAGGAGTTACGCGACTTTTAGCTATTAATAATCGCACGTCGACGTCACCCTGCTCATTGATACTGCGAATATACAAACAAGCGCCGTAAGCTCGCTCCGAGGCGTCAGTAAAAATATGAAATTCAACCTGTTTGTATACGTCACAGACCACACGACGTGAAACACGTAAGTTATGAAGGCAAGGTAAGGCTTTAATTATTTTCGCCCATGTTGTTCTAACCTCAGGTGATATCTGGTCATCCCATTTTAACCCGTCCAGCCAAAGTTTCTGAAGCAACATCTTCATGCTTACGACACACGGTGCTAATAACCCTAGCGGATCAAATATTCGCGCGATTACTGCTAACATGCCACGCTTAGTATTTTCTAAGCATTCAGGAACATTGATAGGAAAACACAGATCATCTGTGTTAGTTTGCCAACTAAGACCAAGCGTTTTATCGACGGCATCACTTTGCTTGTGGAAATCAAAATAAGAATCGCCAGATGGTTCTGAAATTAAACTGGATTCGTTAGATTTCCACTTCCTTAAAGGCATGCAAGCAGAACCAAGAGCATTAGTCACTTCATGACGCAACATTCGAGCCTCCTCAAACACGTCTGCGCCGGTCAAAAGGTCATCTACGTAAAAATCATGAAGGATAACTTCTGCGACCTTTTGATCCTGACATTCAAGACCAACTTGTTTGAGGCACCTAGTAGCAAGAAACGGTGCACTAGCTGTACCGTAAGTTACTGTATGCAATTGGTAGGCTTTAAGAGGACTAGAAGCATCATCACGCCAAATAATTTGCTGCAGGTGCCTATCTGAAGGATGTACAGACACCTGTCTGTACATTTTCTCTACGTCAGCAGAGAAGACGTACTTATGCATTCTAAATCTAAGAAGGATTGCAGTCAGATCATCCTGGACGGTAGGCCCCACCATCTGTATTGTATTAAAAGAAAGACCAGATGTGGTGGGTGCACTAGCATTAAAAACTACCCGTAATTTGGTTGTACTACTACTCTCACGCAGTACTCCGTGATGAGGAATGAAATATGACAGCTGATCTTCATGAATATTACACTCGAACATGTGACCTAAAGAAATGTACTCAGTCATAAAATCTTTGTACATTTTATCGAGTGAGGGTTGGCTGAGATTTCTGCGCTCCAATGACAGAAAACATCGTTTTGCACGATGATATGAATCGCCTAAACCATTCGAAGATTCCTTCAGCGGTATTTTAACGCTAAAGCGGCCATCTGCCAAACGCGTTGTGTTTTTTATAAAGTGCTCTTCGCACATCTTCTCCTCAGCTGAATAAGTCGATGACTCATGACAAACTTCCTCGAGCTGCCAGAAACGCGACAATTGGTTTCGAATGTCATCTAACTCAATCGAACTGGAAGAACTTTCATTATAATCGTTAACATTAGTAAAGTTACATTGAATTGATGAAAATTGAGATGAATAATTATTAGTACAGCCGCCGTTAATTGGGCCGCAAACTAGCCAACCAAGTCTAGTTTGATAAAGTGTTGGTTTCCCTTCACCTAGTAAAATCTTATTAGATCCTAATAAACTCCAAAATACGTCTGCTCCTATAATAATATCGATAGAAGCCGGTGTGTGGAAATACGGATCAGCTAAGTGAATATTTGAGGGTATATTCACATGTACCTGTCTCGCGGGAACGTTATCAGTTATTGTAGGCAAGACAAAACATAATAAATCATTAGCGTAAGATTCATGCAACGATCGAATGTGCACACGACACATTTTCTGCACATGCGATATAGACTCATTTATGCCTTGTATAGTTTTGTCTGTGTTTAAATGGGGTAGATTTAACTTACTAAATAAATTCTGTGTCATTAAACACGACGAACTACCAGAATCGAGAAGAGCTCGAGCGATGTGTTCTTTATTATTGACATCGTAGCACCTAACTAACGCAGTTGACAACAGGATGTGGCCTGTGCTGCTCGTATGCGAATGCGCTGAGATATTAGCTGCGAGCGTTACGTGACTATTATTTGCGTCGGCAGTGGAGGATGAGTCAGCCTTAGCCTTGTCGGTCGTACCGTCAGCTGATCTGCTTGAACCAGGGTTTGATTTAAAATCTGTGTTATGAATAAGCGTATGGTGTTTGCGTTTACATATTTTACAGCCTGGTTTCTTGCAATTATTAGGATAGTGACCGTGACGTAAACAATTATAACATACCTTATAGCTAGGTAGTAAAGACATTCTATCGTTGACGCTTAATGATAGAAACTGTGGACATGAATTGAGGTTGTGATCGCTTTTACAATTTGGACAACTATGTGATGAAGAACTACTAGTGTTTTTTGTCGTTACAAAGGCTTTTATTTTAGTGTTATGTTTTATGTTAGTTGTAGAATGACGTGACTTTTCCAGTGTTTCTATTAAATTAGCTCGATTACGCATAAATTCAATGAACTGATCAAAAGTAATTCGTTTAGATTTATCGATACGCCCTTTGTATTCCTCCCATTCTCGGAATGTTGTAGTATCAAGTTTTTGTCGAATTATATGGATAAGTAATGTGTCCCAACTATGAACAGGTTCGCCTAATGTTTTTAATGCTCTGATATTTTTGTTTACATTGTCCACAATACCTTTTAATGCAGTTGAGGACTCCCCAGTGATCGACCCGATATTAAACAATGCCGTAACGTGATTCTCAATTAATAATCTATCATTATCGAATCGCTCACATAGAAGTCCCCATGCCACATTGTAGTTTTGAGCAGAAAACTCAATTGACTGGATCACGACAGCAGCAGATTCCGCTAATGATGACCTCAGGTAATGGAATTTATTAATCTCGTCTATATCGTCATTGTCATGTATGAGACTTGCGAAGGTATCGCGAAATTCGAGCCAGTTATCATAGGATCCTGTAAATTTGGGTAATTGAATTGTAGGCAACTTGACGAACTGACGCTTACCAATACTGCTGGTCGATTTTACTTCATCTTGCTCAGATTTCGAAAAGTTACTTAACATAATTTTGGCTTGAGCTACCAACCCATAATATTGAGATTCAATTGTAGTTCTTTCGAGTGCCTCAGTATCAATATTATCACACATGCATTCTAATTTCAATTGAACCTCGTTAAATTCATTAAAAAGATCATCTAATTTGCTGACTCGCAACTGCAACTCCATTACCTGAAAGGGGGTTATCTCGGCATCTTTTAGAGTACTTAAATAGGTTCCAAATACTGTTAATCTTCCTTTATAACTGCTTCGCTTCTTTTTAAGTTCTTTAATCTCAGTCATTTCGAAAGGGGGGTGTCGTGGACCTGTAATTATACAATTATAATGTTAATTAACGAAACTGTTTGTAACAAACATAGGTAACTATCGTAGTGACTAATGCCTAAGTTATTAATTGTACAAATTTGACTTTTACGTTGTGTCACTACAAATAATAATGACAACCATAGGAAAGTATGTAAGGTTAGTGATCAATCAAATTAATTATCTACTTTTTAAATGGTTTACACTGCAACAATCAATTTTAAAGGTTTAAATTACAAAATAATATTTGTACTTTTATTGATAAATGAATAGCTAACTAATGCAGGTTAAAAATAACACTACTGTACTGTATTTTAATATAAGCACACGTCAACTATATTTTGCAACTGTTATTTAACCTAATACTCGTTACTTAATTTCTTGTAAATATGTATTTAAACACAAAAGAATGAACATAAGTAAATAACTTTGTAAATGTAATATAAAAATATGTTACTAACCTTATTTAAGTTCTTAATAGCAATACTTAATTCCTATTTTTATTTTACCTGATTTAACATTAATAAGTGTTGGGTGGAATCACTTAATATTATAATGCATAAAGGCTTCCTGTTTTATTTCACTCAATGCCCGATCCACTTTTCTTCAAAAACGTGTTCGTCACCTCGTCACTCCGGTACTCATTCAATATCCAATTTCCAGAATATCCATTCCACTTTTGCTAGTATGTAGTTAATAATGTATTAAATTATCCGGTTCGTATGGACCATGTATAAAAATGGAGGAACTTCTCAGGAAATTTTGGGGAATAAAAAAACTCAGGATCTAGCACGCAGAGAACGACTTTTTAATTGACACCCATGACATTGAAAAAACAAAGCAAGGACAAAACAATTAACGCCTGCTAAAATACTTATAGCTAATATCTTACTGTCTACAAACTGCGCCGAGTCAACTTGAAGTAACAGTGGGACTGATGCTTTAACAGGAGGTACTGATCTCCTCGAAGGCAGAATGGTAAGTGTTCACTCGTCCCAGCGCTCCTCCATCAGCCAGGCTCTGTCATAGCACGAAGTTAGCCGAGTATGCAGGTCATTACGACGGTGCTGCCACCTCCCGGAACTCGTGCTGCGCTTCGTTTAGTGTCCAAACTAATGACCGTCTCCGACATACATATATGTGTCTCTTTTGCTAACAGGGGATTTTCTCGCTCAAGAAACGTACAAAAGATTGTATTTTCTTGAGCGAGAAAGTCGTTGATAGCTAGTCGCTTCCTTCTCGACGTTAGGGCAGGTGCCTTATTTTCTATTACAATTTTTAAACTGATTCTAAATTCGCTTGAGTAATCGAATGCAATCAGAATAATTTTTCTGCTGGCGTAGATGATGTGATACAGTACTATAATACCCACCTCTATAAACAAAATCTCATATACAAAGGATCGAAAAGTTCACAGACGTATTGTTTCTCGTACTGACCGAGTTCAAGCGGACATTGTACGTTGTCCTGAATAATGTAACAGCGATGGCCCGCAGCCACCGCGCACTAGCTAAACCAGAAAAATGGAAATTGGAAATGGAAAACACTGTTGCATACTCACAGGATTGTGAGAGGAGTTCCGGGATTTACTGTGTAGTGTAGCTATACATAATACTATGTACAGTCAAGACTTCACTAGCACTACTATGCAAACTTTAAAAGTCAAAATAATAACAAATTAACAAAAAAATTACAGCAGGAGAAAAAAAAATCTTACTGTAGTGATTGTAATTTTATGTTCTTATAAACATAAGTATGCAGTACATAAGTTGCAATCGAGACAGCACGAAAAAAACGCAGAAAAAAAAGTGACTCAGTTTTTTATTCCTTGTTAAAATTCAGTGATAAATGATTTTATTTCTGTGAGTAGGTTTGTACAAACACTTTTACACGTCAATCACATTTTTTAAACTTGATGATGTCGGCGTTTCCTATTTAACTACTCTGAAAAGGAAGGCCGAAACAAACTCAGAGGTCCCAGTCTCTTTGAAGTCCAGACATAATCTTGGTCAGATCATGTGAAGACCATGTAGATTGGTGTTTGAAATGGTCTTTTGAGGAAAGCACCACACAGAGTGGACCTGTCCAGTCAGCGCACGCATTTATCAGTAATCGTGCAGCTCAACCCAGAACTTAAGGGGCTCAACGATTCGACGAACAATACCAAAGAAAAGACATTTGGCTAGGCCGCATAAATTACTCAAACTGCTAGATCATGATTAAATTAAACAAAACAAAAAAAAAGCCCTGAACCACATAGTCCTCACATACTCAATAATTAAAATACTAAAACACTTTACAAAGTAAATACTCATGTCATTGTAAATATAAAATTTATCAATCTTAATGTGTATATAAAAATTCGGACATATTTTTTTAGCACTATGTAGATTGGTGTCTGATATGGTCTTTTGAGGAAAGAACCACATAAAGTGAACCTGTCCAGTCAGTGCACGCATTTGTCAGTAACCGTGCAGCTCAACTCAGAACTTACGGAGCTCAACTATTCGACGAACAATACCAAAGAAAGGACATTTGGTTAGGCCGCATAAATTACTAGACCATAATTGAAACTGAAACCATGACCCACATAGTCTTCACATTCACAATAATTAAAATAATATAATACTTTTTACAGTAAATATTCATGTTATTGTATATGTGAAACAGTAGATGTATAGAAAAAAAAGAAGTAAAATAGTTAAAGCAAAATAAAATAAAAAATCAACATTCACTGTTAAAATATATTGGAGCACCTCAATCCCAAGCCTTTTTGTCCTCAATATAGTCTTTGACAATATAATAGGTTTTCTGGCATAGTTTGCGCTTTATAAAAGATGTGAATTTATTAAGGCTTAGATCTTGAATGTGGTTGGGAACTATATTATAAAAACGTATACATTGGCATCTAAACGACCCACATATTTTTTTGAGCCTGGTTGTAGGAACAACAAATTTGTGTCACTGGAAATTATTCCGATTTTTATTGCATTCAAAAATGTTTTTCGGGGTTGAAAGTACTCCGAATAATATCGGTTGAGATTTATTCTTAGGTTTTCGGCAATCCGCTTTTTACGTCTAGTATTTTATATTTTATTAGCTACTGCCCACGGCTTCGTCCGCGTGGATGTCGGAAATTATCACACGGGAACGTGCTACCGGGATAAAAGTAGTCTTTGTTACTCCTTATAATATCAGCTATCTGCCAGTGAAACTGCCGTCAAAATCGGTCCAGCCGTTTCGGAGATTAGCCGGAACAAACAGTCAGACAAACAACAAAAAATTAAAAAAAAAAAATTTTGTTTTAAGTACCGTATAAATAATAGCTTTTTATTAAACACAAGAAAGTATTCATAATTATGTATTTAGTAAAAACCTGTTATTTTGACATCACAAATAGTCACTTCAAGTTCATTTATTTGTATAGATTTTTATGGTAAGTACTTACATAAATTATGTGTCACTAAAGGTCACACAAAATTAAAAAAATAATACAGTACCTATTCGACAAGACGTATAATAACAAAATAAAAACTCAATACTGTGATCATAAAGGTAAAATATGAATAACATAGTTTATTTTTACACTAGTTCTGAATAAATAAATGTATTCGTGTGCATTGAAAACAAAAGCTCGCGTTGCTACGCCGTAGGCGTACAGCTTCGCAGGCTCGTAGTTTCGTAGGCTCGTAGCTTCGTAGACTCGTAACCGCGTAGTACGTATTTATTATTTCAAAGCTTAAAGGTAGGATAACTTTGCTCGTTTTGAAGAAATATGCACAATACATACCGATGTATTTATTTTTATAAACCGCGAATGTATGATGTTAACGTCAAGGTATTTTAAATCCTTTGAGTTAATGATGTATTTGTAATACAAAAATGCAAAAGAATACCTGGGCTGGCCGTTTAAACCTGTGGAAATACCTGTAAAATATATTTTATAAACTACATTTATAAACTCCCAAACCAAGCATTTTGGGCAGCAAAAGTATATTAACCACAAGAGACCTTTCAAAGCTCATCTTAAAATAGCCTTGATGAGTCATCTCATTTTCTCAGCGAGTAACTTTACGAACTGAGAGCGAGTCGAGTTAATAAAGGGAGAGGAAGTTAATAAAATTATGGGCTTAATTGAGCCAAAAATATGGAGTATCGGCAATAAACAACGTTGATCATGATTATTAAGCGGGCTGTGACACAGCGGAGGCTATTAAACCATGCTGCCTGTTACACCGATGATGTTAAGCTGTCGGTTATTTACCAGATTATTTGGCACTTCTGCACGTAGTAAAAGTCTAGGATGCATGCACGATAAGTCTTATTGTACTACGGATATTGGGAAAATTCATATATTCCTTACGAATTTCTCCATTATCTGTAGTCATCACAATTCATAAGAACTTCATGTTGTTATGATCTTATAATTTGCTCTTAGATTACATCGATCCAATTATTAAAAGTAACTGAAACTTTACCTGAATTTGCAAGGTAACAATTTCTATCGATTGGCATAATAAAACTTTTAAGTAGGTGTTTTAATAAGAGTAATAATCATCTTACTATATTGGATTTGTTCATTGGTTGCTTGAACAGCACGTTACCGTTCTACATATAATATGCATACCAAATAATAACATTATATCTTACCCTTAATTAAAAAAAAAACCTCAATCACAACAATTACACGTAGGTGTGAAGTCTATAAATGAACTCCCTTTAATTTCACTGTAACCAACCCACATGCACCAATCACACCCACGCTTCGGTGTGAGATGCATCCATTAAGGGTAAACAAGTTATTAAATAGGACACTCTGGGGCGTGGCGGCGGCGGCGACGTCATTATGAGATGTGGCGCCAATGTGGCGGTACCACTAGGTACTAGAGTGGTACTAGTGGACACATCACGGTTGTAAGCATGGACATTTGTGTTTGGTAAGTGATTTGTGAGTAGGTACTAACCTAACCCGTTTGGTCGGGGTACCCTAACTGAGTTTCTGCGACCAAATGTGAGAACGGCCATTTAAAAAAAAATGTACATCATTAGACGGCCAAAAAGTTTTTAGAGGTTCATTAATTTAAACCAGCATACATAATTATAAGGTTAATAAGTTTTTAGAGGATCAGTTACACATTTCCTATTGTTAATTAATCATTAGCTTGATTAATAGTTAACTAAACCCATCCCCATCCGGTATCAGCACACACTAATTACCTGAAAAACCTAGCACGTGTATGGAGATGAGATAGTTAAAAGGAGTTAATGAATTTTTAATTGACATTCACGTTTTTCATTTACCTATCAACACCCTTCATAAGCAACTATTTGATAGTTACTAATGATGGTGATGATTTCAAAATGGACATCCATTTTAATTATAAATCAATGCAAATAAACGAATGCTGAACATTTTAGCTTATTATGCAAATCATTGACGCTGACCTCATTTCAGAAGAGCGTTGATGCTGATGTGACACGTTCTGTCAATGAGCCGCGCGATCCCTTTTATTCGCAGTTTCATTATACATTTCCGCCTTTTACAAAATCATTTTGATTAACATTTTCGTATTTTGATGATAACGGCTTTTTATTTCGTCTGTTTTGCAATGGAACAGGATACGCACATTCATATACAATATTAGATTTTCGGAGAAATACTAATTACTGTTGTATTGTGTAATTTTGGGAAAAAATAAATAAAGATATTCGGAGAGGCATGGTCAACAGTGGAAATTAGTGAGATTAAGACTGCTTAAGAGTGGTGTAGTGCAACTGCCAAAGTGTTCATAAACTCTAGACAGAAGACTGTTCTAATGTTGACTAATTAGTAAAGAAATGGTGAAAACCATGTACAAAATAAATATTAAAGAGTGTGAAGCAAGTAAGTGAGTACGTATATTTGGGCAGTCTGTTTCCAAGGAATGAAAAGATTCATGAAGATGTGGAAAGGAGAGTAAATGCGGGATATAAAATAAATGGTGCTACACATGCAATTGTGACCAACCAGTTGATGTACAAAAAGACGAGACTGGCTGTTCACAATGGTGTGCTGGTGCCTACGCTTATGTATGGAAGTGAGTGTCGGGTGTGGCAAAAGAAGCATGAAAGTAGAATGAATGGTGTGAAAATGCGTTCCTTGCGAAGCATGAGTGGTGTGAAGATGAATGATAGGCTGAGGAATGGTGTGGTAAGGCAACGGTGCGGTTTAAAAGTAGATGTAGTGATACAAACTGAAAAGAGTATGCTAAGATGGATTGGTCGTGTTGAGAGGATGAATGAAAGGCAACTAACGCATAAGGCAGATGTGAGTGGAAACGCCGGGAGGGGATGCCCTAGGAGGACATATTATAGTGACCTTATTGGTGATGTTCTTCAGAAATGTCAGGTGCGTAGTACAATGTCCATAGCATCAGTTGGACTGATAGCTCACTCCAAGCTTGAGGTTTTTAAAGAATAGATCGGCTGTACATCAAGTTCGATCAAATTTACCTATAAAAATGTCATTACACAAAGACACATTTTCAAGAGAATGGAAAGTATTCCAACTTATCGAAAAATAATACTGAACAAACAGGAAAATAATTTCCTGCTGGTAAAAATTCTGCTTTTCCGATATTTTCAATCCTTTTGAATTTCGTTGTCAGGCAAAATGCGTGGAGGATTATTTTTAATATTTTGGCGAGAGGCACGTTTTGTCAATAAGGGACACTCTTCGCTTTCCGATTACTTTGCGTCAATACCTAATGTAAACAAAGGGTGAAGTATGACATTCTTTAAGACTTTTTCCAGTAAAATCCGTGCGTGTTTCTTCTCTGATATTTGCTTTCCCATTAAGCATTGTCATTTGGGAATCGTAATATTGAATACCGACAATGTATGACAGAGCTCGGATTAAAATAAAACATGTTCGTATTTTCTTGTATTGTGTGGTACTTGCTTCTAATCGCATTTAAAAATGGTGTTTTTTAAATATACATACAATCATTGCTGTTGGAATTCGATTGTTTTGATAATACAATTTGGTCTATGATACAAGTCGGTTATCAGTGGTCTGACATAGAAATTTAGAAAATGTTTGCATTCGTTTTGATAACAGTGAAAAACAAGTAAGCAATACTTGAAAAGAGAGATTGTACTTCCTGCACTCTTTTATTTCATATTTGCTGAAAATACAGCTAAACGTCTCGATTGTCTCGCCAAACGAAACCGCAAGCAAGTCGTTGCCCTCACGTAGATAAAAAGCCTACACCCTAGGGATGTACCAAAATTAAAGTTCACACTTTCTGCAGTCATAAATAATGTCAGGACCACAAGCTGACGTCGCCGATAAAGGGGCCAAAGTGAAATTGCCACCAGTTTACCTTCTACCCACCTGCGGGGTCGCGGCTTGCGAGCTTAGCCAGACAACGTAATGTATGGAGCCATTTGTTATAATTTGAGAACTCCACAGCATAACATTCACCGGTAGCTCAACTCAGCTTACCTATAGACCCACTGCTATGCGTCATCAGTTTTTGGGTGAAGTTTGCATAGCCTGTGCTGATCTCTTGATAGACGTGTTTGCGTTGGTTCGCAGAATTTCAATTTCTCAACTCTGTTTTGGATTTTAAAGCGTTTCATATGAAAATGAAACAATTTGATCGAGCGGTGATGCTTTGTATTGTAACGGAGGACGAAATAGAAAAGTTTTCGATGACAGAATGATTAAATTAATCCGATTTGTACCGACCACTTAAGTTACTGCTTGAAATTCTATCAACTTTTAAGCTCTAAGAATCTGTGGCAGCTAGTGTCTTTATACTTTATGAGGTTTATTTATAAACGATGATTAAACTTAAGAGACGTTTAAGCGTCAAAACTGTAAGGTTAAACAGTCGCTAAACATTACTTAACTTTAAGGAACGTTTATAAATAAAGGGGAATACTTATAAATATAATTTTTCATCGGTAC
This sequence comes from Dryobotodes eremita, assembly GCA_917490735.1. Classification (NCBI taxonomy): domain Eukaryota; kingdom Metazoa; phylum Arthropoda; class Insecta; order Lepidoptera; family Noctuidae; genus Dryobotodes; species Dryobotodes eremita. Next base: position 13,019,461 of record OU823258.1, on the reverse strand, counting down.
TTAGGACAGTAAATATTCAAAGTTAAGTTCTACTTTGATTTTTTGTTATGTCGCGTTTTTATTTTCATTCACTAGGTATTGAAAATATCGTACTACGCTTACCTGCTTTTATTAGGTGTTCCGAACCTATTACAATTCTTTAGTGACGAGCAAGAGCGTGTACATTGATTTCCGTTGCCGGCTTAACGAAAGCCCCGTGAATGAACGAGTGAATGAATTACAGTCTGCGTTAATGAACGACTCATGTGGATTAAGTCGCTTTTTGTTTTAAATGTCTGATAGACATTTATGTACGACAGAAATCTAACAGAAACATTTTCATTTGGAAGTGTTCATATTTTCATCTTTTGTGAAATTAGAACATTAATCTTAAATCTTGGTAAGTATTGTTACGTTTTAAAACATATTGTCTACCATTCAGTTGCAAACCTTCGTCTATTCTTTCATTTATTTATAAAATGCGCACAAAAATAAGCTTCTAAAATAGGAAATATATAGTGTTACCCTAAAGACCTTGTTTATAGTTACAAATATGGCGACCGAAAAGTTGTATTCCGGTAAAGCCGTGAAAACGAAAAACTGGTAGCATTAGACCATAAACACACGAGTTCGGCCGAGTGCAAACTTTGAAACTGTGGGGCCATCGTAAATTTTGAACGACACTAAAATCGGGCACACGAGGAGTGGACCTTTACTTTGCACTACAGAGGAGTAAGTAAATGAAATACATACATAGGTACAGTACGATTCACGAAAGATGACCACAAATGGCGACCGTCTGCGCACGTACACTCATGAAGAAAAGACTTAAGACAAAATAATATTTTAATGTTGGTTAAATAATTTGCTGTCGCTCCGGTCTTGACGCATTCCGCCCGCGCCTCACCTCGCACCTCCAAAGGGACCTAAAATATGCCTTCTGCGCCGTGGTCATCTTTCGTGAATCTTACAGTACTAGTTTGTTTATTTCAAAAAAAATCTGTCTTTTTTTAAGGTGTGCGAGAAATTGGTTATGTTATTGCAGTATGACACAATGCTGGAATTAGTTTGGTATTGGTTTTGTTTTTATTTTACACTATGGTAATAATCTGCCGTTACTATTTCTGCATTGCCAAGACTCATATTGAGGTTAAAATAAAAGGATACACACCTGTACGTATAATGCAGACAGCGCGGGCGGACAATCACATTTTATATTTCTCCATTTGTTACTCACTCCATGTCGTGAACAGAAGTCCCATTTGAGTAATCCAACCTACCATGCATAGTTTATGAAGTACCCTCCCGTGTAACATTTAAATCGTACCTGATAGATTTCATTAACCCTTTTCTAACCGCACATTGTTTTTCTCAAAGTTGGCTAAAGTATTTCAATTGGCTTATTTGCGGTATAGGGCGCGGGCGTATGGGCCTGTACTTTTATGAGTACTTACGTAGGTAGGTATTTTATTACGATCTGGCTTCTAATCATTTTCGTGGGCTTGGTTCTGAGGGTGCATAGGGAGTCTTGAGAACATTATTTTTCACAGAAAGTGGGTAAGTTATGTACAGAGATCGGATATTCGGATGCATATTTACCTAAAGTTAATTTTTGCAATGAAAGTATAGCAGCGGCATATAAAATATTTCTTGTTTTTTGTAAAAAAATCAGATGCATATTTATTTAAAATTAATGGCTAACCCCCGATGCAAATATGCGAATGTAGGGTGTAAGAGGAGAGGTGGTGTGTGTTAGTAGAAACAAAAAAAAAACACATAAATTAAAATCATTATTTTTATTAAATTAATTGCTTTATCCTGATTGGGCGTAAATATTACCTCGGCTACAACAAGTTTAATCACTACCTTTCGATCATTTAATCCGGTTTGGTCACTGAAATCTGTCGTTAGCGGGAGTTTTTCGATACAAAAGCGCATTCCATATATCACACACAACAACAGCAGACAACACCAACAACAATAATAACATCTCAACTTTAGGTGAATATGCATCCGAATATCCACTTAATTAAAAACTACGTACTGCAGTATAATTCCTGCAATTACATACTTTTTGTTGTCATGTCGATTAAATTCTTTTTACGAGTCATTCGGTCAGCTTTTTACTTTTTCGTGTTTTTTTTGAATATTAAGAAATTGACAATTGTTCTGAACAATGTCAAGAAGAAAAAAATTGAAGGCATTCTGTCGTTGGAATTCCCAGAAAATTGAGATATTTTTTCAATAATATTGAATCTTTCTTCGAATGTTGAATTTGAAATTTTTAATGTTTAACCACGATATGTGAGTATTCAGCGGATACAATCGACTGTACGTTCCCTGGAATTTCTCGTCACTTTTTCTTTTGGTGAGTAATCCCTTTATAGATTCCGTATTCTTGTAACTTGTGCCTTCTTCTTTAATCTAAGAAGATTTCCTTTTCCTTAGATTGTTTGAAAGGTCACATTTTTTTGGCCTTACCCTGCCATTTATTGTTCGCCTGTCTTCTTCCATCGTCTGCCGGCTGCCGAAGTCCGAGCGAGCTTGCGGAGAGAAGCGCATTGTTGCCGAGCAAGGTCGACGACACAGGTCCAGTAGCATGGACATCAGGTGCTAAATAAGTCATTTGTGTGGCGCAATAACATCAATATAATAGAAGTGTTCTGTGCTATACCGACGTGTGACATTTTATTTTTAAGGTGCTTTCCTAAATTCTCAATATCAGATCTTATACTCTTTAAAAGTTATCCTAACGAATTATGTAAAGAAAAACCTTAATCTTGTTCTTATTTATGTTAAACAATTTATAGAGCGGCACGAATTTCGTACGATTGCAATCGAATTTAAATTCGTCAGAATACTTAAGATCCTAAATATTTGGAAACATCCTAAGTTTTTCTCCGTAAATTTTGTTGTGATATTTTTTTTGGTAGCCTTTTACAATTCCAACGACTGAATTTTAATATATTTCTTTTTTGTGTCTATTTATTATTCTTTATTTCGGATGGTTTTATTAATAATAAATTTTACGTGTATTCGCTGCGTGAGTTTGATTTCTAGCTACCTCACGCCGGGGTTCGAGTCCCCGGCGTGTTAGCAGTCAGCTCTACGCTGCAGTACGTAACGTACGTTAACGTACTTAATTAATATGAAATTGTGGAATAACACGCGGCTAAGTTTGCCTATTTGAAGGCATTTCAATTTGAAGCCCTTCTCATGTATAATTTATATCCTTTAAAACATTTATATACTTATGTATGCAATAGGTAAGTAGGTACATACGCTTATTCGCTTTACCTGCCTACGTATACTGTATCCACAAAATTGTATTGTTTTCATAAAAATATACACAAACACTTAGGCAACAAAAGTTTACCCAAACGACGAGATAAAGCTAAAAAGTTGAAGTTTATCGCGAAAATATGACGCCAAATTTGTTCGTCTGTGGCGCAGTTTTTATAAGGGAACGGTATCTATCGGGCAACCAGCATTACTTGGCATCTCATGACGGCGGTTCCTGCAAACGAAAACGTCAAAAGCGAATCAATTTCAGTTCAGTTTTTCTCGTCACCACGTGCCAAAATATACTAGGCTCTCCGTAAGTGCGATTTCCGGGACATTAGGCTTGATTCGTATTGAGAGCCGACAAAAACTCGACACAGATTTTCACTCAGCCCCTAACTATTCGCTGAAGAGAGACAAACCGCGTCAACGTGGAAAACTTTGGAATTTTCGATCTTTAGTAGAAGCGTTTGACGTCACCTGTCGGCAGGATTTCAATCTACTGAGTAAGGTGCTGACTTTGTAGAAAAACAAAATCACCCACATAAGTAGGCAGAAGTTCTTTGTGAATTAGATGTAATAAACTTACCAGCCTCAACTTACATTGATAGTGTTTTATATTTATGAAATAATGAGCCATGCTATCTACTTATAGGAAAAGAAGACCATCTAAAACAGAAGTCTCTGTAGGCTAACTTACCAGAGCAGAATGTTTACCAGTCGATAGGTGAAAATTATTGAAAGCCTCTTACATTTTACAACAGGAGTTCCACCATAAGGTCTTAAGATTAGCGCTAAAGAAGCGCTAATCAGAAGAACTTACTTCAAGGATTTGAATGTGGAATTAGGAATTTTAGGGTCGACTGTCGACCCAGATGCGGTTTGAACTTAAGGACAATAAAATGGGTCCCCAGAAAACCATTCGCAAAACTTAATACTTACGCAGTTTGTTAGGCCATGTACTCACTAAACGAATTATCAAACGCGGATCTACCAGTTTGGGGAAAATGGGGGGTTACCTATACTTATTCGCACCTGTTTATCGCAAATAAACGTATTTTCTTTATCTTCTTTCTTTCTTTTATCTTTCCTCTTTCTTTCCAACTATAATTACCAATTTGGTAATTTAGATTTAGATTCTGGGATCTACATTTGGAGGGGAAACCCGGGATCTCCAGTAGAACGCACACACTGGTGTGTTCTTGCGTATTTGACATGTCCCTTGAGAGATTTATAAAGCGGATTGATATTAGCGTGATTGATATTCACGGTGCAAATTAGTGGACGGCAATAGACAATGAATATTTGAATATTTTAGCTTTCATAGGAAAGCAAGTAATTTCTACTGTTTTAGGTGACATGCCCACTATGTCCCAGACTCCGATTCAAATCGAAGTTGCTCAACATCATACCTATTCTTAATGTAGATATAGCCGATTTTCCCAGCGCAACCTTCCGCGGTATGTGACTACGCAGCTTAATTCACCAAGAACAAGAAAGAGTACTTAAGTTGATTTGTTGTCGTTTAGCTTTTAATTGCTGCTGGCAATACAGCGGCCATTGCCAAACTACTGGTAACATAGGATTACGGGTTTAAAACTGAGTTGTGTGCGGAAGAATTTGTGTTAAAAAAAATACGGGTCGACTTGAGAACCTCCTCCTTTTTTTCATCGGTAAAAAATTGATTTAATGTCCTAAGATAAATAAGCACGACCGCTTAGCTTGGAGACACATTGTATATTATGTGGTCGCAAACTTTAGCAGCAAGGAAACAACGAAGAACAAAAAGTGTGCGAATTAGCATTTTGAAAAAAAAGTTTTGATGTCGAGATGTAGGTATTACTATCCACTTCTGCTAAACCCTTTGTGGTTACAGGTGTGATGTTTTGTTATGATAAAAATATTATAGTTTAGTCGGTATTTTCTCTTACTTGAGTTTTATGGTAATACTTTCTTATTTGTTTATGATAACAGAGTAATCACCAATTTCTCTTTGAAGTTACATAAATACAGGTGAACAACAAGTTCAATCACCTCTCGGTAACCGTAGCAACGAATAAGGAAATCTCGTCATATGGGTACGTACACAGCGCCCTACTGCGAGGCACATCGTATCGCATTTTCCAAGTCATAAAACTAAGTGGATTTGGCGACGTTTCAATAACTTTACTACAGATCTCCGAATTTCCGTGTGGCGTAGGTGTTATAATAGTCGACCGGCAACATTGTATGTACCATGAAGTAAATAATAGCAGTCGTAAAAATCAAAATAGTCGTAAATTTATGTTATGATGCTGTAAAAGCACTTTGAGTTCATCTAAAATGTATTACTATGTGCTTCTAAATCATTCGAAGTTTAATGAACACGATAGGGAGAAAATCTTATTTAATTAACAAGTCATATTGATCTACAAACTAAGCACTTGTGAAAATTCTTACTTGTAACTTGACATATTTGTATACCATACGGGCTTAGGTACGACAAAGCTTACGAAAAGTATCTAAAGATAGGACTGTTTGGATACTATTCATAAGTTGCTTTTTTGTTGTTGTTGTTTTTTTTTATGGAAGTTTGTATCGATCTAAGATGATAAAATAAACAAACATTTGTGAAATCAAAGTCATCATAAGAAAACACATAGATATATTTTCCACCGATCCACATTCAAATCCATACGCACATGATCTCTTTTTAATCCCAAAATATGGGGCGCGGCATACAAAAACCAAGTTCGCGAGTGTGTGTGAATCTTTAATAAAACTATTCAGTGACAACCCTCGACCCATGCAGGGGGTGAACGACACCACACAATTTTATGACACGACTACGTGATAATATTGAAGCGGTACACATTTGAATTTTTATGAAATATACCACAAGTACCCAAGTACCCCCCATCCATGGTATTTGGAAGTTGTAAATTGGGGGATATCGTCAAAAATTGCAGTTGATTATTTTTGTATTGTGCTTGGAGAAAAGGGTTCTGATTTCAGGAATTATAAGCGGATGTAGGCAGAAAAAAAAGGTACCTACTTGTGACATTTATTGGAAGAAAAATTCAGATATGCATAACTCACAGGTGATCTTAACTCTAGTGGGTTTTGAACTGCAAAGTTTCAGATAATATTATTCCATAAATTGAAAAGGTTTTAATCAATATTTCAAGATACCCACAGTTGGCAATGAGTCATCTGAAGAAAATCTCCAATCGCATCTTTTTGTAGAGAATTGACAGAAGACTTCATTATGGTCACGCATTACTACTATTTATGAAATCATACATACATTTAGCGTTTATAAGTATTTTCACTGGATCATTCCTCCATTTTGCGTAACCACCTAAGTACGTAATACATTTTAGAGATAGTTACCAGGAATCCAAGGAGCTTCGAACAATATTCGCAGCCACAGGTAAACTACTCAAACACGATTAAGGCTGGATTGATCCAAAGCATAGGTTATTGAAATTCAGTAAGATGTGTTGGAGCAGGGATTATATTATAAAGCTGCCTGTCAGAACCTGCTGTCTGTTTATGCAAACTAAATAATTAAACAAACTTAATTTAGGTACACTTCTCTGCCTAAATGTCCCTTTAAATTAACACCTCTTATAAACAATTAAAGTCGATTATTCAATAATAAAAAGTTTATTTTTCCTTTTTAATTATGTTCACAAGTTCAAAGGTAAATTCTATGCCACAAAACAAAGGGTAGGTAGGTGAAATTACCGCCAACATTTTCTTTCGTTTGTAAATTCTCAATACGTTTTATGCAGGCGAACGTAAGGAAAATATTGTAACTTTCATTGTAACAGAATTATCTTTGTTTTTGCTTCCTTGTAATCAGAAGATAAAACTTCCAGAAATAGTCAATTACGGTAGTGCTCAACTTTATCCGATCTACGTACACGGATTAGAAAAAAAAGGACTCCGCGCCACGCATATCGAAAGTGAAGCACCGTCCACCGTATCGATCTATGTGTGCGTGATTTAAATAAGTGTCTTACTTGTGATATGTTATTCCTTAACACTTTTTCTGGGATGTAGAATTATTTTTACACCATTTCACAACACAAGAAGGCATTATTTTATTTTATTACTTGATGTAAACAGTACCTACAATGTCGCCGTAGTGCCGCGTAAGGGCGGCCAGTCCCCGCCGTGGGATCTGGAGGCAAAGGTCCTCGCGCACGTTTGGGAGTGGCGCGAGGAGGCGAAACGCCGGGGCGTAACTCCGCTGCCGCGAGTAATCGCGGCACAGCGGACAGAGCTCCGGCGGGATCTCATGGCGGCATGGAGAGTGCGACTGTCGCAACCCAGCGCAGGGCACGCCACAATTGCGGCGGTAAGACCCCTCTTTGAGGAGTGGCTTGAGAGGCGCCACGGCGTCCTCACCTTCCGCCTGACGCAGGTCCTCACCGGACATGGCTGTTTCGGGAGGTTCCTGTTTCGGATAAGGCGGGAGGAAACGCCCGGGTGTTACCATTGTGTGGATCGACCGGAGGACACGGTGGAGCATACGGTGGAGGCCTGCCCGGCTTGGGCGGAGCACCGCCGTGTCCTCGTGGCGGCGATCGGCGGCGGCGACCTCTCGCGTCCGGCCCTGGTTCAGGCCATGGTACGGAGCGAGAGGGAATGGGAAGCCGTCACCTCCTTCTGCGAAGCAGTAATGCTCGCGAAGGAGGAGGCGGAGCGCGAGAGGGAGAGGCAATCTCTACGCCCTCGCGCCCCTAGCCGCCGCAGGAGGAGGAGACACCCTGGGCGTCGGGAGTCGATTGCCGACTCCCGGCCACCGTAGGCGCGGGCTTGCGGACGGCGAGCAATGGGCAGCTCGCCGTCCGGTAAGGACCAGGCCCGGGTCGACGGCGCGTCGTGTTCCACGCGCGCCTCAAAGAGATGTCAGCACCATTGACGGGGTCCGATAGGACCGATGCCTGCCGGGGTCGCGGATTGTTCGAAAGAGTTACCGTGGCCCTGGCGCACAGGCAACTGAAGGAACACGGGTGGGTTTTAGTCAGTAAGAGTCTGACACGCCCTTCCGCTCCGCCCAGAGCGGGAGAGGTCATTTGATGATTTCCCACCCAAAAAAAAAAAAAAAAAAAAAGGGCGGCCAGTCCGGTCCGGCACCTTATGATGTAAATGTGTGCGTGAGGCATGTTTGTACAGACGGTCCGGCATTATTATAGTGCTTCACTTTCGATACGCGTGGTGCGGAGTCCTTTTTTTCTAGTCCGTGCCTACGTACTTATTTTTAGTAATTTTGAGAGGGATTCCGGTGAAAACGATAAAGAATCTTAATTTCGGGTTGGTTATACGCCTACACAATTAATCCAACACCAACTTCACACAAAATCATAATTAAATACGTAGCTATTAGGTAGATCTATGTGGTTACGGTCAACCAAACGTCTGTGGTTACACTTGAACTATGAAAAACGCGCTTACTGCTATAACATAAAGCGCTGTCAATGTCAAATTGTGGCAAGGACGTGTGGTTGAGTGTACGTCCTACATACAGCACAAAGTAACCTCTACATTATGTAGGGCTTAATAACAAAGCTTCAGAGCCTTTCACGGAGAGGTCTTCTTTCGTAATATTGAGCCAGACTGGCGCAAAGTAAGATATTAGGGTTAGCTAAAAGAAAAGTTGATAAATGTGGATTCGGTAAATCTTTGAAAAATACTTTTTTCGGTAGGTAAATTAAGGTAATCTTCTTTTAGTTTTTTTGAAATTCTATGTAAAGTATTTGTGAATATGATGAAACGAAAAACAGAGCAAACTTGAAAAAAAAGGAAAACAAAGTGGACGTCATTCCAAATCATTGTAAATTATTCAATTATTCAATCATTAAATTATTGAAGGCAGTTCTAGTTGGTTTATTGTTAAACTCATACCTATTTAAATTAACATATTAATCTTTCGTCTGTTCATACAGGTGGCGCCACCTGTCACATTAATGGAAACTGTCGACGTGATCTGAATACATCAAGTGCTTAGCATTTACAATGACGATTATGCACAAGTGATGCCTATCGTATAAGATATAAGGAGTAACAGTGACTGTTATACCAGTATAATAGTACATAGCAGATTTCAGGCTACATTACTGTTATAAATAAATATGGCATTTTGACATATTTTGTATAAAAAATCTGTCAAACCGTCATATTTATCCGTCAGATAAAATTCAACTGACGATTAACATATCGGCTCTTTTACGATTGCTGTTTGCAGATGATACACAAAAGAGAAGACGATAATAGAAGTTAACAGAACTTAAACTTCAATACTTGTTTTGGCAATACGTCTGAAGTTTAGAACATGACGTTAATCCGATAGGATAAACACTAACACCAACCACACTAAAAATGAGCAAGCCGCCTAAAAACGCAGAAGGTAAACTAAAAGAAATGAAAGAAAGAAAGAAAATACATTTATTTCGCACAGACTACAAACCACACAACACAACATTTACAAGTAAAAAATAAAAATAAAACAAATAAAAAGTGTGAAGTGCGTTGTGTGAACTACTTTTTTCTGTCTCACAGAGAGGAGGCCTGTGTCCCAGCAGTGGGAACGTTATAGGCTTATTATGTTTAAAGTACTTTTACTGATCAAATCGACACTGTTACTTTCTCACTCAACCTGTGATTAAAAGATAAACAATAATTTTAGTCTAGTCAAGTATCGCTAATGAGACACAATTGATTATCTATTGTGATGGCCCTCTACCGGGCCACCTAGGGCCTGACTAGCAGTCCATGATCAACAAGACCACTGCCAATTAAGTGGGTACCAAATGAAAAAAAAACATAGTAGGTAAGTATAAAACAAAGTTGCTTTTCGTGACGGTCCATGTGACTACACAACGGATTTTGTTGCGGTTTTCAACATAATTTAGTTTTTATTCCGGAAGATTTATGTTTAAATTAGTTAAAACATAGATATCTCGGTGTTTTGACATGTTACTATATTTGTAGACTGCACTTGTGCGAAGCAAGACCGTCACTAGTTAAAATAGTCTTAACAAAAAAAACACGTGTGGCACTCGGGGACTGCCGCGGTAAAGCTGTTGCATAGCATTTTTTATCAACTTATGCAATTATAATTATTTATTTATGCAGTATTTTTTTTTCTTTGATATTAATTCAAGTACAGTCGTACCATATACATACACGTTAAGCGAACGCTCGGTCGAGTTACATGGTAGGCGGAGTGGGGGTGTTAGGTTTTATTTTCGTTACGGAATTTCTTGATTCGGTCGCCGCGCTTAAAGCCCGCGATAAAAGTTATGCAATAGCTTAAAAAACAAAATTTTACTAAATCGAAAGTTAAGTACCAAGACACGCCCAACATCTTCGTACTTATATCCTTATTCCTATTCACTCATCTTTCCAGTCTCTAAAGGAAGCACCCATTTCATTCCAATATGATGCAAATCCCGTAGATGTTTCATTCGGAGAATAGTTGAAATATTAAAGGTAATCCGCTTAGCTTTGAGAAAATACTTGGAACTTCAAGTCTATCTCACGCATTCGTTCGGATCTGAGTATCCAGCAGCTTTGCTCTCGATTCGAGTGGTCTATGGAGGTAGTTTGATAATAATATGTTACGACGTGAGGTGGTATGTGAGGATTATTTAATGATGATGAATAGTTTTCAGAATGCAAAGTTAGGGAAATTAATTCTTTAACAAATTGACTATCAATTTAAATACGTCGTTTTAATCGTGCAGCTTGTGGGTTAGGTATACGCAGAAGGCTTACAACGCTCTGCACGTGCAATATAATAACGCGCTAAGGATATTTTTGGGGCTGCCTCGGTTTTGCAGTACATCGGGAATGTTTGCGGAAGCGCGAATAGATGACTTTCATGCCATCATGCGCAAACGGTGTGCATATATAGATATATATTGTGGCGATTTAGGGTTAGCTCTAACAGTATTTTAGCTACACTGGCGCACAAGGTTGATTGACCATTTCTCAGGCTCTGGGCTGGCAGACATGTGCGTGCACATGTTCATGCAGCCAATTAATGTATACCTAATTATTGTATTTTTAAGTTATTGAGTTTACTAATATAGGCTAAATTCATACTAACCCTATATGGATGCCTGGGTCTGAAAAATAATTTTCGTATTTGAATTTGAATTAAATTGTCTGTATATTCAAATCCCGGCTGTCATTCTTTGACAGTTATTGACGTAGTATGCCAGTTTGGAAAAAAAATCATTTTCCTGACTATACCTACTTTGTGGAGGGGAAGTTGCTGCAATAATCATTATCACTACAAATGACTAAATAGAGTATTATCCCATAGGTATTAAAGTTCGACTGACTCTTTTGCTTTCTTGCATAGTTTGGAGATTGAGACAAACAAAGAGATGCCTATGCTTTGAAGCGAGTTAAAGCAGTCTGTGGATAATGATGATGATTCTTGATTCTTGTATACTTAATTATGCTTGAATCAGAGACCAAAAAAATATAGAAGCTCTGTGTTAACTCAACTTACTGAAATATATAAAGTGAAAACTACTTTTATTTCTATTTACATTTGAATACTGCAGCTGATATCTTTTATCATACTCATACATACAAATCCTTTGATATCATCTCAACACCGTACAGTTTCACTTGCATACTTAATTTGAAAATAAAGTTGTATATCTTACAATTATTATAACAAAACATAACATCACGCCTGTTTTTCCCGAAGGGTTAGGCAGAGGTGTACCTATAGTACACCCACATTTCGCCAGTTATGTTTAAGTCCCATGTAATAGGGGGCGAGCCTATTGCCATCAACCGGGGACAAATCGAGACTCCGGGCTGCTACTGAGAAATTCCAGATGGAATACCCCAATAAAACTGCCCGCCCCGGGAATCGAACCTATGTCCTCATGCTCAGCAGTAGCGCTTGCGACCACTAGACCAACGAGGTAGTCCAATTATTATTCTTACACAAAATCCACAAAAATAGTTAAAACTCAAACACTGGTTTGCGGTTCACAAAAAGAACAATATTAGCCAGTCCACAATGGTCAAGTGTACCCAATTCCGACCACTTATTGGCGTTCCCAATACAAGTGAGTGGATTCCATTAGGAAATAGAGTTGCGAGCAGTCAGTCGGCATGCAGATTTAATTTCCTACTATAATAGATATCTACATCCCCGTATGTTAGGTTACATTTTATTTATATGAATGTAGATAATTCTCCCGTTCGACTCTTGATTTGATATATCGCACACCTAGGTAAAGAGTAGCACAACTCAAAATTCTTACTTCTTTTTTCAGGAACAGAAAAAAACGTTTTACTCGTTTTCTATTTGACCGATTTAAACTCAAACTCAAAAACTCAAAGCATTTATTTCAAATAAACCAATTACAGGCATTTTTGCATTGTCAAGGGGTCGGTCAGTCAGAAAGATGAAGCTAGTTGCCCATTCCAAAGTGTAGTAGGTACCTATGGAGAAGAACGGGCAAGAAACTCCATGGACACTCTTTTAAATCAAAATATGGTTACAAATTATTGGTTACATCATTCATGTTGAAATTATGCATGTGAGAACGATGCAGAACGTTAAAAGCGTCCGTAATAAAGAGACGAAAACAATTCCAATATTAAATTAAAATAAGCCGTGGCAGCCAAGAGATGACCAGACCCACTGACGGCGGCCGTTCACGAACATGACGTATGGATCAGCACATAGTACTCACACATGTGCTATGCAATTATACAATACTAAAAGATTCAATTTATACAATGTAAAGATGTATGTAAAATTATTGTTGTATGATGTTGTATATTATTTTATTAAGATATTAATTTGCTCAAATAATATCTCAGTAAATTAATATACAACATCATACAGATTCCGATAGTCGCAATAACTAGATTTTGGATAATTTTGTGTACTTTATCTAGGTTTGCGATGTAGTATTTGACCGTGAGTGATGTTTGACATGTTTATTATATGTTGATGTGTAAGTACCTCATAGATACTTATGAGGGCCCTTCCCGGTCCGTCTATCGTCAACGCGAGCAGGATTGAAAAGCTTGTTGTTTCATCCAACGTAATGTTTGAAAAAGAAGCAAGAGTGGGAACGCGATAACATCGAATGAAAATTGGCGCGCAAAGTTTTCACAAAACTTGTTCCAGGAAATACGTGTTTTATAAAAAGCCTTGCAAGTTTTTGGAAAAAGTGTTTATCATTTAGAATCTCCATTACCTGTGCGAAGTTTCTGTGAAGATTTTTTCTTTACTTTTACAATTAATGAGTACATTATGAACGGCCAAAGTTCAGGTAAAATTTGTACAAAAAAGCAGATTTTTGGAGCCTTATACTAAATTGGTTTCTCTAAAATTAGATTTTTTACTTGCATAGAAACCTAGATAAAGTTCACAAGATACCTATTAGTTCAAAAATTTCAATGAAAGTTGTGTTACAACGCTATAATTACGTACGAGCGTTTGTATGAAAAGCATGACGGGTTGGCCGCTCTTAAGGAGTGACAGTAAAATAATTGATTGGTTGAAAGTACGACACCCAAGCGTTATTTGTTTGAATAATTATGTAATATTTCGAGTCAGTAGGATAGGGTAGAGATAGTCAAGTAGGTGTAAACAGATATTACGGAAAATCTGGAAAATTAATACAATTCCTGTCTCAAAAAAATAAATAAAGCCTCACTTCAATCTAAAGATATTTCTTACAATCCTTTCAAATGAATAAAGCAATAATGAACCTCCATAAAAGCACAAATTGAGTAATTCCATTTAAGAAGCGAGCGAGCTTTCAGCCGACCACGCATTAGGTAGACAAAAATAAAATAAAAAAAGTAGGAAGGCTCCTAAATTTCATTATAACTTTCTTACAAACGAATATTAACTTAAAATATTGGAAAACAGACCTTTTTAATAAAAAAAATATGTCTTAACTCATCATCTGCCTAGCTTTTTCCCAAAAGAGTTAGGGTCGGCTTCCAGTCTAACCGCATGCAGCTGAATACCAGTATTTTACATGGAGCGACTGCCTATCTGACCTCCACAACCCAGTTACTTGGTAATACGATACCCCTTGGTAAGACAAGAGCCCAGTACCCTACCTATTAGATGGAAATTATAATAAATAGAAAATACACAGCAACAAATTCTCAAAAACTTTATACATAATTATGTACATTACCATTTCAGCTGAAGTGAGCTGAATAAGTGTATTTAGTGATAGAAAAAATCTATTAATGTATATATAAGGTATATCTATTCATACACGAAATCTCTTAAGGGGTAATTGTATTCATCATTACAAACAACTTTTACTATGGGACCAAACCTGAAATCTCGAAAAAAAAAATCAGCTGCTCCCTACATTTATGTTCGCAGAACTCGTCAAAATGTATGGAACAGCAGATTTTTGTTATGCGATTTCACGTTTTGTCCTGTAGTAATAGTTGTTCATAATAATGAGTACAATGACCCCTTCAGATATTTCGTGTATGAATAGATACACCTTATATATTGGTATAGAATTAAAGTTGCAAAAAAAAAAAAATCAAGCCTTAATTATTTCTTCTTTTAATGAGCTACCGTGGACATGTCGTTCCCGGGTTTATTCGCTAGAGTTGGGCAACACTAAAACTGTCTGTTTAGTAGACAAACATGCCCCAACTGAACTGAACTAAATCGGTTTTACAATACTGTAACATTGGTTCACTCTAGAGACTGTGGAAAATCTCTTCTGTAGAATTAAAAGGATTTAGGTTAGTTTAAGTTTTAAAGGTTTTAGAGGAAGTTTTATGCTTTAACTTTGTTCAGGAAACGTTGTTCAATAAAAAAAACAGATCGACCCACCAGGGCCGGCAGTCTCGACATTAGATAGTGACAAAAATCTGTCGCTAAGTCGTATCGATGTCAAATTTCTTTAATAGATTTTCAACCTTATGCTTGCGAAATAAAGTTCAAAATATATTAACGGAATTTGAAATCGATACGACTTAGCGACAAATTTTTGTCGCTATTTATGTCGAGACTGCAGGGCCTGCTTGACGGTTGTAACTGAATAACCCTTAGGAATTGCCGATGCTTTGTTAATCTTAAAGACAAACTTGAAACCTGTTACTTAAACAGTCATTTTACCCTCGCACAAACAGAACACTGCAGTGCTGAAGTATGTTCTCCTTTAATTTATAACAAGTTACCAAAGTCAGTTACAGAACTTAGCGATGGAAAATTCAAAACCCACATCAAATGTATCCTTATCAAAAATGCATATTATATGATTCAAAACTACGTTGAAGACAAGGAAGTGGCAATAATTCCTTTTGCACATTTGACTTCCCTGGTACTTCATTAACGGCACCACTATGTAAGAGTATATCTATTAACTGCTCCCAAATTACGAATTATATTTGAAAAAAAAAAAATTGTTTGTTACTTTCTTCTTTAACATAGTCTTCACATTATTTGACATTATATACCTCTAATTCTTATTTCAACTCTTTACTTATGGCTTTTGTAAACTGGATTTTAATTCAGATTTGTTACAGTTGTAATGGCAATCTGATAATTGATGGACATGGAAATTGGCATTCGTTTGTATTCGGAAATGCGATGATTTCCGGGGGACATTAAGAAAAAAGTTCTACTGTACCTTATGCAATAAAATTAACCATTGTACAGTAGTTTTAAATATGTATGTCTTTTTTGTTTTATGTGGTGAACAATAGTGTTAAATAAATAAATATGTTCTCGAACGAACTCTTTCACATCTCTAAGCTAACTAAAGACCGTTTTAACTGGTCATAATGAAAAATAAATTACAAGAACAAACAACAAAGTAAAATAAGCCTCATGGAAAAAGTTTTCGATCAACGTAATCAAATACCTATTTGCGTTTACGATCCCTATTCAAATAGAAAGATCCGAAACTTACTTTACTTTTAAAGTCAACCAATTACGGGTCTCCAAATGTTTGCAGATCACAAAGTTTTCGGAAGAATGAATTTAAGAAAGGAATATCCATCATTGAGAACAACCTTGAAACTTGTAAAGGTCTTGAGTCTACATTCGCAGATTTTTTCATTTTTAGGAAAGGTTTTAAGCGTAGCAGATAATTGATAATATGTCGTGATGGCCCAGTCATTAAGGCCTCGCCTGTCATGCACAAGGTTGTGGGTTTGATCCGGGCAAGTGCCAATGTGAGTTAACTTATAATGATGTACTTTCTGAGTTTATCATGGACATTACTGAGCTCGAAACGGAAAAACATCGTGAGGAAACCTGGACCCTAATTACGTTACACACTATCTATCACAATCTGAATCATTTTGAAGCTTATTGTTACTCCATTGCTTTATATTTTCGAAAAAATTGTCTGCTCAACAACGTAAATAGCGCAATGAATGTTGTTGAACTGTCAAAATGAAACACATTCCTACTGTTAGTGTGTTACGTAATTACCCCACTGGTCTTATTTATATCTATATACATATGACGGAGAAGGAACGTCTCTCTCGTTATCATCAGCCATGTTTTAACTATTGTGGGCATACTATGGGAAGTGTTAGTTATTGCGCAATAGAAAAACCGTTTGCAGTTCAAATCAATTTATAATTTACGATAAAATTAATCACACTAGCGAATCACACACTGTAGGTACACGACACAACTATACGGAACGCGCGACAGTTTCTAAACGTGTTCAGATCAACCTCTGCTTTTACTCTGGTCGAGCGTTTAGCGTTATGTTGTAGACTTTGTCGAGCGCCGCCTGGTGGCGCTGGCGTCCCGATTAGTCAAAGACAAACGATTGATTTAAACGTATTTCTGATATATTTAATAAAATCGTAACGATATCAAAACTGTACATTGACTTTTTTTATAATTTTTGCGAGGTCTGGGAATCGATCACAACGCCATTTTTATTTTTTTTTATTTTTGTCTCAGTGTATGTTCCAGCATCACGCAAAAATTACCTTAGGTATAGATTTTGTTGTCATTTGATGATTTCCCGACCCAAAAAAAAAGGTATAGGGTTTGTTCAAATTTTGCATAGATATTCCCTATGAGTCTGGGCAGTCTGTAGGCTATAAATTACCAAGCTATTTGTTATGGGGGATGAATACTATTGCTTTATGTTCGTATTCTTCTACAGTTTACTGCAAATTGTAAAAAGACGAGCCAAAAGGGTAGAATAATGCAGATTTTTGCAGATTTAACCTTTTTGATCGATTATCGTCACGTTATACCTTTGAGGAGCATAGCAGTCAATCACGACATATACAGGGTGGATTTTTGAGATGGGGCAATAAGGGCAGGTACCTTAACCGTTGTCGCTACAAGAAAACAGTCTTAGGAGACTGTTCTTAACTTTTTGAAACACGATATGCATTCACGGCTTTATAAAAAAATGACAGTCAGAAAGAGGAAACTGAGCAATTTTTACAAAAAACCATTTTGATGCCAATCGATCTTGTTTCTTATAAGGATCAGAAAACTTTATGAGATCACTGAGGTTTGAGTACTAGAAAAGTAAGAAATAGCAGTAGACTTCCCATACATATCGTGGTAAATGAGACTGAGATGAGATAGAACACAATATACTAGTGTATGGCAACAGTCAAATTATTCCATTATTTCAGCGGGTTGAATAGGAAACGAATATAGCAGATAGTTACAGGTTTAACTTTTTAAATGATTATCATCTCGCTATACCTTTAAAGGGCTAAGCAGTTAATCATGACATAATATAAGAACGGCTATTTTAGTCAACTTTCAACATAGCAAATAACTTAAAAGTTTGACGAATGCTTGCAAACCTTTGGTGATACCCACAATCCCAACAATTTATATTTTTTACGCTTCCTATAACAAAATGTATAAATAATATAACAAAATGTAAAAAAAAATGTTATATTATTTTATCGACGCCAGCAAAGTACAAAGAGTCAATTGCATTTTTTACGAAATTTACTTTGTTACAGAATTCTATGATTTATCATAGGATTATTTTTCTGTTTATTTTTAAATTTTTACTAATATTGAGTCACGTATATAAAGACAACTACACCTTTTTTTCACAAAGTGACGAAGTAGAAACGGATATATACCATAAGTCCATGTATACATCGGAAAATCGGGGCCAACAAAGATATCAGTTACATTCGACTACATTCAGACAAAAATATACAGACAAAAATCCAAAAAAACATATTTTCGACATAGAATCGTTGCCATACCTCGCAAAAATCAATTAAAAAAGAAAAAAAACAATGCACAGTTTTGACTTCGCTACAATTTTATATTTAAAATAGGTATAGATTTATTGTTACAAATTTTACAATGGATTTTATTGGTTAATTGTAGAGCTATAACGTCATGTCATGAAGTGGTGTAAGATAGTGGCGGTGGGGTGTTCAATTTTGGTTTTGTGCGCGGTTCACGATATCATCATAAAAAGCTTTATTAAGGTGAATCCTCTGCAGTAGCGCGCCAAATTTAAAATATCTTTGGTTTTTTGCAAATTGCAGCCCTATTTTACGTCGTATGTTGATCAAAATGCGATTCGCGACGGTAGGAATGATATATTTACTGGATAATATCATCGATTTTATATCAATATAAAAACTTTGGAAATTTGTTCCACTTAAGAATTTTTCATATGAAAGTTCTTAGGTGGAACAAATTTAAGGTGAATCCTCAGGCATTCACCTTAAAAGATAATGTGATGCACCTGCAGCGACGATTGAAGAACGTTTAGATATTCTTTTTCTTTGAAACTACGTATTTTCGTAATTAAAAGTACATTCAGTAGAATTGAGAACCGCCTCCTTTTTGAAGTCAGTTGAAAATAATTTAAGTCATCGACTCTTA
Organism: Dryobotodes eremita; assembly: GCA_917490735.1. Classification (NCBI taxonomy): domain Eukaryota; kingdom Metazoa; phylum Arthropoda; class Insecta; order Lepidoptera; family Noctuidae; genus Dryobotodes; species Dryobotodes eremita. The sequence goes on along the minus strand of OU823258.1, from coordinate 13,000,326 downwards.
AAGAAGAAGAATTAAAAGAAAACACGATTAGCAAAAGCCGCGACACATTTAAAAAACATAATTTTAAGAGGCCCCAAATAAAACGAACACTTAATGAATCTTCCGCATTAAATTAACCTGAACAAATAACTGAGCCTCAAGTTACTGATACCTAGTTTAAATACAAACAACCTAAGAATTATGAACAAACTTCGGATAAACATTTTCTTCAGAATTTAATTAATGACGACATCTTCGGAACATAGCAGGAGTCGTATACGCCGTACCATCAACAGCCCGTACAAGTATCATTTGAACTACGAAAACCGTCCTTGCTGCTGAGAAATTAAGGTGCTGTCATAATCAATGGAGGTGCAGTTGCCTGTACCAGCGACGGAACTCCGAAATCACTGGCTGCTCATGAAATATTCAGCGGACAGGCAGATGTCAGGTGGGTGCACGTGATAGCGTTAGTAGCCGCCAAAACGATTACAACGTGACCAAATAAACAAGATATTGGACGATACAGAACTGTGCTGGTTAATATAAGGGAAGAAAAATATTTAATAACATAATACCTTATACATACATAGTAAGCTTTATGAGAAGGTTTGGAACTACGAGATGTGTAGGTGTACAAAGGAATTGTGATAGGTTCCGGGCTTTAATAGCGAAGACGATATGTCGAGGACTATACCTACTTTGAAAGTGATTTTATAACATTAATAAAACAAATTTTGTTATTGAAAAACAAGCCTATATTCATTTAATTCTATTAAAGTTGGGACTTAAGTATACATAAGCAGATTTGACCGATGAAGAAATACTTCAAAATAAGATAGACAAATTACACAAAGACTTTCAACAACAACAAATCAGAACGATGACGGATGTATCGATCGATGATAAGCTATGATGTCAACACAAATAGACTAAACAGCTACCAACAGTTACTAATCTGTTAGTCGAAATACGAACCCAATTAACAGGGTACACGGCAAATGACAGGCTAGGCAGCTGTTTACTGCTAGTTCGAAGACGTCAGATTTGGAAACACATGAATATACAATCAACGCTCGACACTGGTAGTATGAACGGATCGAGGTGGCTAGAGATGTTGTGTTACTTAGAGAAGATCTTGTGGTAATAAATTTGAGCTCGTAGATACATATTGAAGTAGGATTTAAGTTAGAGATAAGTAGTAACATTAGATTTAAACAAAATTGATTTCGGCTGAAATGATAATTGTGTTCATGACACGTGAAAAGGTTCATGATTATGAAAGAAGGAAAAGAGAAATCAATTGAGTCTTTGAATGACAGAAGTGAGCCTTTTTTGTCGTGGGTCCTTTTCTCCTCAGATGCGTATTTGGAGCCAACGAAAGCTGAAGCTCGGCTAGCTAGAAGCTAGAATTTATGAAAGAGAAATGAGATATGAAAGTGACGAATAACTGATAGCACACTGACGTTTATTTAATTTAACAAGTACTGATTATCAAGATAAATTATAAACTATTTACCATACCTATTTACTTATCTGTCAATGTCTTTGCAGCAGTTTATTAGGGAATATTAAAGATTTTTTTAAGTTCTTTCTTCAATAGTGAATCTTCGATAGTGCGGGTAAGATATTTTATATTCAAAATTAAAGTAACATGTACGTAAATAACAACTAATACCTAATTAATTAATAAAAATAACAAAATTATTTCCTAACTTAAACTATTCACAAACTAAAATATAGTGTCAAAAAATTTAACCGCATCGCTGTCGACTGGTAATGTACCCAAGAGACTGGCGGCATTACCACGTTGTATGGCAATGCTTAGCCTCTGGCCTAAGGGGCGTATGAAAGGAGCCTCCCCGAGCGGCGTTAACATAAATCGTACTGCGATACAAAACTCTTGGAGCACCCTGGACAACTAGCAATCAGTAAAGCAGTCTAGTTGACTAATCCTTTCACCACGATGTTACACTTAAACGGCTCTCTTCAGAGCCATGACCAATGGCCCTTACCAGGACCAAATAACATTAACGACCTCTCCAAGAGCACCCACCACCAGCTTTCCAAGCCCGTCCTTATTGTCATCTCAATTAATATTGAAGGATTTTCTGAAAACAAGTCTGAGCTATTATCCTAACTTTGCCAGAAGACAAATTGTGACATTCTCTGTGTCCAAGAAACCCATCGCGGCTCTGAACATCTAAGGCCACAAATCCCTTGAATGACGCTTGTACTGGTGTTTACCTGACGCCCCGTATGGCAACGCTATTTTCGTAAATCCCAATGTTGTGTCTGTAACATGGAGTAATGAAAATTCGATAGAAATCCTCATAGTGGAAATAGAGGCCTGCACGATCACATTAATATATAAGCCCTTTAACCAGCCTTTAGAGTTCCGCAAAACATCAAACTTTGGCAGTCGACGCACTAAATTAGTTGTTAGTGACTTCAACAGTCACATCATAACCTGAGGGTACCGTAAAACCAACGCTGAGGGCAATCTATTTGAGGAATGGGCTGATGCTTCTGAGCTAATCCTCGTACGTAACGCCAAACAACATGCATCCTTCAACAGTCGGCGTTGGAAACGTGGCTAGAATTCGGATTTAATATTCGTCAGTAGCAATATTCATTCCCTAAGTTCAAAACTCGTTAGCCAACCTATTCCAAATACATAACACAGACCCATCACGTGCGAGATACGAGCTGCGATAAAGCCAAAACTGGTTCCTTTCAAACCCCATTTTAGCTTCTCTAAAACAAACTGGGAAAACGTTTCCGCGCATTTGGTTGCAAAACTACGCGACATAGAATCCACCTTTCAAATCATACATATCTGGCCTTAATCCAGAGTCTTCTAAACACTCGATCTATGAAGGCCTCTATGAAAACGACCCTTTTTCTGAGTGCTGCTGGGGAGGACTTTACGAATTTCGCCAACCATGGACGGTTGGCGAAATTCGTAAAGTTGATTACCACAGTAACCAATACCAATATAAGCCACAACAGCAAAAAAGCATGGTGTAAAATACAGAGACTTACTTGTGACCCTCCGGAACCTGTCAACCAATGGTTCGTCACAGCCAATTAAATAGCCCAACAGCTGCTACTTAACGGCAAACCCTCCAGAGACTGCCAAAAGTGAAAAAGTTGTTAATGTTCCTGGAAATTCCCCCGAAATTCCCCTTCACACTGACCGATATCATTCTGGCCATTAAAGTACAAAAAATGGGAAGGTTGCTGGTGTTGATGACATAATGGTGGAACAAAGCAAATACCTGGGGCCTGTAGCTATGTCGTGGCTCCTGGCATTTTACAACACCTGTTTAGCTACCGCGAAAATTCCCAAACTTTGGAAAAAGACCAATATCGTAGCATTGCCGAAACCAGGAAAACCCTCGGATGATCCCAAAAGCTACCGGCCTATATGCCTGTAATGCCACACGTATAAGTTATTCGAAATACTACTGCTAAACCGCCTTAAAACAGTAATTGAGTCAACATTAATACCTGAGCCGGCGGGTTTTAGATCACGCAAATCCTGCTGCACTCCAGCTAAGTTTTTCGATTAACTCAATATTTAGGATGGATACGAGGCCAACAGAGTCACTGGTGTCATATTTGTTGACCTCTCAGCGGCTTACGACACCATTAATATCAAAAGACTACTTGCTAAAGTGAGCACCCTTACGAACGACCAGGGTTTCGTAAACATCTTAAGGGGACTTCTATTCAACCGCCACTTCCAGGTTTGTTTCCAGTCTGGTAATAGTAGACGGTGACGGCAAAATAACGGTCTTCCTCAGGGCAGTGCGTTGGTGCCAACGCTTTTTAACATATACACCAATGACCAGCTTATTATCTAACACAATGAGTGCTTCCTGTACGCGGGCCACTTGGCTCTGGCGGCTCAATCGGAGAATTTCACTGAAGTAGAAGATACGTTGTCAATGGCACTTGACCTACTAGGAAAATACTATGACAGCAATGCTCTCCGGCCGAACCCGTTCACGACAGAATTATGCGCATTCCATCTCCGCAACAGATACTCAAATCGGGCCCTTTACATCACGTGGCGAGGAACTAAAGTTGAACATTGCTCAAACCCAAAATACCTAGGAGTAACGTTAGATAGGACATCGTATACGTTGTGACTTTTACGTTAGTGCCCTATCTAACGTACACGTAACGTACTGCTACAAAACGAATCAGAAGGTCGGGACCTGTAATAATCTGCTACGTCACCTAATCACTACAAACTGGGGAGCAGTACCCGATGTCTTTCGCACAACTGGCATGTCTTTATGTTTTCTGCTGGTGAATTTGCGTGTCCAGTGTGGCACCGATCCACAGATGCCAAGCAAGCAGACACTGACACGAAGGCCATCCAGAACAAACCACCCTATGAGAGAAACAAATTGTGGGAAGAGAAACATCCACCACCTTCATTAAACCTCAGGAAAATTTGCCTCCCGGGCGTGATCTGCAGAGGCCTAATGGAAAGCTCTCAATCGATTGCTTACCCAAGTAGACACAATTTGTCGAAGTGGGGGATTACTGATCCATCCAACACCCAGTGCGATTGCGGTGCTTCTGATCAGACCATGCCCCACTTGCTAGAGTGTCCAAGTGTTTGCTCACCTGCACCTCGGATGACCTCAATAATGCCACTTATGCCGCAATCAATGTGGCTATCTACTAGACCAAAAGTGTATAACAAAGCAACGAGGAATAGTACCATCGACACGAAAAGAAAGAAGCTTCTGGCCAAGGTAAAAGCGATTCGATAATAGTATACCTAAACGATTTTTCCCCGTAGTTTCACATACCTATGTTTGTATATAGTCAGGTGACATTTTCACGAGTTACATATCTCCGGTACTAAAAATATTAGTAGAAAATACACGTTCCATCTCATTGGTAAGAAATAGAGTGTGTTTCAGAATTTGATTGATGTATGTTCGCATGTCAGTTATTGGATGATTGACAATCGTAATGTTCTGGTAATGCTCTTGACATTTCAAGTAAAGGTGGCTTTTAGGTAGCAGGTACCGGCATTATTATAGGATATTACTACGGCCAAATGAAGCTCTAAATCAAGGAGAGGACAGCCTGGAAATCTACCTAGCACAGGCACGTAGCCGACTCAGGTTAAATTAGATCGTATATCAATATTAAAATGTGCTTCTAAATTTTGATCTATATTAGTCCAGAGTTACGAAGTAGCGTTCAAAGATTTTTACCTATATGTAGGTACATAGACCACTATGTACACATAGTGTCAATGCCCATTTTCAATCTATACATATCACAAAGGACTTTCATTTGTTAACATTAGGTTCGGGGTAAAATATATTTTGCATTCTGTCTATTATACGGGTACATTGATAGTTGGACTGTTTCTCAGAAGTCTAAATAACTATTCTTGAAGTCTAGAATTGTGAAGATAGTATGTACTGTATTGGTCCAATATTACATTTGATATTAGGTTTCAAAAGAAAGATACTGTTTTTAACTTTGATATTTCATATTGCTCAAACTATAACCGCTTAATCTCACCCCTATTACATCAACACCTTAACACCAAATATCCCTACCTATTTGCATGTTTGTCTATCAGTAATGTAAGCTGTAAACTGATTTGTCAAAGATCGAGTTCGAAGCGGACAAGTTGGCTTGCTTCATGAATATTCAAGCTCGCCTTCGGACCGGCTTGCCAAACTTATATTAAACGCATCGTGGGGACAATGATCGTATCGACAATGATTGCTTAGCTAGTGCGGGTAAGATATGTTTATACAAGGTCTGTATCTTTTGTCTTTTATCTTTTGGAGGGGGAATAGAAAGTAGGGCAGGTAGTAGAAAGATGTGTTGTGGGGTGTAATTATTTTCTGTTTATTATGTATATGTCACCCTTTTATGAATGTTGGGGTCGGGACAGAGCAATTTGTAACCAGTATTCATGATGCTTGCATACGTATTTTGTTCGTTACTATCGGAAAAACAAAGGCAGTTAGAAGATAATATGATGTATGTGTAATGGTTGAAGAGCTTCGTTAAAATTTTGGTGTCCAATAATGAAGCATCCAGACTAATATTATAAATTCGAAAGTAATTCTGCCTCTACCTTTTCACACCTAAACTTTATTTCGATAAAATTTGGCAAGGAGATAGATGGCATCTTGGGGAAGGACATAGGCTACTTTTTGTCCCGGTAGCACGTTCCCGTGGGTTCATTCGACATCCAAGCGGGCAAAGCCGTGGGCAAAAGTTAATATTCTATATATCTAACAATAAAGATGGTGCTTATGTCAAGGTAGGCAAAAGAAAAGTCGAGAATTTAAAGAAAAACACCGTATCCACAGTCCATTTAATAATTAGTCACACAGGATGGTAGACTAAAAGTAGAAACCAAGAATCCATTAGACAAAATCTCTTCGCTAATTCGCATGTCTTCTATTCTTAAAAGTAAAAACCTGCAACCAGGATCTAATTTCGTAAAAGAACATTACATTTCCACGTTCCTTAGATTGTCTGAGTGCTTCCCAACGAAATAAACCAATCGCGAAAAATCTAAAATTAAACAAAAATTGTGATGCTGCATGCAGTAGCCGCGGATAAAAACGAAATTGACACTACAACGGGCATATCTAATCCCGTTAGAGTCGCCCAAATCGGGAGAGCCAATCAGACAGGGACTGACAAGGATTTAACAATATTCCTATATTTCATGCTACAGTTCATCGATGGGCTTAATACAATAATTCCATTTTTTACGTCATTGAGTACGTAGCCCCTCAGTGACGGATACAGGGTGCGTACATTCGTCACGGTGATGCACACAGTCAGTTCTGTTCCCCTATTGTGATTGGATATCAAACGGTTATTTTATTGCAACTCTCGTTTATATGTAAAAGTCGATGTCACAGCGTTTGACACGTGTTTAGCATTCGACTTAACTGCTATTGTTATACTAAAGATTAGGGGATGGTATTGTTAAATTGTGGAGCAAATTAAAGTGTTTTAATTTGCTAAGTAATTCTTTTATAGTTTTGCAACATGCAAAATGTTGTACTTCAATCTGTAAATAGCTCGAAAATGTTATAGCTTTATTACTTAAATATATTTTTTTACTGTAAATGTAGAAATATTTTTGCATATAGAATTTAAAGATTATTTAGATGTCAGGAAATCATGGTGCCCAGCAGCGGGACAACACGAGCTGAAAGTCACTGTAACTTAATGTCTATAATTTTGCTAAGCCTTCAAATTAAGATAATATACGATCAAACGCCAGTTCACACATACTAGAGATCAATTGAATTGATTAAATTGATAGAGTTATGTTTAATTCATCCGTGTTATGCAGATGGGTTGGTTGTAGTAGCGTGCTCGAATTAGGCAATGTATTAAGTCACATTATAACATGTGCACTTAATTACGTTTCCATGCTTGAATAATGTTATTGGTATTCTGATAAATTAAATGTTGATGTTCGATGTCGCAATTATCGCATAAGTATTTTGTTTTGTTCAGTAACAAAATTTGGGAGTAATTTCGATGTTATCTTATGTATTGTTATACGAATCAAGTAATTTCATACTACCGTTTTTATCATTTTTATTTTCGAACAACAAACACATTTCCAAATTACCATCAGATAACATTATAAAGATAACGCTACCGGGTACGTAATAATAAACTTTTTAATAAAAATAAAGCTGATATGACATGAGTACATGACCCACGTGCCAGCCGTCGCCGCCTGTCATCCAGCATGACATGTGAATGACAGCAGGGAGCCACCGGAATGAAATGACATTGCATTGTAGGGATTTGTATGCATGAGAAAGAACAGTGGCGAAGCGGCTGCGGATAAAGGGACAGCCTGTATACAGAAATATGTTTTGCGAACTTATGAAAGTATTTCTTTTATAATTATATTTTTGTTTAATTTTTTCATTTTCCTTGTGGAAAATATGCGTTGTTAACTTGGGATTTTATGTTAATGTAAAATGCGCAGAGAAAAATAAATATATACCTATTCCCAGGAGTTTTTAGAGAAACTGGGCGTGTAAACTAAATAGGCTAGATTTCCACGTAGTGGTCTTATTGTTGTTTTCACTAACAACGATGCAATAATTTTGCTTTATAAGCATTCAATTCTACTAAGTATGCTATCATTTGCTGAAGATAAAAAATTGAATTCAATTTCAAACAAATACTTAACATACCTGTAACTGATACTGATGAATAACACGTATAGGTAATTATTTATTTATGTTTAATAAATAATCGCATAAAAAAATATAAAAAATAAAATTAAATATAATTAAAACCGTTGCGGAACAGGTAATTTGGCCGTAATGAAAAGAGATTATGAGAAAACTTCAGGTGCATCGGATGGTAAATCTTTGTTACGCATTGGATTTCCGAACTAGGGAATCGATTGCCATCGGTTTTAAATTTGTGACCACTAAATTACGTAAACTTTCAAATGATCTTTTATAGATGAACCTAAGTTATCCCGATAGAAACAGTCTTAGTTAAAGATGAACTAGTATTAATACGTTAACCCTGAAAGTACTAATAACTATATAATAGTTAAGTGTGATGGCTTAAAATAACTAGGCGATCCTGACAAACCGCAACCTCAAAGCGTAACACGCTGCGACAGAGTCGCAGATGATACGACGATCGTGTGTCGCAGCCAAAACGGACTTGCCGCTCTCGAACTCCAAGGACTCTATTCGGCTGGTTCTACACCTATGACGAATAAAATAGGGTATTACACCACAAAAAGGCTAAAACATCCGTTGAGAGAGCAAATAAGGGAAAGTACATACCGAATTCGATTCGATTTTAGTGATATTTATTTTAGTAGTTTGTATGTATGTAAGTATATTCTCATAATGTATGTTTATATTTAAATTGGAAGATGGAAATGGAATGGATTTTTGTTTTTTTAAGATTTTATGTATTTTGTTTTCCCTTCTACTCTTACATACGTTGCATGTCTAAATCTCTTTAATGTACTCACTTATCGCAGGTATGCTGGAAGAGATTTCTTTAGAAATAAGCATGACCTTTGTACGTATTTTTCAGTTCCTTTCTTCTTGTCTGTTTATATATGTGTGTATATAAATGGTTAAATAAATAAATAAACATTTTACACCATTTGTGCAGGACTCAACCATATAATTTGGTTGACTGCAGATAACGGAACATAATAACTAGAAACATGATTAGGTATTAAGGTATAATCAATAAAATTTACTTGACTCAATTTAAATTTAAGAGACGATAAAAATCGACTGGATTCAATTCATATTTTTCAGCAAGTGGAGTTTTTTTTTAATAATCTTACAAGAGCCTTGTTTACGCCAAAATTTGAAAACTGGAATGATGACCAGTCATATGAAGTAGAAAAAATAATTTAACAGGTTGAAACCGCAGAGGTCACACTGGAATACATACTGTCCTGCGGGGTAATTACGTAACACACTAACAGTAGGAATGGGTTTCATTTTGATAGTTCAACAACATTCATTGCGTTATTTACGTTGTTGAGCAGACAAATTTTTCGAAAATATGAAGCAATGGATTTGCAATAGGCTTCAAAATGATTCAGATTGTGATAGATAGTGTGTTACGTAATTAGGGTGCTGGTAATGATCGCCAAGCGATTTGACAGTCCCTACTTAGGTCAATGCAGAATGCTGTAAAAGACATGTATAGCCAGAGAATTTAATCTAATGACACTGACCTATATTTAAAATGACTTGTTTGTATTGTATTGTTTTTTTAAGCAATTTTTAATTTTTTTAATTCTGTGACCCTTATAATTATCATTTTATTTTAATTTCAATTCTGTGACCCTTAGATATATAATGTACCAACTTATTCGTTTATTTTTGCATTTGAAATTTTATTTTAATTTTAATTCTGTGACCTTTATTCTTCTGATCTATTCTGTTGCAATATTAAACTTTATTTTATTTTAAGTAATATGGGTTTTGTCTAAATTAAATGAATTTGATTTATATTTATTTTTTAATAGACTATAAATGCAAACGATCGTAAGTATCAACTCAAAACGCATAAAGCATCCAACAAATTCGAAAATCATAACATTTGTATCTCGCGACTTATCCCAACTAAATTCTTTTGGATATTTTCAAGCTCAGGGAGAAATAAGTTGGCAATATGAGGTAAAGGTGCCGCTTAACCCGCCTTTCACGACGACTATTCACTATGGATCTATAGGCATTGTTGGTCTCAAACGGAAACAGGTCAGCTGCAAATATTGAAGATGCATGCTATACTTTATATGGTGATGTGGAGATATACTCGTATGAAGAGATATCAATGGCGAATCGTTCTAGGAGGTTGATGAAACATTAGGCGTCGGTATGGATGTTTTAGGGAGTTTTCTTCTGGATGTATTGGTTGAAATTTTCGGTTGGACGCACTTTTATTTTATTCCCTTTGTTTTAGTTTTTAGTCTCTAACCATTAAAATTATCAACACAAAAATAGAATAAAGTAGTAGTAATAGATGGAGCAACGTATTGTTGTAGAAAGCCATGCCCTTTGAAGGCTAGTGACAAAAAGTCATTACTTAATTTTTATCCCTGTTGAGTATCTACGGGAGTCAGGTGATGCAGGCGGGGGAGAAGGTGTCCATTGACCAAGGAGTGAATTAAAGCCACGAAGTCCGGGCTAAAAACACTTGTAATCTCCAAAAGGCACATGATTATTATACTATTTCTTTTACAGTTGGAGATACATTCGCAGACGTGCGCACTATATTAAAGTATCGACAAACTTAAAGTAACTTGACTGGGTTATAACTATTTGAGACGCGGCGCAAAAGTGAACAAAAATAACACGTGTGGCACTCGGGGACTGCCGCGGTAAAGCTATTGCATAGCATTTTTTATCAACTTATGCAATTATAATTATTTTTTATTTATGTAGTTTTTTTTTCTTTGATAATAATTCAAGTACAGTTGTACCATATACATAAACGTTAAGCGAACGCTCGGCCGAGTTACATGGTAGGCGGAGTGGGGGGTGTTAGGTTTTATTTTTTTTATTCGGTCGCCGCGCTCAAAGCCCGCGATAAAAGCTATGCAATAGCTTAAAAACAGCGGGCGTAGAACGTAGAGGTGTTGATTTACTGGATGATAGCTGGCTACTAACTAGTTAATTTTTTTTTTGGATTCGTTACTCTTAGTTGTGAGGTCATGGCTACGTAACCGGACTATATCAAACTCGTTAGGTCAAGGGATGGTACTTTTATTCTTTTGGAGCGTGGGAAGCGAGCGTATTATTGCACAAGATTACGCAATAGTAAAATATTTTATAACTACTTTCTGTGCACGTGGTTATTTTATAATTAAACTTATAGCTATACAAACTTTTACCAAATATAACTCACACTAATATCTTAACTTAGGGCTTAGCTTAATGTGCTTCGCCTCCAATCCCGTTCCAAACCATTGTCTAATTTCATTAATTCGAGCATCATTTTGATCAAATCAATATTAATAAGCTGCCGTTCAAAATCCCCGTCGTCCATAATCAGATTACTTGCAAGTGTATGTCGAAGTTTATTCAAATGGCATCGGCAGAGGGGCGGCCTATTTAATTACAAAGCTAGACGCAGCCACCGGTGCGTTCATGTGTGCAGTATTGAACTAACTCAGTCCATTTCTCTTGGCCACCATGCAGATACAAATGTATGATGGATTGTTATGAATTTAAAAGTACTGCAGTATAATTCCTGCAATTAGATACTTTTTGTTGTCATGTCGATTAAATTCTCTTTACGAGTCATTCGGTCAGCTTTTTACTTTTTCGTGTTTTTTTTTGAATATTCAATAATTGACATTTGTTCTGAACAATGTCAAGAAGAAAAAAATATTAAGGCATTCTGTCGTTGAAATTCATACTGAATTGTGATATTTTTTCAATAATATTGAATCTTTCTTCGAATGTTGAATTTGAAATTTTTATAGTTTAACCACGATATGTGAGTAGTCAGCGGATACAATCGACTGTACGTTCCCTGGAATTTCTCGTCACTTTTTCTTTTGATTGTTTGAAAGGCCACATTTTTTGGCCTTACCCTGCCATTTATTGTTTGCCTGTCTTCTTCCATCGTCTGCCGGCTGCCGAAGTCCGAGCGAGCTTGCGGAGAGAAGCGCAGGATCGTTGCCGAGCAAGGTCGACGACACAGGTCCAGTAGCTTGGACATCAGGTGCAAAATAAGTCATTTGTGTGGCGCAATAACGCCCAACCATCAATAAAATAGAAGTGTTCTGTGCTATACCGACGTGTGACATTTTATTTTTAAGGTGCTTTCCTAAATTCTCAATATCGGATCTTGTACTCTTTAAAAGTTATCTTAACGAATTATGTAAAGAAAAACCTTAATCTTGAGCTTATTTGTGTTAAACAATTTATGGAGCGGCACGAATTTCGTACGATTGCAATCGAATTTAAATTCGTCAGAATACTTAAGATCCTAAATATTTGGAAACATCATAAGTTTTTTCTCCGAAAATCTTGTTGTGATATTTTTTTTTGGTAGCCTTTTACAATTCCAACGACTGAATTTTAATATTTTTTTTGTGTCTATTTATTATTCTACTTTATTTCGGATGGTTTTATTACAATAATAAATTTTACGTGAGTTTGATTTTTAGCTACTTCACGCCGGGGTTCGAGTCCCCGGCGTGTTAGCAGCCAGTTCTACGCTGCAGTACGTACTGAGAGACGTACTTACATTCTTCTTGTCTTTTCATACAACGTGTGGAGAAGTCAATACGACAATTAATGAAAACACTGGCAATAGTAATGCAAAAGAATATTTTGGAACGACCAAATACTCAATACTCAATTCTTTATTGCATTCCATATGCATTACATGGATGGTCTAACAAAGTAAAAGATCAATACAGACCCTGTCGGGCACAGCAAAATTAGGAGAGAGGACGAGGGCTTAGCAACAATTCAAGCAATTCAATATTATTAAAAATTATTAGATGAGTTTAATTGGCTGTATAATTATGTATATATATATATATATATATATATATATATATTATCAGGTTTACGTATAGTATATTAGTTATTTTAATTTTATGTATTGTACAAGAATAATGTAGGTAATTATTACGAAATTCTTAGAAGTATTTTTATTTTATAAAATTAATCCTATCATCGAAATTAAAAAAGCCGACTAGCTGTAGTGAATAAACAATTGGATATATTTGATTGAATTTTCGAATGCATACTGGGAACGTCATTGACAGTTTGACAGTTTGAAATGATATGATGATTTGTGTTTTGTTATCGATTATGATTAGTTATACGAAGTTTAATTTACTGTCGTTTTGTCATCTCCACCTTGAATGTGTGTGTGTATAAACTGTTAAATAAATAAATCGGCGACAGTTGGAAAAGTAGCGCGTTTTAATTTGGTTTTAAAGAGGTGCCTAATTTAAAATTTCTATGATTCTCCTGCGGAATACTGTAAAGTTATAAGGTATTTAAAACACAGTAAATTAAACATGACTAATAAAAGCTACTTTTCGAACGTCATTGGACAACAAAAAAACAACATAATAACAAAATTGGTGCTTCAAGTCAAAACATATGCCCACCCTTGAAAATCTACGTAATTTTTTATGGGGGGCCTATAATGGGTGTTAGTGGGAATAGATCTATCTACTATTTTATTTGATTACGTAAGTAACGGTACTGGCAGATGGCCCATTGCATGCATGACAAAGATTTCTACCTATTAGGTTGGTACAGCTACAACTGGACATATCGGGCAAGGCTGGCAGCAGAAATAGGGATTTCTCAGACTAGGGTAACCATTTCGAGATTTTAAAAGTACTGACAAAAAGCGGACATTTTACTTTTTATCTTTCCCTTTTCGGTACTAATTTAACCTTTTCTATTTTCTAAAAATATCCCCTTGAGTTGAAAGTCAAGGCCGGACAAAGTCTGGTCGGCAGATTAAAATGCTGGACATGACCGGACTAATCCAGACGGATGGTAAAACTACCTCAGACGAACTCTTTTATTTAAAACCAACTTATACACCGGAATCGAAATCAATGTTACAGCCATGACCTATTGAAGGTTACCTACAAAAAAAACTTACTCTACCCTAGGGTAGGGCTTTGAACATTTATCCCTCCTGTCATGTAACATTACGCAACCAATATCTCACTCGAAATTCCATCGTTTCATTCTTCCGTCCACACGTCTTGTAGGCCAGTCCGATCAATCGGTCAAAGGGAATTACGTAAGTCCGGCCAGGTAGCTGCTCCATATTCCGGCGGCAATGACCTGGATGTCCATCGACCAACCTTTGTGGTAGGTCGCAAGTCGTAGTTATCGCGTGACAAAACAGTATTACGCTAAATATATTTCACGCCGAAAACGGGGGTTGTTACCTGATTTCTAGGTTTGCAAGTTGCTTATTGATTAACTTTTTTTATTTGATTCTTTTGGGGTAGAGTTCGTGATTTTTCGAGGTTGACGTCTTCGGATACGTGGAAGGAAAGTTATTCTGTAATAATGTGATATGAGCCGAAAGGCTTTGTGAAGACGGTAAAAGTAGAACAATAACTGTTCGACTTTTAGGGGTTTTTGTAGACACGTTTATGAAAACTTTTTCTGTGGTACCGTATAGCAGGCTTAAAACAAGATGGGTTAACTAAGTATCTAACTGTTTGGTTTATTACAGTTCATTATCTTTAGAGGTGTTCGGGATGTTGTGAATAAAATGATCTAAAACCTAATGCAGTACCTAGTTTAGGTACTTACATATCTCCGAAGTCAGATCTTGCTACTAAAACTATTCTACCTTATTGTATAAGGCCTGAAACTTTACAGGTAACTCCACTAACTACCTATCTAACGGCTTTAACTTCGTCAGAATTCCTATTTTCGTTCCAGTCCCACCGAGTACTTTTGCACGTAACTAAGTTAGGTTTTAATTGTTTCTGCTTCACCGCAAATTGCAACTGTGTACCGCACGGCGCACGTAGTAATACGAAATAAACGCCAGTAGATTTTATGATAGCAACACGTATAAGCGAAACTTTTGCTGTGAAAAGTGTTTAGACGAATGAAACGAAACTTTGTTGCGTGCGCAAACTGTAGCTTAGTTTCTAAGTTATATAGTCCAGGAATGGAGCTGTAGTTAGTACTTTGGTAGCAACAATGTTTCGTATATTTGAATATCGCTAATATAACTAAGTTTTGATGCGCTTTTTATTAGGGTAATTCGAAGGATCTAGTTTCGTAGACGGGAATCAGCTAGTTAACGCTTTATTGGTATACAGAGAAACATTTCATGTTAAAGTAGTCAACACCAGTAGCGACCACTAGACTTGTGAGGTAAGTTACTAATCTGTGACCTAAACCATTTGTTATCCTATGTCTAAACCTAGCAACAGCCATGGTACACATAAGTAATTAAAGTAACAAAGAACAAAAGTACTTTTGTTAAGTGGAAAACAGTTTGAATACAAAATAATTATATTTATCGATTCGTTAAAGCGTGAATCCGCAGAATCCCGTGTTGATTAAACGTCGGGAGCCGTGGCGAGTCTTCTCGTTCCGCTGCCTACAGGGAAAGCCGCAAAATCAATCAATTTGTTGATTTATCTGACGCTGAGCAAAGAGGCGTTCGGTGACTACCCCTTTTGTAAGAAAAATGTTTTAAACTATTACTTGAATTCTCAATGTTATCTAGTAATCAACGTTTTAACTGGCCTCTCTTGTGTGTTTGTTCAATAAAATAATTAAAATAAGTGGTTTTTAGGAAATGGTGTGAATCAAATCGTTAGCTTTTGCAATTGTAATAAAATTGAGTGTCCAAATTGATGAGAACGAATCGTGAAAGTAGGTAAATATGAGAACTTTTTACATGTAGGTAAGCTAGGTCAAGCTATGCCAAGCGCTTGCGTGGTTTTAGACTTCTTAAAATATTCACTTGACCCCGTTTAAATAATGTAAAGTTAGGCACTTAGCATGGGCACCACGGGCTAGCCAGCTATTTAATATGAGCTTAAACACAGTTAAACGCTTGAGTGACTTAGTCTAGACTTTTAGACGCCGTTGTCTTGGTCTGTTCCCATCTGAACTGGGAGACGTCCAATGTCTAGACTTATCGCGACTGCACTAGATGCATACCATGTGCATTGCATGATGAATAGTTTACCTAATACTTTATTTCCTTTGTGCGTAAGTTTTCTTTAATCCAAGTAGTGGTTACCTAACGAAAAATACTTGCCTGTAGGTGCCTTTAAAATGGCCAGCGGTGTTTTCCTGTCACTTTGTGATAAAGAAACAAACTGCTTGTTCATCATCGAAATCATTGTCATGATTTTCTGCTCTGTCGATCGTCATCATCGTCTGGTCAAGTTTTATTCTTCTTTTGTTTTTCAAAGCACTGTATTTTAGGCCATACCTTTGAAATGGTAGTTCTTCATGTATCATTTAGTTTTAGATATTTCTCTCCATGGAAATGAGGGTGAGTGTAATATACTAGTACCCAGTAATTATAATCATTTGAAATGGTCGTTCTTCATGCATCATTTAGATATTTTTCTCCATGGGGATGAGGCTGAGTACAATATACTAGCACCCAGTAATTATAATAATTTGAAATGGTAGTTCTTCATGCACCATTTAGATATTTCTCTCCATGGGGATGAGGCTGAGTACAATATACTAGCACCCAGTAATTATAATCATTTGAAATGGTAGTCTTCATGCATCATTTAGATATTTCTCTCCTTGGGGATGAGGCTGAGTGTAATATACATACTAGCACCCAGTAATTATAATAATTTAAAATGGTAGTTCTTCATGCATCATTTAGATATTTCTCTCCATGGGGATGAGGCTGAGTACAATATACTAGCACCCAGTAATAATAATCATTTGCTATGTTTACGGTTTCGCTTAGCGTTCATTATCGATCAGCTGTCTGCATCAGATATTTGGTGCACCGCCGACTTATTAGCACTAATCGGATAACGCTACTAGTTGAGCTTGCAAATTGTTAATGGGCTATATCGGAGCAATTTTAGACAGGTACGCGCTATTTCCGTCTTGGGAGCGAGAGGTAATCGATTGGAGTAATTGCTTGAGATAATTAGGTGATATCAAACTGTAATTCCCAGGTAAAGTCAGGTAAATTAATTGTTAAGCAAATTGAATACCAACTGAAATTGTCCGCGTATTCAAATCACAACTGCCATTCCTTGGCAGTTGTAATTTATTAAATGGTTATAACACGGCAAATTGAGGTAGGGTGTCAATATCCTTAACAATTCAGTTCCCTGGCTGTTCTTAGTAGGTACCTACCGATGTCAGTCATGGCGGATTCTGGAGATGAATAACTACTTACTGGCCGTGACTGGCCGGACTTTAATCCTTTGATTTTGTAAAGCTTTTGTGCCGGAAGTTTTATAACAAGTCTTTCTCTTGAAAGTAATTGGACAAAGGCTAAGATGACTGTTAATTCTCAAGGCGTTATATGAATTGTACAGTCAACCGCATATAAGGGTTAACAATTTGACAGTAGATTTTCGTAGTGCACGTGTCACCACTGATGTGCAGTTGCCTCTACTAGAGCTAGTTCAGACAACCGCACAGGGGCAAGCATTGTGGCACCATCTACAGAAGTACCTACCAATAGAGTAAATAGGTACCTAATGAAACAGAAGCTAAGCAAAATAAATTGGTATTCAGCAGTTATGTGAGTGACGTCCGCGACTGGCATCGCCCGTCGCGTCGTACGAGCGCTCCACATGTCACTAACAAATGAAATGTGAATAATGGACTGCGAAACGCCGTACGAATTGGGAATAGCAACCAAACACAGCTTACAGAATTTGAAACTGTTGTTTTCATATGGCGCTCCGGAATTTTGTTATTTTGCGAGTTGTCTTTTCATTTTCGCATTTTTTTCGCCTCTGTTTTAATTTAAGTGACTGGGGCGTGAAAGGAATTGTTCTGTAGCTGTTTCTAAAACCTAAATGGTGAAGGAAAGAGGTTGTAATGTTAGCTCGTATAGTATGCCAGGAGACAAGCGGAGTTTACTTTCTGTTACGCAGGTACTTACTAGAAAATCAGCTCAAGGAAAGATGATAATGTATAAATAAGAAACCTTTAGGTATGACATAACTCTCTCTTATATGGTTTTGTTGTGTGCTTCTTTCTTTTATTTAATTAGTTTAACCAGTGTTTAGATTTAGATGATGTTGTGAGCTGGCGGGTGGTGCAGAGATGCAAACGTCGTACCAGTCATTCGTGTAGAGTTTTTAGCGTTATTTATAATTATATATTTATAGATATTTATTTTATTTTCTTATATTAATGACATCTGATAACGAATCATTTTATTCTGCCAAGGGATCTAGTGCCTCTTCCAGCGATGAAAGTTTCACTTCTCTTACAGACTAGACAGATACTATAAACTACAATCAGAACGATGGGGTGATAGTTTATGCAAGAAATCATCTAAATGTGGCTGTCGAGGAACCTAATATGCTCGACTGCAATAGATTGTTAATTAAAATTGGGTCAGATTTAGCGATACTAGCCTTATATCGACCCCCCTCTTTTAGAAATATAAACAATTTCACAGACTCACTAAACGACACCTTGCAGAACCTATCATCTTTCAAAAATATCATTTTAATTGGAGATATTAACATCAATATTATTCCAGAAAGCGCTGACGCATCCGCTGAGGAATACCTTAACTTATGCGCCTTCCATGGTTTGCTTCCCGCGCACACGCTTCCTACACATCAAAGTGGCTCCTGTTTGGACCATATAATATTCAAGTCGAATTTCCCTGCACTAGCCCTTGTAACCAATTCAACAATAACCGATCACAGTGCTACCCTACTTATTTTAAATTGTAAATTACCAAAAGTAGTCACTCGCACCATTTCTAGTCTAAATATAAATAAACTTGAAGAAGACTTACGTAATATCGACTTTGACCCAGTTTATTTTTCCGCTGATACGCAGTTTTGTATGTTGTACCTAATAAAAAATGTACAACATGCAATTCAGAAGAACACGGTCATATCTCGGCTAAATAACAAAAACTACAACATAAAACCATGGATCACGACAGGACTCATTCGCTGTATGAGAAATAGAGATAAATTGCATATGAAAGCCAAATCTAATCCAGATAATTTAATTTTGCAACAGTCGTATAAACGATATCGTAACTTTTGTAATGATCTTCTAAAAAAAGTAAAAAGAAACTACGATAAAATTGCGCTAGAAGAGGCTGGTACTAATAGTAAAAAAATATGGAATTTTATTAAAAGTGTAACGTATAACTCGAAACAAAATCAGTCATCTTCAGGTTTATTACAAGCACACTCATCACAGTTAACATCAGCCAATATTGTAAATATTTTTTTTGTTAATATTGGGAAGTGTTTAGCTGAAAAAGTTCAGGGCCATTCACAATATCTAACAAGCACACCATTTACGTGTAGCACTATTTTATCTTCCTTTGCGTTGCTGGACACTGACGAGACTGAAGTAGAAACAATAATTATGACTTTAAAGGACGACTGTGCGGTTGGCTGGGATAACATTTCAAGTAAAATTATTAAACAGTTCAGGCACATTTTGGTACCGCCATTAACTTATATTTTCCAAAAATGTTTATCTAAAGGTATTTTTCCCGAGTGCCTAAAAAAAGCTGTTATTGTCCCTGTTTATAAATCAGGCAGTAAAGATCAAGTGACAAATTATAGACCTATTTCCTTACTGCCTTCTATGTCTAAAATATTAGAAAAAATTATAAATAAAAGACTTTACAAATACTTGGAAGATAAATTAATCTTATCTAAACGGCAGTTTGGATTTAGGCCTAAAATGTCAACAGACGCTGCCGTCCACCATCTGACTGACTATCTAGCACAAGAACTTGATAAAGGTAACCACACAGTAGGAATCTTTCTGGACCTTGCCAAAGCTTTTGACACGGTTTCTATTCCTATTCTGTTGCACAAGCTTGAAGCCATAGGTATCAGAGGCATCCAGCTGAAACTATTTAAGAGCTATCTAGAGGACCGTACCCAATGTGTAAGGATTGGTAATGTTCTCAGCGATGATGAAAAAAACACGTCCTTCGGAGTTCCCCAAGGAAGTATTTTAGGGCCTACACTATTTTTGATATATATAAACGATCTTTGTAATGTAAATCTAAATCATGGACAAATTGTTTCATATGCTGACGACACTGCCCTTCTTTTTTCGGCTAACTCAGAAAAAAATGTCTACAAGTTTGCGCAACACGGATTCAATGTTGTTAACAAATGGCTTCAAAGTAACTTACTAACATTAAATGCAGACAAGACAAATTACATTAAGTTTTAACATCAATTTCAAACATCAACTAGTACCACAACATTATATGCTCATTACTGCTCAATGCCTACAGGTAACCAATGTGTTTGTCCCAAAATTAAAATGGCAAATATAACAAAATACCTTGGTGTCATAATTAGATGAAACACTTTCGTTCAAACAACATATAGAAGCTTTAAATAATAGAATTCGCAAGTTGATATTTGTTTTTAAAAAGTTACGCTATATTGCTGACCCAAAAATAGTTAGACAAGTTTACTTTGCTCTATGTCAATCGATATTATCTTACTGTATTACTACATGGGGTGGAGCGGGTAAAACAAGGTTACTAACCATCGAGAGAGCTCAGAGGGCGATTCTCAAAGTGTCTACTTTCCGCCCTTTCCTTTTTCCTACCAACCTCCTATACAAATCTTGTGAAGTATTAACAGTTCGGCAACTATTTATAATGGGCATTGTATTAAAACAACACACAGCTCTACCCTACAGCACTGAACATTCTAAAAAAAGACGTAAAGATATAGTCTGCCCGCAAAATACAACAAAACATGCTTTTATATCCAAATTTTACCTGTACCTCGGTCCTCTTCTCTATAATAGACTAAACGCAAAAGCAAACATTTACTCCCTGAACTACACAAATTGTAAGAGAATTCTCAAGGAGGCTCTCCAAAAAATGTCTTACGAAGATACAGAGAATTTATTAACTGTGTTAAAGTAAATATTACGTATACTCACCTACGATAAGTATATATCAAATTTAGAAACTAAGAGTTAAGCTATTCAACATTAGTATAATTTATTTGTGTATTGTCAACTTTTACATTATTTTATTTATTTTATGACTATTTTGGCACTTTTCGCCTGAAACACAGGATTACCTAGTTCAGGCACGTAAATCTTAGGAATATAATTTACATTTAAGCAAAACTGTGAAATTTTTAATACCTTGTAATTTTATGAATAAATATTATTATTATTATTATTATTATAGACACCTTAGGTGTTCTTTTACGGAAAAAATTCAGCCAAAATTCTGGCCGGCTATTTAACGTATGCCACCTCAATGCTCAGAGCATTCCTAGTCACTATAACGAACTGTACGACACGTTTTCCGACAACAACGTTCACGCCGTCCTGATTTCAGAGTCTTGGCTCAAACCTAACCTGCTTTCAACCACTTACCCGCTCCCCGGTTTTGTTCTTCTTCGGAATGACCGTATCGGTAAGAGGGGAGGTGGTGCAGCCATCTACCTTCGTGAATATTTCCCATTTAAAATTGTAGCTTCTTCTTCTTCCAATGAATCCGCGGAGTTTCTTTTCCTCGAGGTTTGTGTCAAAGGAGCTAAAACCATCCTTGGTGTTGTCTATTGCCCCCCTTCCATCGATTATTTCACTGAATTCGAATCGGTACTTGAATCTTTGGGTTCGGAGTATGCACATCACATAATTATGGGGGATTTTAATACCAATCTCCTAGCCCATAACTCCCCTCGGTCCCTTAAACTCCTGCATCTAATCGAGTCAGCCAGTCTGCATGTTTTGCCTCTCCAACCCACTCATCATAATGTAGTCGGTGATGATACTTGGCTTGACCTGATCCTCTCCTCTAATCCTTCCCTAGTTTCCTCACATGGTCAACACGACGCTCCTGGCTTTTCCCATCACGACCTTATTTTCCTATCCTATGTCCTTAAACCCCCTAAACCTAAACCAATATTCCAGTACAGGCGTGCCTTTGCGCGTATGAATAGTGAGAGGCTTCAACAAGACGCGTCCAATATTGACTGGTCACCCCTGGAAGCAGCTGTTTCAGTTGATGAAAAAGTTAGTTTCTTCAACGATGTTGTGGTCAAGCTATATGACGTCCATGCTCCTACCAAGAAAATCAAGTTGAAGCGTCCGCCTGCTCCTTGGATGAACATGGGAGTTCGGATGGCAATGCGACGGAGGGACCGCGCGTTTCGGAAATTTAAAAAGGATCGCTCGGAGAACAATTGGGCCTTCTTTAAGGCTGCTAGGAATCGGTGTAATCAGATGATACGCAACGCTAAACGCCGCCACGTCCTAAATAATATCACGTCTTCTTCTCCTGCCGATATTTGGAAGTTCCTTGGAACTTTAGGCATCGGCAAATCGCAACTTTCAGACCTTCCTCACACAATTGGTTTGGACGATCTAAATCGCCATTTCTCTACTGTTCCCGCTCTGGATAGTCTAACCAAATGTCAAACCCTCGACTACCTTGCTGGTCTGACGCGTCCCAATGTTAACCCCTTTGTCTTCACCCCAGTCGACCCGGGGGAGATCAAAAAGATTATCCTTTCCATTAAATCTAAAGCCGTGGGCTGCGATGATATCAGCCGCCATATGATCGTAGAGGCTCTTGATCAACTCCTTCCTGCAATCTCCCACATCATAAACTTCTCCCTTTACATCGGTTCTTTCCCTTCCCTATGGCGTAAAGCCCTTGTTCGGCCCCTACCTAAGATACCCAATCCTTCTCTTCCTAATCACTTTCGCCCAATTTCCATCCTTCCCTTTCTATCTAAAGTGCTCGAGGCCAGTGTTCATAAACAATTCTCCCACTTTATTCACCGCAACTCCCTCATCAGTCCATTACAATCCGGTTTTAGGCCCGGGCACAGTACCGTTTCAGCGCTCCTTAAAGTGACTGACGATATAAGGCGGGGAATGGAAGACACTAAAGTTACAGTCTTAGTGTTAATTGACTTCTCCAACGCTTTTAATACCGTCAGTCACGAAGTCCTTTTATCCATCCTTTCCTATCTTATGGTCTCTCGTTAGGTATTGGAATGGTTTGCCTCTTATCTTCAGGGGCGTCAGCAGTCTGTTCGTGCTGGAGACTCTTCGTCGAGTTTTTGTGATCTTACAGCTGGCGTCCCTCAAGGCGGTATATTATCTCCTATTTTGTTCTCCATTTTTATTAATTTCATTACCATCGAGCTTCGGACTGTGTATCATCTTTATGCTGACGATTTGCAGCTTTATTGCCAGGCAAGTGTTGACAACATATCCGACGCGGTTGAGGAGCTAAATCGGGATTTAGGAGTGGTTAAAAACTGGTCTGATCGATTTGGGGTGGCGGTTAACCCTAACAAATGTCAAGCTATAATTGTAGGGAGCCCCCACAGTATGAGGAAGCTAAATGGCTTAACAGTGCCACCTGTAATGTTTGACAACGCAGTCATCCCGTTTAGCTCCGATGTTAAGGATCTTGGTCTACATGTCGACACTTGTCTTGACTGGCGAAAACAGGTCACGACTGTTAGTAAAAAAGTCACCGGTGCGTTGCGGTCGCTCTATCGGATGAAAAACCTTCTCCCATCATACATAAAGGCAATGCTTGTACAGTCCCTAATCTTTCCCATAATTGACTATGGTGATGTGTGTTACTATGACCTGAATGTTGATCTCCTCAATAAACTTGACCGCCTTCTAAATAACTGCATTCGATTCGTTTTCAATCTTCGTAAGTACGATCATGTGTCCGCGCACCGGTTGCTTTTAAAATGGTTACCCATTCGTCAGCGCAGAGAGTTGAGGGCTCTGTCTATGTTGTTTTCTATTCTTGACAAACCTACTTCTCCTTCTTACCTCACTTCACATGTTCAATACTTATGCTCCGCGCATAGTAAAAATCTTCGTTCCACTAACAATCGTCTTCTACGATGTCCTTCCCACCGCTCTGGTTTCATTCACTCTTCTTTCTTTGTCCAGGCGGTCTTTCTTTGGAATGCGCTCCCTCTGAACATCAGGACGGCAACCAGTCGGTTTGCTTTTAAAGTGAAGGCACGTGAACATATTCGTAAGAAGTTGGCAGAATCATCCCAGCGCTGATTTGCTGGATTCGTTTTCTCCTCTTCCTATCGTTATTTTTCTTGACTAAGTTTATTTTCGTTATATGTATGTATGTATGTATCTATGTATTAGTATTTATTATTTTTCAAGTTATCTATCCCTTATGTTGCACCTGCCATGTTTTGTCTCTGCATCACCCTAAGTTGACTGGTAGAAAATGCCTCAGGCATTAAGTCCGCCTTTGTACAGTATTTTTTTTTTTTTTACTTGTGCATAAAGTTTTAATAAATAAATAAATAAATAAAACTCTTTATGGATTGTACAGATTTCAACGGAAACTATATTTTCTATCACCAAAATTTATATTTGTCATCAAGTTGTATCACCTAATAAATAGATCTATCGCCACGAAATATTTTCGTTCTCAGATAAACAAAAATTGTTCCCAGGTATGAATTATCAAATTAATTCGAGACTCGGGGCACCCCGACTCGGACAGGTTAGGTTAGAAGGGGATGGCGGGGTCTGAAAGACCCCGCCACCCCCTTCGTGGTTATTTTTTTTCAAACCACCCAGAAGTAGGAGCCCCGCGAAGCGGGGCTCCGTCGACTACGCCTTATCGTTACTATCGCCATTCAGAAATAGGAGGCCTCGCCGAAACAAAGGCTCGGTGCCTGTTAGCAACACAATATAATACATACAAAAACATTTATTTGGTACTAGACCTTATATCTCAGGATTTTAGGTGATTTATTGTGGAACTGATTTTGCATTGTTTGGTGACTACATTTTGGTGACAGATCTACTATTTGGAGGACAAACCCTATTATTTAAGAAACACAAAACTAATTAAATTGGTAATAGCTTAAATGATACCCGATTTCAACTTTTGGTACCTCTTTCGCCAACGTCCATACTACGTTGAATACACCGGTTCTCGTCCGATCACCGAAGTTAAGCAACATCGGGCGCGGTCAGTACTTGGATGGGTGACCGCCTGGGAACACCGCGTGACGTTGGCATTTTGCCTTATTTTTCCTCAGAAAAACATTCAATAAGTAATTTTATCATTCCCATACTATAAAATCATTTTATTAAAACAGCACGTTGACTAAACAAAACTAAGTAATATTTTTTGCCATTTCCCAGATGTGGGCAAAGTTACAATTTGTGTGTTAAAAAAGAAATTCTCGTAAGACCCCCGCTTTGAGGTTTGGTTGGCTTAATGAGTATACCTTTGCTTACTTTGAAGCTACGCGTGTAGAAAAAGAAAAACTGTGCGAAGAAAACTTTTTATACGTACCTACTTTATTTCCCAACCCAGCATATAAATAAGCCTGAGGTATGTAGGTACCTGTACAACTGAAAATATATGTTTTAATAAAAAAAGTACATAAATCGCGTTATGCCCGAGAAAATACTACGCTTTTACAGGTCTATAACTTATAATACTAATTTATATCCATTATGGAACCACAGGTTATAATCTGATAAGCAATTGTACCGGGCATACCTATTTCTTTTGTAATAAAAGCTTCAATTCACGGTTAAACTCTGTAATTATGTAACAATATAGAATTGCAATTCCGTATGACGGTTGGACGATTTCCGCTTATTAAGGAATCCGAAATAAGCCATATAACTCCTAAGAATTATTCTGTTTGTAATGGTAATGTACAGTCATCAATAGAGATAAGTAACCAGGGCCATCGGATACAGTTGAAGTTTAGTAAGAAACCGATGGATTTTATTGAATGAAATATAATTTATGAAATGACCTGTTTGTCTATTAATTTAATTAAATTTTATTCGAAAACATTAGTCGGTTTCTTACTTAACTTGCACTACATCCGACGACGGTTACGTATCACTTTTGGTGATCCTACATATGTATAAAGTTTTAGAGCAAGTTGCTATGTATTTTCTATTTATTCTAATTTCTATCTAATAGGTACTAGGACTGCCTCGTTTGTTGCAAGCGGTGTTACTGAACATGAGGTTCTGGATTCGATTCCCGGGTCGGGCAAAGTGATTTTGTTGCGCCACTTCTTCTTCCAAGTTTGGGAGTGGTGAACGGCGGGTGTTTTGGGGAACTATCCATATGTAAGTTTGACGTTCAAAAAGTGCTGATTCTCAGGATAATTTGAATAAATGACTGAATTTTGGGTCTTTCCATCTGCAATTTCTTAGTAGCAGCCCGGAGTCTAGATTTGTGCTCGGTAGATTGCAATAGGCCCGCCCCAAATTACGTAAATTAATATTCATTTAATTCAGGTAAAACCAATATCACATAATATAAAATAAAATTTCACAATATTGTAGCTAGAGAATACAATACCGGGATCCCTAGACCCCGGCAGTTTTTTGTCCCCGAAAATCCCTGGACTGTAAATGGCTAATCTTGGGATTTTCAGGATTACCACAAACAGGTCTAGTTTGCATTCCGTAAAGGCTCCCGTAGACAGGCGCGATGCGACAGCGCGACACAATAAGATGCCACTCGTCGCGCGACGAGCGGTGTCTTTGATCGCGCGTGATTCGCGTCGCGTGTCGCGCCTGTTTGTAAGAGCCTTAATCCGTTGCGTCTTAACAATAATAATAATAATAATAAATTCATTTATTTTCAGGTAACTAAATAACACCCATAGCTAGATATAAATTAACAAATTAATAGTAATGATAAAAATAATGATAAATTAATGAGATCAATTAAAATAAAATCAAAAACACCAAATAAAAATAAATAAAATTAAATTAAATCAAAATAAATAGTCAAATCGAACCTTGTGCACCAAGGACGCGGCGCGCTTGCGCATGGTCGCGTGAAAGCAATCGGTGTGGGCCTCTGCGAACATACCCGAGGCGCTGCAGTATCGGGGTAGCCCCATCACCGCCCTGAACGCGTTGAGCGCGTTGAATGACCTTGCCTAGAGGGCACTTATGACGACGACGAATAATCAACCTTTGGTACGCCGTGCGTTAAAAGAACTACACAGATACAGCCCTAATAATATGTTTATCGTTGAACTTAGAAGGGACTTCCCCGCTCGGAATATTTCAATACAATACTGCTAACGGCTAAGCGCCAAGGTAGCCCGCGAAATTCAAATTTTCTTACGTTATTTTGCAATTAGGTTGTATATGTTTGTAATATGTTTGCAAAAAACGTAAGTTTTTTAATTTCGCGGGCTACCTTGGCGCTTACCCCTTAAGTATTTTATTTTCATTTAAGTCCAATTAGAATCCCGGGACAGTCCTGGGATACCGGGATTGCGCATAAAAATCGATAAAAAATATGGTCGGAATTGTATTCTCTATTGTAGCTGTGTGTGTATAGATTAGAATAAAATGAAATAAATGAATGAGATAAGTAAAAGAAAAACATGTTTACGTTCTTTTTGAATATTAAATGGCAAAAAAACCAACATCACGCGATGTTCTCAGGCGGTCACTCATCCAAGTACTGACCGCGCCCGACGTTGCTTAACTTTGGTGATCGGATGAGAACCGGTGTATTCAACATAGTATGGACGTAGGCAATAACTGAGATAAAATATGTAATCATTCGGAATAAGAATGACGTCACTCATAGGTCACTTAATTTTTTTTTTACATTTATCGTCACTATTACTATGGACGTCGGCGACTGTTCTGTCCAAATTATCATTCTGTATAACCCGTCTAAAACAATGCTATCATGCGTGTATTTTTTCACGCAGTCGAATGTTTCATTCATTTTTAACCGATATAAAAAAGAGGTACGGAACCTACTGCAGGTATTTACGTAGGATTTTTTTGAAAATTATTTTTGATGTCGGTAGCCGGAGTCTTTGGTTTTGTTAAATATAATTCACTTTGCAGTGTTTTTTGTAAGGCGGTTGTGAAAGGTTTTTTTCTCAAACATACTTGGAAATTCGAGCATTATTTTGACAACCTTCTTCGAGATAACTCGAAAGAGCTGTACTTTTTTTGTCGGCCGATACGGTAATGTAATATTTAAATTCAACGTTACCATGGTTATAATTTCTGTAGTAGTGCATTTGTGCGATAAGGTCAATAATTTTCCAACCAGCACCTATGGTCACCCAAATATGCGTTAAAAACACTTCTATTTTCAAAAAATTCAGTAGTTTTCAAACAAAAGACGGCCCACACATTCGCACAGTCATGAACCCATAAGCAACTCCCCGACAATCGAAGAAACCCTTACATTGTAACATTCACGGGACTGCATTAGACCTACGTTATGAGTCGGAAAATGCGACACTTACCGACAACGAGAGTTTCTCCCTATTTATGACGTCACTTGATTTATTGCCAGCCTCCCCCGCGAGACGTTTGTTATTCTTTGTGTTGAGGGCAACAACCTCTGTGAGTCAGCATTCAACAGATAACTCGAAGTGGTAGAAGCCAAAGCCTATTATTATATTTTTCTTAGACAATTGTTGAATTAATTGAGTGTGTGTTTTAATAACTGAATAGCTTCTGCAGAAGTTGTTGAGCTCGTGGGATCCGAATTACTTGCGTCAAATAACTTATTAATGATTTAGACTTAATTATCTTTTGGAAAGTTTTCTTGACATTTATATCAAGACTTTGAACATTATGATGGTTAGCTGTCTGATCTGTCCAGCATATAAAACAATGTAGTTAAACCGTTGTTCAGTGAAGCAGGGAAGCCATCCGCGGTTAACTGGAAGGACCGTTTACAAAAATGTATCTACAGGTTTCAATACAACGTTGTTTACTTGAAAAATAAAACAATAACATGAAGCATTTCAGGTTCTCAGAAAAGTGTGTAAGTGGTATTTTCTTCATTTATTTTTATGACATGTGACGGACACTTAATTCAGAAGAATGATCTGTAATAAGAAAAAAGTTTTAGGACCTAAAACATAAAAAAGGTTCGACACAGACGTGTAAAAATAATGGCAGCAATAAATCTGCCGTCGACTATTGAGGTTTTTTGCCTTGTACTTGTGTTTGTATCAGCACTATTACCCTTATAGCCAGCCTGACTCGTTGGTCTGTCCGCAAGCACGACTGTTGATCACGTCTTGGGTACAATCCCCATGGCAGACCGGCTGTACTGGGTATTTCTAATAGGAATTGATCAGTACCCGCCCGAAGTTTGGATGCGGGCCCAGTTGCTGCCAATATAGAGGTATGAGGAACAGGGTGTAAAGTTCACTCATATCTCCAAAGAAAAGGAAGGATCCTCCGACCAGACCGGTGTCGTGTTTGCTGGGTAACTGCCCGATGATTGATGTCGGGACGTTGTATATAAGCTAGTTGCGTGGTAACCTCTGCTTGCACGATACAGGATTTTGCGTCACGTTAGTGTGACGCGTAGCTCGCATGTGGCGTTATAGATGCCACTATAGCAATATGCTCGCTCCCAATTACATGGGACCTAACAGGTGAATTGAGGGTGTAATATACAACTCTGCCTATAATAATGGGAATACAGGGATGTTACGTTACATTATGTAGCTAGCCAATAGCGTGCGTGATGTCCGGACTAAGCTCTTCTCGCGGGCAACAGCATGAAGCGGTTTACGGATTGTTCATGAATACGGTGGAAATCGGCACGTAGAAACCCCGCAGTGTGTTTGTGGGCAACTGTGAGTGATCCCAAAACATGGAACTGAATACATAATTATTGTAGCTTTGCATTTGCAACTCAGTTCTAGTAATTGGTATGGTGGTTCTTTGAACGTGGCGGATTCCTGAAACCTTAAATTAAGTCTGAAGACTACCTGGAAAAATAATGTAAACGTATGTAATGCTAGCTATGTGTCCACGACTTCGTCTGCGATCCAGGATGAAAGTAACCTGTGTCCTTACCTGGGTCATGGTCTATCTGTGTGCCAAATTCCATCTAAATCCGTTCAGCCGCTTTAGCGTAAAAGCGTAACAAAAAACAAACTTACTTTCGCATTTATAATATTAGTTAGGATGCTGTTCACTGATGCGAGAATGCAACAAAAATGCATTGTCTTTTATGCCGGACATTTTCAGGTTGTAATACCTGTCATCCTGTTCATGTATTAAGATTTTGTTTAGCGATACTTAGCTAAGAAAAAAATGCTAAGCACTGTCATTTTTTCCACCTTTAAGGCTTCCACAGACAGGCGCGACGCGACAGCGCGACACAAAGACGCCGCTCGTCGCGCGACAAGTGGTGCTTTTGTGTCGCGCGCGATTCGCGTCGCGTGTCGCGCCTGTTTGTAGAAGCATTCATTTTGGGCGTTTCCAGACGAATTTCTTGGCAGCTACAATGGTTTAGGTAGCCGTCTTCTTGGCCCATTGCGCCGAGTATTGTACGTTTTCTTCCAAAAATCTCAGTATGTCCTTGTCTATTCCTTATCCAAATCCAATCCTAGAGACCCATTTCGCAAGGTTAGGCATTTCGATCAAATTTCACAACCATTTATCACGTTCACACCGTGCACCGAATGCTATCATCCCTTAATTTCATGCATGATCACCGTACCATATTGGTATATTTAGAATTTTGCTATAATATTCGTGTACCTTAACGATGGGATGTTCGGCTCAAGATGGTGGAGTGTGAGTAATCTGTCGGGACGGGTGAGTTCGGGGGGCTGGTGGGGTCTTGCTACCCTCGCTGTGTCTGTCGCATGCTGTCATGGAGACTGGCAACCTAGGATATTTTGTTTATATCTTGTTGGAAACATTACCTTGTGTGTCATGAGTAGGGATGCATTATTTTTTTGGCAGGACTTTCAAGACATATTTTGTCCTAATAAAAAGGAGTAATTGATGACGTGATTGGTACAAAATAAATTCAATTTTTTTGTTAATTGAGGGGGTTTCGTCGAGAGTGTCGTAAAGAAAGAAGCATTTTAGATTTATTATACCTAAATAACATAACATAAAATCACGCTTATATTCCCTGAAGGGTCAGGCAGAGGTGTACCTACAGTACCCACATTTCGCCAGTTACGTTTAAGTCCCGTGTAATAGGGGGCGAGCCTATTGCCATCAACCGGGCACAAATCCAGACTCAGGGCTGCTACTGAGAAATTCCAGATAGAAAAACCCAGTAACAATTTGCCCGACCCGGGAATCGAACCAAGGACCTCATGCTCAGCAGTAGCGCTTGCGATTGCTGAGCACGAGGTCCTGGGTTCGATTCGATTCACGAATTGCACTTTATACCTAAATAAAACAGATAATATTTTCCTGTGTTTATAATTTTGTATGGGTAACAACAGTATAATGCAGATGACCTATTTATCGCTATCAAGAAATACTTAACTAAATAATCCTGCACACAAAGGGATGACTATTTTTTAATACAAATTAACGATTTTAATCTTGTTACTGAACAACTTTGCACAAGGCAAACTGTCTCCCCGATTGGGATTGGCAAAGGTTATCACAAATTACAAAAATAATGTTGAGTATTTTATACCTATTAAGATAATGCGAATTCCAATAATTTTATTTGTTTGTCGGAAATATCTTGATAAGATTCTACATATGTATTAGGAATCAAGTTGCCGGTATGTCTCTGGCCAGAGTTTAGCTCAGTATAATAAACTAGCTTCTGCTCGCGACTGCGTCCGCGTGAAATGTCTTGTTCACCCGACCCACCGCGTCGCATCGCATCGCCTGCCCGCGCTATAACTTCGTTTTCGCTTAGCGTTCTTTCTGACTAATTTTATTTTTGCTCGGATGTAAAATGACCAATAGCCTTTTTCAAGATTTAGATTTCAAATGCAAATAGAATTTTTCGAATCCGACTGGAAGTTCCAGAGATTAGCGCGTTCATACAAACAAACGAAAAACATACAAACTCTTCAGCTTTATTATTAGTATACTATACATATAATATCGATTAAGGTTTAGGGCCAAGAGCACGACTGGAACGAGTGGACCGTAGGCAATCTTATTATTGTATCAGCAGTAGGTAGGTATAGGGCCTCGCGTATTGTTCGAAAGAGTTACCGTGGCCCTGGCGCACAGGCAACTGAAGGAACACGGTTCGGTTTTAGTTAGTAAGAGTCTGACACGCCCTTCCGTTCCGCCCAGAGCGGGAGAGGTCATTTGATGAAGTACCAACAAAAAAAAAAAACTGACTGGACTGTAAGTTGTTGTACGTACACTGTATTCGTAATAACGTCATTAGAATGTTAGTTTACAACCCTCATGCTGACTTCCCTATTTGACTCCAGAAAAACTCTTTTAAAACGAAACAAAGTCATAGTTTTTAATAGGCGGGCAAACATTTGGGTAAAAAGCACCCATGGTCCGAATATCGACAGATAAGGTGCGCCCAACCTTTTGTAATACATAGGTATCAAATTTATTTGTTCTGTTAATCGACCTCTCAATATCAGTACGTGGGGCGTACTTTAATTCTATTTGTGCAGTCAAAACAAGGGTCAGTTCTGATCCCTTTTCAATTAATTTATCCGAATAACCCGGGGCCCGCTTTTTACTCTATTACCATTTGGGCAAATCGAAAATGGGAGTACATTGTGGCAACTTGACGAAGTAACAGATATTATTGAGTTTGCTGTGGATTCGGTATGTTTGACGGTTGTTTTTATTACATTTTTGGTTTTGTACCAAAATAATGAATGTCCTATTGAATTATTTTGGGTTACTGAAATGAACGATTCTAAATAGAGTTTATTTTACAAGTAGGTATTTGAAATATAAAAACTTTTTGTGCAAAAAAAAAATCTGCCAGAAGGTTGAGAGCCTATGTTTGAACTTACTCCTGAATGAAAATGAGTACGATTTATTTACAAGTGATAAAAATAGCTTAAACTAAAAAAGTGAAACGAATGTGTTTTTTAATTGGAAACAATCTGTTTTGCTCTTAAATAGCCTACGTGTATTTGAACTCAAAGACCAATAGGAATACAAAAATATTAAGCCTGAATTCTGTAAAAGACTTCTTGATGAAAAAATCTTAGTATCTAAGCATGCCAAGTTATAAAACCATTAAACGATTTCTTGGTGACATCCAAAGTTCTCGGAATAGCAGATTTTAGAAAAATCTTTGTCATTTTTAGAACGAGGTAAAAAGTTAATGAATATCGTCAAAGTTATCAGCCTCTGTATAGAGCTTTCATTGTAATGCAAGCTCTGCGTAAGCGACGCTGAAAATATTATCACAATTGAGTTTATTTAAGTAATAGATTGATATGAAAATATGTTATTGCATTATTACTGTATCATTTTATTGAAGCAATAATTGTCGAGGTGAACTCAAGCGTCGCGGTTCAAGTATGAGGGAGAGTTTCTATGATACTCATAATATGTGAGGGGTTACCCAGAAGATGTCTAATTCATACACTTTTATATAACATGTATCATATCTCGGTCTTATTAACTTTATTACGATACTAAATTCGAAGGAAGTTACGGAATGTTTTATTGGTTATTTAATAAAAAAACAAATAGCGTACAAACCTGCAAATCAATTCAATTTGTACAGCAATTAATGATTGGACATAAACAACATGAATCAATTGATTAAAAATTATTTAATGATTATGTTATGGTTCAGCAATATACACAGATTAATACTTAGGTATCGTTAATTGATCACCTAATCGTATGTAAAAATTGCAATCTTCTTTCGTGGCGTTTCTAAGTCTTTGTTTAATTTTAAACAATTTCAGCAAGATTCGATGAAAATGGACGTCTGTCTAAAGGTGGAGTGATGCCTTAATCATTGCTATCAATTGCCCTTTTTTTTTTAATAATTGCATTTTGCCATTTTTGTAACTTTCACCTGATTTCTCTGAAATTGCGCGAGCGCTTGATAAAATACCCTCATTATAGATTACGTTGTCAAATAAATTTAATGGTGCGTTAAAAGGAATTATACTGAATTGAGTGAAATGTAAAAACGCTGTCAGTTTAAAAGTAAGTAGAGAGTAAGATTAGTTGGAATTTAATAAAACTTGAAAACTTTTTAAGAAAACTAATCAAATGAAAAGTCTGGCAGATTAGAAATTAATTAACTGTAATAATTCATGATCAAACTTCGAAGATACACAAGGCTGGACAAAGATAGTGGAAATAGGGAAAAAATAATAATTTCAAGAAAATAAATTTAATGATGGCTGACGTAGGTATTTTCCATAAAAAAAAAAAACAAAATATATCATCGAATAATTAAATGAGATTCCAAAAAATTACGGATCGTCGATATGGCGATGTTGAACTTTCGGCTGTATGTTGATGATGGCTGTAGTGTACCTATCGATTTATTAGATATGTAAACACTATCTCATGCACATCAGTGGTGAGGTAGCTGTCACTAATGTCAACTGTCAGTCACCACGAATGGCGCGAAACAGTTGAAGGTGAAGCGGGCCTACCCGAAAGACTTGGTGTGGTGATGAGCCAGTAGAATCAGCTTAAGGGGGATCCTTAGTTGTAGCCCGCAAAATTCAAATTTTTCTTGGGTTTTTGCAAATTGCAGTTCTGTTTTACGTCGTATGATGATCAAAATGCGATTCGCGACGGTAGGAATGTTGTTCCTACAGTCGCGAATCGCATTTTAATCAACATACGACGTAAAACAGCTGCAATTTGCAAAAAAAAAATCAAAGAAAATATTAATTTGGCGGGCTACAACTGAGGATTCACCTTAAATAAGGGATCAACAGGATTCTACAATGCAAGGACTTGGAAGATGGACTGAACAGAACATCATTGTCGGCACAGCTAAAGCATCTTTAGCCTATTAGTATATTTACGTTCTGCCGATTATATTCCGTCAAACGCAACGGTAGTCATTGTTGCACGCAACTAGCACCATAGCAAAACAAATATTGTTTAAAAGTTACGGTGAGGCGTGAAATAGCGTGTTGCTGTCCCGTTATCTCGAAGCATTGTGCCTTCGCTCAATATTATCAATGCATGTGTGTTGTTTACGCCTTTTAGCTGAGTGGAGGCTACTAGCTGGAAAAATATGAATTTTAGAATATATGTATATACATGGTTATTGGTTATATGTCGCCAATCCGTTAAGGGGATGTTGGAGAGGTCATTTGCAGCCGAATGACCTCTGATGACCCCTATGCAAAAGTCAACCATTTTCGAGTAATTTGATGTTTTATATTTTTTTGAAGATAATTGGTATCTTATTGTATCTCGTTGGATAGCTGAGAAGTTGTATTTTTTTTTTTGGAATGTTCTGCTCATAGATATCCGAGTTCTGTTCATAAAGTACTTCCGTGTTTTTTTGCTGAAATCGACTATTTTAGTCAAATAGCCTGCTCAAAATGATAGAAAATTTTAACGATTTGTAAAACTGCTAAATAATTGTCATTTTATTATTGATTATTGTGTATTAAAATAGAAGCGGATAATAATAATTTAAAAAGAATCGTGCATTGTTTTTTTTTAAATTTCAATGTCGTGTACCACAAAAAAAATATAAAATGTCAAATTACTCGAAACTGGTTGACATTTGCATAGGGCATTTGCATCTGCATCAGGGGTCATTTTGTTGCAAATGACCTCTCCTGCATCGCCTTTATGGATTGTCGACATATAACCAATAACCCTGGCATACCTAGTGTTTAGCTATAGATATAAGTAACAGGATTTTTATGCCAAATGCACGATAAAATTTAGATGGGATTATGGTTTGTTGATATTTAAGAAAGTGACGAAGCAGACCCTATAGATAATCCATTTTCCAAATGAATCGTTGACTGGCTAGTCTCTTATGAGACCCGACATGAGCTAGTTTCGTATTGTTTTGAATTGCATTCAATAGTGATGATGAAAATAGTTTGAACAACTCTCCGTATTCTGGAATGGCTGGAATGTATATAGGTGTGGTAGGAAAGTAGATTGACGGTCGATATTACTTTAGTTAGATCGAGTTGTAAACATGTAACAATAGGCCACAGTGCTGCCTGCTTCTGGATAACGCAGTCCTTTCTTCATAATAACCAAGTCTCAAAATAGGTTACCTCAAGGTGCACTGAAAACATTGTGAGATCTGTTACTCACTAGCTAGGTAACCTAGGTATATTGCGAATCCTGGCAAGTTTACAAATCCGAGAACTTAAGCTCAGATATGTTGGCTAAGCGATGTGGTATGTCGGCTTGGCTACCGCAGGATTGCTGGTTTCTGCATTATTTACCTTCCACACGTTCTAACCTGGTCTGACGTTTCTGTAATAACTTGCGGGATAAACTGCAAGGGACGTGCAAGTTATAAATAAAGAAAAGGTCGAGAAGTTGGTTGGATCTGTCACTTTGTTATGGTAAATTAGGGAATTGTCATCTTTATTTACTACATTGACTTCAAAAGCGTTTTCATTGTTCTTTGTGGTCACTAGGTTTGCCAACTTTTATAATAGGTCTTTACCTATGAAATTGCCGTTTTGTATGAAAAAATTTAAACGAATTTTTTTCATGAATTTTTTATTTGTATTAATCGAAGTAATCACCCATGCAATCAATGCATCTTTGCCATCGCAGTGGCAGTTTATTGATGCCCTTCTTAAAGAAATCAGCTGGACGGGAGGCAACAAATTCTTCAAAGGCATTTTGTACTGCCTCTCGGGTATTAAATTTTTTTCCCGCCAAGAAGTTATCCAAATTCTGGAAAAAGTAGTAGTCTGTAGGCGCAAGGTCTGGTGAGTAGGGCGGATGACGGAGAGCTTCCAACCCCAGTTCTTGCAACTTGGAGACCGTCTGCTGTGCAGTATGAGGTCGCGCGTTGTCGTGCAGGAGCAGCGGAGACGAGCGATTGACCAATGCTGGTTGGAGATGCGCCAGCTTCTCCATCATTGTGTTCAGTTCTTCACAGTACACATCTGCAGTAATGCTCACCCCGTTTGGTAAGAAGCTGTGATGAATCACACCGGCGCTAGACCACCAAACAGTGACCATCACTTTTCTAGGGGTAAGTTTTCGTTTAGGGCATTGTTTAGGTGCTGAACCAGGATCCAACCAACTTGCTGAGCGCTTACGGTTATCAAACAGAATCCATTTTTCATCGCAGGTAACAATGCGGTTCAAAATTCCTTCATTTGTGTGTCTGTTGAGCAGTGCAAGGCACGTCTCGACGCGTACTTCGCGCTGGCGATCATTGAGTTCGTGGGGCACCCATTTGTCAAGCTTTTTTACCTTGCCAATTTGACGCAAATGGACCAATATTGTTTTGACGCTAACGTCGAAAGCTGCTGCTAATTCAGCCGTAGATTGTGTATCATCAGCTTCCACAATCGCCTTTAATTCGTCATTGTCGACCAAAGTCTTCGGACGACCGCGAGGTTCATTTTTCAGGTCGAAATTTCCAGAACGGAAGCGAGCAAACCAATAACAGGTGGTGCGTTGGTTTGTAGAGTTAGCTCCATAAACGTCGTTGATGTTGCGTGCCGCTTGTGCCGCGTTGCTGCCACGACGGTACTCATATTCCATAATTACTCGAATTTTTAACGTATCCATGATGACGAAAAAGATTGAAATGCGATGAAAATGTAACACTAATCAATAAAGAAATGACTACTTTTAGAAAAAAAAATCCATGTTTTTAAAATAAAATTAATTTGAAATTAGAATTCATAGCCAAACAAAAATTATTTTGATTTGAAATGGCCAGTACTGCAGAACGGCAATTTCATAGGTAAAGACCTAATATATCAAATATAGTATTTTCGAAGCCATTGCCTGTAAATATATAGTAGATGGCGAAAAAAAAGCATTTTTTGGGTTGTTTGAGTCTTTATTAACAGGTTTTTATGTCTTGAAATGATTCATAACTATTAACACTAAATTAAGGTTACAAGATATCATTAATTCAGCTTTTAATGTGATTAATACTGGCCCTATTGCGGTTATTTCGCCATTTTGTATTGAAATGAAAATATGGTAGTTCCACCTACTATATATTTTTTATTGAAACATAGTATTTGGGCTTCTAATATAATAGGATACTATATTATATGTATAGTGGTCACTGATTATAACGTACATTTAACTTAGAGCAACAAGACCTTTATATATTTTTGTTTTATATTCTTTAATCTAATATATAAAATTCTCGTGTCACAGTTTTCGTTGCCATACTCCTCCGAAACGGCTTAACCGATTTTGATGAAATTTTTTGTGCTTATCCGGTATCTATGAGAATCGGCCAACATCTATTTTTTTTCATCTCTTTTTTTTTTTTTTTTTGTTAGGTAGGGTAGGGAGTTAGGGAGGTAGGTAGGTAGGTAGGGTAGGTAGGTAGGTAGGGTAGGTAGGTAGGTAGAGTAGGTAGGTAGGGTAGGTAGGTAGGGTAGGTAGGGTAGGTAGGTAGGTAGGGTAGGTAGGTAGGGTAGGTAGGTAGGGTAGGTAGGGTAGGTAGGTAGGGTAGGTAGGTAGGGTACGCCGTAGATAAGTACCGCAACCCGTGCGAAGCCGGGGCGGGCAGCTAGTAATATTTAAAATTGTCAAAGGCGCCTCTGCAAGTTGGGTTCGGCCCCTCGTACGCCTTCCAAAGGTCCGGGATCCGAGGGTCCAGATACTTATATGTCAAAGACATTTTAAAAATAATAATAATAAATACTAAATAAATTTATTTTCAGGCAACTCAGGCCCATAGATAAATACCTTAACCTAAACATACATATTTTAATATACACAAATAGTAATATCTTCTTTGAAGGACATGTCACGTCAACACAACATGTCGTGTTCGCGAAAAATGCCCATTCCTATTCACCAGGCGGATAAAATATAATTTTTCGTATAATCAAACCGTAGGATTACAACAGCGGTACCTATCGGTGTCTCAAGGTCCGTGATTCGTGACTGGCTGGTACCGTGGTACCGGGTATTAGTACCAGCAAACATGTATTATTCATGCCACGCTTTGTAATCAGTCACAGGTGCTGATGTATCGACGCCACTGCGATTTTTTTGCCGCTAATTTTTTTTGCCATTTTTTTTATTTGACGCTCTCTGAATTGTAATTTTTGGTCCTTCGGGAGTTTTAGGCGATGTCTATATGTATGTTGTACGGAATATTTTTTACCTATTTATTCCTCTTTTTATGTCTCAATGTTTCTGTTTCTCTTTACCTTTATTTTTAGACATAATCAGCCATGATTCCACTGTTCGTTATTCATTGCTTACTGAAGCCCGTTAGCTGTTTAGAGAGCTCATTGAATCGTCACGATTGCACTAGTACCTACTTATCGAAATCTCTCAGCTTGTTACCAAATCAAGTGGACCGTATTTCAAATAGACTATTGTTGAAAAACAGTTTGATTTCAATACAAACTACAAATAAGTAACTTCAAAAAAAGCAAAGCCATTGCCATTTTTATGAACTGAAATTTACATTCCTGCAATAGAAATAAAAAGCGAATGAATGAAAATGTACTTGGCATGCAAGTATGAGTGTAATAAAAATGCATTGATGCAGGTCTGCATTGCATTGCTTGGTTAATAACCTACTACTATAAACTATGAGCAACTAGTTTTGATCCTTGCATGTTCTATCTCACGCACAACCGCGGTCCGTTCCTTAGTTCCGCGCACGCCCGTCACAGCGGTGTGTCGCCCCCGTCGCAGCCGGTAGTACTGCCTGGCGCTTGACAAGAGTGGACGTACGCCTCTCGCGTTCCGCACTCCAGTTCAACGCACGAAACAAGTTTCACAATTTAACTTGGGACAATTCTAAACATATTCAGATATTCTTCACAATGGACTTGAGTGATCATCTAAAAAGTACTTTTCTCAATGTAATTTCTTAATTAAATTTTACTTTTCTTGTGGAATTTGTGACTTTATTATCTAGATTGAAAGATACGGTTCGTAAAGGTGGAATAGAAACGCGAGTGAAATTGTTTATTGTTCTAAAAGACAATCCGTTGAGGAGTTTGAAATTTCTGTTGTTTTTTATTGTTTACGAGGACGCAAACCTTAGCGTGTTGAAAAGAGACAAGATGAGGTCCAAGCGTGCAAGAGCGACAGGTGTGGTTGCTTTAGCGGTTCTGTTGGCAACTATAACAGGTAAGTTAGTTCACAACTAACAACTTTATTCTTTGTTTTCGTTTGATTAATAGTTTATAGAATTCAGTTAAACTTGATTTTCACCAAGTCAAACCATATTTTCCGAGAAAACACTCGTAGTAAACTAAGTTTATCAAACTTGATAACGATTTTTTTCTGATGTTGGCACTGCATTGGAGTGTGTGTGATTCATTCAAACAAGTTTTGTTGGAGGTTATGTTTTGATGAAAAAAGGTTTTATACATATGTTTAACTAAGTCTCCAGCAAATTCACTATGAATGCACAATTAATACAGTAAAGTATTAAAATTGCACCAACTTATTACATTATATCATAATGTACTTATTATTTCATGTTTCACGGTAGGTATTCAAGAATTGATTAACGTCAAAGCGGCTACAATTACTTCTAACATTAAGTAATAATTACTTAGTTTTTTTAAATGAAATACACGAGAAATCTCTAAAGTTTTGTAGCAAGAAACTTGTTTAGTAAAAGAAAATTTAAAGCAAGAATTGCAACGAGAAAACAGCTTCAACAAGAGCCCTAAAATTAAAAAAGGTTGCATTATTGCACCTACAAAAGAATATCTCAACCCCATAAATGTAATAATTAACAAAAACTTCCAATTAGCCATTGTGCAGTCTTTACTTGAGAAAAAGAACAGTAATCATTCACCTAGATCCGAAGCGCAAACAATTAGAAACTTCACTGGATTGTCGAACGTGACGATTAGCGACAAGCCAAGGCCTAGTTGTGCAAAACCGTTGTAGTCCGTTATTCATTGAACAGGTGACGACCACGGAAGCCGGCTTTCCAGGAATAATTGCGAATTATGCCACATTTGTTCAGAGCGTAGCCAAGCGTTACTTTCGCATCGTGCCGAATCAATCAATTGGAAACCTATATTCGGACGCATTTTTAACAAGCGAATATTTTCACACGATAGGTACCACTGGAGTTGTAATTTATAGTTCTTTTGCTCGTTTGGAAGAATTGATGCTGCAAGAGGTTTTGGGGTTTTTTTCCATTAGATAAAATTGGCTGAAATTCTCTCCCTCGTCCGCATATTCTCCAATCAATCTGGATAACTTGGCCTTGTGGTAAAACATTGGCCCCTCATATGTTGGGAGGGCGATTTTTTTTCTTTTTACTGTTTTAGGGCAGACTTAATAACTGTGGTATCGCAGTTTTACTGCATCCCGTGGTCGCATGAGCAAAATGTTTACATCCGTTCTGGTTTCTGCTTACCAATTTCAAGATTTCATGTTTTCCGAGTTTTTAAACAAATCAAAAAGATTCACTATAATGTAAAATTGAAATAATGTAGTTTTGACAAAAGTTTTTGGATCCATTAAAAATGATAGCCAGAAAATAAAAATAAAAAAATCATCCAGCAATCCTTATAAAATGAGAAATAAATCCTTTCACCATAATTGGAAATATTAATTCTGCAAACTCAGAGAGACGATTAATGAAGCGATAATTAAGTTGAATTTTCGCTTCACATTTTGGATGAAAATTATATTTTTGATTCAGTGATAAATTATTTTCAGTATCGGCATGATCCCCGGATCAATAACCTGGCATCGCCTCGCCGACCGTGAGAGCTTTCATTGCTTATCTGCTGTAATGAGTATTAAGTTAGCAAACTATAGTCTGAAGATATTGCGCTGAAATTGCACTTCAGATAAACCAGTATATACGCCATTATAGAGGCTGTTATCCCGAAGATTATTAACGAGAATAATATACAGGCCGAGGATGTGTTCCATAAAGGCTTAAGTAACTATTGGAACTATTATCTCTTTATCTACACACGGAATACAATTCATACAAATTCTAAGCATCTGCCATGTCATTACCCTCAGTCATTTAAGTCTGTTAACGCAGCGAGACCGTTGTAATGGCATGTTGACGGCACTTTCCACGGTCATGACCGTTTGTGATTATGACTAGCAATAAGATGCAGAGATATTACTTCATATTTCAGTTAGAATAACGTCTCATTGGTATTACGGGCCTCAGCTGGAGATGATGAGGTCCTGAATTTGTAAAGCGAGAAAGATTTTCGGAGATCGACTTGGAAACGTGCTCAGTAAATAACTAAAAGTTCGCTCCCAATCACATAAAATCTAATCCTATTACCGGCCAACCTGATCCTTAGAAGCGCTAGCAGTTAGGGTTATCTGTTGTTTAATGAAAATCAGCTGATGCAAAACTATGACTAACCGAAAGGACTGAAATAATACTTCATCCCATTTCCCCGTCAGAATATCCGTCTCAATATTTCTGTCAATGCAATCATTTATTGGAAGTAGTTCGTAACTTCCTTAGATTATTTTAGTGGTGCATTCTGGAGCTAATATGAATTTAGCTCTCAGGATTATATCGGCTACTGGAGCTTCCTGGACGCGAATAGCAACTTGAGATCTAATGCGTTTCTGATTGTTCAACACTGTTACTGTTGCACTATTTAGAGATGTTTTAATTTCGATAACGTCTTTCATTCCCTTTGTGATAGCTGTAAACTCATAAGTACCACATGCATTAAGAAAAATCGTCACGTTTACAAAAACAATTTTCACATCAACATACGTGTTAGTAAATGAAGTAATTTTATATCTAACTGTACAGACGCGTGATTTAGGTCATCTCGATGAATCATGTGAACTCAGACTAATACGTTAAATTGCCTTACGTTACGTGACATCGTAATCTTGCACTAACGAAGATCAGATAGGTTTCTTGGAACGTTAGACGAGCTGTCAGTTGTCACATAATAGGTAACTTTATTACTTTTCCGTTTATTGTGTAAAGAAAAGTGGTTTAGTAAATTGAACTGAAATTGCTTTTAATGATTAGAAGCGCTTTTACACGAGGAAATATGTTCTTCCGTACACTATTCCTATTGAAGAAAATGGGGACACAAACAAAGGAATCAACAAAGATTTAATAAACAATTTCAATTTTGAAGACACTGGAGGACTACATGGCTATCGCAAATACAGGCCCAACAGAATCTCCGTTCATGCACAAGACCGTTGAATTACAATTCGTGTTCGATCATGAATACACAAGGTGGTCATTAAGTAAACAATACACGTTTATGCTACAACCGGCCAGCACGTTACTGGGCTATGTCATCAATTGATAAGCCTTATCTAATCTAGTACAGGTGCTTCCCTATCGGGGACGCATTCGACGTAAACCGACCCAGATAAGGACTCGAGGAAATTCTATGCAAAAACGGACGCCTAAATTACGCCAGTGTTTTTGTTGACACCTTGTATTGTGAAGCTAATCTTGTGCCTATTGTGAAACTTATCTTAAAGGAAATATATTTTAGAAGAACTCGGAATGTATTAAACGGAACAAGATATGAACTTCTCCGGTAGGCAGCTAACGATGCCAAAGAAGTCATAAGCAAAACGTCTCTAGGTGATAAAGTATATAATATTATGCTATATTATACACCAAGAAATTACTAATGAGTCATCATTTATGACACCTACCAGAAAATAGCGGAATTTCAGCGGAATTTGAAGTTTAAGACGGTAAAGGTACAAATCGTGTCGCTGCGACACTACTGGTTTCAAAGCATTTCTATGAAAACGACGTGTCGCTAGCTAGGGAAGATATTTCATAGAAATACATAGAAACCAGCGGGGTAATTACGTAACACACTAACAGTAGGAATGGGTTTCATTTTGACAGTTCAACAACATTCATTGCGTTATTTACGTTGTTGAGCAAATACATTTTTCGAACATATGAAGCAATGGATTAGCAATAGGCTTCAAAATGATTCAGATTGTGATAGATAGTGTGTTACGTAATTAGGGTGCAGGAGTGTCGCGTCGACTCGTCGCGTCACTGCTCCTGCTGCCCCCAGTCGGCTACGGACTTGTACCTGAACCATTTCTGAACACTGAAATCAAACCATTCATTAACCATCATTAATTCATTTACCTGAATCATTTCATTATGATATAACTTCTTAGGTACTTCAAGAAACGAAGAAGTTCAAGGGTAATATGATAGCATTCGCGTCGTTGTATCAACTTTCTATATTACATAAAGCTGTCAAGGTTGTTTTAAAACTTAACGTTTTGGAACGATCGTATTACA
The DNA here is from genome assembly GCA_917490735.1 of Dryobotodes eremita. Lineage (NCBI taxonomy): Eukaryota > Metazoa > Arthropoda > Insecta > Lepidoptera > Noctuidae > Dryobotodes > Dryobotodes eremita. Next base: position 12,955,929 of record OU823258.1, on the reverse strand, counting down.
TTAGGCGCCAGGTCATATCCTCCGGATAAAATATATACGCCTACACGGGTATTAAAAGTTATACTTTTTGTACAATGATTTTTTGTAGAAATTGTTAAAATGATAGCGAAAATCTGAAAAAAAGATGTTGATGACGGTTGAATGAGTGATCTAGCTGTCGCCGAAGTGTTACCTGATCCCATTTTTTGTAGGATTTTTTTGCCAAACAGTTTCACTACCTAGGCCCAGAATTTACTCTTGTTACTACTATCCTCTTTGTATTTTCCAGGATGTGTATTTCCGTTTCCCTAGGCATCGCGTCGATATCGCTTTCGTGTGGTCGTTGAGTTACTGATAAAAACCGGTAGCCAAGACCGGTTCGGCGACGGGATGTCGGTCTTGACGATTTTCGCAACATTACCTTACGCAGGAATGTCGTATGAAATGTTTTTGTCCTCTACAGCCTATTTGGTATTGTAAAAGCAGATTTTTGGGATTGCAGGAACTTGCAAGTTTCTGATTAAGGTTCGAGTGTCAAGGGAACTGTGGCGAAAGAGCCTTTTTTCGTCGCTTTGCGCTGTACCAAAAAAAAATCGGTAGCATCTTGATAGCGTCAAACTTTGCTTTAAAGTACTATATAACTTGAAAGGCTGTAATATCGACTATGTAAGAACTTAATACGTTTTGCAATATCCGTTCTACTTTCATAATACTAAATGCAAATATTTTTATTTAATACGCTTACATTACCTACTCGTAACTAAACATTGTTAGTTTCGAGTAATGCTCTGATAAAATTTTAGATAAAAATTGAAGGTCTAAGGTAAAATGAGATTGTTGTAGTAATTTGTCATTTTCTTCATAATCCTTCATTACAAGAGATATGAAATGTATGGGTGTGGGAATGATGGAGTAACCAACGTTATTGTATCAGTTCTTTTTATAAATTCCAAAATGGACTTTAGAACTGCGAGAAATCAGAATTTACCATTTGAAATACATGGTAATGACATAGTTGTAATGTTCAAGTTGAAAAAACTCGTCCCAAGCACAACGCATTCAAATAAAACCATACAATACACATGAACAGAAACGTCACAGACCGTTAACAACTTACTGTTACGAAAATCTGAACAATTAGTTCTGCCTTTGCTTAAAACATTTTTAATTCGTTATACTTGCATCATCATAACACGGATGACAGAGGTAAGCATCTACCAGCTCAATTGTAAAGTGTAAAGCGATGCTTTCTAATTTGTCTATGTTCGAAGTAAGGTTCAGAGGTGCATCATGAAAGTTGATGGCAACTGAATTTTACGAATCATTTGTCATTCAATTGCTGTTTTTATCCCGAGGTTGTGATAGGTCGTTTTGCAAATAACTCAGTGTACTACGAACTAAAACCGAAATCGTGTATCGTATCTACCAGCCACCGCCATGGTTCGCGTTGTCTTTTTTGTCATAGCTGGCGTTTCATGGTAGACCGATTTCCCTTTGTGGAGATCGGGGGTGTGACCAATTTTGATGTCATAATTTTAGATTTCTTTCCAAAACTATCATTGGTTCATGGTTTGAAGAGTTTTAATTGATGCTCTCGTTTAATTTTTTTCTAATGATCAGGCGCCACGGAAGCGCGAGCAATTTATTATGACGTGTATCTATTTCCTATGGAAATTGCACATTTTAGATGGTCAATTTGTACTAATCATTCTACGTTTGGAAAAGAATAAGTTCTTCTATTAGTGCTATCAAAATAATTTGATCATTCATGCCGACAAATGGGAGCTAGTTAGTAATAAAGATTTCAATAGCCTATTGAGCCGTCCAATTTTCAATAAAAAATTGACCCACTAGTGCTTCTAAGAACTCTGACTGAACTGATTGCAGCCATTAATTCGTTTGTGTCGCCAACCATTAAAAGGTCGCCTGAGTTCATTGAATACTTTCCAATGTTCTATTTTCTAGTGGAAACTATAATCTATTTCTATTTTCATCACTATGTTTTACCCTTTACTTAATAACATCTTCAACTCAAATCGGAGTACAAGTTATCCGAAATTCTAAAGTCAGGTTTTAGTACAGTGACGTGGTTTGATTTCTGGTTTTGTTATCGGTTCTGGCTTAGCATAATGCTAGTAATGCTATTAGTCATATGTCTATCTAGTCATATGATAACTACGGGAAAATGTAGGCCTATTCTTAGTCAGGAACAACATAAGCCCAGTAGTTATAGAATAGGAGTGACGCACAAGATTAGCATGAAAATATAACAGGGAAAGGTTAAGGGATCAACTATTTTCATCATTTAGTACATCGTTGGTACATTCAAACATCAAAGCAACATTGCGTTCCGTGATAATTGTTCTCTCAACGGTCAAATGTGGTGACTCAGGGATGAAGTCAACCAGATGGCCAGGCCTATAGCAGAATGTTCCCACTATCTACATACTGCTTTCACCAATTTAGGGGGCGTACTCTCTTAGTCCGTCAACAAAAATACGGGCCCGTCCGAAAGTAGTTCGATGTTTAGAAATGAACCCTACACCCGATTAATGAGTACCTGTTACTTGTTGACAGGCCTACACTGTCCTCCCATACCTATTAACACTGTAATGTGAAAACATTGTAAAAGGCACTTATTTTTAAAAGAGTAACTGTGTAGTTTCTTGCCGGCTCTCCTCCATAGGAAACGACCAATTGGAACCGTGCACCTAGCTTCTGACGTTTCATAAGTGCCCATGTAGGTTTATGTGAAATAAAATATTTTGATTTGATTTTATTTGATTAATTAACTCTTTCGGACTGGCAACAACACATCGGGAGTAAGGACAACAGCCTGTCACATCGTTGTGGCATTAATTTTTAGTTCGGGCCCCGGACTAAGGTTATGTCCGAAAGTGATACGGAGTAGGATACTGCCGTAACTTCGGCTGAAACTACGGAATTCGTGTTTAGAGAGTAGGACCCCTGTTGTGATGCAAATGTTTCGTCCGTTCCGTTCATCGTCTAAACCACTATTATAATAAAGAGAAAATATTTGTTTTTTGTATGTTTGTTTGTTACCCTTTCACGCTAAAAAAGCTGAACGGATTTTGATGAAATTTGGCGCATGGGTAGACCATGACCTGGATTAGGACATCAGATACTTTTTATCCCGATATTCCCACGGGATCGAGACTTATGCGGGTGAAACCGCGGGATGCAGCTAGTAGACTGTAAGGAAGCCAATGCTCCTGCAGGCCTATTACATACACAAATGTGGGCGCTAACAGCTGACTAATACATAGTACCAACACATAAATATAATTGTTTCATTCAACCTAATTGGTACTTACGCTCGTGGTATCAGTGGAACTGCGTCCTATCAATCATTCCACCAATAAGCGTAGGAATCAACTGCTTATTAATGAATCACTGTTTTGACGGATGTCCGTAATGCGTGAATTGGGATTAGAAGTGACGATGAAGGTCCGGATATCGTAGTAAAAGATAAAGTTGTTAATTTGTTACAACTTTAGCTAAATAATTGATAAGCTAAGGTATTAAAACTGGAACAGAATAATGTGTTTTTTTTTTCATCCATTTGAACAGAAACTGGTAACGCGAATATTTTATAAACTTAGCCTACCTTAGCAACACAACATCGGCTTATATTGAAATGGATTTGCGCTAAGTAAGCAACCAAACAAGCTTAGTAGCTCCTGCAAGGTCTGACTATATATTCAATCAAATATTTGACTAATAGGAGCAGCTGTAGGTACGGTGGTGTGACAAGCAACAACATAATGAAGTAGGTACAACAATATTTAACTAGTCAAATATTCTTAATCGATCGTCTTACGTGACAAAACCGGTAGTCGAACACAGTAGACAAAGAACAGTTTAAACTGTCACCATTACTTAACCAATTCAGAGTTTATATAGTCGAACAGCGAATCATGTCACGACGCTAAAGATGTCACATGCAATGTTATGACTTCGTAAATTGTTTGAAATGGCCAGCACGGGCTTAGAGAAATAAAACCTCATTGTTCAATTGGTTTGATGAGAGATGGACTCGGTACGCGTGCCTGGTCAACGTTTGAGGCAGCTCTCCTATCGCCGGCGAGGAAGCGACGAGCTGCCAACAATTTTCTCGCGGAAGAAGCATACAAAAGATTGTAGGTCTCGTGTAACTAAAAGATTCTTATATTCATAGTTGAGCGCTGACTGTTCACACTGCCGGCGAGTTCTCGTTTGAAGCAACGACAACATCTATCAAAGAGAGTACTCGCTTAGCGACACTCGCTGAGAGACTCACATACGCATACCAGCGAGTATCGCTAGTCGCCGTCGCGCACTCGTTGCTTTTTAAAGCTCGTACACACTGGCGCGACGCGACGCCCGACACAAAGGAACCGCGTGTCGCGCGGCGAGCGGCGCCTTTGTGTAGCGCTGTCGCGTCGCGCCTGTCTATGGGAGCTTATACTCGCCAACTCGTTTTTAGTTGTTCGCTCTACTCGCTTCTCGTTAATCGCCTTCGGTGGAACAGGTAACTGAAACATCAAAGACAACGGGTTTGTGGTACAATGTAGCAAACAGAGTGTGTCGGTGAGACTATGCTGACGGCCGGCGACCGAACGTCCGCGGACCTTGACGGGCTCACGGGGTTGCTAAAGTACTTATACCACACGATAAACAAGTTTATCGCATAGTGCTATTTAAGTATTCTACTTTAAACTTTTTTGTTCGTACGCCTTCGTGGTGTACAGACTTTAAATCAGTTAGTACTTCGCAATCTTCGCACGGTGGTTGCTGTAAGCGAGGTAGACCGTTAAAGATATTTAACGGTCTCGCTCGTGTAAGACCAGAAAGCGAAACGGCTAGACTAGCATAAGCTGTTTCATAGCTAGAATATTTAGAATTTACGGTGAACGTTATTGATTTTGCTGTACCGTTACGTTGAATGAAATCAATTGGTAAAGGGTTTTGCGACAGTATTAAAAACCTCGTAATTTCTTGACATTTTCAAGACGGTCATGAAATAAATAGTACATATTATGCTGCAACGGAAATATAATTAAGACTTAACAAGCAATAAAAAAGCGAGAAAGATTTATGCATATTTTATTATGTTCGTATACACCAACAACAAATTGTTATTTATTAGTGACAAATTAGGTTCATGTTGAATTGATGATCCAATTAATGTAAAATCCGTGTACACTGACGGTTCCTGTTAATTTGTAAATTCAATTTTTGTATTTGTTTATTGGTTTTCATCGGTATGTTTTGAACATAAAGCTATCTACGGGGTAATTACGTTAAGGCTCGTACACACTGGCGCGATGCGACGCCCGACAGCGGCGTCTTTGTGTAGCGCTGTCGCGTCGCGCCTATCTGTGGGAGCCTTTATGCACTAACAGTAGGAATGGGTTTCATTTTGGCAATTCAACAACATTCATTGCGTTATTTACGTTGCTGAGCAGACAAATATTTCGAATATATGAAGCAATGGATTAGCAATATGCTTCAAAACGATTTAGATTGTGACAGATAGTGTGTTACGTAATTAGGGTGCTGGTTTTGTTAATTATATGATTGCTGGTCAGATTCAAATTACGGATACCTTTTAATTTTAATTTAATTAAAATTCTGTTAAAATGAAGGTATACATATTTGGATTTTTCAGCCTTTCGAGTAGATAGAATTATTTTTATTAAATAAATTATGGACACAACTTAGATAGGTAGCGATAATAACGCATTATACTCGTATAACTTGGTATTATTTAATGTTAATGGCTTCAACATATTACACAAAAGCAAATAAACTCGGTTAATGACTACTAGGAGCAGCTGTATTGACTTATGCATACTTTCAGTTTTCAGCTCAGGAGAATAAAAATAGTTACTTATTTTAATATTCCTATTCCATAGTTTATAGCCAGATAAGTAATTTACTAAGTATTTGTTTAAGGAATTTTAGATATTTTTTATTTTATGTATACCTTGAGTGAGATACCTTTTTTTTTTTTTACTTTGAGACACCTGAGATACAGGTTTATTCCTAGTTCAGGTAGAAACAAATTATAATATACCTTTAGTTTAAGGCCCTAATATTGTAAATATTTGTGTACATCAATTATTTCAATAAACAGTTTCAATTTCAATTATTACATACGAAGACTGCAAAATCAAGCTATTTCTTCACATGAAAGTACGATATGTAACCTTCCACGGCCAATAAGTGGTTATCGAAAGATCTTTTTATGAAGCAAAAACAAACCAATTAAGTAAATATTAAAAAAAACTTTTGAAGTATAAAATAGAAGGCTCAACTGCAATTACACACATTGCATTATTAAGCTAAAAATGCAACTCTGAAAAGTGAATAAATGTTTCTGTCAGTAGACTCAACGGGTGACAGATGCTTTTATAGATTCCAAAGAGATTAAAATTGGGCGCGACAATATTTGCAGATACTCGCGACATACATAGATACGTAGCTATATTAATTATGTATGGGCATGAAAAATGGTCTATTTCAAATTCTTTAGAATTTAACGTTCGTAATTTAACATAATTTTAGGGTATCGTAAAACAAAACAGAATAAGTACTTACTTTGGTTAAAAATACAAAGTAATGGAATATTTCTACTTGACTGTTATTGAAAATAGAGGCCAATTTAAATTCTAAATTGTACCATATACATAGGAGTGCACAATGTTTAAGGGGTCAAGGCACATCGACGCAGATTCGAATCGAAGCACATCCGCGAGACTTCACACGAAGTTGTGATACTGTACAAACTCTTTGTTTTTACACTTTGTACCCACGGCTACATATCAATCTATACATTTCCAGTATACGCTGATCTCGCATTGTATAGGAATTCCGTACAACGAGAGGTCAGCTTATACTGGAAATGTATAGCTTGATATGTAGCCGTGTGTATAATAAATACTGGAGATAAAGTTAAAATTGCTTTGACTCGGCGCTATTGTGCCTTGATACTTCATATGGAAATGCGTCATGTTTGTGTAAATCATATGTATTAAGATTTTGAACAAATTTCTGCGTGTCATACATCCGGCATCGCTCAATCAATAGCAACCAAAGAAGGTAGATAATTAAACCATCCAACACCACGAGTACAGTAGGAAATTGCGCTATTCAGATTGACATGCAAAAACTGCTGAATTGTTTAATAAAGCTTACCATCTGTTTAAAACTATGGCCACAAAAGAAAAAGAGACCGCGAAAAAAGGTCGCGCCAGCCAAGGAGCAAGAGAAATGCAATAATTTGCATTTTATTTCCCACACACAGACACGAATTTCGTTCTCGTAACTGTTTCCCACCATTGTGGTTCCCGTATAATTGTACAATGTTAATGATTCTACGCGATCTTCACTATCTGCCTCACATCTCTGCCTCGCCCCGTGAATACTGGCCGTTATAACTCACTTTAAAAACAATGTACATGTATACGTGTCTCAATTTTTCACACTTTGTTAGGGCTGCGTTTCGCATGTCTTTAATTACCATATTTCGTCAAGAATAAGACGTCTTCACGTAATGTATTGGTGCTAAAAATGAAAGTCTTGCATGCCATTCTAATAAAGTGAGCAACGCTCCAGTTTTTGAAAGGTATTTATTACATTTTCACTTGCACTTATGCACCGTAATCACGTAAAGAATACCATGGGAATGCCTTATTTTGAAGTATATTTTCTCTGTCCTTAGCATCTTTTAAGTGTACGGTGTATGTTATTTATTCATATGATATTGTGCCTCCGTAAACCCAAAGGTAAAATCCTCTTAAAGATCCGTAATAAAATCTTACGTACCGCAGAAAGGTCGCTTTATGAATGGAACGGTTTCCTGAGGTCATATCCCAGATGATCCTAAAAAGTAAGTACAAAACAAAGTAGAATGAGAATAATTTATGAACTTGCTTGAAGGTACAAAAGCCATTCGTTCTCTAAACGTTATGCTGGCAGCGAATAATAGACATGGCTTGTTTGCGGTGTTATGTCTTGATAACTTTGAGACAAGCAACTTGGAGTTAGAGAGGACTCGAGACAGTAGTCAGTCATCATAACTTCTCCCTTGCCGCGTCCTTATGTAAATAGACTCGGGAACTAAGCCTGAAAAGCTCAAGTTTTATTACTTGCATTAAGAAAAAAATCCTTGAATATTAAGTATTCAGTGAAGAATGTCGTGAACTGCAGAATCTTTTGCATTGTGAATGGAAAATCGTAGTTAGAAAATGACAATCTGAAGAATTCATTGTTACTAAGCAAAGCCACTCGTGAATAGAACGACAATCGTAATTAGCTACCTGATGCTACTATGACTAAGATAAAAATAAAAGGCAAGGAATCGAAATTATTGACAATAACAACCATTCACGATAGAAAAGAAAGAAGCCATAAAGTATCATTTCACTATAAACAATCCGACGCATTCCCCGAGAATGCATTCCGATAAAACAATTCGCTCTCATTGATACAGAAGCTGAATTATTCAAGTACTTTCACATTATCTCTCGGTAATGATTCATTGGTATCTTTATGCGGCTATTTTGGATCATAAGTGGAGTGATAACCATGGCTGGAGTACCAATCGGACGAACATTAACCGAACAGGAAGAAAGGGTCCGTTTAATGTTCGATATTAAACGCCTCTGCTTAGATATGAGTGGCTAACGTCTTCATCTTGATAAGGAGTTTGGTTGTTGTTTGGACTCAATGAGGTCTTGGTTCCTTTGTAGTTTCTTTGATTAATATTGGTATATAATGAATAATGTTTATTTTATCTCTACAAATTACGTTCTTATACTAGTCATATTATGTTGACAGGTATTTTATCAAAATTTTGTAATTTGTGGGAGATCTGGAGTCTAAACTAAGCCTAGGCCTGTATTTTAGAACTTCAGGCACATAAGGTTGTCAACGTGGTACAATTGATTGATGGTATGTGTGTGGGGGTGAGTGTGTGAGTGGGGGTGTGTGTTTGTGTGTATGCCTATATTGCGTATATTTATTGTACATAGAACCTTTCATAAAAATAAATTATATAATTATACTTGCGCATAGAGATATAAATATGAATTATACGTAAATATATACCAGGCACTTGTCACACAATAAGAGTAACTTCCTGTTTGTAGAAGCCACTCGGGCACGGTGAAACAAGCCCCAAGAATATTATAAACAATTAAAATAAATACACTTTGCTAATTTACTATCTCAAGGACATTTTCCGTTTCAGTATAGCTTCGATTATTTATCCATTTGATTATTTTGCTTTGTTTTATGATATCTTACTTCTCTGTTAGTAACTTTTTATTTGAGTACAGTTACCAAAAAAAGTTGGTGGCGTTTTCGTTTCTTTAATCCTTTCTTTGTTCTGTATTGAGCATATAAAATATGACTTAGTTAATTTAAGTAGTCAACTCCGAATTTAATGTCCTTCGTCCCAAACAGCTTCCTATTTTTATCAGCCGGACATCCCGAAAAGGGACATGAACAGGACCATAAAATTTCATGCAAATTTTATCTGAAGGAAAAATTCTAATTCAGCAACTGCTGTTGCTTTCCACATTACGCTTTATGAAGCAAGCTATGCAAAAAGGATTTCACATTAACCACGGTAGATGGAACTCAAAGGTTATGTAAGGAGACCGTTGAACAGGAAACCGGCGCAAGGTCAGGGCAACCTTCTCTGTGTACGTTTTATTTACCTCGTATATTTATGTACTAAACATATCGAAATATTTATCTGCCTGAGAGAAATTGTAAAAGATACGCCATATGTTATTTTCCCACATTATGAATACGTATCGTGAGATTTTTGTTAAGACATCTACGTTTGTGGGCTTAGAGATGTGTCGTATTTTCCATCTGTTTATCTGTTCATCTTCATTTTATTTTCAACATATGAGTGCCCTTATTTGGCTGTATCTAGCCCTTGGTGCTTACTGCTTGGTAACATTATATTAATTATTGTTTGAATAAAAAATTACTAATGTCAATTTATGCAAAAATTTAAGAAAGCGTTTAAGTATACTTTCAAAGTTGTAGGATAATATTGCCAGCTTGTTACTTGTCATCTTCATTACCCTGCTATCGTTTACTTCGGCAAAAAGACAAGCAACAAACAAGTACAGATTTACATTTCTTCTATGTTTTCTCAAGGAAATATGCCATATAGGGAAAACGCAATAAAACAGGTCATTATCTCGTAAGGAAACTAGGACGGCAGACCACATTATTTTCATACCCAACTTATATGCATCGCATCGTGTGGTCAAGTGCTTAGGCATTTTATTAGCAGTTTCAGTGGTTTTGGTGGCACTGGCTCGCCTTTACGACTGTGACGTCATCGAATGAATGTTACTTTGGCCGCATGCCAACTGATAGCCACTCGACCCGGCTTACCCCGATGCTTAATGCTCGGGTAATGACCCACCGTTTCCAGCAGGTTTCCAGAAGATTCCTCCAGTGGTCATAAGTACTTATGTAGTCTGTAAGTAGGTTACGTTGAAAGGGTTATAACTTGGACGAGTCATTTGATGATGCGATTAAGCCGTTAGTTACTTTTATGAGTTAGCTCACTTGAAATGCGATCGTTGAGTCTGAGTTTGACGACCATTTATGTTGAAACTAACTTGGTAATGGCTTCCTACATTCTATTTTTTCTCAGCACCATTATGAAGAAAACTTTTATCTTTCTTATATTTTTTCTTTAAACGATGTAATTAGGGCAAAGCGATTCATTAAATCAAGAAGATAAACCTTGGTAATACTTCAAAAGCATCAGGGGGCCGAACATAGAACCTTGCGTTAAAACGTTTCAACCAACGGTAGAGTGACAGTTAGAAAGCTGCTTCCCTTTTCAATCAATTCAGAATTCATTTTGTTAGTTAAAGGTAATTAGTCTTACAACAATGAAGGTTAGTCGCAGCCGTGATAAGAGGGTTGTCAGCCTTCATAAATATTAATGGGGCCCACTTGTCTTTGTCTTGTATTAAAATTAATGTGTTCAATTGCTCGTAGCATAACTCGTTCACTGAGACCCCTTTCGCGTTGAAATTATGATTTTTCTCTGTGACCGAAAAAAAGGCTCGTCATGCTCCTTTGTTTTGATTCCCTTGCATTTGTATGTGAATTAAGGATTGTATTGTTTAGAGACTAAAAAGAAATAAACTAACAAGAATATTGATTCAGACCTATCTGTCTATAAGACGTTACGTTCCGAAACAAAACTAATCAGTATATAAATTGTATACAAATGAATGATGCAAAAGAAGATGCAATTATCACGAGTTATGGAAACGCTTTGTTCAGAATATTCACATTACTAAAATTACTGCCTGAGTCATGCTGAAAATAATAGTCCATAAATCTAAATGAAATGCATTTGTATGAAAAACCGTATATCATCATTAAATATATTAACTACGCTGTTCACGCTTGAAATACAACAGTGAATAAAACAAGTGTTTCAAATTTTACAAATTAACGCCATTTTGCATTTAGTCCGGAATGCACTCACGTGTTCACATTCGACGCAAAATTCGGATTAACCTTTTTGTCACAAACAATAGATAGTTACTAGAATTTTCTTTCATTTCAATCCATTTTGATGTAACATGCGTTAGAGAGTAGAGAGATACCCAACAATATGGATGGCAAAGACGACAAATCCTGTGAAATAAACAAAGAAACATTTGAAACAGTACAACAAAAACCATTTGACAAATATAGTAAGCGTGAAAGTCGGTAAGGTAACATGGATTCCTAGACCGCCTTGAAAAAACCAGTGGCGCCACAAAAACTAGGTTTCAGCTTCATTCATTCAGTTTTTGTTGGTGAAGTAACGGCTGCTTGTAATCGTTGAGTAATTACAGCAATATTGATCGTTTCTGATGCTAGAAATAAATAGGTACTTGAATAGTTGTAATCTGCCCTTGGTCTCTTGTTTATTTTTAATAGTGTTTTAATTTGAATAGTCTTTTTATGTAAATTATGGCCCTTTTTATAAGGGTTGCTTAAGTTTACACACGACTGTATCAGCTATTGATGTGTGATGTTGTGAGCAAAATAATTCGTACTTTATAGGATAGGCCAAAATAATATGATCGGAATGATATACAATTTTTGTAAGTATCAATAAATTTTAATTATTGGAAGTGATGACTCAGCGTCGTAACTGTCAGTCAAACAATAAATTCTTAAGACAACTGATCAATGACCATAAAAAAACACTTGCTGCTGCTTTCAATTTATATTTTACTACTACACTCTCTTCAACCACGGCGTCTAATAAAAACTTATTTACTCCATTAGTACTCATAAAATTTTATATGTTTTTAAGTAAAACTGAGGCGTGCTTAATGTGTCATCAACCGGTTGTTTACGGCGTTTCAACGAGACACCGCAATTAGGAACATCCTGGGGGAGGCAAGTTCCTGAAAGTTTAACAGTACCTACTGCAAGATATGCTGGCTAAGCACCTATAAAAATGCCGAGTGGTAGACCAAATTTGACGGTGTAGTTGTTAACGATTGTTTACGTAAAACTCAGTTTAAGTGTTCTTAGTAAAACAAGCTTTGTAATCAGTTTTCTGTTTGGAACATTAATAGGCATTCTCTAATATGGAAGTCTTACTAGTTAAATCAGACTCATCTGCAGACAGTTTAACTATCCAAGCTTTTTAAAACAGTCATCTTCTTAAATTCAGTTCGTTCGTTCTTCGTACTCTTCAGTAAGTAGAGTTTTAAATTACACTATCTCGGTTTTAAACGACGGAAATCTTTGTTCTGGGCTGAAAGCTTTAAAACTTGTAGTAGATTGAATTTTGAAGTTCCAATTTGTACGTAATGCATAAAATTCTATATAACTCTCTTGATTTTCAACAAGCCGGTAAGATAGTGAGCACTCTTCAGCTAAGTGCACTGCTGTTAATGTTGTTTGAGGTTCTATAGTTCATGTGTATATTATTGCTATTTTAGTATAAGGCACATTTCTAAGAATAGATTTATTACTTGTCGCAGAAAGGAGAAATAAGGACAATTGTCTTGGGTGGCAAAGCAAACAAAGCTTGAAAACTGTTTTCCCCCTAAAGCGGAAATAGATATTAAACTACATTTACAAGAAACATATTAAGTACATAAAGATCTTCACTTCCGTGTACATTTATACGTACTTCAGCTTCCTTCCAAGAAATTTGACATCCGTTCATCAAATCAGACCTACTGAACAATCACATTGGCGTGACATTTCACACGTTATAGTCGCGTTCATTGCTGTGACTCACTCGTTAGTAAGTGTCTGTCTGGGCATTATTTGGGCAACTTTTATTGACGTTAACGCATAACGTATCCGGCGGGGACCCAGTGACGGATCAAATTACTCCTGAATAAACAAAGGGGACAATTAGGGTTTCGAACTTCATGAAGGAAGTGGGACGTTGATTAAAGTTGAACATTAGTGGTTGAACGTTAGTTGCATTCAGCTGGCCGCGTTTATGATTGTTATTTGAATAGCAACTGGGAGTATGATGTCAGACATGATCAGTCTGGGCTTTGAGTAATGTGGTGTAGCATGTGCAGAGAAAGTCTTTGACAGGATTTTTATTTTTCACAATTTTTTTTTTCTGGTGGGTTGTTTGAGCAAATACAAAAAAAGAGTAAACATTTTAATGAATCCGATTCGGCTTAAACGAACAAATGTAAAAAATTGCACTCGGAAAATATTTGCGAAATACAGATAATCCTACATATCGCATATGGTAAACGGATAAAAGAACTTGCTATCCGATTTTAATCGAAAATTCTCATCATGGTTTTTTTTTACCAATTTTGGGACCGAGCAGTAACGAATTTATGATAGAAACGAAACGAAATTTCGCGAATCCATTCAATATTGAATCAGTTTATTAAATCAGAATCCAAATCATAAAAGTAACTATTTGACGTTTCTAACGAAGTGTCCTAAGCTGACATTGACGAAAATCAAGGAGATTTCTTTTTGATAAAATTGTATAACGTACTTACGTCTTTGAGGCTAATTTTCGTTTCACTTCTTCGTATTTTTAGGAAATTCTTGGAAACATTGTACTTAGGTAACATTCAGCTGTGTATCTAGCAACTTGGTGAATTTGCTAGTAATAAGTTTCGTTGCTCAATTACCTACAATATTACTTCACTAAACATAATAAACATGTGGGATCCATAAGGGTTAATGTTTCTTCTCCCAGTCTTTCTAAGTTCATCCCAGCTTATAAATTAACGTAGACAGTTCAGCTAATTGGTACAATTATGAATGCGACACGGCCGCATTCCGTGGCTTACCATTGTTATCTAAACGACGCCATTTTATTATTTTAAACTGCAAGCTCGATTGTCAGTTGTTATGTAGAGCATAAATAATTTAAATTCGTCTTTTGTTTTTACTTTTTATTTGTTCTGTACCAAAAACAAGGTGTTTAACCCTAACGGATCAGTGTGGCGAACGTAAAAAATTACCACTAGTTTGTAACAATAATAGCCTGAATCACTAGAGTTGCCATTAAAATGTTAATTTTCCATTAGGTATAGTTAAATTTAAATGAGTTGGAAACAGCGAATAAATTTCATCTTAGTCATGCGACCGTATTAATTGTGTTATTAGTCATACAATAATTTAACATATGCAACATTTGTGTGCCATTTAAATCTTCACTAAAACTTCATTAATTTTTTTATCATAAATTTAGCGAGTTATTGAATGTTGTAAGAAGGGTTACCGATGTCCGCTTACCAACTGTCGCCTTCCCCAAATTTCGAGCAGTTTGCTTGCAATTATTAAGGCACGTAGTGGGCTTCGTATTCAACAGGAGGCAATAATGCCAAAACGTGTTCTCGGAATTTCTTTAAAAAGTCCTCGAACGGGTGATATTAAACATTCTTTACTTGGAATAGCTATTTAAATTGCCGGTTATTTTTATAATGCACTGAATGTATTTCGGTAATGTATAATCGGTGGTTGTAAGTTTCGGTTTCCGAATAGATGTTATGGGTTTGATTTTATTATTAATATGAGCCTGTTGTGTCCCACTGCCTCCATTCCGTCTTCCGAATTTTCTCTCTTTTGCAATTTGTTCTTTTTTGCTTAAAGGCTCCTTCAAAGAGGTGCGACACGCAATGCGATTCGCATGCGACACAAAGGCACCGCCCATTGAGCGACGAGCGGTGCCTTAGTGTCGCGCGCGATTCTCGTCCCGTGTCGCGCCGGTTTGAAGGAGCCTTAATGCAATTAAGTTATCTGACTACCTAAATATAAATGGGTTTACTTACTGTAGTTCTTGTCTACTTATTCCTAGGTTAGTGTTAGTGACTTGTAGTACCTACCTTTGAAAAGACTCTACGGGCAAGTACTATTCTACTACCCATCCAGATAGGTATAGAAATAAGTATGAAGGCTCCTTCAAACAGGCGCGACACGCGACGCAAATCGCATGCGACTCATAGGCACCGCTAGTCGCGCGACAGGCAGTGCCTTTGTGTCGCGTCGTGTGTCTCGCCTGTTTGTAGGAGCCTTAAATTCTTCTCCAGTATTGGTATTTTGTTCTAAAATTATATGCTTTTAGCGTCGTGTGAGTTATACAGCAGTAATTGTGTTACCAAGATGCATTAACTCCATCCCACCTTTTTTCTAGAAATAAAAAATGTAATAGCTAAACTTATTTGCAAGCGGAAATTGTATCAGTTGTTAAGAAAGTGCCTGTGATTATAAATAGAAGGTTTATGTAGGGATTGGGACCTAATATAGGGAAAAGGTTAATATTTATATTAGCTGACCCGACAGATGTCCTGTCAAAATTTCAATGGTTCATACGAAAATCCCATAGCAAAAAGGACGTTTAGTTTTTCTCGAATTTGAACATTTAGCGGGTTTTTTTTCCAATGTTTCTTTCCATAAAAGACTAATTCGGACTATTACGAACATTTTAATACATAAAATAGCGGAATATGTCCAACCGTTTTCAAGTGATGAGCTTACCAACGAACAACATTACATTTTTAGGGTTCCGTAGTCAACAAGGAACCCTTATAGTTTCGCCATGTTCATCCGTCTGTCTGTCTGCAGCTTAGTTTAGAGACTTTTAGTACTAAAAAGCTGTGATTTGACATGGGTATCCATATTTAATCACGCTGAAAAAGAGGTAAAAACTAGAAAAAAAAAATACCATCCCTACACGTAAAGTGGTGTTTTCTTTTTCTTGTCTATCCCATATTGTGAGGCGTCATTGGATAGGCCGTTCAAAAATATTGCAGGTCTGTAAAAAACATTTTTTGATTCAGGGATCTGTTTCTGAAATATTAAGCTTTAAATTGCAAATTTTTGTTAGAGTCAAGTGACACCTGTTTTTTTTTTCGGTGTGAAATCATCAAATGACCTCTCCCGCTCTGGACGGAGCGGCAGGGCGTGTCAGACTCTTACTGACTAAAACCCACCCGTGTTCCTTCAATTGCCTATGCGCCAGGGCCACGGTAACTCTTTCGAACAATCCGCGATCCCGGCAGGGTCAAGTGACCCCTGCCAGCTAAATGGTTGTTTTTGGATTTGTGATAAAAATCACGGCAGTATTATATTATAACAAAGTTAAAAGGAAAACTATCACATCTTAATATATTATTAAAAAAGTGTCATTTCGTCAGTCGACTAATAAGCCGTTAACGAGTAATGTCGATCAACTCAAATTTGCAGTTGGAATGTATGGAAAAACATGTTGTTCATCTAAAATGTTAAGTTTTCTTGGGATAAATTCATCTCCACTACGAAACCCTTCATTGTGCGTGGTCCGACACGCATTTGGCCGGTTTTATTCACAGGGAAAGCGTCCTAAACACTAATATTAACTAGGAAAAACTAATTTAGATTATCAGCGTAGGGTACCTATTTTACGAACAGTCATATGTGTATGGATACCTGAATAGAAAACTGATTTGGGCATAAACTTTCTTCAGTTGGTTTTTCTCTTATCCGTCTTAGTGGGCGTTAATGAACGTATTTTTTCTACTTTGTCTTTTATTTCTTTATCTTATTTTTTTTTGTGTATTCGGGTTATCTTATCTTTTTATATGCACGTGTTTCTGTGACAAAAAATCTATTATTTTCTTTCTTTCTTTAAACTGTCGACCTCTGTATTCATCTTTTGCAAAATCTTTGTAAACTAATTTTTTGAAGATTGATTTAAGAATAGTCAGAATAATTAACTTAGGTACTGTATGTAACTGTGAATCTAACAACAAGTACATACTATATCAGAAGCTTACATTCTTCCAACAACAGGCTTCGTACATTAACGCTAGGTACATTTAACTTAACGTGTTTCTGTACGGCGTTCCTGGTTCGATATTAATGGTGAAACTCAATTTATCCCAGCAAAAAGCGGCAGTAATAAATAACTCGGCATTCCAAAGAAAATTCAGCCCTCTAAATAACAAACTCCATTGGAATAAAACTTAAACTACGAACGCGCAGCAATTTAGCAAGTTAGCTTACTTACTTACTTATTTACTTCAATGAAAGAGCTCGCATAAATATTTGAAAACATAATTTTACTCGTCGCAGTTCTGGAAGGAAGTAAGCGACATTTATGTTTCTATGAAGCTATTGTGTTGTGTAATAGACCTGCGCGAATTTCGGAGCTGGTCGCGTGTTCGACTTTTTATAAACTTGAGTACTTGTTCCGACTTATTTAACCTTTTGTGCGAGGTGACGCGGGGTAAGCGCTAAGCGCCAGGGGAGGAGCTCCCATGTAGATTGAAGATACACCATACAATTGTACCGTAATAGTTTTCTATTGTCGTGCTCTTGTTGTGACACATTTTAGTCAAGATCTATAAGTTGTTGTGACTTTGTAACCTGCTATTACATATGCATTATGCATTTAAAATTGTCAGGAAATGAACGTAATTTCGATGTCGAATTATATTTAGATTTGTGTATGTTTTGTCCTGAGATTTACTAAAATGTGTCTTTAATTTCGACATGGGAGACGAGGGCACAGCTGTGGGCTGTTAAAACATCTGCAATTTATAGTGGTTTGTGCTCAATTTTTGTACGCCTACAGACATAAATATATTTACCGTTAAGTCAATTAATAACTTGAATAGAGTCATTTACTGTCCCTAAAATATGCACCAGCTTCACGCCTATTTTGCTCTTAGCTACCCCACCGACCGCCAAATTGCATAACAAAGAAAAAACAAAAGACGACCCGAACAATGGCGTGCGTGACGTATAGCGAGTCTCAGGAGCGATCGTCATTGTTCCTAGTCTATGGAGGGACTCTGCACTCTGCAGGGAAGTCGAATTTCGGAGCCGGTGCCCTCTGAAGCTAAGTTTTTTCTCTCCACGAGACCGACGCACATTGCGGTAGTGCGAGGTTCATCGTAACAATTACGCTGCATCTCTAATAAGTGTGGGCGATGCGATGTCGTGCGGTCACCAACCCCTCACAGCACGCTGAACATTGACTGCGCCATTATAATGCCTCGTATGTCGTCATAATAAATACCATCACCTTGTTGCGTCACCACTGTGCCCGAACTATTTACACCATGAATTATGTACATCTTTACCGAGGGCCCTTTGTTTTGCTTCCTCGTATTCAATCCTCATTAATCCATATTCAATCATACACGCACGGATGAGCATTGAAATTCATTATTCTTACACCCTACTCCGATTGAAACAAGTACTGTCTAAGAATATCACGGTACCGGTGGTAGTGATCGTATTTCAAGTGCATCTTGAGATGTGGATCATTTTGTAATCGGAGATAGCATTGAGTTGCATCGGCTCTCTGCAAATCCCGTTAAAGAAAGGCTTGATTGTGTCTTTTCTTGCGTACGAGTACTTAATTGCTTAATTAATTCTAACACGGTTAGTCATGATTAATTCCACTTTTGTTCAATAAGAATTTTATGAGAGAGAAAACTGTTTTAATGTTATACAAAGGCTACAATTGAACAAGTTAAGGTGACCTATGATAAATGTACAGCTCTTTATTCCCGCAGCCGTATTTCTATTTTAAGCGCAGGTATCTGGTAAAACCAGGCAATCTCAGCCACCTCCACTATGCTCGGCTTTAAATAAAATTAAAACCTCTATGAAATTCCTCGCGGCTTGCAACCTTTTTAAATAAATCTTCGTGTAGGAGCGAGTGACGGAATGTTGAGCGTCTGTGGCGAATTATTTTGAAGATGCAACGTGAATTGCATCTGTGCGCTGCCGTTATTATTTCGACACCGAAGTTTTAAGCACAAAAAAAGGAATGCCACTTGACCGGGATCCTTCCCATATCGGTGCTCCATAATCGTGCTATTTTCAGATATAAGAATGTGGAAAGATTTGTCGCATGTGAAGGAATTCATGGTCGTGGGGGTCGTTCAACGACCGTGCCGACCTAAAAACTACCCGACAATGCGGTCGCGATGCGGAACCACACAGATGAAGGATACGGGAGATTGTTTATTGCTTACGAACGTCGCGGCCGGGTGGCTCGAGACGTCGCCGATTGGGCGACTCCTTTTTTGAACTGTGCGAAATTTTATTTATCGATTCCATTCCCCTTTTGTATTTCTTTTGAGGGAAGAGCTTCTGTTGCATTTATAAATTTTTCATCATTGTTATCGTGTACGTTTCTTATTCACCCTCCAAAAGATTTACGCCTACCAGTCCCTGTCGAAACACGAAAAGTCCAAAACAACTTACAGTACAGCAATTTCGAATATTAACGAACTCCCTAATATTCACGGGCATAATTAATTAAATTCTATAACAAACTTTCATTTTAAAACTCATCCGAACCTGAACATTTCACAAAGGAGGAGATTTAAACATTTTCACGAAATGAATTCAAGTGGTCTTACTTTAGCTTTAAACGCTTCTTTTCAATGAGGTTGATTCAGAAGCGGGAGATGGCTGGCTGCGGTCCAAAGTGCTTTGTTTTTTATGGCCTTAGTACGCCCCTAGCAACAGTGGAGACGAGCGATCCGGTCAAGTGGTCCCGACTTTTTGTTTGTCTGCGCTAAGATTTCTTTAAAACATGAAATCTCATAAATTTTAAGGAACATTTCTCTCAAGAACGTGCGGAGCAACGTATTCATTGATTTCGAAACCGATCGCTTTGTTTTTATTTCCTTCGGTTTCGTAAAACTGTGACCTGAAAATTGAATTGAAACAATACAGTACGCTCTCATCTGGATACTTTAAATCTACGATAAATAAATGCTACTGAACAAAGCGATTGAGAGACATAGGCAATAAGGTTTCATACTCTGAGGCGATGAAATAACTACCTAAAATACACACTATAATCTCACAATAAAATATTTTACTACAAACACTGAATGCCACAGGTTGTCTTCATACAACTGTTATTGTCTTTAGTTAAATCTACAGACAAAATCCATATTAGTATATGTATATATATCCTTACTAATATTATAAATTCGAAAGTAACTCCGTCTGTATGTTACCTGTTCACGCCTAAACCACAAAACGGATTTCCATAAAATTTGCCAAGGAGATAGATATTCCTTCCTGGGGAAGGACATAGGCTACTTTTTGTCCCGGTAGCACGTTCCCTTGGGATAATTGACGACATCCACGCGGGCGTAGCCGCGGGGAAAAGCTAGTTATTAATATATAGAGGTATGAGGAACAAGGTGCAAAGTTCACTCATACCTCCATAGAAAAGGAAGGATCCTCCGATTAGATGCGTGTCGTGCCTGGTGGGCAACTGCCCGACGTCTGATGTCGGGACGTTGTATATATGCTAGTTGCGCGGTACACTCTGCTTGCGCGATGCAGGATTTTGCGTGACGTCAGTATGACGCGTAGCTCGCATGTGGCCTACCTACTTTTCACTCTCACACAAAAATAAGGCGCCTTTGACAAAACCATGTTTAATAGCATCAACATGGTCCTCGATAGACACAACATAGATTCGACCCTAAGCGGATGGATCACAAATATGCTCAAGCAGAGAGCTGTACAAGTCACAGTGAACGACACTACAAGGGCCATTGTAGCGAAAGGCTGCCCGCAAGGGGGAGTCCTCTCGCCGCTTCTATGGAACCTAGTCGTAGACAGCCTCATCAAAGAACTCAACAACAAAGGATACTTCACAGTAGGTTACGCCGACGATATAACTATAATAATAAATGGTACCCACGAAAACACCCTATGCAACCTCATGCGCCAAGCCTTGAAAATAGTAGAGGTCTGGTGCAATAAACACCAGCTATCAGTGAACCCCACAAAAACCGAACTAATTCTCTTTACAAAAAGGAGGAAATTGACGGTACTCCAACTACCTCGTTTCTTTGGAACTACCCTAAGCCTCTCAACTGAAACCAAATACCTGGGCATCTCTTTGGACAAACAGCTGAACTGGGCAAAACATACTAACTACATTACTACAAAAGCCAGTGTAGCGGCATCTACAAACGCCACATGCGAGCTACGCGTCATACTGACGTCACGCAAAATCCTGCATCGCGCAAGCAGAGTTTACCGCGCAACTAGCATATATACAACATCCCGACATCAACCGTTGGGCAGTTGCCCACCAGACACGACACCCGTCTGGTCGGAGGATCCTCCCTTTTCTATGGAGGTGTAAGTGAACTTTACACCCCGTTCCTCATACCTCTATACTGGTGACCCCAACGTGATCGTCAGCGCAGCCTTCGTGCAAGTACATCAGCGTGACGTCATCATCACTTCCTTCAAGCTTTCGAGCGGCGAGTCACACAGCCAGCCAGCACCCACGGCTTCTACGGGTATCCTGACCACCAGCATGCAGCGACCGCGCATACCTGGTCATCACCCTCAGCCTCATCAGCAACCTTGGCACAGCACACTGCACTCTCGGCCGGTCCACAAGCAGAGCCTTCAAACCCTCTCCTGGTCGACGCCAGCAGTCAGCCTCAACTCGGCGCTGTACCACATCCGACGCACTGGAGCATAACGCAGCGCCACCCCGACTCACTGGGGTACCACCGCAGACAGTTCCGACTCACCGTGAACTATGCGGCACCCGGTTCCGACTCACTGGAACCTCACCTGGCCCTGGCAAGCATCGCAAGATACACGACTCAGCCCACTATCGACCTCCGGTCTCCGGGGGGGAGTGATGTAGCGGCATCTACAAACGCCACATGCGAGCTACGCGTCATACTGACGTCACGCAAAATCCTGCATCGCGCAAGCAGAGTTTACCGCGCAACTAGCATATATACAACATCCCGACATCAACCGTTGGGCAGTTGCCCACCAGACACGACACCCGTCTGGTCGGAGGATCCTCCCTTTTCTATGAAGGTGTAAGTGAACTTTACACCCTGTTCCTCATACCTCTATACCAGTATATCTCTGTGGCAATGCAAGCGAATGCTTGGCAGGAATTGGGGGATTAGCCCCAAGGTCACTTACTGGCTATATACCACAGTCATCCGACCAATTATCACATACGGCTCAATAGTCTGGTGGCCCAGGACAGATTTGAGTACAGCCCAGAGAGACCTTGAAAAACTACAACGGTTTGCTTGTGTAGCAATCACTGGCTGCATGAGAACCACACCCACTGCGGCCCTACAGGCGATGCTTGGACTACCACCTCTGCACCTCATCGTGCAAGAGGAGGCCGCCCTGGCTACCATTAGGCTGCATATATCAGGGACTCTAAGCAAAGACTGTAGAGTCAAGCACATACGCATCAGGGAAACTGCGATCAAACGACAACCGATGATGGCATCACCCTGTGACAAAGCCCCGAAACTACACTACTTCCAAAGGCATTACAACATAACACTTACAGAAGAACGTTGTGACCACTCAGGCCCGAGAGAGCTGAGAGTATACACCGACGGATCTAAGACCGACTCCGGAACCGGAGTCGGAGTTTTCTCGCACGACCTTAACATAAACATATCCAGCCCGCTAGGAAAGTTCAACACCGTCTACCAGGCGGAGTGTGTGGGCATCATAAAAGCGGTGCACGCCATAGAGGCCAGGAGAGTCACGGACACCCATATACGTATACTCTCCGACAGCGCCTCAGTCCTCCAATCCGGGGAGAAAGTATATTACGTCGAGCATAACACTTGAATGTCACAATGCTCTGGAACGTGTAGCGGTATCTTATCGCAACACAGTTACACTGCAATGGATTAAAGGACACAGTGGATCACTGGGTAACGACGCAGCTGACGAGCTGGCCAGAAGAGCATCCAGCGCGTCAGTCTGTGGACCCGAACCCATCGCGCCCATCCCCTTCAACCAGCTACGAAGATGGTTACAGGAGTACACCCACACACAAGCGGAGACCTGGTGGACCTCGACAACAGGCTGCAGGCAGTCCAAGAACGCCATGCCATCCTTGGATGGCAAGTTAACCAGACGCCTATTACGTCTGGACAGGAACGGCCTGCACCTGTTGACGGGGACCATCACGGGACACTGCTCACTAAACAAACACTTTCACACAATAGGCATAACGGACAGTCCTCTGTGCAGGGCTTGCATGGAGGCTGAGGAAACCGTAGCGCATGTGCTCTTCGAATGCACAGGCGTCACCCAGATTAGGTCACAAACCCTCGGGGCACCCAGATCCTACACAGATGTTCTCAACAGACCAGGAGACATCATCAACTTCTGGAGGGAGGTGGGCTGGTTGGAGTAACCACCGACGGCCACCATGGCCCACGCACAATGGTCCACTTGAAGGACTAAGTGCGGAAACCAAAACCCCTAAAGAAGAAGAAGAATGTGCTGTATTACTTATGAAATAAAACATTTATCATATTAAGCTTACGGTAAATCATAAAGAGCGTTGTAAGTTATGTTACAGTCCATTATGCTTAAGCATAGGCAATTTTTTGGTTGTTTCAGTATATCAACATCTTTATGTGCTGCCTAGTTTTAAAGTTCTGTTTAGAGACACGTTTATTTTCATTTATTGGGAGAGATTAGATAAGAAGATGCATAATTATTCTGTAGTTTGTATCTAATAGCAAAAGGAAGAGAAAAATGGAATGACGCAAGAGAGGCCTTTGCCCAGCAATCGGACACAGCAGGCTCGTAATAACAATAATTAAAAAAAAAAGTATTATGTTCATGTCAGGCTCAAAAAACCAAAACGCTCTTGCGCTAGCCTATCGAGTTATGGGACCAGAAAGTCAATTCCATGTCGCAATCTCATTTTAGCGACGATCAATGTCAAAAACTTGACAAAAATGTAGGAAAATTACACTTATTTTGGACAGATTGAGACTGGCATTAGAAGGCGAATGTTGTCAAAACTATGGGAATTGCTGAATCAGCTCTAACCATAACCGAATCCTTGCAAGATAGGTAGCCAATAAACTAGAAGTCAGCCTGTATAAATTAAATGTATACAGGCTGACTTCTAGTTTATTATTATGCCTTTAGGCGTTTTTTATAAACATTCTTACCCACAAAAGCTAATATCCTATTTCTTGTTCCCTTTTTGTCTCAAAAATATGTTTCCATTTGGAATATTATACATTGTATTATAGCGTTTATATCTGTATTAACGGAACCGCAAATGTTTTACGTCGTAAAATTGACACTTTTACACCTACCCTTATCAGTATTTATGATGGCAGTTTATTTCAATAACCTTGGAGTTCAGCTTCCAAATATTGATGACTGAAACTTTATGTTTTACCAGAATACATAAAATATTTAATTTATGAGAAAACGTCTGGAAGCAAATTTCTCGAAGGACGATTTGAAAATTACTTAACCAAATAAGTAATGAACTTCAGCATTTTAACTTAATTCATTCGTTTATTTAAATTCCCCAAAGGAAATGACTAAATGGAAGCATCAACTACCCACTTATAAAATATCTGCTTAATTCCTTTGTTTTTGAACAGGCCAACAGACGAAACACAATTGAGATAATTGTAGAGTGGGTAGATTTATTTTACTCTTTCATGCATAAAGTAGACTGTAGAGGTAGGTATTATAATCTCGCCAATAGGTATAAAGGTAGGTCATAGGACCTACCATAGTACTAGGTGGTAAGTAGGGTTTATAGTAAGAGATAAGTAACCAGGTTCGTCGGATATAGTTGAAGTTAAGTAAGAAACCGATGGATATTTTCGAATTAAATTTAATTTGAGAAATGAACTATTTGTTTCCTATAATTTAAATTAAATTTTATTCAAAAACGTCCATTGGTTTTTTACTAAACTTCAACTATATCCGGCGACCCTGGTTACTTATTACTTTTGGTGACCGTACACGTACGTAATAAGAAGAGGGCAAGCCTATTGTCACTAACTAACCGAGAACTAAAATCTTGACTAAATTCATATTCGTTTATTTGTGTTCCACAAGGTAAAACAAGATGTTATCAAAAAGCTTAAAGCTAAGAGCCGTTGTAGACCCTGTTAAGGCACAGCAAAAGATATTGTTTGATACATAACTAACATATTTCTTAAAGTTAAAAATCTAAATCGTAGTAACTAAAACTTAAAAATTAAAATTATACATAAACTGAGCAATTCAATTCGGATAAAAAGTTAATAAAAATATCATAAATAATAATATAATTGGTCAACAGCCAACAGCCAACAGTCAACAGTCATGCTTGCGACCACTGGCATGCCAGTTCGTAACTCAAATACAAAGATATCACTAACTTAAAAGCACGAAGCAAAAGGAGTAAGTATGTAAGGATCGTAGCAGGTGGCGTTCTGTGGTTTCTGCCCACCCCCATGGGAAAAAAGCGTGAGTTTATGTATGTGTAAATCACTATATGGATGTAAACAGTGTTTACAGACGAACACAAGTACATCACCTGTCATGTTACAAATCAATTACCTACTGAGCGGTGTTTCAACATACCTTCGACATTGCGTTCGACATGGAGCCTTCACCATAAGGATTGACAGACAGTGATGCACGTCAACACACATTATTATGTTGTAAACCATGAAACCGAATTCCGTTACTTGCCTGTTTTGTTCAGGAGAGCAATTTTAGTAATTCCCTGTGGGAATTTCGAAAGTATCACCAGCTACATAAGAATAAATAGGTCAGGCTATACTAAAAATTAAAGCTTTTAACAACGTTGGTAGGAGGCCTGGTAAGGTACACTCCCGGGTAGAAACTCTTTGAACGTGATCCTTTACTTAATGTGTCAAAAATTGTAGTCATACTTTTTATTTTATGACGTATTTTCTTAATCCTGTAGATACAGTTATTCTGGTGTTATTACTTACAAAGTTAAGGTGTCTGTAATAGTATGTTGATGTAACTTATGTGGTTTCAAATGAAGACTTTAAACAAGTGATTTACAATTCCCGAACTTCATCCTGAAAATATAGTCTGCCTCGTGAAAGTCGCAACTAAGCCACGAGTACCTATTCACTTTCCAAACCAATTGCTCATGCGCATCACATGATATATGCGACGCATATCTAAATTTAAATATTCTATTTTAAGACCCACTTAACAATCAATTGCCACCCAGTGCGGTCATAAATTAATACAATTAACAGCAGGAAAGAATTATGGAGGAGAAAAAGGACGTACATTGATCTTAAAGTGTCATAAACTTCTATTACTAGTCATTGTATCCTTAACAGCATTTATTAAAGCTGCTGGTACAGTAACCGTTGTTTGGTTAGAGCCCTTGTGATCATGATTAAGTTTTATGGTTTTAATTAGTTAAACAAAGATGGTGGGAAGGGATACGGGAGTTGATTTAATTGTTGGGAATTTGCTGTGTCATGGTGTGCGGTTGCTAATTTGCGGTCGACCAATAATACCGTATTGCTGCGGTAAGAAAAGTAATGGTTGTAGAAAAGTTGTATGTTAGATAATTATAAAATCACCTTTGGCAACGCACTTACATTTCGAATGCGATAATTTAGGTAACACTGTCTTGTACGATATTTTACGGTAAAAACAAAACCTTTTCTTTCGTGTCGCGTAGTCGGGTAAAAAATTGAGATGACACGTCAATATCCCATTATTTATACCGTTTAAAACAAATGCAGTATGAAACTGCCATGTGATCCCAAAATTCAGTAAAATATCCTACTGATCATCAATTCATCAACGTGTGTACGGGGCGTGAAGGTAAAAATTTAACAACTTAATTTTCTATCACGGTAAATCAAGAAAATTACACGTGTGTGAAGCCGTGTGTACATTAACTTATTACCATAACTAAAAGGTAACATAATGTGCTAACTTCCATCTTGAACTAACAGTTTCGATGTCAAGACTCAAACATCAAAGAGCTAACAAGTAATACAAACACAATTTAAGTCTCATTACACACAGACGCTGCTCAAACTTACTAAAATATACATTAAAACTTAGATTTAGTACGCGTCTATAAATTATTCACTAATTAGACACAAGTTTTGGCCGTCAATTACACCAATTTTGATGCTCGTTTTAAGTATATAAGGAAGTATTAAAACTTGGTTTATAGTTATAGTAACGCCGTTCAATTAATCAGTTTATTACAATCTATTGGATATTTTACACATTTCGAGCGTGAACGCATTTTGTTAAGATTTAATCTGAAATTAATGTTGCGATTTAGAAAGTTTATGTTTACTAAAGATTGTCATAGTTCCGAACGATTAAGAATTTGTTTTGCGTTTTACCATGCAATTACAAAATAATATTGAAGAAATTGGGAGTAGGTACCAATTTAGTTTGGCATAATCAAATTGGTATTGTGTCTGGTGTAATCCTCTACCATTATTTTGATAGTTTATCGAAAAAAAATAGCTTTACAATTCCAAATTCATATTTCTACCCATTTATTTTCTTAATTTTGTATGAGTTAAACACAGCAGCCGAGAACGTCAAAAGGCGGTTAAATTTAATCCCCCGTTATGTTAATCCAGTCGCATTAAGGACGGGACTACTGTGTTAATAATTATGTATGTTAATCTTGTTGCAGGTACGTGTCCAGGCCATTCGACGGTAAAGTAATTATGAGGAGACCCTTTTTTATATAAATTTATGACATTTTTTATTTTTTCCGCTCTCTTTTAACAACAAAAAAACAACATTAGCATTAGCATTTTGTGTAAACAACATTAGCTATGCGGACGATATGGTGCTGCTGAGCGCCTCGGTCTGTGGCCTGTCTAAGCTGCTTGGCATTTGTGAGAAATATGCTCTCAGTCATGGTCTTCTCTATAACGCCAAGAAAAGTGAGTGTATGGTTTTTCGGGCCAGGGGTAAATGTCCAGATAGTATCCCTGGCATCAAGTTAAATAATGTACCGCTAAACAGGGTTGACACCTTCAAATACCTTGGGCATCTGGTAACCTCTGACCTAAAAGACGATTCAGACATAGAGCGGGAACGTAGGGCGTTGTCTGTTAGAGCGAACATGATAGCTCGCAGGTTTGCACGATGCTCGAAGGAAGTAAAAAAGACTCTTTTCAGAGCATATTGCACCTGTTTTTATTCGAGCGCCCTGTGGGCTAACTATACTCAAAGACAGTACAGCGCCCTACGAGTCCAATTCAACAATGCCTACAGGATGTTGATGGGGTTGCCCCGATACTGCAGCGCATCAGGGATGTTCGCTGAAGCTCATGTAGACTGTTTCTACACGGTGATGCGGAAGCGGTGCGCATCCTTGGTCCGTGGGGTGCGGGGCAGCGCCAACAGCATCCTCTCTATGATAGCGAGCAGGCTTGATTGTGCGTTTGTGAACCACTGCTGCAAGGTTTCGGCTGGGCCTGTCACCTTGCAGCAGTGACGTCACAATCTCTTTTCTGTTTTTGGTTTTATTTTTGTCTTCATACGTGTATTACTAACATAGTTTGTAAGTATATTGTTACTAACACTATGAGTCTTGTTGCTCGAAATAAAATTATTATTATTATTATTATTAACCTAGAAAATGGCATTAATGTAAGCTAAATGTTTGAGCGCTTATGGTCATACTCGGGTCAAAAGGTTAAAATTTATATCATAAAGCTATGAAGCTGAACATAAACTTGTAAAGAAAAACAACAAACGCTTTGTTAAAAAAAAAACACGTGTGGCACTCGGGGACTGCCGCGGTAAAGCTATTGCATAGCATTTTTTATCAACTTATGCAATTATATTTTTTTTATTTTTTTATTTATGCAGTATTATTTTTTCTTTGATATTAATTCAAGTACAGTCGTACCATATACATACACGTTAAGCGAACGCTCGGCCGAACTCCATGGTAGTCGGAGTGGGGGGTGTTAGGTTTTATTTTCGTTACGGAATTTCTTGATTCGGTCGCCGCGCTCAAAGCCCGCGATAAAAACTATGCAATAGCTTAATAAAAAAAAGTTAAACTAAGATTAGTGTAATCTTGGCCATTTTTGTGCGTTTTGAAAAAGCTTTAATTCCATTAAATCGAAATAAAATTAAAAAAAGACCAAACTCCACAATTAGCTTTCTTTTGTTACACGGGAGGCCCAACTTTACAACGGCGGAACAAAACGAAGTTTCACAGTATTTGATAAGATCCTAAGCCCGACAACAACCTATTCAGAAAGTTTCCCCTTTAGCGGAGCGATTATCAGTATGTTTTCTTATTAAAACTTAAAGCGGAAACAACTTACCTGTTGTCTTCACTCAAGTTTAGCGTTAAATACTAGTTAAGGTAAATGAGTGGAGTCGGATATAATTGTGGTAGAAAAATGTTATGGCTTGAGATATCTCATATCTTAACTTAACTTACGGTTCCTGAAAGTTTATTGAATTTAATCGGTAGGCAAATCTTATATCAAGTGATTTGATTGGTTGTTGTTATTTAAACGATGTTTATTTTTACATACATCTATTATGAAATAATCTTACAATTATTTGAATACAATTCTAACTTCAACGCTTCATTAGTGACTTTGTGGAATGACATCATGTTGACAGGACTGTAGTCCTGTCAACACCTATCCTGTTTACAAATTAGACAAAGACAAATGAATAAAGACAGTGTATTGTCTTTATTAACAATCTAATTTGTAAACATTATTGTTATTGATTAAACATGACTCAATTACTTATTTTTAAAAGTGTAACCGTAGAGTTTCTTACCGGCTCTTCGCCATAGGAAACCACCAATTGGTACCGTGCGTCTATATGGGTAATAAAATATTATGAACTCCATTTTAAAACAACCAATTACAACAGCCAATTATATTATGATCTTAGCGTAGATTTACTTAGCAGAAACTTAATCAGGCATTCAGAAACCGTTTGAAACTACAGTCTTCACAATCTGGTTCATACTGTATAATTACGTTTTTGCAGTACCTATACAAGATGTCTCTGAAAGTATGGATCAAATTGAATAGAAGCGTGGACAAGTACATTTCCAAACTTCTTAACCCTGAGAATGTCGGTGCATTTTTTTGGGTTCAAAGTTATGACCAATTTTTGTTTTTTTCAATCGCTACGCATAGTGCCCAAAGAAAACAATAAAAAAAAAACTGTCAAGGCTTTCAACTTAATTTTCTTTTTCAGAACGTTGTAGAAGAGTAGGCCTTTCCTATAGTAATACTTTTACGCAGCTAGAAAACATGTGTTCAATAAGAAAAATTTTTAGTGCAAGGGCTTCCGTTTGGCAAAAATGTTACTCAATTTTAGGGTGTTTTAATGGGAAAAAGTTACATTAGCGAAAGTTGTCCACGTATTAGAAAAACTTCCCCAAGCCAAAGAGATTCTTTGGAGGTATGAAGCAAGAAGTTATGTAAAACGTCCTAAAAATATATATATATATGGCCCTGATAGTTCTTTTTTAAGATATTTTTCTTTGACGTCTATGCGAAGTGATTGAAGAAAACAAAAATTGGTCACAACTTTGGAACCGTAAAAAATTGCACCGACATCCTCAGAGTTAAAAAGTTTGGAAATCACAATGAAAAATTACGCACTAACGTAAACAACGATATTTAACACCAAAAATAAAATTCGTTTCCCAGCAATTATTTTTGTGGTATGTTACTTAGTTTGATGTACAGAATGCTAGTTGATGGCTTTGTAATGCCTCTTTTTACACCCTGTATGCACTCCTTTGAACACAATAACAAAACTTCTCCAGTCCACATTCGATTTTTCTAGAATAGGTCACCGTTTTAATAATCATATACGTACCTATAAAATAAAGGTCAAATTCTCGATTGTTGTTCTGTAATATCACGTTTGGTATATGACTGTCAAAACAGCGTCGGAGCTTGAGTAATGGCGGCTACAGATCAAGATGAACCTTTGAAATGTCAGAATGAACTGGTGAAGACTTTATCTGTGTCTGAATAAAGCTGGCCTTAGCTTGGGAGTGATTTTAGATGTTACATATCCAACTTGTTAACTGTTTAGGCCTTAACACACTAGAGGATTGGCGCCAACATCAACGTTGCAAGTAACATTAGCATGTTCAGGTGCGGGATACATGGCCCGATCTTTTATACACGGTAGTTTAAACAGTGTATACAGGGTTATTGGTTATTTGTCGGCAATCCATTAAAGGGAGGTCATTTGCAACAAAATTACCCCTGATGACCGGGTCTATGCAAATGTCAACCATTTTCGATTAATTAGATTTTTTTTTTTACGGAACACAACTTTGATAAATTATTAAAAAGAACAATTAATGTTTCTTTTTTTACTATTATTATCTGGTTCTACTTCAATACATAATAATCAATCATAAAATGACAGTTATCTTTAATAGTTTTACAAATCCAGATACCAGATATCATTAAAAAAATGTAAAATGTCAAATTACTCGAAAATGGTTGACCTTTGCATAGGGGTGGGTCTTCAGGGGACATTCGGTTGCAAATGACCTCTACTACACGGATTGCCGACATATCACCAATAACCCTGTATACCCTGCGCAGGTGTCTGAACTTGTGCATTACATGCATCGTATTCATATACAAGCACTTAACGCGCGAATGACTGCGCAAGACGCGTCGCTTGCGCCGACACGGAAAGTTTGTGTATAAAAAACGCGATCTGTTGGCCAAAGAGTTCGCAACATCTAGCTTTTGTTTGCCTAGCCTACAATATTCGCGCTCCAGTTGCGCCTCCGTAATGTTCACGTACTAACCTGTGACGTCATAATCGTCAAAGATACGCGACATTATGATGTGTGCGTTGCACAGCCGTGTTACTTCACTAAGAAAGCGTCAGTTACCGCAACTGTAAGAAGGCTTTTAGCAGGATTAAAAGCCGAGCTGGATTTAATTTAAACAGTATTTGCGCAGTCCCCATACTACGCGGCTTTTATGAAAGATAGATGTAATTTCTCATTCATGTTCCTCTCCAAATTGTAGATTTAACTTATTACGAAACTGTGACGAAGCTGTTTCTCTTTTAAATAAAGTTATGTTTTTTAAAATTGCTAATTTAAATACTGTAACGTTCGCTCTCTTGAGATCTCTAAAATTTAGAAAGTTTTCAGAACTTAGTAGCTTTTAGAATTATAAAGTTCCAGATACAAGTTGTAATTTGAGTTTTCTCTACCTCGTTTTCTGTTCCTGAACTGGATATTTCTGCTGTAATACCAGCATATTATTATCCCACTGCTGGGCAAAAGCCTGTTCTCGTACAGAGAAGGCACGAGCATTGATCACCACGCTTGCTCAAGACTGGTTAATACTGCTACTATGATTCGCGTTAATACCAGATCTTATTAAAACAGTAATATATAATACACATACACACATTATTAATAAAAACAGTGTTACAAGTGAAACAAAAGCTCCTACTAAGCTTACCTTCCTATTTACTATTAACTCACAAAGGGCGTCATCTGCTCGCATTGGGGAACAAAAGACTAGCGTCTATGTCTGAGGGGATGTTTCTATAGATAACGATATCGACACACGATACTGTTATGAAGAAATGTTTTAGAAACTCATAGGAGTAATGTTAGTTATCTTTTGTTTTATTATTTTGCTTTTGATACATTTTCCTAACACCTGCAGAAATGAGTGTATCTGTAGGTACAGAATAGTTCTCATTTGCACAGAAGCATTTTTATGTACCTATGTAAGTAAGCGCATAATATGTATTTTATTTGGTTTGTAAAACTGTAAAATTAAGATTATCAGAAGCAGGTGCGGTATATACTGAAGTGTTTTTTTTTACATATTTCTATCACTATTTTTGTGTGTCTGATCATCCATAGCGGTTCTTTTTGATTTTCTTGACAATGCTTTTTCTACAAAATAAATATGAAGCCTTGTGAACGTTCTCAAAAAATAAGTTTTTAAAACAAAGTGCACCTAGATAACGGTATGCCACCCGTTCCCCGCTCCTATCCAGGTCATCTCCAGTATAATATGAAGCCATAAATTTCTCAGCTGGTCAGGAGAGTGTTATCACCTTCATAGCACCTACCTCCTCACGGAATTCATGAGACACAGACAATGGTTATTGTCGCCTGCTCACCGTGATATAAAGCGACCATTACTTACATTTTGGGGAATATTATAGAGACGTCCTGAATATAGTGTGCGATAATTTAGGAATTGTATGATAAACTGAAGTAACTCAGGTTAATAGAGGTAGGCAATTAAATGATTATGCTGGTGTAAATATCAGTTTAGATGAAACTCAAGTAGAAAACAATACTGAAGTACAAACGGAGGAAAATATTGGTATGAATAAGCTATGCTACAGAAACGGACGAAATCAGCTGTCATATTTCGTTCATGGCAACGAATGATAGGCTCAAAACGGCTATCGGCTGTACAACTGTCTATGTTGCATTTGAAATGGTGATCACCCGTGCAGTACCACCAATTATCAGTATCGGAGATAACATTGTATTATTTTTATTATCGTTTGCACTAAGAGCGTATTACTTGTTAAAATTTTGGAAACATCATCTACTTTTCAATATTTGTAAATATGTGAGCACCATGTATCTATCACATAATTAATTTAACTGCCTTTGCATTATATTTAATTATTTTTACCTATTGTGGTATAGTAATTTTATTCTAGGTGCATCGTCTTCACATATGATTACATAATTAATGTGAACTTACATAATATTGTAAAATATTTTAAAAGAGTAACGGTGGAGTTTCTTGCCCATTCTTCTCCATACGAAACTACCTTTTGGAAGGGGCAACTAGAATCAATTCTATTTTTTTGTAAATTTTGACGTTCAAAAGTGCCTTTTATGTGCCTATTTGAAATAAATGATTTGACTTTGACTTTGACGTCAATTGGTACCTTGTTGGTGTGCAACATAAACGCAACGAGTTTTTATAACGAAAATTGTCGTCTTAATATATCTTGAATGTAACAAATTATAAAAAGTAAGTCTAGTCGCGAGTAGATTCTAGCGTGTCAAAGTTTCATTCTACATTCCCAAGTTGAAGGTCGGTTGAGATACTGTCTCCTGCAAAACAGGTTCACGATTCCTATGTTGAATGCCAAGGCTATAATACATTCCTCTCGACCAATCGAGATTTTACCGAGTGATTCATAAATAAACTCCCACAAATTCCCTGGCTTGGCGTTTAGCGGCTAAAATGTGAGGAATTTTTATCAGACATACCTGCAAGGAAGACGACCCCGCATGAATTATGCACTTGATGAAACATTACACGAGCGTTCTGACCGGGTTCAATAACCCATCTACATATATGGAAGAGATGACAATATAAAAGTCTGGTACTTATAAATGTGCGGGCTTCGTCCGCATTGTGCGCCGAGAATGGAGTATGCATATTTTTCTAGTCTAGATACTGTTGCTGAATGATTTCATATTTTCTGTTGAGTGTTATTCGATTTCATCCTTCTGTTGTCCGGATTTATTTCCGTTCGATTCGTTTGCTGAAAGTGGTTTTGCTTTGACAAGTTGCTGCACAACATCTTTAACTTTACAGTCTTTGATTTCTTCAATCGCTTTAAAACCATCCATCGTTTAGTGGTCTTAATCCTTCTTTCCTTTAGTCTAGGAATAAGTGCTGGTTTCTATTTCCCTCAACACAACGCTTTCCAACTCAATAAAGGCGAAAAACTCCAATAACAAGGTTACTGTTCGGATACATCAAACACTAAAAGGATTACGTCGTCCATAGCATAGAAAATAAAAATTGATGTGGGGGTGCTTAAAAACGTATCAGTCAAAAACTAGACTGAATAAAAACTGGATGTAATCCCATAAGTGAGCTAGGGAGCTTGGTTATCGTCGTGAATGGAGTCGGTATAGTCCTTCTAAGACTCGACGTGACAAATTGCTCGCGTATCGCTTTTCATCGGACACTTTTTATTCCGTGTGAATTTTCCGCGGGAATATTTTTCTGTAGTGAACGGCCATGACAAATGTTTGTAGGTATCTTGAGTTTGGAAGTTAAATTATGTTTATTTTCTTGGAATTTATTGGTGATGTAGATCTTTTTTTGTTACATAAAGCAAACACTCACAAAATGAAAACATAAAAACATAGGATCTTTTAGGTTAGTCCTGATAAAATTGATATTCCTTTTATTACTGTTGTTCTTTAAGGCGATAGTCAAGTAAAACCTACACTTTAGCAGTGGTTTTGGACCCGATTCATCAATCTAGGTTATAAAATTGTACTAAAATAAAAAAGTTAGGGTTCGGTTCTGTTTTGTTGCCACCATAAACCGAAGAAACTGAACATATAACATTTTTATTAAAGAATTACATCTTCCTTCCTTCTAGATAAACATAACACGCATCAACGTCCCTTATTTGCGTAATATTTGCGATTTCGTTGAAACATGCTGCACGCTATCCCAATAAAACTTTTATTGGTTCCGATTAGAATTCTCTTTTACGATTTTGTTTCAGATTATACCTGGTGTGTACTGCACGAAATTATGTAAAATTTCACCCAACTTGTACAGCTTTGAAGGGCTTATAAGTTCTTAATATGCATTAAACCGTTTTACATATTTATCACCTGAAAATACAGTTAGGATACAAAGATTCGGGGCAATCTCAACACCCACTTACTGAACCCTCCGATCTACTCAATTCACTTCACCGTCCTATGTTTTACTAAGCCTTACAAACACGCCCAAGCCTTTTAGCATCTCGCGCCGATCCATTCGTTGTATCCCTAATCCAATTCAAATACTGACCACATCATTAATCCTCTACAATATCGCACCCTCAAAAAGCTTCGTCTTCGATATTTCAACGGGAACTATTTATATTTCTGGAGCGGTGTAACAAAGGCGCGGGCCATAAATAAAGGTCCCCACTCTACCCCTGGGGATACCGCCTTACTGCCTTTGATACGGTCCCTTTTCTTATTTTGATGCGGTCTAATGTAACTGACTCCTCTGTGTATCACTCGCTTTGTACGCACTTCATAAATCATTACCTGTTCGTGAGAGTTGTGCGAGTTCCTGAGTGGCAGGTTGTCTGCGAACATCTGTTAATGTAGTGTTAGACATTATAGATGAAAATGTTGTTGGCATCTTTAGGTGTAGTCAAATTGAAGGAGATGGTATTGGACATAATGATAAGAGAATAGAAGATAGTTCAATGGCTAGTGATAATGACACTAATTTAAATCAAAGAGTTAAAGAGAATCATAGTTTATCTACAAAAACAGAAAATACTGTTCTAAAAATACTTTGGATAGGAACAATAACAACAAACTAACCAGTTTATTAAATTAGGTACTAGTATCAACACGAATATAGTAGATATACATTTCACGAAGTCGTTTGTAAGGTTTCAGTTCCCGTATCAATTACACATGAGGAAATTGCTAAAGGTTACAGCTAACTATTATTAATAGTTAAGTTGGAGTACCAAGTCCTGACACACACGTCTGGTGGACCCAGAGCAACTAATTTAACTTCAATTTATTGCATGCGACTAGCGAACTCTCAAAGCGGCACCAATGTTTATGATTGGGAGCCGTCAGTTCAGTTGTAGGTTCCATGCGCTCGTCATATCTTAGCCAAGTCGTTAGTAAGAACTTCTCTAGGATATCCACATATGATTTGCAGTACAAGTTCGCGCAAGTTGTATTTAGTTTATCGAGTTCGTAACTTAGGTTTCAGTTTCCATGTAAACATTACCCTCACATGAGTTAGTGAAATGTGTTAGATATTGATCCTGAAAAGCAGTATTTATAGGCATGCTGTAAGCTGATTCAATATTATTTTGTGGGAAAGATATTGAACTGCGTATCCATCGCATTCAAGAAACAATTTTAAAAGAGCAGCCGACTCGAACGCTCCTGTCCAGATTATTGGTTCACTTAACTCTGAAAGCGCAGCATCCAGATAACGCGGTACAAAAATAAGTCTGGCTTAAGTTTGCCTTGAGTGTTCTGATAACGGCAGAGATATACAAGACTTGACAGCCAAAGTACAAGTCAAGGACCAAAAAGTAAAAAAGTTAACTACCAACAGCGGTGCCACTTTTGTGGAGCTGTACACAAAAACAAATCTCGAAACTGTAACGTTGTTTTGCAGTTACTGTATAGTACTTTTCGTATAAATTAAACTCGGCTTCATTCGCCTGTTTAATGAACAGTGTAGCTTCGCTAAAACTTTGCGAGCGAGATAATACATTATGTCGGCTTGTCGGCACAAATAGGAGAACCGCTTGACTTTATTCAGTTGCGCACAACATAACATTGAAAATGTGGCCGAAGTTAATTCATTAACTCTTTATAATGACAATATGTGAGGTTAACAGTTTGCCAACTTTAAGTGCACGACAAATGGGAACTGTTTTAGATGAATCGATATTCCTGACGAAAATCGGAAAAGTTTTGCTTACTATTGTTCAAACCATGAATACAAACGCGGTTACCGTTAATAAAGCTCAACTTATATTAGTCCTGCCCTTGTTTTTTGCGCACAATTTAAGCGAGCAATTTCCCAGTACCCTTTGTTCAACTAATTGGTGAATGAAACTTTGCAGGATTAGGTTTATAATACTGATTCAGCGGGGACCTCAGACACAGCTGAGTTCTATTTTCACTTTACAAGTACCATAAATCATGTTTGGGTAAAATTAACTTATAATTACTTAAGTATTACAAGATAACTAGGAAATTTTGGAAAGATTAGTTCAACCGAGAAACGAAGAGAAAAGTTTTGTTACTCAGCTTAAACTTGAGAGCCTGGAGACCAATTTGCGGAACTTACACAATGCAACATTTTTGTTAGCGCGCGCGCAGGCGACGCGGAGGTAAGGGTGGAAGCGAGACAAAACGCAAAACACTGAATATTATTGTGTAATATGGGTAGGTACCTACATTGTTTATGAACGCACAGCAATGCCTATAAATTAATAAATGTTTATGTTATTTAATAATATTTTTTCATATAATTGGTTGTTTATGTGGTTGCTTTGTATTCTTAGGGCTTACTGTTCGTTTTATTTTATTTTGTTACATATTGTCCAATCATTAAACCTCACTTGGTTTCCGTACGTCATATTTGAGTAACCACTGCTGTGGGTGCTGTGGGTCCCCCATAGCACAGCATCATGCTGAGTGGGGGCCTTTTTGTCACAGTCATGACGTGCAGCTATCGACTATTTCTGTTTTATGCTCGTGATTATAGATCTATTTTGTTTGTTTTTATCTTATATTGTTACCAGTGCTAGTTTCTGTGACAAATAAACCTATTTTTCTTTCTTTCTCTCTTTCTGTACTTTCAGAATGTCTACATGGAATTTGCTATAATCACTTAGAATAAAGACCTACATAAAATTAGAAACCAATAACCATTAAGATTTGGAGTAAGTTTATAGATTTAGTTAAAAGCTTATCAATTTAAAGAGAAAAAAACTCAAATGAGAAATGTGATCAATACGTTACATAAGGAACAAAAGAAACAGCGCGATATTGATAGTTATTTTGATTCCTGCAAACAGGAGTCTTACTCCCGAAAACGATTCGAGTCTGATTTTGTTTTCAATTCGAACTCGTTTTTGATCCGAACTCGATTTAAAACCTCACTCCCGAACCAATTCGAATCGTAAACCAAGATCGACGTATGTTCGAGTATTATCAGCGTCATTAGGCGTATCCGGCGGATTACGTCACCGTCAAGTGCCATGTCTTTGGTTAGTAACTTTTCAGTGGTCGAATGTTTTTATTTCTCTATCACTTTCCCATGTAAAAAACGATACCCTAGTGCTTTCTTTACACTTATCAAACATAAACTTATGAAAAAATATATGATTTATAATTATTTACCAACGCAACCTAACATACCCGGGATGTGGAACTTTTCATAAAATATGTAATAAGCATTGCAATATAAGTAGGTAAATTGTTATTATAATCATGTTGTCACATATAAAAATATTGTAAGCAACACATTGTATCCACCTACTTTCTTTTAATAGTATTTCTTTCTTCGGCTGATTAGGAGAACTTGATATATTTCGTCAATATATCTTTGTGGTTTAATGCTTTGGTAACCTCCCCTATAGCTTTTGACACTGACTGCTGAGAAATATTGCAGTTATTAACACTAAAAACCCTCACTCGATATGCATAAAGTAGCTTTTTTGCTATCGTGTAATTTGACGTATAATTCGATCCTACAACTCGATTTATTTACAGTCAAATAGCGTGTGGAGTACGAACTTTTCGATCCTAACGAATCGAGTCGATCGAAATTAGTTTCGCTTCGATCCACCGCACGATCGTGCGCTAGTGTCGGATTCAAGAGTATGGATCGACGTTTAATTCGAATCGAATTCGATTGATTCAGAACTCGAAGCTGTCGGGAGTAAGGCCCCAGTGCAAACCTTAGATATAGTAGTGCGAATTTCGGAATTCGAAATGCCGAATCCCATACCAACAAATCGGATTTCACAGAAACAGCGTCAATCCGTTTGTACGGAGTTCGCTGCTAAAATACACGTTATTGGATTTTGATGATCTGTATATAAACCCAGAAATGCTAGCTCTCATCAACATCGTGTGATTGTGTATTTCACTGCCGTATAAATACGTCAATAATTCAGACTTCCGAGTTTGTGGCAGGCGGTTATAAATTAAGCGTACCGCAAGGATCACGTATAGCCCTATAGCATATTAGCTTTTGCCCGCGGCTTCGCTTGCGTAAAGGTCGGAAATTATCTCACAGGAACATACTATCGGGATTCAAAGTATCCTATGTACCAAGGTCATGACCTATATTGTATATGCCTTTCATCTAAATCTGTTCAGTCGTTAAGGCATGCAAATGTAACAGACAGACAGGCAGATAATAAATTCAAATAGT
Organism: Dryobotodes eremita; assembly: GCA_917490735.1. Lineage (NCBI taxonomy): Eukaryota > Metazoa > Arthropoda > Insecta > Lepidoptera > Noctuidae > Dryobotodes > Dryobotodes eremita. Next base: position 12,915,646 of record OU823258.1, on the reverse strand, counting down.
CTTGTTAGGGATCCGTACCACAAATTGATAAACTGGAACCCTTATAGAATGACTTCGTTGTCTATCAAGACCCTTTTTCTCAAGAATGCGTGGAGGTATCAAGTTAATATAGGTATCAAAAACTTAGATCTTACGGTCCCTTGTAAAGAAAATCAAACTTCCAAGTCAACGCAATAAAAAAATACGGCCATTTATGCCGCATATTTTGATACTTGCAAATAAACCAAAGCATATATGGTACTTCCCGTTGCCCTAGCAGCATAATTTGGGCGAGAATCGGATATCTATGGTTTAAACGATGAAACTACTACCAACAAAATCCTACTTATTAGCATAATTACAGAAATAGAAATACCATATTCTGGTAAGTATGGTAACTCCATAGCTACCGTCCGAGTTTCTACGTTTAGATATTGCAAATAATTGCGTTTTGATAGTCAGATTTAATAAATTATTAGATTTTTATTTTTTATTTGTGTAACTTAGTAAAAAAAAGCTAATGCATTCAAAGTAAACCCCTGTAACTGTTTCAAATAATGTCTATATTTTCATGAACGTTTCTGAAATTAAGCGACATCAAAACTGCCATTGTTCTTTGAATTTTTATATCTGTAACTTAAGAAATGCTGGGTTTCCCATACAAACTTTAATTCACTATATCACCGTCTTAAGGATCATTTTTGAGACAATAAGTAGCCTATGTTCTTCCCTAGGATGCCATCTATCTCCTTGCCAAATAGTGAAATCCGTGCAGAGGGTTAGGCGTGAAAAGGTAACATATAGACAGACAGAGTTACTTCCGAATTTATAATATTAGTATGTAGTACGAATAGTGTTAGTCTTTAATATAAAGACTCCCACAGACAGGCGCGACGCGACAGCGCTACATAAAGGCGCCGCTCGTCGCGCGGCACGCTGTGCCTTTGTGTCGGGCGTCGCGTCGCGCCAGTGTGAACGAGCCTTCATACTCAAACTTATTTGTTTAGAATTGTCTCATAAGACATTCAAGTAGTTATATTTTAAAAGGTAAGTCCAAGCTAGTTTTTTTTTGACACGACCCTGTTTGAAATTTTAAGGCCTGCACTAATAGACCTCAATCTAACCATTTAACAAATACTTTTTTGATGATTCTCAATTATTACTAAAACTTTGAATAGATTGGTAGAACTATATTTCCACCACGTTAAAGTGTGAACGGGACAATTTTTGTTGTAGCCTTTTAGAGTGTAGTGCAGTTTCGAAATTCTAACCAGTTTTAACGTTGGTTGAGAGCGGTGAGTGCTGATAACAGTAACCTAGCCGGCAATTTATTGACTCCAGCTCGCACCCCTGGGCCCTACTTACGTGAATTTCGGGTTTTGAATTTATATTTGCCAACCAAATATTACAGAGAAGATATTTTCTACAACGCACTAAACCGTGTTCCCGTTAGGGCATTGGGGAGTTTTATTTATAGCCAAACCATTTCTATAATGGGCAAAAGAATATGAAAGAAAATCCAGATGAATGAAAAAGCTTAATGCGTTATCAAATGTGTTTATAGATTTTTCGGCTAAACATTAAAAGAAAATCTCACTAAAAATGTATGCTGTTTGTAGAAAACTAAATTATACAACGGTACATGTTTCACAATGTACTTCAGTTACAAAGAATATGAATAACATCAAATAGAAAATCAACGCTTGCTTGGGCATTGGGGAGTTTTATTTATAGCAAAACCATTTCTATAATAGGCAAAAGAATATGAAAGAAAATCCAGATGAATGAAAAAGCTTAATACGTTATCAAATGTGTTTATAGATTTTTCGGCTACACATTAAGGGTTTATTCATAAACGTTGCTTAAATGACGTTTAAACGTCAAAAATATATAGTTAAACAGTCGCTAATCATTACTTAACTTTAAGCAACGTTTATGAATAAACCCCTACATCTCACTAAAAATGTATGCTGTTTGTAGAAAACTAAATTATACAACGGTACACGTTTAACAATGTACTTCAGTTTCAAAGAATATGAATAGCATTAAATAGAAAATCAACTCCTGCTTTACAGGGGTTTCCCTTACCGCTCGTTTGTGAATATTTTAGTCTTCCTAGTTAGCTAGTAATATGGACATTTGTCGCATTTTAAATACCACACGATGCCTGATTGCCGGGAACGGGACCACCCTGTGCCGTCGTCTGTCATCAGTACTCGCCGTTTCATGCCACTTTGAACGCGTACACGACTCGGCTCATTTTCAATTTATGACTTAACGCCAGTTAATTTTGAAGCCGCCTGCATTTGTGTCCATTGCCTTTGCTGTTGCAGTTTTAGAATTCCCGCCTTTGTTTTCGTCGTTTTGTTCCTTTCATAGAAGATTGCTTACGTTGTTGAGTTGTTAATTATTTTTTACAAAGAAGTAGACGCATTAGCTGGTAACTTACTTATAGAGTTACGGTCGTCTTTGACTAAAATATTTGGCGTATGTATCCCTTATCAGATTTTTGTTTCAAGTGTTAGCCACTTGTATACAGGAAACTTTTTTGCAAATTTAAATGCGTTTACGACATATGGTAGCAATATTGTGGTCGACTTGTCTCTTAAATTCTGAACATGTGGACGAGTTGTATATCCATATAGATAAAGTATAGTAACCGAGTGTGTACGGTATGGTGAACTATTGAGTGTATTATTTTCGGCTGTTCTTTTTATTATGAATTATCAATTCCGTGATCTTCTTGGAAATTGAAATATGAAGAAATAAGTGACAGTGGACACTCATTAGAGTGACAGCAAAAGACCTATTGTCCGGCCGTCTAGAGAATGCGTTCTTGACACTTGTCAGTGCGACAATTACAGTAACTAATAAAGATCAAATTCGCCAAACACGTATTCGTTTGTATGAAACTGTCGGGTGTCAAGAACGCATTCTCTCGTCGGCTGGACTGTAGAGAATAGCGCACTTGTTTTTGTTGTTGTAAATAAACTCAATAGGATTTCGTGATTGGTATTTCAATTTACAAATTGCTCAGCTCATACTCTACGTTCCGAAACGCTTTCATTCTTTTATCGGTTTTCACGTAATTGTCATTAAATTCGTTATATGAAATTGTTGAAAAATGATTCTTTAGTAGTATCTAATGATACAAACGTATAGTTTCCGGCTATTGGACTCCTCTGCAAATAGTTGCGACATGGTATTCCCGTTGTTTGCACAATTAAAGTCCCCTCTGTAGCCATTCTTCTTCATTGCAATATCAGCAGTGTCCTGTCGTGTACAGATCAAAACATTTTTCTTTGGACACATCTTGTTTCGTCGGCGAACCCGCCGGGACAGGGCGCCGCGTGCAGGTAATAGCGTCTTACAACTTGCAGACGTCTAATTGATGTTGCAACTCGCAAAGGAATTTATCCACATAACTTCTACATTACCTTGCAGAATAAGGATTTTGTTTTGTAGCAATAAATAGGTTCGTTCCAAGATTTCTTGGATTTCTTAAACAAATTTCCTGCTTACTGAAACTGAAGCACTTTATTAATAAAACTACCCGTATGGTCGCAATTTACGAGCTGCAGAAATGAAAAAGCTTGCACACATGCCCGTAAAGTAAAGCAAATTATATCATAAATCAAGCATTCAGTGCTTGAGTTGTAGGAACAGGTAAGTTCCGCGAATTTAGCTAACAATAAGCTCTTAATCCTTATTCGAAGGAACTTGACACGTCGGCATCGAATCATGGAGCTTTTATTTCCAATTCGCTTCGATTAGGCACGTTTTTGCCCATTCCCTGTGGAGCACGCTTGTTCCCCAATGTTTGTTATTGTAACAAATGCCCAAACATAACGTTTGTTTTGGCTGGTGAGAACAAAGACCTTTAGCTTTTTCTTGGCACGAGGAACTTTAGTTTCGCTTGAAGTTTTTACGGTGTAAGCACTTGCATGCGATCGTTTATTAGTATAACACAACATTTTGAATTTATATGCTCTTTAACGTCGCTGAGTGTATGAAAAGGAATTAGTTCATTCCAAGAATAAGTTTTCTTTGTGTAAGTTAAGCAGGCAATATGAGTTTTCAACGCTTCGCTGAGTCCCCATAAAATTGCTGACTTTATCATAATCTCCTGGGCGGAAAAGAGTTCATTTCAAGCCGGGCTCCACAGTTCTATGCCAATTTAGGTCATTCTTGGTATCCTCGCGATGTCGGCTTTCGATTTAATCCTTTTTATCAGCGCCTATTTGAATTTCGCTTCTCGTGCCAAATAGTAAGGATCAGATAATGATGTGTTCGAAAATGCAAAGATGGAACATTTCCATGTATAAATTTTAGCATTTCGTACTAAATGTCAACAGCTTTAATTTAACACTTTTTCCTGAATTACTTACTAACTAAGCGACGAGATTGCATAACGCCATTTCTAAATCGATTAATTGGGACCCGTCGTCCGCATATCTACCATTTGTGCAAAATCTAGAGTTGATGCTTGGACAGCAGAACGACGATTTATGAGGTTCGAACATACTAACCAATGAATTTGAAGGTATTTTGAACGGTAGATAATTTACATAAACAGAGGTGCCAAAGCTTTATTGGTATTCAAAGAAAACACATTAAAATTTCCCGCAGTCAATAGAGCAAACAAAAAAGAAGATGAACAACTTTGGAACGTTTTCAGAGATTGAATGCGACATTTCTTTACCGTAGCGAGTGCTCGATTGTCCGAAACTTTTGATTTATGTGCATTTTGATAGTGCCACGGTGTTTGAATATAAACCTTACCATTTTACTTATAAAAGTTTATAATACACAATTATATAAGAGCATTTTTAAGCAGAAATTTTCAATTTATTAAAGAGCGGTCGATGTCGTGTACAAAATTTAAAAATATATACATTCTCTAGAAAATTTCCCCTTGATACCAATATAATAAAACTGTAAAAATAATAATTATAAAATTGAAGTGGGACGACGAAGCCATACGAGTGAGTTCATTGTGAGATTGGCTTTTACTATGGTTTCCCAATGTCGGCGCTGTTTTGTTCTATTCACTTGATATAATGTGATTTTGTAAATCACAGTAGTTGAGTTTGTGTGTACATTTTCATTGTATTATATAATACTAGCTTCTGCCCGCGATTTTGCCCGCGTGGTAGAGAAGTATACTATAAAATATACCCTATGGCACTTAGCAATAGTGTAGCTTTCTAACAGTGATTTTTCGAAATCGGATCTGTACTTCTAGACATTACCTCCTACATCGAAACTTACAAACTTTAGCTCTTTATAATATTAGTGTAGATTTAAAACAAACATAAAATGACGTTGCTATCTCTGGCAACTATCTCTGGCATTTGGCTTACTACCTACAGTCATTTTAATATCATACAAGTATTATGGGTATTTTGATACTAATCAAATTGAATTCGTGTAATGTAATTGGTATCTATTACGCCATTTCATTAGCTAAAGCTCTGGGCAAATTTAAATCGTTTAGTCCATCACAAATTGATTTTCTATCCTATTCGTTAGGAATTTCATACAATGGTCAGCTTTTAAATTAAACAGTGTCAATTGTGTTGTTAATTACAATCCAGCCGGTTAATATGATTGGTTACCATTTCGATCCGTTAGGTAATTTTGCAAAGACATTGCAGAGCTTCAATTTAATGATGAAGAATGGTTTCCAAAAGAACAACTTTCTATACAACAACAGCAAAATTAAATCGTACTTTACGTACTATCTAAAATCTTTGTGATTTCATATCTCTTAAAATAACTATGACAGATGTACTCATTATTTAACTACAACATAAAAGTGCTGTTTAAATCTTACGGAATAGTTTCCTGAAGATGGTAGATAACCTCTAAAACCTTTCACTGAACAGTGGTTTAATACACTTTCTCTCAAAAAATCTATTTGTTATACTAAACGAAACTAAGACAATGAAAGGGTAGCTTTTGTAGATCACGCCGAGCTTTACTTCATCTTGATAACGAAACTTATCGAAGACTAGCCTAGAAAGTAAGGCTTTTGTTTTAAAGGAGATGTCTTAAGTGGATAAAATGTAGCTTTGTTTGAGGCTTTTAATGAAGAGGTTTTCGTTATTCTTATCATTGAAAGCATCAATTTAATAGTTGATTAGTTCCCCTTACAAAACAGTTTTGTGGAATGAAAAAATCTTGGTTAAAACGCTTTTATGTCGGAAGCCGGTTCAATTTCATTCAATCTGTACATCGAACTAGTATTTGTGCTGAGTGTCCCAGATTTAATTCAATTATCTCATAACCAACTATTGCACACGCTTACTTTTCGCTTTCAATAAATAGTGAGAGATGTTATAGAGTTTAATTTAGAATGAATGTGTTTCAGGTGCAAATTGCGAGAAAAGTTTCGAATTTATAAAATCAGAAGGTCATTTTCCGTAATTAAAAACATTCATAACTTCGTCTAAATCTTATCTCATCGACAATCAATGTCAAAAACTTGCCAAAAATATAGCGAAATTAGAGGTATTTTTGATAGATAGAGAATGAGAATGAGATTAGGTTGCGAACTTCTTGGTGGCGAGCTTCTTAAAAATACGGGAATTGACCACCTGATTATTTTACGTTTTCCACATTCGTTCGTTTTCGTTTGTTCTAACATTTATTTAGGAAATAATTCCAAAGCCAAATCATCTGTGTAATGAAGTGTGTTCAATGGTGAATAGTTAGTAATCACTAATTGGGTTTCGTGGGGCTCATTAAGCGCACACCCAATGCTTTTGAAAGCTCAAATCCGTAAATTGTCCGTTCATTTTGCCAAAATAGTGGGGACTACGTGATTCGCGTTACAATGTCGGATGACAAAGACTGGTCTTTGTTAGAGTTGAGGAAATTGCATCTCTCAAAACCTATTTGAATGCGACATGAAGTAGCGTGGTCACGTCACCTAGTTAATCTATATCTTCTCTTCTTTCTATTACCAACTTGTTCCTAGTTTTCATGTTTCCTTTTGTTACCTTATTCCAACAAACATCGGCTAACTTACATTGTCAAGAAGCCTGACTCATTTTAAATGGAAGTCTTCTGTGATTCCAGGTAAGGTTCTCCACTAAGGTATTAAGTACTGTATTGTATTGCATAGTTTTTGCTTATCAATAGCTGGTGGAAAAATAATCTGTAACTGACAATAAATTATTATTAGTTAAGGGGAGGCAGTACTTTTTAACTTTCTTAAACCTCTGTAAAAGCCAAATGTTGGGCAAAAAAAAATTTAAATTGAACATGTTTATGTACATTGAAAACGTTTCTGTGTGAACACAGAAACGTGAATTATAATAATCGGCTCGATAAAATAAATCATAAAGATGACACTAAATCGCTATTTAAAACGTGTAACTTGAAGAAATTACATCATGAAACCCTGTAAAAGTTATATCAAAAGATAAGGCTTATTGTTTTTAGGGCCTGTTGTTGAGAATACATTTTATAATTGTTGTTATTATTAAAATATGAACAAAATCTACCAGCTCTAGCGCTCGCACTGGCCGGCCAGTGCCCGCCAAGACGTACGTCAAGAAACACCGTACCACAAGAGGGCCTTAACTTGACTGGTCGGTTAGATAAAGTCTACGCAATTCGAAATTCGAACTGCTTCAAAAAAGATTGTTTACGGTCCATCAGATGTCCGGAATCTCAAATTGGATTAAGATTGCCTTCAGATTGCGTAGCATCGTTCGTCAAAATTAATTGGTCTCCTGGAGAAAGGTCTGTTTTCGATTGTGCTTTCGCTAATAATGCGCAATCTCATCTTTGATCTGTTAACTTATTTTATCGCTAATTATATTTTTCTTTATAATTAGATACTTTCAAATACCAGCGCCAAAGACCAAGCAACACGGGCCATCGGTGGACCGGTTCGCCGGTGGCCCGTGTTGGTCTATGGCGCTGGCATTTTCAGTGGAACTAAAAGCTATGAAAACTTTTTACGGAATATTTAATGTATTTTTTTTTAATGCCAGACTTATTGTCCCACTGCCTCTTCTCATACCTACAGAGTTACAGAGAAGGCACGAGTATTGATCACCACGCTTGCTCAAGACGAGTTGGCGATTTCAGGCTTATATTAACCATAAGTCCAGGTTTCCTCACTATGTTTTTCCTTCACTGATTTCAGTAATGTCCAACACGTAGACCCAGTAAGTACATATGAATTGAAAAAGTCACATATTGTACTTGCCCGGATTTGAGCCGACAAACTTGCGCATGAGAGGCGAGCTCTCAAAATGTCGTGATAGCTCAGTGCTTTATCTCAATTAATATCTTTACGATAGAAAACTATCCTATTACTTCCGCATTAGCCAGAGCTTCATAAACTCCTAAGGGTACTACAAACTACATTTCTACTACAATATAATATCATCCGGTAGCAGGAAAACGGAATTCTTATTCGTTAATATACTTCAAAGTTTTTACTGTAACTTTCACGTTGAATACAATGAAAATCTCGGCGTACGAAACTATCATATTATAGCTTTTTTTAGGGTTCTGTTACTAAGGCTCCGCTGTCCGTCCGGCCGTCCGTCCGTCTGTCCATCCGTCCGTCCATCTGTCACAGGGCTGTATCTTTTGAACCGTAATAGGTAGACACTTGAAATTTTCACAGAGTGTGTGCTACTATAGCCGCTATAACAACAAAGAATAAAAATACAATTAATTTAAAAATTGAAAGGGTCCCCATACAAGAAACAAAAAAATATGTAGTGTTAAAGGGGATCTTTAGATGATCTCCCAGTCACTTTCTCCCTAGATGGCGGCACAGTCGCACATTCGGACATTTTTAATTTGTACGCCTAACTTAGACATCTTTGAGAGACAACTTTATTACATGCGTGAACAAACGGTGCTAGGGAACTCTTCGTGTGCGGGTCCGACTTGCACTTGGCCGCTTTTTTATACTCATTCTTTGTTGAATCTGTGACCAATTTTGATGTCATTATTAAAGTTTAATTTGACGAAGTTGATTCCCATGTTATCAGATGCACAGATGGGACAAAAACATGATGCGTTTGTCTATTAAGAACATCTTGGGTGGCTCTGACGAAAGCGGTCTGTTTTCCATAACCGGCTTTCCTGTCCCCTTCTGTTCCCGTATCGACGTCTTTCCTGTCTCATGTACAGTCAAGGACAAAAACATGTGTACCCTTGGCAAAGTTTAAAGGCGAGTTTGTCCTAGATTGTCGTGTCATTCGTTGAAATGTTTTACAGTTTACAAAATCCAGTGTGCAAATACGTTATCTGTACAACACCCTAATCAATAATTTGGGAGAAAATTGTAGCTGAGTTTCACTAAGTGCGTTCATATTTTTGCGCTTGACTATACCCGCTCCCCTTGCGGTGACACATGCAGAATTTTAATGGGGCAATGACAAATGAGCAATAAATCAACATGAAAGTTAAGATTTTGTTTATTTTACCTTTTATTGAGGGTTGCAGTTATGAATATTGGAGGCAGTTGTTTATCTTATTGAGAAGATTTTTACTACTGGTGATTGTAATAAATCGCAAGAATTTTCGCAGTAACAGTATTCTGTACTAAGGCAATTTATTACAATACGAAAGCTTAAATTCAGGTGGTTTGATTAAATTCTAACGACAAAATGGAACCCGCACAACACAACCTCTAAAGCTAAAGTGCTATATATTTCTTTTTTTTTGGTATGAAGAGTTAATTAAGTCATTATGATTAATGCATGCACGAGACTGTTTAAAGCAGCACCTGATAATATATTACGGAGGGTCCACATACTCATCACGCCACAATATTACGGAGGGTCCACACTCTCATCACGCCACAAATATTAAAACACATCGGTTTTAATTACTAGCCGTACAAATATGCAAAATAAATCCTGGAACGCAAATATGAACGCATGTGCGCTTTCGAGCTTCGACGTTATTTACGCCCACTCATAAGAAATGTGTGTAAATAACAATATAGGTAACGGAGGGTGCCCGGACACGGTGATCTATATGCAAATGTTATAACCCGCTTATTATATTTTCCGGACGGAGAACAGTAAGCCGTGGAACAGCCAGCGATACTCCATCAAAATTTATTGAGGATTCCGTGTGCGCTCAGCTTTACAATCTATTCGTACCCCGGTGTGCCTGTGGTTTTATGAAAAACATGTTTTTCCGGGGATGTCCCAATTTGTTTAAATTGATTGATGGTGTCCCGATGGCTGTTTAGATTATAAAACACAATATTGAAGCTCCTGCTTTTGAGAATTTTGACACGTGTTTTGCATGCCTAGAAAATATGGTCGTTTTATAAAATAGGTTGCAAAAATAGGTGGGGGCAAACGCTTTTTCGCATTTTATTGATATAAAGTTGTAGTAAAATCTCTTTGGCTATACTGCTGGTATCTGGCTGGTTTTGATATCATTAATACCAATTAAAAGAAGAAAAGTAAAAAGTAAAAACGATTTGCCGCCATTTTTTTTTTGTTATTTGTCCGCCAAAATGAGTGAATCTAACGAGGAAATTCGATAAATTTTAAAGTTTTATTACAAAAAGGGAAAAAGGCGACACAAGCCGCGAAAAAAACATGTGACTTTTATGAACTTAACGCAGTATCAGTAAAAGTAGCACAAAATTGGTTCAAGCGTTTTCAGTTCGGGAATTTTGATGGCAGCTGCAAGCATGCTGCTCGCTTTGGTCGCTCTGTTACGGATAAATACGATGCCATTTTTAAAAAGGTGGAGTAAGATCGGATATTTAGTACTTACGACATAACTGAAGAATTAGGGGTTGACCACAAAACAGTTTTGACCCATTTGAAAAAGTCTGGGTATACAAAAAAGCTCGATAAATGGGTGCCACACGTGAGCTAGAACTTTTTCCCCGACCTATTATTTAGTCTGCAGTCTAATCATATTTTTGTTCTCTACGCGTGTGGCTTAATGAACGTTGGGCGTTGAGAGTTGAGCCCGAAAAAAACTATGGTTTATCGCGAATGTTCTAGAAATAGTATCAACTATTCATAATTTTTTGTTAATTACTTAGAAACACTGAACAAAGGGCCAGATCTTAATATCCAAGAATAAGTAACCTAATAATGTTTTAAAATATGACTAATAATTTAGACCACAAAAATAATTATCTTCCTTAATAAATGTGGAAAAATGTAATTAGTAGGTACAAAACAAAATTAGTACCTACTTGACTAATTATATGAAAAGGTTACTCGGTTCATCGGTGGTCGTATCGGTTATTTCGATACACAACAGCGATGCGTGATTTCCCTTCACTACTTCCAAAGGTATTTATTTGTTGTACGAATTCCACATTCAAATTAAATACACTCGAACATCAAAGAGTCCTCATACGGTTGCGAATTTCCGATTATACGGTTCACTTATTAGACATTACATGCGGAAATGTGCCATTTAATTTCATTCTTCTACGTCATTTGCACAGATAATTAATTGAACGATAAATGTAAAGTAAATTTGAAATGCATTTCAATTTTCGTTATTGTTCTTTGATCTGCGTTTCGCGAGTGTAATCAAGATGTAAAATAAATAATTCTGATGCAATTTCTTCCTCTGTAGTGCTTTATGTTAATATTGACAACTTATTATTTTAATTGTAGAAAGTATTCAAGTCTTTACTTTATAGAAATTACCAGGAAATGAAAGGAAAACAAATAACTAGATGCATTACCCTCTTAAAAAATCTCAGACCATTCGTAAAACACCGTTACTATGCAAAACAAACAATTAGTAATAGAAAACGGCAATTATTAGTAAAATGGTAGGCAGTATAAAATAATTACGCTATTATAATCGAATAGGATATTGAAAAAATGAGGCGCGAAGTTTTGAATGGGCATCGAAAGCAACAATGGGAGAAAGCAAATTGCCGAGGGTAGGACAAAAGATGACCCGTCTATTTTTATGTCCCGCCGCCGTGAAAGCGTCTTGACGAATTAATCATGCCATGGTCGATCCGAGCCGATTCACTTTGCTACTCCTTCCGTTGTTGGGTTTATTTTGCAAACTGTGTGCGACTTTTAGTCGAGAAACATTCAGGTGTCTACAAAATTGGTCGCGTAAAAATGTGATTTCACCTCACTATTTTAATTTCACGCACCGATTTCAATGAGTCTTATCTTTGAACATTTGTATGAGAAATCGGACCATGTTATTACGCGAAATTAATACGTGCCCGATTCGACTTTATTATCTAGCTTCGAACGTAGTAATAATAGAAATTGCGAATTTGTTCTGCTCAACAATTTAGTCTGGTAATCGCAAACGTGCGCTATTCCTTAAATTCCCCCTAGTTTGGTACGCCCCTACCGGAATTCCTTATTCATTTGTGGCATTACATTAGGCGTATTGTCCCAAAATGAGACGTTGAAAGAAAATACAAATGGCGTCTTTTATTGAGTTTCCGGAATGTGTTGTGTTGTGAAATTGTTTGAAACGCTCGTTTTATGGGCTTTAAACGGAGCTATAGCAATTAAAAGACCCGATGAGGACTTGCTTTGGCGAGACAGGTGTAATTATGTACATGTACTACATACCTATAAGTATAGGACTGTCATTAACACTTTGTATATCTTATGCAAATTAACTTATATCTAAAGATCGAGGAAATAAAACAATGATTTAAATAATTAGACATTTGTCTCAGAAACTGTATTAAAAAGGTACTCTTTACTTTACTAATAAATATGTTAATAGCCTTAGCGATAAATTAACAAAACATCCTGATCGACCCGAGACCTAAATTATTTACATTCAACGGAAAGTAAGTAGGTATTATTTTTTATTTTCCGTTCAATGTGTTCTCAATGATATTTTAGTTCAGTTTTCGTCGGAAACGGCTCACAAACGTCTTTAACACACAATACTTTTTTATCGCTGTACCACTGAGGTATTGAATTTCTTTCTAGCACATTTTATATTTCTTGGGATTGATATTATGCATGTTTAAAAATAGCACAAAAATTTTAAAAACTATCGACTTATACGTTAGACATAGATTCCCAACCTTTTATGGATTACCCACCCCATTACAAGAAACAAAAATTCAAACGCCCCATTTACATGATAGTTAATTATACGAATTTTATTTATGTCTAATCACAAATAAATAAAAAATCTCTCTCTCTACCTACCGCCCCCACGAAAAGCTCCAGCGCCCACTAGGGGGCGGCACCGCCCCCGTTGGGAACTCGTAATCCCGTATAACTGTATCCCGAAAGATCGCAATCCCGAATCACTATATCCCGAATGAACACTATCTCGAATCACTATATCCCAAATGTACGCTATCCCAAATCATTTTATCCCGAATAAGTAACTGTATCCCGAAAAAACGTAATCTCGAATCACTTTATCCCGAATGCAATCGCGGAAAAAGATTGAAATAATTTATGAACGGTGGCGACGATTGTGTTATCCTGTTAGCTAAAATTAAAAAGTTTCTCACTGGAATGATTAATTACCTTATATCCCGAATGAACACTATCCCGAATCACTACATCCCAAATGTACGCTATGCCGAATCACTTTATCCCGAATGAGTAACTGTATCCCGAAAAAACCTAATCCCGAATCACTTTATCCCGAATGCAATCGCGTAAAAAGACTGAAATAATTTATGAATGGTGGCGACGATTGTGTTATCCTGTTAGATAAAATTAAAATGTTTCTCACTGGAATGATTAATTACCTGCGATTGTTAGCAATGGGTAACATAACTATATTACATTGAATACAGAAAAAGTTCTGCTATAGAGAAAAAAATAAAATCCTACTTGCCCATTTGACGGCACGGTTGGCGCAGTGGTTAAGCGATTGACTGCTGCGCTGCGTGTCGCGGGTTCGATTCCCGCACGGAACAAATATTTGTATGACCTACAAGTAGTTGTTCCGGGTCTGGCTGTTTGTGTATGTGAGTTTTAAATGTTTGTAAACGCACCCACAATACAGGAGAAATTCCTAGTGTGGGGCAACGTTTTTTAAAAAAAAAAAAAAAAAAAAAAAAAAAAAAATTATTTATCCTGAGCGAAAAGCCGACCTGATTGAAATGACTTCTGCGTCTGATTAAATATTCCAAATATTTCCGCTTTGATTCCGCACGGGAATGTAGAAAAATATTTTTTGGAAAATTTTCGATGAGACCCAACGGCGTTCTCTGAATATTTTTCTCCAGAGTGTTGTAGACTCGTACCTATTATCGATGTGGCCTGTATTTTAACGCTTTCGATTTCGGAGAAAACAGTAAAAAATATACCTAATAGGAAACATTTCAAGGAATCAATAAAATAAATAAGAACCTCATAATCGTAATGGCAAACTAGCATAAGCCTCGTTTAGAAAAGTAAATAATTCTAAAATTACGCCAATGTTTGCTATTAAATACTTATAAAGTCTTCGTTCGTCGTTCTAATTTTAATAAATTACTTTGACTTGTGACATATTTAGTTTATATTAAATATATGAAGATATTATTTAGATATCAATCTATCAACTCAGCTTATCGCAGTTCACTGCTGGACATAGGCCTCCACGGGGCTGCGCCACCACCCTGTCCTCCGCCTTCCGCATCCAGTCTGGCCCGTCCACCTTTTAAACGTCGTCGGCCTATCTAGCTGGGGGGCGTCCCACACCACACTACGCTTGACGATACGCGGTCTCCACTCTAGGAGTTGTCTGCTCCACCAGCCATCGGTCCTTCGAAAAACATGGCCAGCCCACTGCCATTTCAGCTTGCTTACTCTGCAAGCTATGTCGGTAACTTCGGTTCGTTTCCGAATAACTTCCTTTCTGATTTTATCTATCAAAGAAAAATAAACAATATATACCTATGTAACTGTGAGACTCATTTATAATACTTGTAACTGTTTTGGGACAAATAAACATTTTATATTTTCATTTTTCATTTCACATAACTACCTCTAATTAAACTAACAATACAAACTGGGGAGTATTTATACAAACTTGAGAGGCTTTATTTTGAATAAAATATTGATAATGGTAAGGAACATATTAATAGAAGCCACAAAACGTTCTTAATTGGATTCTATTCTGTCGCTAATAGTTTCCACGCTCCTTGTCCGTTATATTTAACTTACCTACATAACATTAGAAGAAAGAGAATGAGGCTTTATTTTGAATAAAAAATTGGAAATGTTAAGGAATATATTAATAGAAGTTACAAAACGTATTTAATTGGATTCTATTACGTCGCTAATAGTTTCCACGCTCCTTGTCCGTTATATTTAACTTACTTACCTACATAACATTAGAAGAAAGAGAATGAAAGGCGTTAATTAATTTGTCTGACAAATAAAGGTGGACTGCCTCGTTGGTCTAGTGGTCGCAAGCGCTACTGCTGATCCTGGGTTGGATTTCCGAGTCGGGCAAAGGTTAAGTATTAGGTTTTTCTTCCAGGAATTTCTTAGTGGCAGCCCGGGATCTGGATTTATGCCGGTTGATGGAAATAGGCTCGCATTACACGGGACTTAAACATAACTGGCGAAATGTGGGTGTACTATAGGATATACCTCTGAATGTAATTCCCTTCGGGGATTCCTGGCGTGAAGGAATGTAGAAATAAAGGTACTTACGCATAACAACAATAAAAAAAAAACGTTTTTTTTATCGTGTTCCTGCAAATTCTTGCATAAATAAGCATTATGCACTTGCTGATGTTCAATACTCTTTTACGAAATATTTGTAACATTGAAGCCAAAAAGCTAAATTGTTTGAAAATATCTACTCGAAAGAACTATTGATGAATCGAAAAAAAAACTCAGTTCCAATAACACCAGTTGAATGTGAAGTGTCAATATAGAAATCTAAAAATTGATATGGCCGTATTTTTTATGCGGCCATTTTATTGTTTCTATTGATTTATACGATTTGGGACGGTAACAATATCTTTATTTTTAACTGTAGTCAATAAAATGGCATTGTCCTTTCAGTATTTATTAGTGACGTAGAAAAACTCTTTACGTATAATTTACATAACTGCTTCATTTTGTGTTTCTTCAATTTCCCTTTATTTAGTTAAAAGAAAATCGTCTTATCGTCATTTTAAGCGGTTTTTAGAAATCGCAATTAGATTTTATTTGTGCCGCACCAGAATCTTGTACGTGCTTTACATACCCAAATCTTATCAGTGCAAACACCAAAATGTAGAACAACCATTTCAATAGAATTGATTCTACACCAAAACACCAAAAAGTCAAGACCGAAACATGAAAAAATATGCTACCCATTTCTCATCCACCTTGGCCAAATAAGAAAGATCCCCATACGTTCCCCTCTGCTAAGAGCTTATCTAAACCATCCTTGGATAAATGAACTGGAAAATTGAAAACCGGGGAATCCTCCGGGTAACCCGGTGCAAAACTTAAGACTAACATTGATTAACCGGATCCACCTAACTGTTTAAAATTCGTGGCAGTTCCAATTAGCCTATACCTTTTGTAATTATTATATTTTATTGATGTTTTGTTTGTACTTTTTGATTGAGGATCTAATTTTTGGTCTGATTTAGGTTATGATTCTGAAGATTGGATGACGTTTTCTATTAGAAGCAACAAGAATAATGTACCCAGGATTGTGTAATATCTTGATTTAAAAGAGTGTTCTTGGAGTTTCTTGCCCTTTCTTCTCCATAGAGAAGTTTTGGAAAATGTTGTTTGGAGAATGTTTTGGAATGGGCAACTAGCTTCAACTTTCTGATTAACTGACCGACTCTGACAATTCAAAAGTAAATGGTTTAATTGAAATTAATGCTTTGAGTTTGAGTTTTTGAGTTTATTTTTGGAATTGTTACAAATTGTATTTAATAAATTGGATTGACTATCATGTAAGTAGCTAAAACTTGAATCAGCGGGGTAATTGCGTAACAAACTAAAAGTAGGAATAGCTTTCATTTTGACAGTTCAACCACATTCATTGCGTTATTTACGTTATTGAGCAGACACCTTTTTCGAACATAGGAAGCAATGGATTAGTAATAGGCTTCAAAATGATTTAGATTGTGATTGATAGTGTGTTATGCAATTAGGGTGCTGGATCAAAGTAGGTACGTACGGCTACAAATCAAGCTATACATTGACACTATAAGCTGACTTCTCATTGTACGAAAATAATATACAATGCGAGGTCAGTTAAAACTGGAAATGTATAGCTTGATATGTAGCCGTGTGTACAAGAAAAATACCGGGTAATAACGGGTTTTTTATACCAATAGATAAACTCACACCTTTCTTCCTATAGGGGTAGGCAGAGACTATATAACGCCACCTGCTAAGATCCTTACATACTCCTTTTGCTTCGTTCACGTTCATACATCTGGTCATAAGCTTCTGTGGGAAGAAAGACCTGAGTTTATATATGTATGTATGTAATGACAATAATGTAAAGAACTCTAAAGACAAAGATATATTGCAGTAAGATTGATATTCAACGTTAGTTTTGTTTCTATTGCGAAACCAAATTGCTTACCCAACTCTTAGATACTTACCTATAAACATAGCTTTTCTCATACAATGGAAAGGTACGCTTGACTTGATACAGACCTACTAAGAGACTCAAGTACTCTTTCAAGCGATTTATTGACTAAAGAAAACACAGAGAGTCGTAAATCAATGTGTTTTCTAAGTGCACCAACAATTGTTGTCCTCTACGAACATAGTCGATAAGTGTTGTATCGGGACAACAAAACTACGACAACATTTTCCATTATAAGTCAACACAATTGTATAAATAGATAGCATCGTTGCCATATCTATCTATAAGTGTCGATATAAAATAGAATTGCGATGTTTCTATCACGATACAATCGCATAAAAGGGCAAGCGGCTTGATTCTGCGACTTCTTCAGATGAAATTTAGATAAGGACGCGTCCTCACGCAGTCTCCGTACTGTAAGTAATTGGATGGGGCGGGCGTGGGGTTGGACTTATCGACACTCGTCAATCGCAATAAAACTCAGCAAATCGCAGTGTGTGGACGGTTACTTATTCGATTTATCGATAGAGAAGTAATGACTAGTCGCGTCCCTACTCGGTGCAGTTATTGCTGTATTCTGGAAATCAAATGCATTTACCGATTTGTGGTTAAATTTCCGCTAAAGCTTGATCGAATGTCGTTTTGAGCTAAATTGCTAAATAATACGCTTAGCTGGTATTGCGATTGCACATTGTAGACGTTTACGGAGTTATAAAATATCTGTATTCGCTATTGTTGATTTAGATAAGATTTGTAATTTGATTTTAAAGTTTAACCTGAATGCGCGGTTTGGTGACCATTTTTTATGCAGGTACTGTAGGGGTTTTGTCTGGATGATTTTGCCAACCGACCTCCACTAGTCTATACTAATATAATAATATATATTACTAGCATTTGCCCGCGGCTTCGCCCGCGTGAATGGTGGAAATCCCACGGGAATGAATAATGATAATGAAGTCCGCCTTTGTACAGTATTTTTTTTTTTACTTGTGCATAAAGTTTTAATAAAATAAATAAATAAAATAAAATGTGCTACCGGGTCAAAAAGTAGCCTATGTTCTTCCCCAGGATGCCATCCATCTCCTTGCTCAATTTTATCGAAATTTGTCCAGTGGTTTAGGCGTGAAAAGGTAACATAGAAACAGAGTTACTTTCGAATTTATAATATTAGTATGGATACAGGATAGCAGGGACATCGACGCGCAGCCTGTTACCATGGATTTAGTACATGATTCTGAATCCCATATTTTTTTTTTGATGGGAAATCATCAAATGACTTCTCCCGCTCTGGGCGGAGCGGAAGGGCGTGTCAGACTCTTACTGACTAAAACCCAACCGTGTTCCTTCAGTTAGTTGCCTGTGCGCCAGGGCCACGGTAACTCTTTCGAACAATCCGACCTGATCCCCCTGCGTTGAAACTTTTCGTCGGTTATTTAAAAATACATTTGATGTTCCATACATTTTGACCGCGTAGGTATTGTACTTTTATTGTATGAAATCGCAGATTTTTTTTTGATAAACGACGAAAAATTTCTACACACACACTTCGAATTATGTGCTGAATTCATGGTTACAGTTTGGCGTTGTCCCTGCTACCCTGTATATTATAAATAAAGAGATACAATTTGTTTGTTTGTAGGTTTGTATGTAGAGAGTAATCTCAGGAACTACCGGTCGGAATTGAAAAATTCTTTTCGCATTTGATAGACCAATTCTTGAGGAAGGCTATATACTGTTTAACATCATGCTATGACCCTTAGGAACCGAGCAAAAAGAAAAAAGTCAGAAAGAATTGGGTTATAGTGTATTTATTTTATTTCTTATTTATTTTTTTAATTTTCGTATGCTGCGGGTTGACTTCATCACGTCAACGCCGGCTGTCACTGAAAACCAGCGCTGGAGCTCTGTGTCGCATAGGGTCGTAGTCGTAGCATTATGCTGAGCGATTGCCGTTTTGCGTAGATGTGACGCACATTTTCCCTCAACTCGTTCTTTTTTGTATTTGTCTGTTTTTCTCTGCGTCATGTTTACCGCAAATAAACGTATTTTATTTCTTTCTAAAGAACGCTAAGTGAAAACGAAGTGATAACGCGGGCAATTGATACGATGCGACGGGGTGGGTCGGGGGAACGAGAAATTTCACACGGACGAATTTGCGGGCAGAAGCTAATGTTTGATAAGTTCATGGCATATAATAAGAGATCAACGCTGTTTTATATTTAGAAGAATAAGAAAAAATTCGACAGTCAGCTCGGATAGCTGACAGCGCCATTCTGATGAAAATAAGTACCTATCTATAGGAATGAGTACGAGATATCTAATAATTAATCAATAGGTACCTACGTGTTTTATAAATACATTCCCTAAGAGACTTCTGACTGTATGTTAAGCAATCGTCGGTTTTAACTAAGACACTCGTTACGGGCAATGAGAAGCCCGACAATGTACCAACTATTTATGTAACATCAGAAGAGGTCGGCATTTTTCAGTGATTGGGTTCTGGGATTCCGTGGGCGTTCGCTGGAAAAATATAAAGGCGCATTTGTTTAGACTAATTTCCAGCCTCATTTTAATTAGGAAAATGCAGATGATCAAGTGTTCTGCGCGTTCTACGCTGATTCTTTCTATTGATAGAAATAATGCAATCAAGCATCGTGATATGGATTATAACAATACAATATTATAATAACATCTATGCAAAATAATATGGCTAATTTATTTTCAAATCTAATTATTTCAGACATGATTGGATTCATTTAATTATAAGAATAATTATAATTAGTTTCACTTTCACATTAAATTACGCGAAGATTGATTACAAAATTATTGTTGTTTTAATTAACTTAGCACTTCGTTTTCCTTTAATTGTTTATGTCAGCTATTCTAACTGTATAATTTATTGTTACAGGTATGGACAATAAACTTGGCATCATGTTCTCAACCAGCGACCTGGTAATCTTAGATTTTTTTGGTTAATCTCTAGTGTTTCTGCAATTAAGATAAGATTAACTCCACACTGTGCTACAAATTAGTCGTATCGCAAGCCGCACTCGTAAAGTTCGGCGCACTCTACGATAACCTCCTCTGAAGTTTTAGCGCCCGACTATTAATAGTCGGTAATAAATTTGTCGTTACACTAGAGGAGTATCTAACGCGCAGGAAATTACTGGTTCACTTGATGACCCTTATTTTTACTCCGTCCAAATTGAGAACTCACACGGTTTTAATTAACATTTCCTAATGTACAGCTCATGTACAGCTTCATTAATTTTTACTTTCGGAACCGCAGAATACAGTGAGAGACCCGCTAAATAAAGCAGTGTAAATCTGAAAATGGGTACGCTCACAAAAATGTGGGGAGTAATTTATGGACCATAATTTTACTGAGCAACTTTGAAGACCACAAAATGGGAACGAAACAACGAATGCTTATAAAATATGCACAATGTCCCAGTCAATATAATTTTATTACAACATTCGACAATCAACAAAAGAACTCGAGACAAAGGACCTTTTTTGACGGCTCATAAAACTTAATTTGATCTCCCCCTAAATATAAATAACCACAAACATAGTTTTGCTATAGCACTCAAACAGTCAAAGTTCTATTATTACAAATGTGTTCGAAAATTGAAGTCTGTTAACGGATTTTTTCCATTTTGAACAAAGAACGTTTCGTTCTATTTTCTAATTTCGGTTCCGATTACGTCACAGGGAAACAAAGACCTGTTGATGCAACTCATAAACAGATGAAGGCAATGAATGAAACGTGCATTTTGTTAAACTACCCACATGTTTTGTGAAGGGATTTAATTTTAAATTGCTGTGTCAATTGATAAGGATATTTATCGGTTTGATAATGGAAGTATGAGAAGAGTTAAGATTAATTATTGTACTTATTTATAATTTCCTGTCTGAGCCCGTTTCCGTCTCACATCGAGCTATTGACATATTTAACACTACGAAGAAACTAACAACCACTATAATCTAATAATATACCTAATGCATATAACTAAATTATTATTAACAGTAGGTAATAAAAAATTCTTCACATTCACACACTGATATTGGCATGCAACAAAACAATACATTCCTTATCGTCTCAACAAAAAGGAAAACCGATATTTTCCTTCCATTCACGAACTCATAAACTCCGCATGAACGCACGACTGTATTACGTTTTCTTGTTAACGACAATTATGTCGCACATTTCGGGCCCAACGAAATATGTATGTGCGGGCATTAAAATATTTTTTATTGTTCTTCGTAACTGCGGGACCACGTGTAGGAACGGTTCGAACGATTCGTACGATTACTTAATATCGTGCAGATGTACGATTTCGTAATATCGGATTAAATGCTCGCCGGATGATGGCCGTGTGAACACGTGTTGGGATTGTTATTAGATAATTATGTCACTTCATATACGGTTGGATGTTTTATTACATTATTACACAAGAGTAGCGATTAATAAGGGCGTTGTATGGGCTTTGATGTTGTAAACTTGTAACACATCAACTTCTTTAATAAATTATGTTTCAGTGACATAATTTGACGGTAAAGGCTTGTATATACTGGCACGACGCGACGCCTGACACAAAGGCACCGCGTGTCGCGCGACGAGCGGCGCCTTTGTGAAGCGCTGTCGGGTCGCGCCTGTCTGTGGGAGCCTTAAATTGTGGATGCTATGTCGCGGCCACCGCAGTGTTAGGAAAATCTAGCTTTAGTGTTTTAGTTTGTTCTTATTTGAAAGTATAATTAAAACGATTACATTATATAATGACAATATTATGTGGTTCAACTAAATTGATGCACTTTGGCCGGACAATGAAGGTTGTGGACGACAACGATTTAATTTTATGTTTACCGGATTCCATTTGGCTGGTTTTTGTTGCAACTTGAAATACAAATAAATATAAGTGTCTAATTACAATAACACATTTACATAATTTTAGGATCAAGTAATCATTGTTACAACAGTAGCTCCACTATGATTAAATACCGGAAATGATCCGCATAATCGCAACCGATTCCTTAAAGGCAAACAGGCGCGATGCGATAGCGCGACGCGGCTCTAGTAAAACAATTCCTATGAATACTTTAAAGAAATTGTCTACAAAAGTCGCGTCGCGCTGTCACGTCGCGCCTGTCTGTGGGAGCCTTAAATCTAAATCTCATATATTAAAAAGCCTCTTTTCCTCTTTTACCTCGTTGAAGATAAAATGATTCATCGCTTTCAACACTTAGCATGAGTAATACAAGATGAGTCTATTTTTCATAAAGATCCAACAAAAAATGTGTGACGTAATGCTCTTAATATTAAACGCCATACTTTCACATTGTCATCGCTTTGAAAGAAAGATTGCTTTTTACGAGTGGATGCGTACCAGATGATTGTCTTACGTCGTCGGTTGAACGTACCCATTTTGGATTATATGATGTACATGGGAAGTTTAACCACAAGCTTACTGAAGAACAGTACGTAAGTACGTCACTTTCAATAGAAATTTATCTTGCAATCTCTATCGTTAATAGAATCAGAAGAACAATACGTCAATAAGTAAGTCACTGTAGAGTGGATTTTAATTTAATATCCGTCATCGTGATAGTAAACTTACATTGCGGAACTTAGGGCTCTAATTTCGTATTAAAACTTTTACTTACGTCGTAAAATGTCTCGGTTGGTAGAAAAGTTGCTTGATTACCGTTATTAAATTATTAACTACCACTTTTTCAATCAATATTTCTAGAACAAAGGAAAGTATCCGTCGATTTTACTTCTAAAATTCATATTATTATCGCTGATCGATCAGAAAATGGATTTGGAAGAAAAAGTGAGTTTGTGTCAATGATTATCTTGCAAAAACTTTATAAAAACGGTATAAAAAGTTATCCAATCTCTTCGATTTCAAATACTTATAAGGCTCTATTATAAGTTTTGTATAGGAAACCATAATAAATGTGGTATCAGGAGGTACTCGTTGAATTACCCTGCAGGGGGGCGCGACCTCCCCGCAGGGAGCCTGAGTAGGAGTACTGACTCATTTGGGGTAAGGGAACTTTGTAAATGCACTTTACGTCACACGAGTTTATTTGTTTAGCTACGATTTCACACAGAATAACTTTATTACTGTGCTATTAAGTTGCTGAGTGCGAGGACAGTGGTTATGAATACTGTGGCAACAAATTAAGACTTACAAGATGAATGTATCATTGAAACTATGTTGTAGAATGTTTGATAAGATGTACATTAACTGAAGCTTTCTATCTAGGTTATAAAATAAATATTAAAGACTTGTTTATAATTAACTTGGAAGTAAGAGACACAAGTTTTTTTGTCCTGAATAAAGACTTCTTCAATCAGGTGCGACACGCGACGCGAATTGCACGCGACATTAACCCACCGCGTGTCTTGCGACGATCGGTTCCTTTATGTCGCGCGCGTTTCGTATCGCGTGTTGCGCCTGTTTGTAGGAGCCTTTATTATTAATAAAATGTAATAATATGTTCTACATAATTTTCCTCTGAATAAATTTTCCTCAAAAATCCCTATAGTTACCAAAAAAAACTTCCCCATAAACATATTCTCAAGTATCTACAGAAATCAGATCCTTTTCAAAACGCACTTATTTCCATACGTTGGCATGTTATTGAAGAGTGGTTCTTTGAATTGCAAATAGGCTGGTCCTCGGGCGAGTTCCATTGAAATGTCAATTTGTTTTCTATTGGGGTGGCTTGTTTGGTAACCTCCAGACATATCGTCTTACTGGTTGTATGTTTTGGCCTGTGGATCTTACACTTTTCCCTATGTGACGGAGATGTTTGCTGAGAATAAGCGTGCGATACATTTTTATTACAAGGCGTTTATTTTAGGGGAACAGGTACAGAATAAAAGTTAAGTGATACTAGTTATTTCAATTGAGACTCGAAATGTTCGATGTTCTTCAAGGTAATTTCTTAAGCTGAAGTCAATAGGTATTTTATTAAAAGGAGATCCTTTACTATAGCTTTCAATCATGTTGTTAGTTACTTGTAGGTACCTACCTACCGTGAACTGTGTCACGACGTAATAACAGTAAAGGATATTGAACCCAAATCGATAAAACAAATAAGAACTAAAGTAGTAGGGTAAGCCTAGGAAGTTATTTCATGATAGACGGCCATGAATTCAAAGTGAAACTATATTTTTGTGAAATTGGAATTAAGTTTACAAAGACGACTACTTATAGAAATTTATTCTTTCATAAAATTATGGAGTATAGGTAGCTTGCATACGGATTGATGAAAACCCGATAAAGATTTTGTATAGAGTGCTTATCTGACACGTTCTTTGCAATAAAGAACAGAATATCATGCAAAACAAGGAATAGTAATGCTCATTTATTCAGTACATCTACCCATTACACCGCAGCCAACCCTCAAACAATAAAGCCAACAAAAATGGCTCCTAAATTTTAAACTTCGTACTTTATGAAGTGGGCTCTAAATTTTGGGGGTTTCTCTTTTTTTGCGGACAAAAAGTGTAGTCGCCGTGTTCGGTATCGCGGTATCCGGGATCCGGTTTTTATTAGTGGCGGATATCGAGTGGCTTCCGAGGGCTTTGTGGGACGATTTGGTCCCGAACGCCCATTGTGGTACGTTGTGGTACTGAACGCCCTATTGTCAGCAAGATGTCGCTGGCTTTGTCGTTCAATGGCGAGAACGTTTAGCACAATGAACTATGCTTAACTGCAAATCGTTATTGATTGTTTGATTTTTTGTCAAGTGACAGTTTTTTTTTGAGCTTATATTTGGGGTAGTATTGTTTTTTGTTTTCATTGATGTTGAAGCTTAATAGAACCCTCAAAGATTTTTTTCGAACTCGATTACAATATACTTAAAAAAATGTCATGCGTTCTGGTCCATTAAACTACAGTAGGTAGGTAGTTTCCAGTCCAAAAGAATTTCAATTACACATTGTTTACATTCTTAATTCTACTCATATCGTACGTATAAAATTCTCAGGATGTTTAAAGATTAACGGATCTTATCGCAACTATTTGTTTTAAAAGCACGTCCAGTTGTTTCTCGACACATGTTTGTTATATCGAAGCGAACAATAAAACAATGATGATTAATGGCCGTAATAACAACACAATACGAATTAATATCGGTGCGGAAATAACGATTGGAAAGCGATTTTTTTTCACTCGGGTTTCGGACGAATTCTGTAGACAATGGCTTTACAATAGGTTAATAATAGAAATTAATTTATACTGCTTATTAAACGCTAACGACATTTTATTAATAATAATAATAATAAACTTTTATTTGCAGAGCTCG
The DNA here is from genome assembly GCA_917490735.1 of Dryobotodes eremita. NCBI lineage: Eukaryota > Metazoa > Arthropoda > Insecta > Lepidoptera > Noctuidae > Dryobotodes > Dryobotodes eremita. The sequence goes on along the minus strand of OU823258.1, from coordinate 12,889,816 downwards.
AAGTCCATAGTTTTAGTATTGACATGAAACTACTTATTAAACTATTGTTATTAACGCATACAATCACAAAGAAAATATAAAAGAAACAAAAAGAAAACAATGATTTGCCCGTATAACTACTTAAAGCCGACCTGTGTGTGCAGACTCACCCATTGGCCAAGCATCGGACAGTCCCACCGGTCACTCAATCCCCTCAACATGCTATGGATCTGTGCCGGAGAGAAGCGCATCGCTTTCGAATGATGGCATAAAAATCATCTACCCTCGCATCGGCATACATACCCGAAGCGCTACAATACCGTACCGTGCCGCGTACAATACAATGTGTTAAGCGTTTGGTTTCCTATGAAAGCGGTAAACGATCACATAATAACAGCTGTCCACATACAGAGCGGTTCAGGCGCGACACGCGACGTGAATCGCGCGCGACACGAAGGCACCGCTTGTCGCGCGATAGGCGGTACCTTTGTGTCGCGTCGCATGTCGCGCCTGTTTGTAGGAGCATTAATGTGAAATACTGGTGAAAGTAATAGATTTTCATGACGGCCGTTATAATATGACGGAACCGCTTTCCTAAGAAAGGCTTTAGAATTTCAAAGAGTACCCGTAGCTATTTTTACATACCTTATGTCACTTTTTCCCTGAGTTTTAATGCTCTGAAAGCAAGTAAGGGAGTTTTAAAATAAATTCTCTATTATTTAATCTTCTTTCTCAATACCTCAGTATATAGGCTTCCCGCATACAGGCGCGGTTCGACGGTGCGACGCTATTCTGGTAAAACAATTTACATGAAGTTTTCATTCCTATGAAAAGGAACGCGACTTGCGTCGCGTTGTCGCGTCGCGTCGCGTCTGTCTGCGGGTGCCTTAAGGCTCATATAAATAGGCGCGACACGCGACTCGAACCGTACGCGACTCACAGCCACCGTCGTCGCGCGACGTGCGGTGCCTTTGTGTCGCGCTGTCACGTCGCGTCTGTCCGTGGGAGCCTTTGTCTTGGAATCATTTCGTGCGGATAAATAAAACAGTTTATTGATCTCAAAACTGTCGATTCGACTCAAACTGTATATCTAATTGTTTAGGTTATTAGAAACGTTTCGCGAAATTCTATTTCCAAAGAACGAAGTCAAAAAACTACTTATTCAACCTATTTGATTAGTTTACTGTAAACACAATTATCCGCGTTTAAAATACTGTAAACAACAAAATAGGTAACGAGTTGGAATCGTTTACATTTGGCGCCATCAATTTTATTACCAGGGTTGGGCACAGTGAACTTAAAATCTCTCACTTTCGAATAAAAATGTGTCCCCAATTTATACGAACGACTAAGTTTGGGACAGGCAGTGTCCAGTAGAAATGGGAAATGCTGGGGAAGCGAAACGAAACAAAATGTAAAGGATTTGTTTTAAAAAAGATGCAGAGCGATTTGCAGTTGGGTCGCTCAAAGCAACAAAGTTGATTGATGGAAACGAATTCCATTTGTATTGTCTCTTGAAAAGTAAGGAACTGTTCCTTTCTGAATTTGACTAAGACCTCGTAGGTATATTTTTCATAGCTTCTGAAAAGAAAAGAGCTGGCAAAAGTATTCGACCCAATACTTCATTATAGTTCATGATTATGTAGAGCGTAGCTCTGATTTTATAAAAAAAGTATTTTCTTGAAATCGTTTGCGATACGATGACCTTTTACTAAGGGATCAAGTGCAGGCCAACAACTGGCAACCCTATTTCAGATCCATTGAAATTTAGATTAACGTGCATTAAGATTCAGTCCGGAACGCGGACTCAGTTAAAATCTTTTTGTTGTTCATTGCTGCCATCGAATTAATGATCCGCCTTTGTGTCGCTTGATTACATCGATTACTATCGCATAAAAAAAAAAACATATTTTATTCGATTATTCGAACTTCCATTCAAGGAAAAATATTCGCAATGATTGAATCCGTCGCAGCTCATCCATATCCATTAAAGTGTTGGCCAGAATAACTTTAAATTAGTTGCAAAAGAAAATCTGAAGTTGGACGTAACGTTAAACGCGTGTAGCGTAGTTTTTAATAAAACTGCCGAAGAAAACTGCATAAGTAATACTTTAGTAGGAAAGGAAAAATCGTCTTTTATAACATTTAAATTTTTTTTATACTTGCTTATGTGGTCTAGTGGTCGCAAGCCCTACTGCTGAGCAAGAGGTCCTGAGCTCGATTCCCGGGTGGAGCAGTGGTATTGGGTTTTTCCATCAAGAATTTCTCAGGAGGAGGTCTGGATTGGTGCCTGGTGGATGGCAATAGGCTCGCTCCCTATTACATGGGATATAACTGGCGAAATGTGAGTGTACTAAGTATAGAGTAGGTACACCTCTGCCTAAACCTTCAGGGATTACAGGCGTAATGTTATGATATATAATACTTTAAAATAATTTAATCCTATCTTAAATTTTATAATTTAGAAGGTAGCCTGGTAACATTCGGTAAGATATTTTAAGCGAAATATTTTTAACATTTTTACCATTCGTTTCTTTTAGTTTTCGCAGCAAACCGGGCTTCTGGCTATAAGAGCCAATGAACTTGCAATCCAACTAGGAATGTTTACGTTGCCTGTGGCACTCGGCTGTGGGAAACAGCCGGTTATTTTTGCACAAACGCTATTTTCAGCACAGCTCTACCGCCTGTGTTGGCATAATTTTATTTTACACTTGTAAGTTTTAGCGTGAATTAGTGGTTTTATTTTAATACCAATAAGTCTATTATTGGGCTGGATTTTAATGAAGCATTTTTTTTTAATTCTCTATTATTTTTGTGTGACGCTCATTTTTATAAACATAGGTAAAATTTGTTTTTATTTTGGTACAGAATGGGAAAAAATGTGTGTAAACAAACAGAAAATATGCTTTTAAAGCGGGAATGTCATCATTGAATACGCGGATATAAGAAAATAGTGTGCAAGCATAAAATAAACACAAGTTAAACAAGAGGGCTTGCCCTAAGTAAAATCGAAAAATATCCTGCAAGCTGTAGCAGATGTAATAGGAAAAAAATATATAACGTTACTCAATATAAGAGCAGTTCCACGTTAAAACATCCAAGTCACAAGGGACTTCTCTTTTAAAGCTCATTGTTGGTGGGTTAGTGATTCGTACGGTAACCCTGTTCCCACTGGGATTCTTGAATAAAACGAGAACCATCGGAACGTTGCGAATAAACCTCCACTCTGTTTAGAGAAACGTCCAATGTTTATATTCGCACAAAGCTTACAGCTCATGTTTACGATTCTTTTGTTGGACAACACTTTATTTGCTTTAAAGGTTCTTGTTTGATACATGTTTTATTAGGTCAAAGTATTAACATTGTACAGTTCCTAGTCGTTAAAATGGCCCATCGAAGTTTAGAAAAATACTGTCATAAATATACAACAGAATAATTTGTAATTTAAATACCATGCCTGTAATGAATAATGGCGCCGAAAAAATAACTTTGAACTTGTTATTTTGTAATCGCGATGACAGCAAACTAAAAGTGTTGCCATTGTTAAAAAATATACCCACGTACATTTTAGGGAAATAAGACGCCACTTGTCACTTGTCACCTTTTTCACTTTAAGTTTTACCTTTTGCAGGATGGTGCCACAGTAGGTAGTTAAATTCAATGGTCATTGTTAATGTTAGTGTTAAAATTAACTTTGACGGAAACAAAAACGTAGCCCTTGGTCTAACTTACCCTTAGAGATAAGAAACAGATGATGCTATAAAAAGACGAACTCGTTGCAATGCTGTCATATTACGTATTTTCTTTCTTTTCTTTCTATATTTACGGCCGGGCACTGTACTTTTTTATGAGGATGTTGTAAAGTTTTGAAATGTGATCGATCTTTCTGAACGCGGATGGGTGGCCAATCCAAATGAGACGTGACGACCTTAAAGAGTATGCGCCTTGATTCCGGTTGCTACATAAAAAGGTAAACAAACTGGAACTTTTTTGTTAACTACTTGTGTCAGGAATGTAAGGAATTCAGAGTATTGTATACTGGCCTTTGCTTTCTTTCATTACTTTTTTTATTTTTATTAAATGCTTGTGTAAGTGCTTTGCCCGTCACACTATTAATAGATTGGTACAGGTTTCCTTTGATTTCCAAGTTCGAGCACTTATTTCAGTTTTCTCCCATCAATAAACTGTTTTATAGATAGAATCTTGGATCGGTTATTATAGTACTGATAACTTATTAGTACTATAATAACCGATTTTCACTTTTAAGAAACGATTATTGGAAGTCAAACATTTATTTAAGTTATCACAATAATTTTGTCACAATGCTGTTGCATTCAATACTTTCTAACAAATCAGTGTCTGCCCCATCTCAGAGAAAAGGTTAAAAAGATATCGCTTTTACTACGCCCATAAAAACTCATGGCTAACTATCAAATCGTGATACACAGTAGTAAACAGAACGCCATAACAAAAATTGTGCTTCAATCTCCTTAACAGCTTCAAGCGCGATTTTCTCATAACTTTTCACACATACTTTCACAAAAGAAATTACACTGGATAGAAGTACATTGTGCGTACTTCTCCCCCTCGCGTGGTGTCAGTCAACTGTCCAGTGCCCACGGTGGATTAATGACTCTAAAACCAGAGGTTACTAATGGACCCGGGACAGATTAATCGAAGTCACTTAAAGAAAGTGATGATTTCGCGCGAATGAAATCAATTTTAAAGGACATTAAGGTAGGGTCGTCAATACAACGTAATGTACAAAGACTTAACATTAACGATAAACAATGCTATTGAAAGTTAATCTGATGCATGCTGTTTTACATGAACAAGAGTGATTGATGTATCATGTTTTAATAAAACTTTTACTAATGTTTTAACTCGGACGGTTATGTTTTCATGTAGTTTTTACTTTGCAGAAGTGTTAAATGTATCAAACATTAAAAGAGAGAAACTCGATTAAAACATTTTAATGGCTGTGCTAAAAATAATTATTCCAAATGTACACAAAACATTTTCATTTAGTCCATTGAAAGATAACGGAGGGACTCATACGTGAAATATAATAACAAAATGCATTTAACCCGAACATGTTACGAATTCCCAAACCGCTGTGGCTATCAGCCGTCAGTACCAGGACAAACTGACAAACTTTAATATCAGGACATGTCTGATACACGATGACAAGCGTTTTACATTAATATTGTTTTGTTTATATGTAGCTGGTTTTATGTAGATATATATGGATATTCTAGGGTAAATATTCGAACAGTTTTAATTAAACCTCGGGAGAATTTATACATCCCTTGGAATTTATTATTAAAAAAATTGTTTGCCTCCCAATTGACGGTATATATATATTTGAAACATAAAAGCAGACGGCAGCCTCTGGATACACTTAAACGGTAAACGTGCCAAGATCCTTATCCATTTGCTAAGTGCAATGATTATGTCAATTAACGATACGGTCCATGGGGAGACCCGTGTGGAGTAGACTTGACGTCAGGGCAGATAATGTCTGATTTTGCTAATTGTGAAAAATTAAGATTGACTCCGATCCCTCGACTGAATTGCTTCCAATTAGGTACTGTATCATGGTAATGATATTGGACAAGTTAGTTCAAATCTAAGACAAAATGATGAAGCAGGGTTGAATACAGAGGTTGATAATGACAAATATGACTATGTAAATCTTGGAAGTGCTAAATCTATATCACATTTCTCAGTAACCCATCTCACTGTAACAGAACATCCCACAACAACACTTGAAGATGACACGTGCAAATGACACAATTAATCAACAATTAGAATAGAAACAGATTAAATTAAAGTAGTTTGCAATTCAGTGTGGTTGTCCTACTTAAGCGGGCTGTCTACGATCTGTCATGTCGTACGAAACATCGCATGATGTATGGCCGACGGAAGTTTCAATTGCGATGTTAAGCCCTTCATACTCAAATCATTATTAATTTATTTACTGGCTTTGTTTGTTGTTACGTATATCCGCTGCTTTGTCTGATTATTCAGTGCTGTGAACTTGAACTAGTTTGTATTGTTATAATCTTCCATGGATATGAGATTATTTTTAATATTTGTGGCTTTCTCATCATGAGCGAAAGTTATATTTTTATTAAGGTTGGCTAATGTTAATGAATGGTCTATTTAATGAAAAATTATGAGTCTCCAGCTAACTGGACTTATTAAATTCTTAGATTACATCGACGTTCGTTTAGTTAACAAATCTGTTTTAGCTAGTGTATTCAATTTAGCATGCCTAGATGGTTTAGAAAGCATTAAATCTGAACTAGTTGGAAATATCACACTAGTATGATTTGTAAATCTCTTTCGCATCTTGACATGACATTCAAATGAGTTTCAAAAATAACAATAAGACCAATGTCGCTAAGTGCTCGGTCCCCTATTCTGAATAATGGCGTAACGAAACGGCATCGGAGGGAGGACTTTCCGTAAAATGATTCTGTTGTACTCCTCCCTTATTAAATGTAAATAGTTATTGATCCTATAAGGATAAAATGAGATGGGTGTAGGTAAGCAAAACGGAGGAAAAGATAAGAGTAATATCGTGTAATATTTTGTTCATGGAAAAATATTGTTCCCATAATTTTTCGAAATGAATCACAAAGTAAACACGTTCAGCAAGGTAGTCTTAATTATTTTGCACGTTTGAATTTTCATACAGAGAAATAATAAGAAGAATTCATTTTAGAGGTAACGTTTTAATACCAAAATAAATATTAAGTAATGAATCACACGCATTCCTGAAAACGTACACAAAAATACGATACCTACGAAGTCATTTACCTTACTCGCCTCACAAAGTTATGCGATACACTTATTTTTAATAATAAAGATATATGAACCGTGGAAATAAAATATTCCGAGCCGTTGAACAAAAGTCACGTATCTAGACGCTGTGTGGGGCGTGAGACGACCTTAAGAAATTGAATGTCAGTGACGTGCACGCATTGAAAGTCTACAGGAATATCACAATGGCGTACAAGCTACTTGCACACTTTTGTCCAAGTTACAGTCATGTGTATTTCGTGCGTCTGATATTCCGTCATAAAACCATGTAAATGTCCTCATATTTTATAATAGTGCGATAAAGTGACTAAGTCCATGAATAAAACATGACGTACCTCCACTCCGAATATTAAAGACTAAAAGTAGGTGTCATATTTGTGAGATCATATATCTTTGCGTTAATATCTCATGAACCATCCACTACAAGGAAATGGATTACATTTTTGATCGTTTCCATTCCATCGCGCTCATAGTCTAGGGGATGGTGTTATGTGACTGATGATACCCATCTACCGTTGTTTCTTTGATTAATATTTTGCTCTTTTTGTACTGTACATAAATCTTCCGTTTCTATTTTTTTTTTAAATTTGCGAATAAGGCAAAATGGAAATTATTGTTGAATAAATTGATGAATATATTTTTATGAGACAAATAGGTAGATACACTTTGTTTTGGTACTTGAATTTGTCGAAGTAAACAGTAAAGCCTCGTACATACTGGCGCGACGCGACGCCCGACACAAAGGCACCGCGTGTCGCGCGACGAGCGGCGCCTTTGTGTAGCGCTGTCGCGTCGCGCCAGTCTGTGGAAGCCTTAAAATTTAATTTGGTTCGCTTTGGTAATGTAGATTTTAAAATAATGAGATAAATCATTTTGTAACGAGAAGCCCGCGACACCGCAACTTTACTTAAATAATAAACACGTTTATTTATTTCAATCAAATTCACCGTTTATCAACTTTAAATAATATTACGAAAATGTGACTCATTGTATTACCTACCTCTGTTGTTAACGGTATCACTTCTTTTATCATCATTAAAATGCACAAAGTAAACAATAACTTTATAAAAGCAATTATCAAATACCATTTTTCTCTCACAAACCCAATAGCAAATATTACCCAACAAAAATAAAGCAACCGGAAAATCTTTTCAGACTACCCACACTTTCTTAACCATCTTAATTTATTGTACCCAACTGGGACTTTGTGTAATCCTCGTGATCGCAGCGAAAAATCCGACAGTCATCGCGCACCTAAACTTATGTCATTAAAAGATTGAAAGATTACTTGTTCACTTGCTTGGGGTAAAAATCTACCCCAAGGCTGGAGATTTATCTCATTAGTTAAATGGCCCGTCGGCTAGACGCGAGATCAAGTTTTGGTATCCCGACAACTGGAATAAGGTTATTCCTACCAATTTCTTCCTAAACTCTCTCCGTCTCTCTCTCTTTCTCTTTATTTTTGCTTCCAAGGGTTAATTTAAAAGAAATTAGCGAACAATTCTGTTACTTAAACCTCGTGGCTGAATTATTGCTACGTCATTTTGGATACTAAAATAAAGATTAACGATAATAATGTTATCCTAACTATCCTAAGTAATCCTAACTTCCTAACTAATATTATAAATGCGAAAGTAAGTTTGTTTGTTTGTTTGTTACCTTTTCACGCCTAAACAACTGAACCGATCATCCTGAAATTTTGCATATACGTTGTCAGGTGTACAGAAACGGACATAGGATACCTTTCATCTCGCAAAAAAGTACTATTCCCCAGGAAAACTACAATAACGTTCTTATGATAATAGATGGCGCCACGTGTCTTTCGCATCATGATTGAATTATAACCCGAATTGATATTCAAAGTCTACATTAACGCGAGCGAAGACGCGGGGAAAAGCTAGTTAGAAATAAAAGTAATGAAATAAAGTAATGATATTAAAAATGCTGGTTGTGATAATATTCTTTAGTCATGCAAGAGTTAGTGTCGTTTTATCATTACTGAACACACAAAATTAATAGTTATATGAATTGTATCAACCACTAGTTTTACAACAACACGCAAAAATCAATGGACTGAAGATAGCTCCCTGAGGAACCCTTGAGCGTTGAACTCGCAACGCCTTTTTTTTTTTCTTTTTTTTTTTTTTTTAAATCAATTGACTGAAGATAGCTCCCTGAGGAACCCTTGAGCGTTGAACTCGCAACGCCTACGAAATACATTGAACTTTTTAATCCATTATGCTATTGCATGGTCAAGGATTATCAATAGTGCCCCAAGGCTTACATACCCAAGACCAAACCTTTCGGAGTCTATACTCGGTCATTTAAACCCGTGACTCATTCTGCAAACATTTACGATGGTGGTGAAGGAATGCATCTGTGGGGGAAGCTTATTGGAAAAGTTTTAACTGGATTAGATTTGATTAGAGCGTTCGAGTCTCCCTGTCACTTTGCTTTATGGCTTGTAAGTAAGTTGTTAGCTAATTCTAATTCCAAGTTTTGATGACATTCTTTATATTATCAGTCACGAAGTAAATTATGCCTTAACGATGCACGTTTGTCATATTTTTTATTATGTACTTTTATGTAACGAGTGTCGTTCATATGCGCTTGTGTAATTGTCATGAATTTATGTTGGTAGTAAAGGGAACATGATACAAATTGAAGTCAAGCTTTAATTCATTCAAATGAAGATGATTATCTTGATGAGGTTCTTCGACGGTTTGTCGTTTATTTAGAACAAGATGACTCTTGGTAGTGAGATTCCTGTGGTATTGATTATTTAATTGATGGGGTTTATTTTTAGATATGACTTACAGTAAGTAAATTGTATTACTGAAGCTGTTATTGTGGACATAGTAGTTTCTGAAGCACTTAAAGACTGTAAATCAGCATGTGCTTGGCGGCGATAGTTAAAACTTAAAAGTAAATATACTGACAACCTTAACCTATGAGTTACAAGTGGACGCTTCCATAAATCGATCACCACAATAATCATAAGTATTTGTTTGTGTTTATCGTTTATATTACTACATACTTGGTTCACATTAACATAGACATTGTTCTCTGCGTCCTTACACTGAACATAATTTTCTTGTATCACGGTTATATTACCGTCTGATCGCTGGGCCGTATAAACAAGCGATTGAAGGCGTCGTCGATTACTGACACAATGAGTCTCAAGTGTAACTCAGACAGGTTAATGAGGCGTCTGCGTAACTTTACAGTTTGGACGGGTTACTCATAACTGTTACGTTACTGTTAAATTTAAGCTTGTAGACTTTGAAGTGTTATTTTCGTAACTGCTTCTTTACGCAAGCGAAATAATTGCTTGTGTTTTGTGAATTTAATTAACAAGTGTGCTCTTGTTATTGTCTTTTTTAGCTTTGTTTTCACATATCTTGTTCCTACTCAAAGATAACTTAAAAAAAGTGCTTTGAACAGATATATAATTTAGCATCAATAAAGTAAGTAGCATAAAAGTCCAACGAGTCACTAACATATAACTAAATTCATTTACGAGCAAGATAAAAATATTCCAAAATTTGTATATTCTGCTTCGGACGTATCTTTTCATAATTTACTTCAAATACTCTCAGGTAGGCAAATATATACTTTCAAGTTATTGCATAACTTACTCGCAAATGCTACCTCTATATTTTAAATGTTCAAAGTGCTCAGACGAAGCCTCATAACTCACGAATAACATTTGTGCAAGCGTACCAAATGTCACAAAAGAATCAGGGCAGTTGCAGAAAATAAGCAACCAAAAGTAGAGTAGGAATTACTTTCAAATCCTCTGTAAATATCAAACAGAAGAAAATGCATTTGAAATCCATGTTCCCCGGCATCCAGTAGTCTAAAATGGCAAACATTCCTAGTCCAAATAACAATAACGGTAAAAGTCCTTAAGTCCACCACCCGTCTCATCGTTTGTCTTACAAGGATGCAAGTTAGGAGCGGAGGTAATGGTCGGAAATAGATTACCTAAATTATAAAAGTACAATTGAATATAGCTGTAGCCTGTTTTGGTACAATAAAGTTTAGGTAAATCAAAAAGATAATCTTTAGTAGAACATCAACGTAGATTGATGTCGTAGAAGAAGTATATACAGGGTGTCCCGTGAATAATGGATCAAACGTAACGGGTAGGCAGCTTACCTGATTTTCATCAACTAATTTGAGTAGTTTTAAAAAACCGTTGTTTTTTTTTTTTGAATTTGCCCTTTATCTCTACCAGAAACCAGTTTTTTTTAATGCTGTCGCTGCAAATGATAACATCTTTAGGTATGATTTTTGTTAGTTTCGTTATTAAAAAAAAATATCGTATAACATTAGTTATATAGTTCTTCTCCATAGGTACCTACTACGCTTTGGAATGGGCAACTAGCTTCATCTTTCTGACTGACCGATCCCTTGACAATTCAAAAGTGCCTGTAATTGGTTTATTTGAAATAAATGCTTTGAGTTTGAGTTTATAAGATATTTTTTTTTAATACCTAACTTTTTGATTTGCCTTAGAAAAAGTCTTAAATTGAAAAGCTTTTCTTTTACTGTAAATTCTAATAAAAATAAATATCTTAGTTACCGTTTTTTTTAAACTATTCAAATTAGTTGTTGGAAATCAGGTGACCTACCTACCCGTTACGTTTGATCCATTATTTATGGGGCACTGTATATACAGTTGGAAACTACATACCTATTTACGCAAAGCATAATGATTCATTTATGCCATATTAAATTAGAACGCTTGAAGGAACCGAGACATCAAAATATGTTTCTTTTTGCTAGACTTGCTGTCCACACAGCTTTGTGAGCTTCAACAGAGTTTATATTCCCTCTCTCATTAAACAGAATATTCTTAGTACTGCATCTCCTTTTATGTTAATAAACAAACATGAATGAGAGTAATAGCAAACATTTGCCACCCGCTCGTCACCGTTCCTTTGCACCAGCCAGGGAACTAGCTGCACAAAGGAAAAGTAAACATTTTGTACGTGTTCACACCATTCTCTAGCATTCTCACGGCTACCACGGAGTTTGCTTGCGGTACCCGCTTTTAAATTCGGGGCTTTGCAGTCCACTCTGCCACCTTGGGGAGCAAAAGTTTCAAGTAAATTAAACCTACTGTTTCCGGTATTAACCAGAATACGAAAATAATTGAGGGCGCATTCTTGTTTTGTTTCTTTGATTAACATTTTATATTTTTCTTGTTTTTGATATTTTTATTAAACTTGTGAGTAGGATACCAAAAACATTAATCATTGATGTAAAATTCTTCAAACTGTGATCTTTGCACAGTACTTATGATAATGCACTATCGTAAGTTAAGTTCAAAGTGAAGAGCACCAAGAAGCGTCCACCGGTTAAGAAAGAAATTTTAACTGAAGTTGCTCCAGAGTACAAACTGACACCTGTTTTTTCTCAGTTGGTCGTTACAGCTTGCTTTCTGGAGATTCAGCAAAAACATCATATAAATCCTTTGTGAGTATGGATTTTTAAAACATGGCAAACGTTATGAGTTGCATATGTGTTATGAAAATATTCCGCCTTTTCTCCTAATGCAAGTGCGAAGATTATCATAATATAATCGTTTTGTGGTTTTTCCTTAATGATATTAAATACTCATTCAATAGTTACGATGAGTTTCAAAGGTCATAGGTATTCAGTTTCTGTATCTGTGTTAATTGTAAGATGAGACAAATCAATGCGGTTTGTACATTCAATACCCATCATCAGGTCAGGCGCATTGGGGACAGCTCTATCAATAATAAATGTATTTATATTTTATTCATACATCTCCATCAATATTATTTAAATCTTTATCTGCACACTTCCCTCATACATCATTCAATTCTATTTTACTTACTTAAATATTTCTTATCCTTTCGTTAAGAGTTGTGTAGTCATTTATAATATTTCTCTTTGAAACTTTTTCAAAGATAAATCAAGTCGCCGAAATATAGGACGAGTATTTCTAATTTAATTTATATTGCTTAAAAAATCTGTATTGGAATTCTGTATTCTAGATTCTGTATTCTGGATCCTGTATTACGAGTAGGATAACAAAATGAATGAAACTATGAAGCGTTGTATTCCGTTCGATTGCTCGAATATGGAGTGACAAAGAACAGGAATAATTAATTGTACCTCTATGGAGCAATTTGAGGTTGCCGATTTTCTGTATTCTGATTACAGATACAGATTTTGAAGTATATATTCATGAATGAAACAAATATTTGCTATAATGAGACTGACTTACAAATACTTCCACCACGTGTTTAAAAGGTAAACTTGAATATAGCCATTAAAAATAGCTCAAAGCCCATTTTACTCTTAAACATGCATTCAACTCAGAATGAGGTAAATGGGTCATAGCTGAACCCAAAAGGCTTGGGTTGACAAGACAAACTCTTTAAGAACAAACACATACCTACACCTAACATGTCTCTTACATGTCGCAGCTACGTAAATATTTACAAAACATATTTTTGGTAAAATTATTTTACAAGCTTCAAAATATTAAAGCTCGTTGTCATGCGCTGTATTTTGCATTTGCGACATCTACCCTCTTATTACATAGCAGCATCCCGCTCCATTTGTATTGCCCATAATTTTCGGGCCAAATATCACGCAGGTGCACCGGTTATCATTAGTGGAGGATTATATTTCTCTTGCTTTCGACTCTTTCACTCTTTGTCATTCCCTCTATCCTTCTCATTCGCACGAATGGTCGCCGACAAAATTATCGCTGGGAAAGAATATGGTCGGTTCTGTTTTTTTTTTCGCATAAGAAGCCGTATTGATACCATATTAAGTTACCGCGTACCCCTTTCGTTTGTGGTTGGAAGAGCTTACTTTACTGGCCAGCCACGTTTTGTTTTAAACTTGTAAGGTTAAGCACGTGAATGTAATATATACTTATTTATTCCGTTAACATAAAATTAATGAATTTCGCTTTCTTGTTTTCTACTTTTACTCATTTAGCAATATTGCAGCATAATTGTTACAACAAAAATATTTTATGCAGATACACTAGTCTGGCAACAAAACGGCTGAAGCAATCAGGTCAGTTTTGTCAAAGCATCCTCATCTGTTTGCTATGCTACTAAAAAAATGTTTGCATAGCTGAGTCACGTAGAGAGCAACTTTATCTTATTTTCCTTTGACACTCAAAGCGCGGGGGGCTAACTTTTTCGCCTTTTAATTTGGGGAGGTAAAATTTGACGGAGATAATACCGCTGTACAGCTTAATTAAGTTTATTAGAATTTATTTTGGCGAGACGTGCCGACGTTATCCGAGCCCTTTATACTGATTATGGCGAACGGCCAAAGCGTTTCGGTCATTGAGTTTGATATATTTTAAAGTAATCTCATTTACTGAGTCAGTAATATTATGATAGCATCATTTTAATAATTAATTAGACACGCTTTTACTCAAACATGATAAAATATAAACAGTAGATGAATCAGTACATAATTAATTACTTCCGCTCGAATAACTTATCCATACTACGCATGCATCTTGATTTAAAATGAATCTATAGCAACAGTTATTAGTTGCCCCACTTCAGATGGACTATTAATAATTCTAATTTCATCGGGCATTCGTTCTAATGTTATTATATTAATGCAAGTTAAAAGTTGTTCGACCCGGATGCATTAAGAGCCAAACAAATATACATATTTGATGCTTGGTTAGCAGCTGATGTGTTGTTTCTTAGAAATCAAAAGGCACAATTACTTTGCGTATCAAGCATTGCCCCATTTTAAGATGTATTTCTTTTATTGGAGAGGAAGAACTGCTTTCATAAAACTCATCATTAACATCGTCAACGTTTTCTGCATCTATTAGAGTTAGACCTTTTGTATAAATTGATTCCACAGACAGAAGAGTAAATTAAATGCAGGTACTTGATGTAAAATGAGCAAGGGGTTCTTTGTTAGTGAGCGCATAATATTACTTCCCTGATTGTTTAAACGTTTTCCCCTTTGCAGACATAACATTTAATGGAAATGTTATTCCATTGTTTTAGCAATGGGCAGGTAGAGTTTTCGTAAAATCTGTTATTGTATGTTGTTGATTCTGAAGGTCCATGAAGTAGTTCATTTTTTAATATCTAAGTTAAAATCTTTCATATTATTTTGATATTTTATGAATCATTAACATTGCTTTAATTAGGAATAGAATAAACACAAAACGTATTCACACAACCGCCATAAAGCATGCATTGATCAACGAGCAGCAACGCCTATAATCCCTAGTGACGGAATCGATAAGGCATCAGTCAACAAAGCAGACGGCTAATCCCTGACTATAGACGGAGCCTGGCTAGCTGCATATTTTATTCAGGCGATCACGCATGCTCGATCTGCCCAGGTCTAAGACAAAGCCCGTGATTTAATATGGACGTGTAAGAGGCCCCGATGTTTGTGGAGCCTGCCGACGTCGCCCATTAGTCAGTGCCCTGCCCGTGTTCCTACAGTTTGTTCCCCTTGACACACGAATTATTTGACCATCATTTTGCATTCTGGGCATGGCGGTTTTCCACTTTTATTTAGCAGTCATTTGTATTTCGGAGTTCAAGAGGATTTTTTTTGTGGTTTTCTTTTTGGTATCTTTCAATCTTATGTTTTCGTGTATTGGTAAAAGCCAGCCATGCTTTTAAGACATGTTAGATTTGTTTCCTTTTAACTGATATCCCGGTCAGGATTACCTTTTAAATCGAACTTTCTAAAATAAAGTGCATCATCGACAAGTTTTTCTACGTAAAAGGTGAATCACGGTTTGGTATTTTACTTTTAGTGATCGTGATATAAAATAAAACAGTCAAAGATATTGATGCTGTTGTTCTTTTATTTGGTAAATGATTGATGACGCAGCATGACTAAAGCTGATGTAGGAGGTAAAGAAAGGAGGTGCATTTGCATACCGTTACATTTTATGGATTCTCCAAGCTTTAACGAAAGCTGTTTGAGTGCGGAAATACAGTAATAAATATGTTTGTAAAGTTGACATTATGCAAACGATTGTCTGACCGCTAATCTGAATTAAACTAACGGATTGTTTTCTCTTTTCAGGTAAATACAGATCCTGGGAGATACTGACGTCATCAACGACGAGAAACATTGAAGTACTTACTTACCTACATAAATTAGTATCCTTGACTATGACTCCCCGGTCTGAAACGTTACTGTTGAGCATGGGGTCTTGCAGTCGATTCCTAAGTCGCCGACTGTTATAGGATTTTGGCATCAGAAATTGTTCTGTAGTAGCCTTCTTTTTTGTTTGGGAAATCATTAAATAACTTCTCCCGCTCTGGGCGGAGCGGGAGAGCGCGGGCGTGTCATACTTTTACTGACTAAAACCCATCCGTGATCCTTCTTTTGCCTGTGTGCTAGGGCTACGGTATATTTATTGCTTTTTGAACAGTAAATATATATGTATAGTAGCCTGGAGTTTAGATCTGTGTCCGGTTGTTGACAATAGGTTCACCCCCAGTTATGTTTAATTCCCATGTAATAACATGGAATTAAACCTAACTGGCGAAACTCAGACGAGGTTCGCCAGTTATTTCTTCACTTATGCCAACTCCGCGTGATTGTATAGGCGTGATATTTTATCAAATACACCAACAATTTCCTAATCACGTAATCAGAGTATACGTGATATTTCGTCAAAATTAGCGATTATTCTCACATAGTCTGAAGTAATTCCTTCTACAAATATATACTGTGACGTCATATTCAACACTCGTAAAGGCTCCATTGCTGTAAGGAAGATTATGTAAACTGAAGTAACCCTTTGTTGTTTTAAGCTGGTTTCGGTAAGCACTTACGTTGGAAGGTTAAACATTCCGTGGTAAAAGAGAAGTTGTAACTTTTTAAACTTTTCTTAAGAATTTTTGGGGTTATGTTAATGATTGATTACTGTTAGTTCCTAACAACTTATGGATATGTAAAATCTGGGAACCGTTTAAAACCTACTAACAAGTAGTGCTAAGTACCTCCTGAAAAAGTTCATTCGTCACTCATTAAAAATAGGTACTTACTTAAGCATATTTCAATACGATTGCCAATTATGTCAATATTTGTCATAAAATTCCCTTTTTACGTAAAATTAAGAAAATTAGTGGGAATCATTTCACCTGATTATACTTACGCTAATGATTTTCATTTAGTATCATAATTATCGATATTTCAGTACTTTCAAATTGACTGAATATTGTGAACCACAATGAGAGAACATCGTTAATAAACACAGTTTTAATATTTGATTAATTATTCAGAGAGCGTCCATTTGGAGCGGATTAATTATTTATCGGATAATTATTAAAACGGCAATTCACGCCTGCGTGACAACTAGTTAAATAAATATGATTTGAGTTTGGGTATAATTGAAATACTCCCAACAATTTTGCAACTCAAAAATATTACTGTATCAATTCTGGGTCCTTCAAGGCATTCTATCAATAATGAAAAATGACACAATAACGTATATACAACAAAAAAAAAAACAAGACATAGCAATAAAGAGTACGTAACTATTATTATTTATATTGTGTTGTCGATATAATGTAATCATGGAACTGTTTACTATCAACCATTTAACGCATAATCACCGAATAAAGCCCAACTTCACGAAGACGTCCCTAATTATCTGAAAATGAGGATTGATAGAAAAAGGTCGAATTGAGTCGAACGAGTCGGCACACCACCGGCAATATTTCCACGCACCCTGATCCCGACAAAACGCTAATAAAACGTTAATAAATTGCAACAGATAGGTACAGTCAGGGGTTTGCACTGAAGGTTGACCATACCTGCTATAAATCTGGATTAGTCCTCGCTGATACGTTTAAAACAAACGTAAACAAATTGTTGTTTGTGGTATAGTTTCTATTAAAGCCGTGGTGTTGGTGTGACTATCTGGACCTAACGAACCGCAGCGAAATGCTGATTATACTATCGTGTGTGATTTATTTTACTGTAAATACAGGATTAGGTATTTCATTACAGAGATAAAACCAGATTATGGGATGTAATTATACTGGTGTATTCTGTGATTCTGAAACCGTTTGTCTATTTTGAAATCGTTTCAGATTTTTGTATGTTTAGCTTACTATCATTTATTGAAAGGCTCTATTGGGTTACCTTTCGTGAGAAATAAAATTGTTGGCCTAATTTTGACTTTCGTTATTGGCCCCTACTTTTACTTATACCGAAATCCTATACAGAGCAGATTTTGCAGCAAAAAAATGCGAAATGTAAATCTTGAATCTCGCGCTTTAAACCTGCACTCAAGCGCTTGTCAACTGTCATCAGTTGTATTCCCTCGTGACGACATAAATGCAATCCCAGAGGAAACAGGTGTGCTCCTGAAACTGACAGTTCGCAGATGTCGTGAGAATAGACTGAGCAATGTTTGTTCAGTTTTTTTTTCATAACCGTAACGATGTTCTGTTCCGCTTTTGTTTTTGTAGCAGAGGACTTGCTGTACAAAAACAAAGTCGTACGTGCGATTTTATATCGAAGAGCGTTTCCATATGTTTACAAAAGTATTGATCGTTGGTATATTTTTTTAGGAAAGCACAGCTCCATTTAAAAAATCTAATAGAATCTAGTACTAATTTATATCACAGTTTACTAGTTTCTAATCAAAATTCTTTCTAACATGAAAACCATATACTACCAAAATCCATAAATTCCTTTCATAATCCTCACCAACTTTGGTAATAATAATAACTTCATTATAAGCTTAAACTACACCCTTCCAAATATAACTCATAGTTTTAACCAACCACTGATCCACCCCAGCGGTAGTGGAGTGATCACTCTTGACAAATTAAGCGAGCATGCACCTGAGGTAGGTGGGACTTGTCTCAGGGACATATGGGACGCTCAGGGGGTTGACACGACCGTACATCACCATTCTACGTCTAAGACTAAGGCAGGGACAGAACACAAACGGCTCACTAACAATGCGACGTAACAAACATGACGTATAAACACTGGTTACGGTACAGGTAAAAGGAATATTCTGGAACTAGAACGCAGATTGTAAGTGGTTTATGATGAATACCGATTTGATACGTGTTTGTTCTCGTGTATACTTTGATAATGTTTTGAGGAAATAATGTTGGAATGATATCGATTAATATCAAATTAAAGAAAGAAAAAGTATTTATTGGGACTCGCACAGGATTATCACAAACTAAACTAAACACACACTTAAAAACAAAAAAAAAGAACAAATGAATGAACGTATTAACAATATCAGCATCAAAATTGTCTAAAGTGTTTAAATATATTGTAAAATTTTGCGAAACAGTAGATAGATGGAGTTTTGCCGTATTACTCAGTATTAGGATCGAGCAAACTCCTAAATTAAATGAATATTCCGAGAAATTTCGTCAACTTAGCGATATATTGCTGGTTTAATTTTAGTGTTTATAACACACTAGCTTCTGCCAGCGGCTTGGTCCGCGTGAAGTATCTTGTTCCCCTGACCCACCGCGTTGCGTCGTTTTGCTCAACTCCTAAGGGTCGTAGCGCGATATTAAATAGCTTATAAACTTCTTCAAGAATTGGGCTATTAAATACAAAAATTATTAAAATATAAAGTTAAAATCGGACTGGTAATTCCAGAGCTTTATTATATTAGTGTAGATTGGAATATTATTTTGGAACTATGGTACAAAAAACAATTAATTTCGTGCATTATGCGTAAGTAATTCATTCATATCGGATTACACTCGCTACATTTCCTATGCAGTGTCTGTTTAGATTACGAATGTTAGCGGGAAATGTATTTCAGTTTATACATCGCTCGCTTACCTAAATACGTTAATTTGCGTCCATGTAACTGTGCTGCGTAAATTATTGTGTTCCCAATGAAGCCAGATCGGTTTACTTGGAAGCTTCGATATACATAATGATCAGTACGAAATACGTTGCAGTGGGAATGTTGAATCAGTTAAACGCTTTCTTCTTTGTAGAGATATTTTTCACACGTTACAGTCATTATAATACGAAAACTGTTTCGGATGCTTGAATAGCTTTGTTTTTATTAATTTTTTTGGGTGAGAATTCATCAAATGATTTCTCCCGCTCTGCGCGGAGCGGAAGGGCGTGTCAGTCTCTTACTGACTAAAACCCACCCGTGTTCCTTCAGTTGCCTGTGCGCCAGGGCCACAGTAACTCTTTCGAACAATCCGCGACCCCGGCAGGAATAAGCACGTGTTCACAAGAATGTCAAATCTTTTCACAGAAAAAATATCAACATTAATTTACCAGCCCGACATTAAATTAATCTCTGATATTTTCATTATAAAAGGTATAAATCCTCGTTGAAATGTTTAATCCGTTTCTCTCAGATTTGTGAAGTAATCGTGTTTATTTAACACCTAGCCGACGGATTTCAGCGTCTGAGAATACAGAATAAATCTTTATCGTATTTCGCTGTTGGAACTTGGAAATAAAAGATGAAAATATCAAGAGATTTTATGTTAGGCTGATATATTGGAAAATTTTCAACGCCTGCTGCCTCGCGATACGATACCTACGCTTTCATGAAACTAACAGGCTTTAATATTGCCAACTTTTTGTCTGTACTCCTTTATTTTTAGCTTCACGACTGACTTATTGCACGGTGTTATTTCTTACAAAGTTTATATTTCTCTTGTTTGATTTTTAGTATCTTTCTGTGACTTCACTGTATTTTTGAAATAATTCAGGCGTTTTTAAGTGCTTTCATCTGTACCAACTTTTCTTTTTGCTGTGTAAATTGCCAACCTTGAGTTTCGACTTATTTGTCTACGTTATGTCCCGTTTGATCATCATCAAAATCTTTGTTTTCTATGAGCTCCGTACCTCACATCTCTTTACCTCAAGCTCATATTGTAAAGGGATTGAATCTACGATGCTGTAGTACAAGCAAGTTTCTGAGGCTTGCATCTCATCACTCATGCTCTGCGCTGTAAGCCTCACACGTCTTACGAAAGTAGCTCTAAAAGGCACATTTTGGCACAGACCCAAAAGGCACCAACCGTGCTCTATTTTATTTCCTGGAATATAAATATTGCAATACATAATAGAATATAGCAATAACTGCGTGGAAAGTTTAGGAATTTATTTTATTTGCTTTTATGTCAGATGCTGCACATACCACTTAGGTTAACCCAGGTTCTTTCTTTAATGATAAAGAACCAATTTTAGAAGAATTAAATATTGCCACATCTAATCCCAAACTATTTCTTGAGAATGATTTCCTTTGTTTGGTCTAACTCCTCCTAATTTAAGACCTTGAAACTCGCATCGATCAAACTCGGTACAGTCAGTACACATGCACTATCACTAGCAACAAAGTAGAACTAGTATCAATGAGATACGATGACACTAACAAAAATCTAAAAATTGAACTGTGTGATTTGTATGTAAAGATCACACAGTTCAATGCTCAGTATGCTCACGTCACACCAATGAACTGGTTTCGTCAATTGTATATTGGTGCAACAATTCCAACCTTGGCTCTTATTTGGCACATTAGTTTTGTACACATCGTTTAGCACTAGACGTGAAACAAGGTTCTTAATTTATTGGAGAACGGACAATCTTAATGTGCCCGCTATTGACTGGTAAATGGCCTGTGGTTGCTGCTAGAGAGATAGTGGTTGGTCTACAATGATTGTTATGGTTTCGATAGGTGTGGAATATCTTAGTTTGAAATGGGTTTATTGTCTTACAAGATAACTATATTGATTAATGTGTTGGTTTACATAATGCTCGTTTAAAATTATATTCCATTCTACCTACAGCGGTTATTATAATTTGCGAATTTGAGTCAAGTGCTTCGTACAGTGTAGTTTGTACGGTAGTTTATAATAATAATAATAATATATTTATTTAAAAATTACAAGATATAAAAATTAGAACAGTTTTGCTTATATGTAAATTATATTCCTAAGACTGACGTGCCTGAACTAGTTAAACCCGTGTTTCAGGCGCAAAGTGCTAAGATAGTCTTATAAAATAAATAAATAATCTAAAAGTTACAATAGACAAATAAATTATACTTATATGTTGAGTAGCTTAACTCTTAGTTTCTAAATTTGATGTGTACTTATCATAAGTGAGTATACAAATTTACTTTAACACAGTTAATAAATTCTCTGTATCTTCGTAAGACATACTTCAGAGAGCCTCCATGAGAATTCTCTTACAATTTGTATAGTTCAGGGAGTAAATGCTTGCTTTCGCGTTTAGTCTATTATAGGGGAGAGGACCGAGGTACAGGTAAAATTTGGATATAAAAGCATGTTTTGTTGTATTTTGTGGGCAGACTATATCTTTACGTCTTTTATTAGAATGTTCAGTGCTGTAGGGTAGAGCTGTGTGTTGTTTTAATACAATGCCCGTTATAAATAGTTGCCAAAAAGTTAGTTAAACAGTTTCAAAGACTGTTTTACGATTTCACTCTGTATTTTCCCCACACATATAAACTCATATATCTATGATAAAACATTGCACAGAGAAAACCTTTCAGACAGTCCACCAACTTTCCCAGTTACTATAAGTTTCAGTTATACCAACGTTTATTTCTGCAAAACTAATTTTAATAAAGATAAATGCTGCATTCAATAAAGACGTGGTCTAAAAAAAAACATAATTATCATCGTCTACCCATACATAATAGGTCCAATACATGTGTCGCGGACGTGCGGAACAGAGTACAGTCGGAAAAAGAGTCTGGAAGCTAAGCAAAAAATAAACAAAGCGTTCTACGCTGGCAATATTATTTTGTCGTTTATTTATTTTCATACTTATTTATATACATTTTTAAATATTTTTTATAAAAACATGGAAAAAACCTTTAAATATATACATACTATATTATTTTTATTGTTATTGTGCGTAATATTTTTGTTAGCGTCAGATACACTCATACTCGACATGTCAAAGATCAGACCACTCTCAGAACGCAGAAAATAGATTAAAGAGGAGTTGTTGATGCCTGTCTGCAGGTTTATCTCTTTTGTTGTCTGTACCTACATAAAGTTCCGCGACGTCACGCGTGTGGGGGCGCCACTGTCACGCCGCCTCGTTATGGCGAAATACGTGACGAGACTGAACGTGGTCTCTGTTTTGGTTGATGTGTGCTATGGTATACACCTAAATAAAATAGATTTAATTTATGGATTCTTGAGTAGGATCCGATGACATGGTTAGTTAGACTGTAAAAAATCGTGAAGGTTTCTAGAATTCGAATCGCTATAAAATATTTTGGTGTCTCTGATATCGATTACCCTACGTTGAATGAATTCATTATTTTACTAAATTAATTGCTGTTTGTTCTTTTACATTATCAATAAACTTTTTTACTTTTACTTTACTTTAATCTAGGTAGGTACCTAATACGCCAACTTGTGGGTGACGGGAAAACTCACGAAGGTCAGTGATGAATAAAATGTGTTTTTATTTTATGTCTGGGACTACTCCTACTAGGATTTCAGCAACACGGTTGGGGCGAAACTGCTAACGATTTTTTTCCGCTTACAACGCCCACTTTACCCACAAAAGAGCGTGAAAATACGTTTCCCTCAGTCCGCTTTTTCTATTTGCTCGGGATTATCATTAATATAATATGAACCGATGTAATACACGGTCGATGTTTATTATCCCTTCGGACACGAAACAAGAGACTTTACGAAATATGGATTTAGGCGTTCGAGATTAAAGCGAGGTCAGAGAAAAGTGTAAAAAATTCTGGGATAACAAGGAGGTATGTTTTCTTTTGTTCTTATTTATTACTGAACCCACATTTTATTATGATTTATTCCGAGAGTTATTCAATATTTATGTGTTATTCGAGTAGAAATAAATATACTTCCCGAGAGATGAGGAGAAATTTATCAGTTGGAAAACGAAACAAAACAACAGGGCTGAACTTGTAAGTAATAGCGGCCCACTTTTAGAAGCAATAAAGTGGATACTCGACTTTTTTGTTTGAATTTTCGTAAATTAAAAAAGGGGCGTGCTTCTGTTCCGATTAACTTTATTAGAATTCATTTGAACGAACGTTGGGAGCTTGCTAATGAGTCCTTAATCCCTTTCTGAACGAAACATTGGAGTACTTACACATAAAACGTACTTAAGTACTCGTATTTAAGCTTTCGCAAGTAGACAGTTTGTACAACTTTAAGCTCAAATATAGGTGCACCGACAAAGTTAAATGTGTAACTTCCAACTTCAACTTTCGGTTAAAGCTCCACACACTATTGACTTTTTGAGCGAACTGGTTTGGTGAAATGTAGAATTTTGTACAGTCAGAGGAATTATATCCTACTAATATTATAAATGTGAAAGTTTGTGAGGATGGATGGATGGATGGATGTATGGATGTATGTATGTATGTTTGTTACTCTTTCACGCAAAAACTACTGAACGGATTTGGATGAAATTTTGCACTCAGATAGACCATGCCTTGGGAAGAACGTAGGCTACTTTTCATCCTGGATCGCAGACGAAGTCGCGGGCAACAGCTAGTTAGTATATAAATTGACACCCTACGTCAATGCCGTATTAGAGCCATTACATACAACTGTCAAAGAATGACAGTAAATGTGTGTGTGTGTAACTGACGCTTTAAATTTGCCTAACAATTGATTTCCCTGATTTTACATTACTTTTTACCTAATCAATGATTTGTCGTTTTTATCCTGCACAAATCCCTTCTATCTCCTATAGGGAAGGGTCGCAGCGGCCTGCTGTCAAGTATTACCTACAAACTAAATGAAATCTACGTGCCAAGCATGCTGATTCTGGCAATTTTCTTTTTGTCTGTTCATTGTAGCGGTTATTGGGAGGCTATAGTCAACTGTAATCATTCAAATGATGATGAATTCATGATGATAATGATTATGATGATAAATTGAGTAAGAGTCATTCTTGAAAGTATGAATAATAATTATTTTAATAAGAATAATATTTATTTCCATTTCTCTTTCCAACGAAAGAACTTTACCAGTAGTGCAAAGTACTGACAGTTCGCCAACTATTCATCTTGAACACTATCATTCGCGCATACTCAACTTCCATACAATTCTGTCGAAATCCGTAACAAGAGACGCAAACACACAGTCTGTAAATCAAGGTCCTTTAAAACTAGCTTCAGCCGTAAATTCTTTTGTTTCCTAGGAGATTACCTTTACAACAAAGTCAATAAAGTCCTTTCCGTCTACTCCTTATCCAAATTCAGTTGTAAGACTAAAGTCCAAAATTGGATTCAATCTCACGATTATGAAGCTACAAAGAGACTCTTAGAAGTCATTTCATAAAAAAGAATCTCGATTTGTGCTATGTATAATTATCATACTAGAACACCAATTTTGATTATCACACACTCACTACACACCCACACCCCCACACCGTACTTTTCTGTCAGGTTAATTATTTGTATTTTTTTGTCTTAAATTGTGTTTTTTTTTTATCTTCCATCCCAACATTATCATCTATTTGTAGATTTTGGTATTACTGTGTCCTGTCCGGGTAGTTTGGAGGTCTGGAGATCTGTAACACAGGTATTCCTTGTACAGGCTCCAGTCTCCACAACACCACTGTATTTTTTGTAAACACTAATATGTATTGTACTATTTTTGCATTATGTGGTGGAGAAAATAAACGTTTTTATTATTATTATTTGCAAGAATTCGAGTACAATAAGTTGACAAATATTCATAGGTGTGAAAATCTTAACATAAAATAACTTGACAATTTTTAAAAAAAATATTATTAAGCCGTTTAACATAAGAGTACCATCATTCATTATTGAACTAAAAAAAAAAATGTAGAATGTTAATAAAAAGCTGTTTCATAGTAGAAAGTGTTAAATTATTTTGAGAATAGATTAAAGTCAGATTAGACTGCAATCCCGGAATTCCCAGATCTAGGTACTACCAGGCGCGCCACGGGAAGGTTTCTCTTCATACGCCCATAATGAAGCCATATACCATTTGGTGAACAATACAATCTACCAGATTTTTTTAAAGTTCGTCTTTTCTACAGTCCCTTACACTTATCAAGACATTTGTGTAAATCGTGAGTGACGGCCTGTTGTCCCAGAGGTAGGCATCCCAATTTGCAAGGGATGACAAGCAGCAAAAATAACTCCTTACATTATTCTTGTTCGTCCTTTTACCGTTTCGGTTTCTTGGAAATTGTTACGAGAAAATATCGTATGTCTGATATGTTTACTTAAAATTATATTATCGTCTTGTTTTTTTATGTAGTGATGAGAGCAAAGGATGTGTGATTATTAGATCCAAGACGTTGTTAGAATTCCATGGTTTGATGTTCGTTTATCTTTACATGGCTTCAACAACTAGTCCGCTTCCCCCCAACTCTTCGATGTTACCAATTATGAGTAAGGAATATATCAGGAAGATAGACAAGAGGCAGCATTGTCTTCTTAATCCTCAAATTAATTTGTGTTCTGTGAGGAGATTCTGGTTAAATATTCCGTAGTATAATGATGTCCTTGATCAGTGTTCCTTTCTAAACACTGTTGATTTTCACTCACAATCAGGTCAAAAAAGACAAGAAAAAAAAAAACTTCTACGAAAATCTTGCAAGCGAGTCCTTACCGTTATTTCTTCACTTCCAAATCCCACGGTTTTAAACAGACATTTTATCACTGTTCCTCTAGGGAAAATATTAATTCCGTGAAAGCGGATTGTAGGCCGAATCCCGTCGGCATGCCGAGACAGGCTTATTTTATTATTATGCGTCTTCTCTAGTACTTGGCTGCTCATTTACATGTGATACGGGCATACTTTAAATTAATACGGTTAGGGATTATGGTTTGTAACTTTTTAATTAGATGTTGCTTCAACATTTGTGGAAGTGTCGTTAAATTATACTTCAATACAGGGTCAAATTAAATTAGGTAGCGAAACTCCACAGACGTGATGTGTATCGATATCTAAACATGGTAAGACATAAAATAAATAAATTTGATGGTTTTTTTTGTGGGGTCGACAACCGCTGTTAGTGTAGTCACTTGAAATATCAGTTAAAAAATCTTATTTTTCGTGTAAACTTTACAGATGTGATGGGTATCTATATCTAAACACGATTAAACAAAAGAAAACAGATTTTTTCAACTTATACTTCAAGTAACTAACAGCGGCCCTTGACCAAAAAAAAAACATGTTATCTTTTTTTTTTTATCGTGTTAAGATATCGATACCCATCACGCTTGCAGAGTTTCGCTAGCTAATTTAATTTGACCCTGTGTATCTGATTAAGGAAGCTTTTGTGCTTTTAATTTCATGAAACAACTATTTATTGTGAGTTACTTACATATTCATCATTTAATGCTTCATTCGTTTTTTAAATTAATTCTTTTTTTTATCTTTACGTATCTCGGGACCATGGAGTCCCGGTCTTTTGAAAAGCGTACGAGGGGCAAAAGCGAACTCGCAGAGGCCCATTAGACAATTTTAAATGGAATGGAATGCCTGTAAAGACTTACATTTTACGACTGATATTAAGTTTCGAAACAAATAGACTTTTCAATAACTCTATTTGTTCTGTTTGTGTAAGAACGTATGTCCCCATGCAAACGATAAACAGCTGTAAAAGATAGGCACAATGCCGCTATGTCTTACAGCTCTTAAGTCGAAATAAGCTCTTGGGTTACTGCTACCCTGGTAGCTGCGAGCGATTAAAATGCAGTTTCTGGAAAAAAATATGTTACACTAGCTTTTGCCCGTGGCTTCACGGATAGACAGAAACTATCCCACGGGAACGTACTACCGGGATCAAAAGTACCATATGTGTTAATATAGGTTATAAATTATTTGTGTGCCAAATTTCATCCAAATCCGTTTAGCTGTTTTTGCGTGATTAAGTAACAAACATCTAAACTTTTATATGTATAATATACTAGCTGCGCCCCGCGGTTTCACCCGCAGAAATCTCGATCCCGTGGGAATATCGGGATTAAAAGTATACTATGTCCTAATCCAGGTCATAATCTACCCATGTGCCAAATTGTATCCAAATCCGTTGAGCCGTTTTAGCGTGATTGAGTAACAAACATCCAAACATCCACACTTTCACATTTATAATATTATATAGTAGGATTATTAGTAGGACTGATTCTTTTGTATTGAGATAAAAAACACATACTGTAATGTACCCAGAAGCTAATGTGACTCATCCTATTTTAATGTTAATAAATATTAACGACCGGTATACAACGACGTAATCCGGGAACAAAAAAGTACAACACATTAATTTCGATTGAGGCTTTCACTGGAATAACCGTTATTAAGTGCCATCATCACGCGATTTTGTTTATTTAGATACCTCTAAAATTATTGTAGAAACAGTAGGTGGGCTTATAAAGGATGTGATGAAAAGATGGTAGAATTAGAAGAGCATCTAGAGATGATGAAAAATGACGGTCACGAATCTAATAGTAATGATGGAAATGAGAAACTACAAGAAACTTATTAATTTTGTCCATACAACTTAGTCTTCTCCCGAACCTATAAACATTTTTAAAGTAGCATTCCTAATTAATTGACTAACAAATCCAACGCTCATTTGATTTCCAATTGCGCACTTAGCATCATCAGCATTCCGTATAAACGAGGATGTTTGGATGACGGAATGTCAGCGGATGATCGCAATTTGCAATGTCGAACTCAAATTAATTGCTTTTTTATTGTATACTCATTAATGCTCATTTCCTAAACTTCCGTCTTAAAGCATTAAGAGCAAAATTGTATTAATCAATCGATATGGAAATTCGTGATGTACCTATTTAATCAGACAGGGTATGGGAACTCGAAAAGAGATCAATTCTCAAGCTCTGCTATAGGTCAGTTTATTTGTTAGTGAAGTGTGTTTTTTTTTTCATCTGTGATGACGCTAATAACGGAAATCGACAATTGATTTTATGGTGTAAAATGTTATGATAAAATTATAATGAAGTACTCAACGGCATTTAATATAATTTGTATAGCGTTATAAGTAGTTTGTATAGTATTTGGCAGTTGTATCATCGCCCTTCTGTGTAGAGTTGAGGACAAGATATAACAGAAAAATGGCCCTATCGTCATCTTTCTCAAATTTTTCTGAAATTTTCTCGCACACGCAAGCAACAATGTTCCTAAAGAAAAATACCTACAAGTAGTTACTTTTCAGTAATTTACATCGAAATGGTCTTCATAATTAATAGCAGTAAGTTAAGTAAGTTTAATAAACTCGTACAAATAAACCCAATCAAAACATAACCACCCTCAATCGCTCAGTTAGACAATCAACTCCACGAAGCGTTAATTTCGAAGTGTGATAACTCGAATTTCGAATTGGAATTTTCGGGGTGTTGAGCCTTACCGCAGCAGCATGTTGGTTTTCACGCGCCAAGATACACGGGGTGCGAAACACTACAACTAACACAACTAATTTTGTGCTGAGATTTACCCGGATAGAAATTAATGTTATGCTGCGCTAGGAGTCTAGGACTAGGAGTAAAGTAAGGCGATTAAAACGTGCACGTTGAAAGTCAAGTTGTAGCGTAGTTGTGTTATTTATTGGTTTCTCGACTTACTTGAGAAACTAGTACTTACTTTATATTTCGTTTAGGTAACTTTATTTATTTTTGTTAGTGTAAGTTTTTTTCCTAAGAGCTTAGGGATAGCTTCGTTAAAACTATTTGTAAAATAGTAAAAAATTGATTGATTCTTCGTTACACGACCAGTTTCAAACATTATGGAAATACTGCATTTATTAAAAAAAAAACAAGCGTTAATTATAGGCAAAAAGCAAAAAAAAAAATGCACCTTTATTATTAAGTATGACTTCATATTTTAGTACGAAAGCAAAATTTTGTTCTTTGCTAAAAAGTATTATCCATAAGCTAAAGTTTATTCAAAAAGCTAAAGTAATGATACTCCGAGGCTACAGAAACGCTATGTAGCTTTAGAACTAATTTTGTACCAAGTTCAAGCGGGACGAAAATTAATATAGTGCTGTCATATTTATTAACTTTGAACCTTACTCATGCGTGTTATATACTAGTTTGCTCTGTGACTACATAAAATTTTATGTAGGAAATATTATTATTTAGGTTTTAGCTTAGTTTTAGAAAACCATTTTTGGAATTATATAGGTATCACAGATTTTATTTTTGTTTAGTGCGGCTACATACTGTATATACACTTTCATTTGTTGAATCGACATCCACATTCCCCTACAGAAATCGATTAAAAATATACGGCTTCTACTCAATTCGTAAGGATTTTCTATGCACGTTTTTTACACCACCAATCAATCAGAACATATCCCACAAAACACTGAGTGAAGCCGTCAAAATGCTCTGCAGTTGCGGTTCGTCGACGCACTAACTTAAACAAACACGGGCTTCAATAATCTTTCCAGCTGAATTTATCCCTTCGGCGTTGAAATGTATGCACAACCATGCCCCCTGTTTGTGAACCCGTGATACTGCTAAAATTAGCTGTTCTCACATCCCCGTGTTTTGCCAGTTTACGCCTCGTTGGATGACGGTCTGTCAACATGATGTTCAACGGTTCTGCGCGTATTTTTGTTTTGGACTGGCTTATTTTTCTGATACAAACCTTTACGTACATGATGTATCTTTTTAGGGTCAGAATTTATTCGTACTCATTACTTACCGAAATTAAACATTTGTGATGCATCTGTAGGTAATTTGGGTATGATTTTTTATTAGATATACTTAACCTACTTTAATATAGTGTAGGAATTTTTCGCTTTCTATTAAAATATTCACACAAACAGCTTTTAACACGTATAATCGATGAAAAACTTACCCGGCCATCATACGCGCTTCTTATGAAAACATTCCGTATTAACAAAAAGCTGGTAATTGGTGTTCACCTGACTTTTGCAGTATAATAAATAGATCCTTGGCTAGGGGAGGTTTCGTAGGGCTGCAGTTGACGAGAGCCGTGGGCGACATGACGGAAAATTGGACGGGAAATATAATTGGAAAATTATAAGGGTTCGCCACTTCCCTGCTAGTGCACCTATGGGTTGGACCCTGGGGCGGATGACTTTTCTTACTTACTGCCCCTTGGCATGCTGAAATTGGAAAATAATTGTATTCTAATCGAAAAACCACGAGACAAACTGATCGGGATTGTTGGCAAATAGTTTTTTTGTTTTTGTAAAGGTTTGTTACACGCAACCAAGAGTAAATTTATATCCACCTATTTTGAAGCATGTATTTCACTTTTCAAAACTGCTTGAAAAATACTGTATCTACATAACTCACATACTTAAATCGCGCCTGTAATCTCCGAAGGGCAGAACTGTACCTTATAGTACACCCACATTTCGCCAGTTATGTTTAAGTCCCACTTACCAAATAGGGTGCGAGCTTATAAATATTCTCTTCGTGTTAAAACATATTTTAATCATTCTATTACATCAGCAAAATACCTATTTTCAGAACAAAGATTCTGTAAATGTAATAGAGCAATTTTCACGCCGCGCTTACATACCGGCACTGCGGTAAGTACGCGGCGAAGCGGATTTACGTCCACTAGTTTGATAGGGATCCGTGGTAGCTTAATACACGTAAGACAGCGCAAATTGTTGTCACGCGTAAAGGCTACTGTTTGCTTAGCTTCAATGTTTCAAAAAATAAGTTTGTAGTTCATGAATATTGTGCCAATGCGATGTCCAAAATTCCCTTTTTTGTGTGATAGAGTATGTTGGGGTAATTTCGGCGCGGGGATAAGAGCGTACCTATGAATAAAAAAACTAGCTAATTTGTCAATATATTTTAATGCTGACAAGATTGTGTCTTGCGCCATTTTTGTCGGCTCCTATAGACGGGGCACAATAAAATGGCGCACAATTCGAATCGTACGGTCTTATCCCAGCACCGAACTTAATCCAAGAACGTTATCAAGCATACAGTTAAGCTGTATATTGGCCTTACCAAATTCTGCCACAATAGTTAATTCTTCGGTATACGAATGAAGTCAATAGCGGATGTTCATCCGTCCAATATAAATGTGAAGAGTAATTTTAGGGCACCCACGAGGAGAGCGCTACATACCGGGATCTATGCCTAATTTGTTTGTGACAAATAGAAGTAACTCTACAATGTACCTACGTTCGTTCAAGTAAAAAGTAATTTGGTTATTTCATAAAACGAATCAATTCCCTTGGGTGCGTAACTTGAATGAGATAGAACCTAAAATAAAATTCCTTTTCCGGGCCTGTCGCAATCTTCAGATCAGTACCTAACTATTATTGTCAATTTCGAATCACATTTTCCAATATCATTTTTTGTGACTCTCACAAGTTGTCCTGTCTGTCTGAATATTTGGAATTGCCAGTGCGTCCGTTCCACATTTCACGTTTTTTTGGCACGCACGTCACTATTTCCAATTTTCTGCTGGTGCTATTGTCACACAACGTAACGGAGAATTTTCTAATAAAGTTGTTCCATACAAATGGTTTTGCGGTTCCATTTTGCTAGAGTTGACTGCGGAGTTTGCTTCAGCTCCGTTATTCAACATTAGGGTTTCAACTAAAGGAGTCTCTTTCACTTGTTTTGTTGTTTTCCTATTCTTTGGGATCGGGGCTCGTCTTGTGGATGATATTGTTTCATCTTTTATTATATTTTTCCTGTTTCGAATAAGCAAATATGATACAGAAGTTTCTCATAGTTTTGTAACTCCATAACCAATCGCAATGATACGCATATTTTATTCAATTTATCATTTTGTTTTTGCAGTGCGAAAACTGATTGTTCTAAGAAGTAGGTAATTGATAAAAACAGAAGGCAGCCCGGACTAGAGAATGAAACACAATTTTCGTAATTTCATGCTATTTAAGTACTTGTCGCCTAAAACACTTTAAAGCGGCTTCTGTTTATGCGTGCAGCAAAATTCGTTAATTGAATTCCCTTTACGCAACGAATTCTTCACGGACGGCGGCGAAGGATTCCAAATATAATTACTAACCGCGATATTCAAGGAACAGTCTTCAGAGACACGGTGTCTTATGATAGAAACGGATATTAAATCTAAGAGTACCGCGCTCCGGGTACAGTTTGTACACGTCAGCATAGCGTGTTGAATCCGTTAAAAGCTCCAATTTGTCTTTATAATCCACTGTGCTAGCGTGAACAGCACAGCGTAACTTTGCTTGCCTCCACTGATATTTTAAGTGACGTGTATTGCTCTCGTGGTGCTCTTAATTTTGAACGATCGACAAACAATGCGTGATCATATACGTTAACACCAGATCTATGCGAGGAACTCATAGTATCATGTAATACTTGAGTAATATTTAGTTTAGGATTTGCGAGCTTTGCAGGCTTATTATTTCATGTGTATGGAAGCGTACAAAGTAAATGTTTGGTTCCGTACTCAGATGCGTCATGTTTTTCTTCTACACTTTCATTCTGTCAACAACAGCATGAAGTTACATGAAACGTAACATTTGTATTTGCTTCATCTTAAGTACAATTTCTGCATGTTCCATTTGCAACCATACTGAAAGATTTTAGATAAAACGCTACTTAGTACGGCATTTACTCAAACATTTAACAGGCAATTCATATTTTATGAGGAACAGTCAAAAGTACAGCACACAGCGGGATCGTTCCACCGGAAATTATGAATTTCGTGAAAATTTTCCACGTTCCATCAAAGTTTAAATTACTTGCCTTATTGAGATTTAGGTATCTTTTGGTGTTATACGGTTGTTCGCTATAATCAGTAAGGCGTATCACGGTTGAACAAATTGTGTGATGTCAAAGATTTATAGTGAAAAGTCAGGGTTGGTTGGCTTATTGGCAAACATGGGAGGGTGGTGGATAATTAATCTGGCCAGACGGATGGGCGAGAGGTGCGGAATACAAATCGACGGTGACGCGACGTTGTTGTTATTCATGGGGATACTTGTTATATATTCGGCGGGAATTTTAAATTATCAAACATAGGATAGTACAGTTTTGGTGTAGTTGAATTTTGTGACTTATTTTGTGAGACAAACCTAACCAAGTCGTAATGAAATTTCTTTCACGAATTGCTGTATTTGTCAGACGTAGGTATGTTTTCAAAAGTCAGCTAATCTATTGTTAAATTCATACGTAACTGGATTCTCTCCATAACACAACTAAATAAAATGTCTCATATTAACTGGGAAATATAAACCATTTCCAACGTTTACTCGTGGTCGGTTTCCACGATTCCACTCTATGTACCTTTTTTGTCCGTTTGTGAGCTTCTGATATTGTGGCGTAGATTAAAACACGCTCCAGAATCCCATTGTTCAACTTGAATGTACGGCAAGTGTCCGACTTGTAAAAAGCAGGATTTGCGCTTTATAAAGCTGCTTTGTGGGTGCATTTAAAACTGATTGTTGCATAGTAACTTTTTGTGTTTTGATTTGAGTGTTTTTTTAAATGGTTAAAGCATTTTCTTTTTATTTCCTTGATAGAAGATATTATTAATGCAGAGGATGATGTATTTAATCTCTATCCGGGTAATGAGTTCAGGAATCCAGTGATTAAAATTTTATTTTCGCAAACGGGTTTCATTGGTTGGTTTATGAAATCTTTAAATAAACCGTTCGTAGTTTTAAAATTACTTGAAAACAGTGCAATTTAATAATGTTTCTTAAATAAACAAGTATGTAACATTCGCATTCGCATTAGATTCCAAATGAAGTATCTCCTTAAGGTAAACGAAGACCGCTATCTACAAATAAAATTAAATCATGGAGTACGTTTTCAAACGAAATTGGCATTCCTTCTTGCTTGGTATTTTCCCTTTGAAAACTTTTATATAGATTGAGCCTGTTTTTTCTTGAAAGGCAATGTTGTTTTGTATGAGAGATGGACTTTGATTACTTTAACATTACAGCTTCTAAGGCTCTTTTTTTGGCATGAACTGTAAGAGAATATCTTATGATGCGGTTAAAATATTATATGCCAAGGCTTATTGCTGGATTTTTCCCTAATATCTAGTTGCTTTTACCCGACTGTACATCATTTTCTTCTTCACTAATGAATGCATCGACTTATACAACGCTATTGTTAAAGGTATTATGTTCAATTAACTCATTTCTTCTATTTTTCCTACCCTTTTTGCCCCAGTTTATTCATGAATTCAAGGAATATAGTCAGAAATGAGTCCCCACAGTAAGAACGTTTTGCAGCTAAGTCGTTGTTTGAGGTAAGATGAAATTTTCTAGCAATTTTGCGAAGACAGCTTAGCGTAAAAGGCTGCCACCGTCCGCAGGACAACATAGTCTAGTACAAAAGCTCATCCTGCGCAAATCCTTTTAATACAGCGGACCTAGTTTTTGTAACCGTTCTTTCGCACTTTTTAAATAAGGAAGGACTTTTTAATAATGTTTATAAAAAATCTAGTGCAGAATAAACTCACGGTAAATGAAGTTAAGTACACCTTTTGACATCGTAGGTAATATTTTTGTTTATAGAATGAAAACTCTTATAAAGTCACATATATATTCCTTGATTTAATATTATACTGTAGCAAAACAACGAGCAACGAGGCAAAAGGAGTATGTTAGGATAGGTCCTAGGAGGATATATAGTGACCTTATTGGTAATGTTCTTCAGAAAGGTCAGGTCGCAACCGGCGTGCGTGTAGGATCAGATGTATGAACGTAAACGAGGCAAAAGGAGTATGTAAGGATCATAGCAGGTGGCGTTCTATAGTTTGTGCATACCCCATGGGAAGAAGGCGTGAGTTTGTGTGTGTGAGTTTGTGTGTGTGTGTGTGTGTGTGTGTGTGCGTGCGTGCGTGCGTGCGTGCGTGCGTGCGTGCGTGCGTGTGTGCGTGCGTGCGTGCGTGCGTGCGTGCGTGCGTGCTTGTGTGTGTATGTGTGTGTGTGTGTGTGTGTGTGTGTGTGTGTATTGTAGACGTGTATACGACCTAATACGTAGGCGTGAATGGGTACATATCAGTAAACATATTTACATCGGCATCGCGACTAAACCGGTTCCAAATAGCGAGCATCGTGAATTGAATCTAATAGTGCGCGTAGGCAGACCACTTGGTCATCGTTATGTGGAGTTACGACAAAGTTACGTCAGCGCACCGGACAATGATCTTGAATAGAGCAAACTAACGTAGCGTAGGTACTCTAGTTGCAAACTTTTCATTGAATATTCCTTTGAATCTAAAATGCACCCGGAGAGTCGGAAAAATCAAAGTAAAAAATCTTAAAGAATATTTAATAACTCTCTGTTTTATTAATGAACCGAAGAGATTTTCTTATTTACCTAGCTGTTCAAAGATTTTCATTATAACCTGCAACTGCTTGCCTAGAGGCAAGCAG
This sequence comes from Dryobotodes eremita, assembly GCA_917490735.1. Taxonomy (NCBI): domain Eukaryota; kingdom Metazoa; phylum Arthropoda; class Insecta; order Lepidoptera; family Noctuidae; genus Dryobotodes; species Dryobotodes eremita. Next base: position 12,853,627 of record OU823258.1, on the reverse strand, counting down.
TTGCAGGTTATTATATATACCTAATATATATATGTATATTAAATGAAAGATATTCAAAACTTTCCGGTGAAGTCAATTAAAGATGAGATGAAAACTTTACAAGAGGTAATAAACAACGCGGGTGAAATGATGTCGGTTTGTTTGCGGGCTATCAAATAAGGAGCAGGCTTCAAGGGGCCTGGTAGGCACAAACCAGTAATTAATGCTCCGCCGAGGGGACGCCGGGGAGAAATCGGATCAATTTTCTGGCTATTCTTCGTTCCAAAGGGTGGACTATTGGTAAATAAACATTGATTAGGCTAGGAATTTCCTCTATCTACATCTCTTTTATATTTTTTTAGTTATTTCAGAGAGGATCCAAAGGATGAACGTTTTAGCTTACGTATAGACAATGTGGCTTTAAAGTTATTTTCAAAATACGCCCCGAATTTACCGAGCCCATGGGACGCCATAAATTTCCAACGCAATAAAGGAGTCCAAAAAATCGACGAATTCAGCAAATATTGAGTGGTCTCGAACAGTTTTAAGTATGGGAAGCGCGGTGTAGCATCCGACCCTCGTATTTAGCTATTGTTTTAAGTGGGCGCACTTCGTTACGCCCCTGCCGTTAGGCGAATTTTTGAGATCGGCTTTTTTATATTCTTCTTTTTAGGCGAAAGAGCCCTCACGCTAAACTGATAATGACGCCGACCTCGAGGGGAATTCGAATGTACGCGGAGTTTAGCAAGGCTTTAACGATGAAAATTTATTGTAACGGTTGTAATGCTTTTCTTCACTCGTAATAGCGCCGTTAACGGTAATCCTAAGAACTGAAACACCTGGGTCAGCGTTGTTAGAAGTATTCGGAATAAATACGCTGACTTACAAACGTCCCTATAAAAGAGTGGTGTTAGTATAACCCTTGGAAATGACGTCAAGAAATCAAAAAATTAAAGGAAGTTTATGTTTCTTTTTCGTAGTTGTTTGAGGAAAAGTTTACCATCATCACTTTATTGCTATGTGTGATATTTATCGCGAAAGTTTTGTCGTTTCCTTGCAGTATCAGGTTTCGTCAAATGTTGTGCTATATGAGTCACAATGAGAGTTTCCTCGGGCTGTTCGTCTCCCCTTTCGGAGCTCATACAATCCGCAAGAGTAATTTATCTCATTTCCCTCAATTACGTGCTTTTCACTAGAGATGGAGTCACATGTCAAATGGGGTGAACTTGCTCGTCGAAGTGTACATACATATTTTATGAGTACGCGGTAAGAATTATCAAGTTATAGGTGTTGATTTCCCGCAATGAGTTTGTGTTCATATCAATATTTGGTTTGGAAGGATAGGTCTACTCAATTGTGGTCCCTAAACGTGTTTCCAAACGCGCCCCTTTGAGCGGTCTCAGATAATTTGCAGTATGGATTACATTTCTAAGTTATTTGAACAGGCATTCTCTGCTATTTGTTGTAGAAATAACTCCACCCTTCTAATTTGCGTTCAGCGTTAATTCAACAGATTTTCCGATTTTCTCAGCTGAAGTCGGCCCATTTGTATTTGTTTCAAGTTCGCAGACACTCCCTCGGGCGACGCATTCATCGTGAGGGGAAGGTGGGCTTAATTAGGAAATAATGCCTAAGCGATTAATCACAATACCCCTACGAAGGTTGTAACTGCGTAGACAGTCTTTTGTTTCTAAATTGTGAACCCGACCCGGTCTTGAAGCTGATTTCCAATGGGAGGTGGAGGGACATCTCCGCCAGACCTGAAACGGTGACGGTTCGTTTCACATCCCCGTATTGCCGTTTGCCTATTATTCTAAAAGTCAGAGGTGAAATTGAGGGACGGCCATGGGTGAAAATATGTTTCCAACTTTAAAATTTACGGTCTGAGAGGTTTTATGGCGGAAATCATTTGGGCACGTTTATTTATTTCATTGTTCAAGAAGATAATATTGATAATGTTTGGATATTTCTGTAGGTTTTCATAAGCAGGTTTTTATTTTAAATTAATGAAAGAAAATATGTTTTTAAATACACACGTCTTAAGGTATACCGATGAGGTTTCATAAAATATAATTAATAGGGTTTTTGTGATAAGAAGCTTACACAAGACAATTTAGGCACAACTCTTTGTTATTAATGAGTTTTGCGGTACAGACAAATACATCCAAACAGCTTGTTATGAATTAAATGAAAATAATTGGTAATATAAAACCGCTGGGGACGCGGGGTTGTTATGAAGCACACAAATTTTCCGCAAACCCTTTAATCCCGTGCTCGCTTATTTCACTTGGCCCCTCGTTGTCGAATGTCCCCTATCTCCCCTATGCTAGTTGATGAAATTTTGGTGATGCCTCAAAGGTATAAATAAACTGTAAAATTCATGGTAAGCATTTGATGCGGCAGTTTCTGCATTATGTGATACAGGTACGGAATGGGACACAGGGGAACAAAGAATAATGTGGCATTGTTATTTTAATGCAATGATATACTATTTCACTTTACATTTTCCACTCTACCTTTGTTTCCCTAGATTTTTTGTGATATTTTTATGTAAATTTTGAAACTACAAAACGTAATGCCACAGGGCCATGTTGCATGCATAGATACTAAGTACTTTTAGTTTTTCCGGGTTCATGAAAAAAGGAACAGAATTTTGCAGCTGCTCCCGTTGTGAAAGTTTTAGAGGCAGTCTGTGAAGTTGCATACTTATTGCAGTAGTAGACAAAATGCGGCAACTGCTTTTGTTTTTGCATGTTTTAATTAGCAGTATGTCCGTCTTACAACGGTTGTCTTAGCTATAGATATTTTTCGTTTTCAAATATTTTGCTAAAGGTCTGCGACATTCTTAAGGGAACATAACTTTTATATGAACGTAATAACTAAATAAAGGTAAGGTATTTACAAGGCAGATGTGAGTGGAAACCCCGGGAGGGGACGCCCTACGAGGACATATATTGACCTTATTGGTGATGTTCTTCAGAAAGGTCAGGTGCGTAGTATTCGCAACCGCCGCGGCGTGTGTGTCTGACCAGATGTATGAACGTAAACAAAGCAAAAGGAGTATGTTAGGATCGTAGCAGGTGGCGTTCTGTAGTTTCTGCCTACCCCCATGGGAAGAAGGCGTGAGTTTATGTATGTAACTAAATTATACTACTTATGTGATGAAATACATTTTATGCTATCTCCGTTTTAGACCTCTCTTAGCCAAAATAAAAATTGGTTTACTTACATACACGAAAGCGACGAGCTTATTTCAAAAGAAACGTAGTTATAGACGTACGAAGGACACGTACGTGGTACGTTGAAGGAGCATCCCTCGCAATGCTTCAGAGATCCACATGGGACTCAATACAAATTCCCTCACCCAATCTACATGAGGTCGCGTAACCGATTTTTATACAAAAAATATAAAAACTCTACCCAGTGAGAATATTTATGATATAATGCTCAAATCTACTCAGATTTTTCCTTTTATTTTTTGGGAAACAGTGTCAGCATTTTGTTATTTTACTGTAAGATTAATGAGCACAAAAACGAATTTCGTTGAAATATTACAAAGATAAGGACAATAAAATTTGCTTTGGTAAACAATTGGGCAGAATTTTTAAATAAGACAGGATCAAATGATCAAAAGCAAAAAAAAAACTTTCAACAAAAAAGTCGTGTTTACAGTATCCGGAAAGGCTATCTATCTGATAAATTATGTAAAACACAGGGAGAGAACTTGTTTATCTCTGGAGGTCGAAAACAGGCCTTTTATTTAGTACTAGATTCTGCCCGCGGCTTCGCTCGCGTAGATGTCGGCAATCATCCCACGGGAACGGGCTACCGATACAAAAAGTAGCCTATGTTCTTTATCTCTTATTTTATCGAAATCCGTTCAGTGGTGGCGAGAAACGGTAACATATAGACATAGTTATTTTCGAATTTATTATATTATAGTATGGATTTAACTTGGTCCCCAGTTAGTCCGTCCATATAGTCCGTGAGAATAATAGTAAATTGGCAGTACGACCCATTACAACGCACATAATCATAGCGTCTTATTTGGAATTACTACTACACTATAATTATGGCCAGCTGAACCTCACTTAGTGGTTATTGTTAACTGAACTGCTACGGCAACTACTAACGATAAACATACAACTAAACTCACTGTTCAGAATTCACGATACATTCCTTTAGCTTGAAAAGCAAGAAAATGCAATGGAAATTCAACGTTGTATCGTATAAAATGCAACCGACGCAGTTGTTGGCAAACTCAAGGATGAAACGAAGGGTCCGGCGCGTGGGCTGCATACCTAAAAACTTTGTAAAAAATTCTACGCGTCTCCCGCCTACTAAGAGGAATATAGCCTGCCTACACGTATCGATACTGCAGATTTTATAGAGAACGGATCAGCCTTTTTCGATGTGGTGACGTTGGTACATTGCATGTCTTATTTATTTGACTCAAGGCAAGGATTGGAAAATATGAAGAGTTCAAAGTTTGGAACAAATCGTGAAATAATGTCGGTTGATTTGGTTATTGATTCTGTAGTGTGTTTCAACTTTTGTGTCTAAAGTTTTTTTTTCGACTACACAAAAAACACAACAAAGAAAAACAGACAAACAAACACTACAAACTAAAGAGAAAAAAACTGAAGAGAATAAAGAGTATTCTATTCTATTCTATTCTATTCTTCACGTGACCAGAGGACAGGCCTATTTTTTGGTCAAAGTATCAGCATCGCCATAGTAATGCCATAGTACATGTACTACATATTATTAATATTATTTTAAGTCTGTTAGCTAATATATATATATACTATCCAAATAAATAAAGCATACTTTTGTGTTGATTTATTACAAATGATTAATGTTATTTCATTTGCTGGATTTATGCAAAACAACAGTTTTCAGTAGTGTCATTTAAGTACTAATCCGCGAAATTCTGATCGACTAATATCACAAAGCCAGAATTATTACATTTCATTACCTATGTGACATTGAAATCTGTACCATCTAATATTATTTATATCGAAATAATAACGGAGTTTAACAGCCCAACAAATGATTGTTGCTTTGACGGGTCAAATTTCCATTTACCTCACAAAGTCCGACATATCAGTGTTCAAACGATAATAAATATTAATGAAATCCAGCTTACAACACACAACATAAAATTTAATTTGAGCAACTTTTAATTAATTTCTAATTGTATACTCTTACGTAAAGGTTTTTGTTCTAAAACTTTGTGTAGCTCTATGCTCGTGTAATTTATATTGTTATTTACGAGTATGATAGAATGTAATCTGTTGTGTTGGAAACTTTTGAAATTAGTAGTCTAACTAATACATCATCGGCTTTCGCGTGTTTTGGGGTCGGTTTCCAATCAAAATGATGAATGTCTATTACATAGTTTGGTTCCAACTGATTTTATTTTTACTTGGTTTTGAGCTCTAGTCAAATTAAGCATTAGCAAAATATTTTAGTAGGTATACAAACTTTTGCTTTAGAAAGCTTTGCCAAAAAAAGTAACAACTAATACCCAATAGCATGAAAAACTAAACAGCCAACTCCAAAATAACTCAATATGCCGCATGCCCAAAAGAAACTTCGCATCCCTTACCCATTTTTTCGAGATGACCGTAAAAAATAAATTGTGGACGGGAAGCGAGAGGCGACGGACGGCTCGAAATCCCTGCAATAACGAGACGTGCCCACATGAATAGACTTGACAACACTTGAGTTGATGCCTCAGATATAATACGACGTAGGAGATAACGTGGCACATAACTATAGGATCCACAAAGACGCAGATGGCACTGAAGAACTGTGGAGTTGCGTTTTGTCTTTAATATTTGTACGCAATATAAATATCCATCGCAATAATAATATTGTTGATTTGAAACTGGTCGAAACACATTGAAATGATTTATGATTAATTACAATTGCAATTAAGACAAACATAAAATAGTTTATCATTACCTAATTTCTAAACCATCGAGATTAGCTTTACAGTGTATTCTACCAATTTCATTAGTAGATTCATCTTCAAAGAAAACTTAATTAACAAACTTGTTATTATCACTTCAGGGTTTTGGGACATGCACGAGTTATATGCACATCATGTCATTAACGATGCGGTCACTGAGGGACATGTTAAGACCTCTAATAAGCATCACGGTCACGTGCCGTCGAATAAATTGCGGTAAACTTAATTAAAGAGTTATGCTTCTCCACCAAGTCGGGACCGCCGCCGATGTATGTTTATTTTGCATTAGATGAAGTTAATTTTGTATTTAGCATTGCTAATTTTAGTTGCACGTGTATATTCTGTAAAGGAATTAAATATGAAATTAACTTCGGAGAAATTCCAACAGCTTCTGACGAACATGGTTGATTGGCAATTGACAACTTTGAACGTGAACATGAACATTTTATATCATGTCTCTAATTTTCCTCTTTCTTTTTCGCAGGATGTTCAGCACAGACCCTGAGGATATTTCCGATGCAGAAGCAGCAGACAGTGGCTGTGGGCAAGTCAGTGGTACTCACGTGTCAAGTAGATGCTCCGGACCCAGCGCTCGTAACACAACCGCAATGGAAGGACCCTAAAGGATTCGTTATTAATGAAGCCGCGTAAGTATTGAATGATTAGATGAACTTAAATTATTTGAGCTAATAATTAATCAATCAATCAATAAAAGAGTTAATCGACCGAAAATATGTTTTGTCTTAAAACTGTGCTATAGCATTTCATAGTAGAGTCAGAGAAATTATTGTATGTTCAAATAACAACCTTTTATTATTTGACAGTTGTATCAAATGGCTATATTATATAGGTATGCGTATTAGCTTGACGTTGTATGTCGATCTCTAAGAAATGATTTTTCCTGACTGCTCGTTAACGTTTATAGTTGTTTCACTTTGTGCAGTTGTCTAAAACAATGTGTAGTTTTTGTTATGAAAATTTCAGTACGGGAGTCTATGTGTATACGGAAGTTAAAAGTGTCTAACAATTATTAAGTCAACTGTGCATCGATCAAAATCAATATCCTCATTCTCAACAGAGCCGGCACTCGACCTGAGATATACACGGAACCAATGCCGGCGAAGCAGCTGCAACTGCTGTACATATCGTCGATCACCACGGCCATGGCGGGCAACTACACCTGTGTCGCCACTTACACTAACATGCCACTGAGCGCCAGTGTTGTCTTGGATACGTTCAGTAAGTACTTTGGAAGATTATTGGACTATATTATCGATGTAACTGCGTATGGGTAAAATATTTGGTGGTACTTTTACTAGCTTTGATATGAATAATTCTTAAAGAGTTGTTACATTCACTCGTTTGTTTTAAACATATTATGTTGAAATAACAGAGAGTGGATGTATACCTAATGATACACAGTATATACTGCGTTTAGCTATAAGCAATTTTGTAAAGCTTGAGATTTTATGAGAGACTTGACATTTATTAAAATGTAATATCCATTTTAGTTGCAATTACTTGGACGAACGCTAATGAGAACCAATACGCAACCAAAGGAAAAGATTTTAAAATAATGTGCGAAGTAACTGCTGAACCTGCCCCATCAGTTGATTGGTTTAAAGAGGGAAATCCTGTAAGTAGTACCAATACTTCTATAATATTTATTTTATGTAAAGCTCAAGAAAATCCTGGAACTGATGTTGAAATATCTTTTTAGGTTGCAACCGGTGACAGATACGTGATTCACGCAAATGGACTGATGATCAAAGGTGTAGAAGAAAGTGATGACGGCACGTATACCTGCCGTGCTGTGGTCATCCAAACTGGTGAACTTGCGGAAAGAAACATTAAACTTGAAGTAAGTATACCACAAAGGAATAAAAACGAAAACATAATAATTTTAGAAAGAACTCTGGGACGTGTTCTCAACAAATATTTGCTTTTCCAGGTTTACACAGCACCAGAAATGGAGGAAAGGGAGTCTAGAGTTGAAATCAAGGAGGGTGAAAGTGCTGCAATCTCATGTAAGGCTAGAGGGAAACCGCTGCCTACATACTCTTGGATCAAAGCTTCAACGCGAGAGGTAAAGAAATAGTTTTGTTAAAATTAATATTGCAGTATTTATTTATACGAGGTGCCGATTTGTTTCAGAAGCTTTATATGTCAGAATATATTAAGATACACTTATCCTCTGTTTTAGAATCTAGCAAGTACATCTCGATTCAGCGTCAACGAAAACAGTGGACTCTTAAAAATCGATCGCGTGGAAGCCGGCGATTACGGTAAATACATTTGCAGCGCTGTCAACCAAGCTGGTCAAAACGAAACTGAAATCGAAGTAGAAGTGTTGGTGAAGCCTAGAATATTCGAACTGTTCAATAAAACAGCTGATGAGAAGCAAGAGGGTAGATTAGAGTGCAAGGCAACCGGCCGGCCCGCTCCCCGCATTAGTTTCCGCAAATTGAGCAACCCTGACCGCTTCCTGAATGGACCTAACGACGAGGGCAGGTAAGACAATTGGCTATAACAATGGTGTTTTACTATCTTAATTGACACAGGTGCCGAGGTAGGGTTGGCAAGTTATGGTTTAGCATTATGCAGTAAGTTCATTGCTGGTTGGAAGAGGAGATAAAATTGGGCATTCAATATTGAAAGTGTGACGAATAAAATTTATGTTAAAAACAAAGCTTGTTCGTCAAAAATACTTTACATTGGCTATAATAGGATTTTACGTAAAAATAAAAAGTTATTTTGTGAACTGCTAAGCCGGAAAATTGAAGCTTTTTCAAGTTCAGGCACAATTTGTTTTTATAGACCGTTAGAAAGTTTACAAAATAACTTCTTTTTTGCAGGATTACGATCGAAACGAGCAGTCGGCAGACTGGTGACCAGATGGAATCCAGTGGAGTTATCACAATCGCTAAACTGAACAGGACTGATGATGGACTTTACGAATGTTTTGCTGAGAATGCTGGTAATTATTTATTTTCTTTCCCATTGAAGAAGTCTATTATGTTTGGGTACTCCTCCTTGTTAATAAGTCAGGACTCAAATGTCAGTATTGTTGAGTCTACGTCAGTTTTCTTTGGTGCTCATTAAAACCCAAGAGTTACATTGTGCCTTAACTTATTACTTACCCGTGTATGAATCTTCATACATATATACATGAACTAACGCCTTCTTTCCATGGGGGTAGGCAGATACTACAGAACGCCACCTGCTACGATCCTTACATACTACTTTTGCCTCGTTTATGTTCATAAATCTGGTCATACACGCACGCCGGTTGTGAGTTATATGTACAAATCTTCATACAATTTGATAATTTTAGGTGGTGAGGCACGAAAGAATGGGCATTTAACCGTTAATTTCAAGCCGACATTCGAGCACATGCCCACAATCCCCATCTGGAGTTGGAACAGTCGTCCCGCCAATTTAAGTTGTACGGCAGAGAGTATCCCGAACGCCACCATTAAATGGAGGTAAGTACGTTAAAACAAAGGAAAGGCTCTAATGCAGTCATTTCACTTAGTTCTCCACTGTTAGGCGAATTTATGACGTAAATCATGTAAGAACAAGATCCTTTTTTCTTTCATACATAATTAAATGTGAACATCACGTGTTTTTTATGAGGGCATGAAACATAAATCTGTCTTGATGTATCGTATACTTATCACCAAGGAGTACATAGTAATTTTGTTAAGTTTATGGCCACGTAAAGTCAGTTTCTGAAAACATCGTTTATAAATACCAAACCTCCTACAAAGTTAGAATGTTGTAGAACTCTGTTAGAAAATCTCTAGCAAATGTACAAGTATGCAGTGATATTTTTTGTTCCCTAAATAAAGTATGTTCCAATTTCCAGATTCCGCGAGTTGGACCTAGTAGAAACTCCTCAAGTGAAGATCTACGGTTCTGGCCCATCGAGCTACGTCATCGTCACACCAACAGACAAAGCCCTGTATGGCATTTACAAATGTATTGCTACCAATACTCTTGGTGAAGCCGAACACATCATTCAATTCAGGGAAGCTTATCCACCGGGACCTGTTGTTCAAGTAAGTGAAACAGTACTTGTACCTTAATTGTTTGGCGAGTATTTGGACAGCAAAAACCGAACCGAATAAAAACCACAGTGACGTCAGGCTGCGGCTTGAGGGACACTTCCGAATCGGGGTAACTAATGGATTTAAACCTGGACTGGCCCCGATTGGTCAGTGGTGACCTAGTTCTAGAATAGAATTGACTTGACAAGGCTCGGTTTTAGGGACTGTATCAAATTTAAACAACTTTTTTTTAGATTCTTGATTATTTCGTAAACTGGACAGTTTAGTAATTTTAATAATACAACACATTCCAAATCTCTATCGTTAACTGTATAAAACATAAATCTATTGATTTAAGCTAATATAACTGAATAATAGCTTATCTTCAGACATATTTATCTGAAGATATATTATCATATGTTTCAACTTTATCGTCACAATAATACGCTTCCAGATCAAAACTTTTTTTTACGTGATCCTTGTTACACATAACTTAACCGAATCCCTTTTATTTCGTAGGCCCGCCAAGAAACAATAACAGCGACATCAGTATCATTCAATATCGTGGGACCGGCGGAAGAAATGGGACCACCAATATTGGCCTACACAGCCCAATACAAGGAAAATGGCAATTTCGATTGGAATCTCTCCCAGAACAGAACTTGGTCTGCCAATTCGCCGTACATTGTGGAGAATTTGAGGCCGATGTTCACTTATGATTTTCGATTTGCTGCCGTCAATCGAGTTGGGCCTGGCAGCTGGGGTGCGCCTCTTACCGTCATTATGCCTAGGAGGTAAGGTTCTGTTTGCTTTTCCAGATTTGTAAGTGTTATATTGAGACGTCTCTGAAGGGAACTGTCGTTTAGTTACCTAAGCTTCATAAGATTCAATCAGCAGATTTAGATATTAAGAGGTTGAATATCTAAACAATGCAAATTCATATTATTTAATCGTTACGCATATTATTGTGTTATAACTGGTTACCGAATTGTTATGACTTCCAACCATCCAAATATTGTAATAATAATAACTTCTAATAAGAATAAATCACAATATCAACATTTATCATTACTATTCATATCTTACTTTTTAGATCGCCACCGGAGCAACCAAAATGGTGGGAAAATGAAAGCCCGGAATCGCTTATTCATGGTAAATACGCAGACAGATATGAGCTGAGATGGCGCGTACCCGCCAACAATGGCGAACCCATCGATATGTATGAGATCAGCTACTGCCCCGTAAGTTTTTTATTGTGTTGTACCATCACATAATATTCCCATTTCCACACACAATACATACGCTTTCAATAGATTTGTTTGGATGATTTATTTCGCTGTTCATACCACGTAGAATCCGATAAACTTATTACTTATCGTAGCGTTTTGTATTTCTATATGATTCTTTTAACATAAATGTTGTAAGAATATTCCAAACGAAATAGTTACCGAACAAAAAAAATTATCCATCTATCTGTAGTAGAATAAACATTTTAACGTAAATTCACGATTTTATTTAGGTGCTGAAAGTAAGTGGAGAATGGCGCATCGCATCTGAATCTCAATGCATCGTTGAGGAGTTAAAGTCCCTAGAGGCAATCAGTTACGAAGTACGTGGTCTCCACCCGGACACGCGGTACAGAATGCACGTTCGGGCACACAACGTCCTCGGATATTCCCTGCCTGCACAACTTTATGTCCAAACGGCTCTCGGTGAGTACAATCAGGAGAGTAATGAAGTCCCCGTAAGGGCTGGCTTCTACGACGTTTACACCGCCTCAGAATCAATATACAATTCGAAAGCAACGACCATCTATTCCTTCAACCTGTTCACCTTTATTTTGTGTTTGGTTTTGTGAACTCAGACCTCGAACTAGTGTTTTGTGCGCCTGTATTTATTTTGTCGTGCTCCTGTAAAATATTATTTTTACAACGAATTCATTTACCTGTCATGTGTTTCTAGTGGTTCTAAGTTTTTTTTTGCTTTTCTTTGATCAAGTACAAGTATTCATAGTGTAAGTCATCCGCTTGTTAACCATTTTTTTGTTATTTATTTTTTCTTCATATTTTCTGAATGGTTTTTATGATACTAATTTATCATTCACGTTTTATTTTTTATTGTGAAGTCTTGCCTATACAAAATAAAATTAACATTAATAACTTTTAAAATGTACAAATACTTTAAAAATATTGCAAATATCAATTGTGAGGAGTGTGTGAAACTGTTGTATTTTGGCATGCGTTTCCTATAATTTTTTTATATTATTTTGAAAATTACTTTTAGATTTTGAGTACAATTATGATTTGAAGTTAGTTATGATGTACTTTTATAATTTTATAAAATTTCGTATTGACGATTTTATATTATGTTGGTGTTAATTTATTACCAGTGGTAAGTTTGAATTGCCTATAATTTATTTGTTGATTTCTTATGTAGAACATTTTTATTTGCCTTGTTAACTACACGTATTTATCATTATCAAATATTTTCTAGGTAACCCAAATGGATGTCCAAGTCATTCCAGATGGGCTCACACTAAAATGGAAGTCTTAGCGACGATATTAATAATGTTTTACATAATATAAACTAATAGGTAAAATCTAAATAATCTTCTAAATTAAGCAAGTCCAAAGACGACTGTTGTTATCTAGGGAAAATACTTGTTGTGATAATGCAATTTGTTGATGTGTAAATAAGTGTAAATGTTATTTGTGTCTGAAAATATCATCAAATGATTTTTTAACTTTAGTGATTCGAATTGTGTGTCTTTACTATTAAATAATTAAAAAGTTTAATATGATTTGATCAAATTTCGGAATGGCGTTTTGAATTATACTGAAAAGTTTTTCCATACTTGATTTAAAAGCTAAATATAATCGTATGTAGGTAATTAAACGGCTAATAAATTAACACTGCCAAAGTATAAAATCGTAATATAGTGTTAATTAAGAAAAAAATGCCAAAAATTAAGGCATCCATTACATTTTATCATAGAACGTTGTATAAGAATTCATAAGATTTGTGTACGAATTTTTGATGACTATTTTGTCTTTTTGATATAGAATAACGGTGGGAAACAAATCGTCCATCTTAATGGTAAAATGGTGTTCGAAGGGAATATGAATGTTGAATATTGAGGGTTGAAAATATAATGTAGTTAGCCAAAAGTTCTACTAAAATTGCAAGGAGTTCGAATTGTGATCTGTTAGGAGAAAAAAAAATATGACCAATGTGAAAAATAATAAATGTTTTCAAAACAAAGTTTGCCATTTGTAGTTTTCTGTATAGTCCGCAAAATGAATGAAGTTCCGATTACTAGCTGTAAATAGTCATTTACATACTGTTGGTATAAGGTACTGGTACAAAGCAAAAACTTCATTCATTTTCAAAATGTAACTACCATCACCAAATCCATGAAATTAGAATAACCCTCATCCCTTAATGTACCCCATGAAACTAATGATTAACTGTATTATGAGATCAAAAAGAAAGCTGTCAAGATGCTTATCAAGAAATCCATTACCTAACCCTTTGAATGTTGATCTTTACACAAGTGTGTATGTGTCGCCCTGACTGAAATTTGGGTAAATATAATTTTAATTAATATGATATTTTTAATAGTTAATAATCCTGCTGCTAGTTTCCTTTGGAATGTACTAATTACTATTGCATGACCTTCATGTACACCCTTCAAGCGCTGATTAATTCACATTGTCCCGATAGCATGGTCCAAACATTGACGACAAAACATTATATCGATCCCTGTATCAAATATATTTTCAGTCTTTATCATTTTAATTATAATTATCTTAGTAGTCATGATAGATGACAATGTTTATAGAATTTATATTTTGGATTTTCAAGTTACCCTAGTCGTGCCGGTTTATTTTTTCCAAGCATGGATGGTGTAATCTATGAAACTGCCAACATGGTCCTGACCCATTCGTTGTCTGATACCGAAGCTATTCGCCCATATGCTGCTTCCATTGGCAGTTTCACCAGGTTTTAGGATTTCTTAATAGAAGCATATAAAAAAAAAATTGTTGCTTGAAAAATTTACAAGAATTTTACTATGTTTCTAACGTCTCCTATGATGTGATTGAAAGTTTTTCAAACAGCAATTAATATTTTCTTTTAATTAAGACTATATGTGTACTGAGGTGATGGTTAATAGAGTTCCATCCGATATATAGTTATTTTAAAACATTATTATTGTTCCAAATTATTATTCTTATAACACGTTTACATTAGATTCCGATACCGCTTCAATAGAAAAAAAAACTTGTCATGGGGTTTGAACATTTATTTTGCGATAAAGAAAATCATTTGGAATGTTTGCATCTTGACAACTTTTCTTTCTTATGATTATTATATTGTTATCATTAATTTTAAGGTCTTCGATTTATGCATCATCATCTTTCGTTTCTATCATTCGTCATCTTTCAGTTTTCATTCAAACCCCATTTCATTCTAGCGGAGAGCTTTCTTCCAAAAATGTTTGATGAGTCTTTAATGATAGAATAGTTGCCGGTGATTGGGTGCACGATTTCTTTATCTGAAAGCACTCCCTGTTTGTCACCAATTTGCTGATTGTAATCAATGTCTATATGCTGTACACAACTTATATAAAACTTACGTTTACTTCTAAGTACACAACAGCTGAAATTGCATTGATTAAAATCACTTCCATGTCATCTAACATTTTCAGCTTCTGTGACATGATGCATAAACTAACAATAACAAGAGCAGTAGATACATTTACCACGTAATTTGAAAATCACACTTTGGCTTTATCCTTTTATAGCAACTGGTATCCTGCTTCTACTGCTCTTAAATGCGTCATAAGAAATATATCGAAACAATGTTGTTTTAACAGGCGTCGAACGATCCGGATTTGCGCCACCGCAACTATTGTCAAGTGGCTCCATTATTGGACTGGCACTGGCCGGTGTTTTCATCTGTCTCCTCGTCGTAGACCTTCTTCTGCTGTGCTTCAGACGGCAGGGAGTCATTGCAACTCTTTGTGGCAAACGAGGAAAGAAACATAACGACGATGAAGCCAAGTTGGGAAGGTAAAGCTTTTACTTTTCTTTACTGTTTCTTAAACGATTATTCCCTATCTGTGTTATCAAAAATGTCTAAAACAAACAGTTCATTCGAAAGCACTTCATCGACATCATAACCGTTACACTCCAGTCTTCCATTGATTATAATAATTACCTATCTATATGTATTTCTCCTTATGTTTAATCGTGTCAAAGCAAACCTTTTCCCTTTATGTCCCGTGTTCCATGTTAAGTGTTAGTGTCGATGAGAGATGTTTCTGCCCGCTAGTCTGTACGGTTGGCGCTTCCCGCTCCCTTATTGCAGCACGAAGCCGCGCGCGCCGCCCTCCCCCGCGCCCCTGCCGCCGCCGGTCAAGCTCGCGCCGACCCCTACGTAAGGCACCACACAATAGCCATACGAAACCTTGAGACTGCCTGCATGCTTTGTTTGTGCGGATGATATGGTTCGGCCCTTGCGAGGAGGAACATATCCTGAACCGAACGATCATTTGGTTTGGACGGACAATTAAGTTATTAGTAAAGGGGATGATGTATGTATAAGATTTTTCGCTGGGGCTGAGCAGTTTGTACATATCAAAAACGGAAAGCTTCGCGATTTGCCTTATGTATATAGCTATGGAGATGATCATAGAAACCGTAATGCTTTGAATTGAAGACTGTTAAAGTGTTGTAGTTGTGAAGTAGTGTACAATGCCGCTTTTTGAAGGTAAACTAATTTAATAGCAGCAGAGATTTGTATTATTTTATAACTGGAAGCAGGTGCCACGTCTTTTGTATCCAAAAACTTCCGCCAAGTTCTGTTAAACTGGAACATCTCTTACGACAATATTTCGTTCTTATTTCTTTTTGATTTTTTTTTGTGATCCTATCATTACCTTATGTGTATAACTCTTTCCCAAGCACTTAATGTCACGGGTTTTCATAGTTTGTCTTTTAGATGTTTACTATTTGCACAATCCACTAACAAGTATTATTTGTCTTTCCCTATGCTGCCCATTTCAACCACGTGTAGCTATGTACCAACCACGCCAGTGTAAGACATTCAATTATATCATACAACTTTATCCTTACTACCAGTTTTTGTTTGTGCCTTGTGTTTTGTGATTGCAGTGTCTGCCAAACTATATTGTGCATTAATTCCTTGGCTTACTGTTGTGTTCGCTTTATTTACTTTCAATCATCTTTCATCACATCTGTGCAACTTTATATCTCACATCAAATATCCATTAATGTGCGTAGTTTTGTTTGGTCATAGTTTAAAGTTGCATAATTATTAACATTGACTTTCTTAACTTAAAATAACTTTCTACAAAAACAAATGCAACTCTAAACAGCTGACATGCTGTAAATAAAGCCTGAATAACATCTGAACCGTAAGCTAGACCTAATTACAATTTATGTCACAGGGATGAAAAGGAGCCACTGAAGGACACCAACGATGACGCTATCAAGAGGAATTCTTCAGTTGAATTCGACGGACACCGAGTATATGCAACCAGTGGTGGACCAATTATTGGCAAGAATTCCGCTGTATAAAGACCATGTAGAATTAAAAGGAGATTTAAATGATCATGAATGTTTAATCGTCAAAACTTGGTGTTACATTTGATACGCTTGTGTATATGTGAGCGCGACCAGTATTTTAAACTGCCAAAAGTTTACTTAAGTATTCCGCTTTACTATCTCAACCTTATTCATCATCACATATTCTCTATATATTTTTATAACGTTTAAAGTCTAAATATAATCATGCAAAACATATTTTATACAATTTTGTAGAGTTTTGTTGTTAGAGGCAATGCTTTTGTCCTTATCAATGGAACTTTATTGCACTCTATACATTTCTTGAAAGATACAGCTGCTTCAAGAGGTACTAAATGTGCCTTTTAGTATATTTCTTATAAATGAGGGTATTATATTTTAGTGTATATAGGATAATGTATATGTAACGATACACGTCACAATATTATTTTTATCAGCAAATATTATATCAATGAGTATTTAAAAGACAATTATTTTCATATTTTTCTCTATTTCTATTTCTTGTTCATATATTTTTAAGTACTTTCTTACTATTTTCATTAGTCATCACATGATATCATTATAAATCTTAACCATCATGATATTAACATAAAAACAAATGAATGGAAGAAACTTGACACTATATTTTGCCGAATTGTTTTTTTTTTTTAGTTAGATGAGTTGCCTTTAATTTTAGTGAAGAAATCTGAACTATAGTTGTAAGTTAATGATAGGCTTTGTAAATAAATAGTTATGACTGTAAATATTTTCTTATTCTAACCGTTTCTTACGTCTCATATGTCGATACAATCTCAAACAAGGTTTAATGAAGATGGGAGCCAGAAAGAAAAGTTATTCATTTTTCCAAATATTGTTTATGAGACAATTTTATGAGGACGCTTGCTTATGTGATTATAAGCTGCCTAGGTGTCATGTTTAATTTTATAAACAAAATCGTTAGTTAGGTAATGTATACCTGTTAGATGATTTAAGACTATTTAGATATTCCTACTTATTGTAATGATTTAGGTATGATAGAGCACAATACACGTAAAGAATAGAAGTCTTTTAATACTATACACGAATGCAGCCATCACAATGCAATAAACTCTAGTACTTAACACTTTGATACACTTAAATTTTTGATGTACTTATCTACACATATTTTTATACTTCTGATCTCGATATTAGTTTTAATATACTACTTCTTAGCTTTAAGAATGTATTATACTTCTGTCCTTTATATGTATTGTGCTAGCTCATTTGAATCAGACTGCTAAATTAAATCAAGTATACCATCATGTTTTTTAAAGTCATCATGCAATTTAGCAGTCTGTTCTGATAGAGCGAAAAACGTTTTTATAACCGCTTAATATATTTAAGATATTTTTATCATAGTATTTATCTACATCTTGTACCTAAACTTTCAAATTTATGTTTTTAATATTTCATACAGCGCCTTTGATAGAAAAAGAATTTATGAAGTATTCGTAGGATAATGTTTTGGAAATAAATGTTAAGAATCTAATTGCTGAAATATCGATTGTTTGTTAGTACAGCTAATGACGTCACTTGGAAAAGGCGTTGGAGTTCGAGAAGTTTCTAAAACTCGTAAACCAGGTATGACTCAGAATGCAAACTAAGTCTTGAGTCGTCTTGAAACTATAATAACAGGCAGTAAACTTGTCTTGTTGTAAATCCAACAATCGATTTCAATTTATCCATCAAATAACAACTAAGTTTGGCTCAATATATACAATTTAGGGCAATTGAATTACGTGTTTCATTGAACAAATTGCAAATTGAAGAGTAACAAAAACTTCAGCACAGTCGTTTGCTTCCTCATGTACACGCTTAAATGTTATTCGTATGTAAGGTTTGACTGTCTGCTTTTAGTGGCCGGGTAATCGACAGAACAGAAAGCGCATTTTATATGAAAATAAATGTATTGAAAATATTTCTGCGTATCATTTGGACATCTTAATTAGGTAATTTCCTGGGTAGCATTTGAATAGGGGTTATTTCTAAGGAAATGATGGCTAAATAAAAAATGCCTTTCATGACATTTATAATTTGGATTTGTAAAGAAGTTATAAAGGTGAAAACATATCTTATTTTACGGTTCATTAATATTAATTTGCGTCATAAATATAGCTATTATAAAATAGGGACGCCCAAAAAATGTGTCGACAAAAAGGCATGATTTATTCTAGTTACTGTAACGATACAAAATGGTATGCTTTTTAATCGTTATTTTAATAACAATGTAATCTTTAGTGAGGGGATGTTGTAGTGAACAGACGGGGCCCGCAGTTTGTGGACAATGAAGCAAATGTTGTGCAACAACACTTAGGAGCGTATTAACTGTAGGGATGGGCTTAGTTACGCTAGTCGATTTTAGCTTTTTGGGTGATTGAAAGTAAAATAGCTATGTAGTTATAAATTTACTAGTCTAGGTAGGTAAGCATTTTTAGTGTAGAAAATGTACCATTTGAAATTAAGCATTTTTAAAAGACAGGTTCTTCTTTCTCACAATATGAGTCAGTTTTAAACAAAAAATACTGCACTTATTTCGACAAAGTTTATTCAACCATGCAAACTATACCTAACCATTCACGTTTCTATCTCTGTACAAAATGAATCAGAACAAAGCAATTTCTCATCTTGGAAAACATTTTATAAAATATGTAACGCCAACCAGTCAACTAGAACAAAATTTATTGAATGCCATAGAACCTATCGACTTTACATGAGCCGTGACGCAGTTAGCAGCACTATTTCGCAAAAGCAATGCGTCACGGTTGATCCACAGGGTGCAGTCAATCTCTGCGGTCTATGCGTGAGGCGAAGGACACAATGCCGCACCCTGTTCCTGTTATAATTTATTTTTCACTGACATTCACTGTAGGGGGGCCGTGCGTGCTTTATCTAGCGGGACACGGTGAGTAAAATGAAGTGGACTTATAGTGTGGTAAGTATGGTCACAATCTTTCTGAAATCTCAAGTTTAAAGGTCAAAGTTAATAATTATAAAATATCGCAAATGACGGTAAAGCTAGCATGATAAATAAAGGGAAACGCGTTAATTGTGTAGGTGTTTTATCATTACAGACATCGACATTAATCATTCTACTTGATAGGCCTGTCATCAACGGAAATTGTACTGTCCTAAATGAGGAAAATTACCAAATGAACATGCAAAATTTGAGTAACATTTTTTTTTGGAAAACAATCGGTAGGTACCTACAGGAAGTTCGGGAAACATTTTTTGATAACCTACCTAATAAAAACAAATGAAGTTGTTTCATTCTTGATTAAATTCGATACCTCCGTATCCTATTTCCAAAAACCTCGGAAAATTTGATCCAATAATATTAATTCAATTTCATCGCAGTCACCCTACTCTAAGCCCATATTGGTTATCACTGGCAACAATTAGGGCCGTCCACGCGGCCAGCTTATGTTCGCTCCAAGCAACTTCCCTTTCAAATAATTGCCCCAGTAGCAGATGATACGGATTACCAAGGGCACAGCCCTACTCACAATAGAAAGTAATACAGGTCGACTCATTTCCGATACTAGTTGTCATTACGAAAAAATACACCCCTAAAAAGTTGATGCCCCTTTTTAATTAGGGGTCGTATTAAAAGGATATGTTTAATATTACTTGTGTAAACGATCCGGTGTTTGAAATTTGTTTGCGAAACCTACTCGAAAAACTACTTTTTTCGAGTAGGTAACTGATAGGTACTTATAATGATTTGTTTGGGGAGAAAAAGAAAGTGCCGATCTAAAAACATAGATGAGTTTAATTTAAATAAGTAATCTACCAGTAGGTATTTAATAATAAAGTTAATACCTTTCGGTACATGTCTAGAAAAAATAATTATTAGGAAGGTGAATATTGAAATTAAGGTGAATCCTCAGCTGTTGTCCACCAAATTAAAATTTTCTTGGGTTTATTTCTTTGTTTTACGTCGTATGTTCATTAACTTTGAAAAGTTCCACCTAAGAATTTTCAAAGTTTGACAATTGATATGGAATTTATGATAATTATTCAGTAAATATATCATTCCTACAGTCGCAAATGCAAAAAACCAATGTAAACTTGAATTTGGCGGGCTGCAGCTGAGGATTCACCTTAAGGCTGATAGAGGTGTATGGAAGAGGATTTCATTCTGTGCCGATCTCGAATCTACAAGGGCAGAAGGCTGTCGATATTGAACACAAAAGTTAGGCAAAATTAAAGACGCCATCATCCAGTAAGTCTAACGGTAAGTCATCAAAAGCACCTCCAATATTTTTTGCTAGAATGTAGATTCTGATTTATATTCATCTAAACAAAATTATCTCAAATCACTGTTAGATAGATACCAAGGTATCCACCCTAATGACTAAATTGTCTAATAAAGCAACCGGACTAACAATCGTCCTTGTAATTAGGTACAATATATTCTCCGAAACAGGAGATCTCATTTAGTAAATAGCTGCTCTCCGTCTAATTGCTGCAGATTAGTTCAGATTTAGTAATTAACACGTAGATTTTAGGAATCGGGCCACTAGTCTCGTCCGTAGAGCGTCTTATTTAGTGTTGAACAGAATGATTTATCTAGACGAGCCACACGATGGACTCGAAGGATATAATATTTTTTATCGTTAAGAAAACGGGACTGGGCGTTTCTAATGATCTAAAGTCTGTTGTCTAATTTTGCTTGTTCTAAAGCCTACTAGCTCATTTTTGGAATACTACGTTATCGAATATTGATGATCATCAAATAGTATCACGAATAATCAAAGAATATCGGCTGTCAGTTGTAGATCTTTGACAGTTGTTACGGGTAGTCAGAAGCCCAACATTCTGATAACCAGTCTAAGGAGCATCACGCTACCAAGTAACTGGGTTGTGGAAGTCAGATAGGAAGGCGCTCCATGTTAAATACAGATATTGAGCTGCATCCGGTTGGACCGTAAGCCAACCCCGACAAAGTTGGGAAAAGGCTAGGCAGATTAGATTTGACCGAACTCTAAGCACAGGTACTAATTAATACACATAAATTAAAAATATAAAGAGGTAAGCGGTGAGTTGGTGAGTTATCATTATTTTCTAATAAATCATCCAATTGGAACCAAACAGGTACACTAGGTACCTACCTCGATAGTGATAGCTTCCTTTAGAACCATTAGTTAGGTAGGTATACCTATTGAATTGTC
Source organism: Dryobotodes eremita (assembly GCA_917490735.1). Taxonomy (NCBI): domain Eukaryota; kingdom Metazoa; phylum Arthropoda; class Insecta; order Lepidoptera; family Noctuidae; genus Dryobotodes; species Dryobotodes eremita. Next base: position 12,831,825 of record OU823258.1, on the reverse strand, counting down.
TAAACCACGAAGCTAAATATTCTATTACTATAACCAAAACATACATTAATTATAGCCAACATCAAACAAGCAACATATAACCGTTAAAATCATACTAATTACTCGGCTTTAATGACGCGAGTATCACAATATAATCAGATTGTACCGAGCGCAAAGATAATATAATTATAATTGGAGAGTGCAGCATACGTGCTCTATCAATTTAGCTCCAATATTGACAAGGAACAACGTGGGCCATCCATCAATGTGCCAGGCTACCCCTCTGACTGGCGAGGGTGATAAAAAAAACCTTGTTGCAAGGGTCTTGCCGAGTTAACAGAAAAAAAACAACATTGAATTTCAAATAAATATAGCAAAATAAGTAAGTACCATAGTTCTGAATTACGTAACATCACACCCGTATTCCCGAAAAGGTAAGGCAGAGGTGCAACTTATACGAAATTAACGAAATTTCGACAGTTATGTTTAAGTCCCATGTAATAGGGGGCGAGCCTATTGCCTCTAACCGAGTAAAAATCCAGACTCCGGGGTGCTACTGAGAAATTATAGATGGAAAAACCCAATAACACTTTGCCCGATCCAGGAATCGAGCCGAGGACCTCATGTTCAGCAGTTGCACTTGCGACTAACCAACGACGCAGTCTACTAAGTACCTACCTATGTATATTTTAATGACACAGTTGGTGTAGTGACTGATCTAATTGACTTCTGCACTGCGGGTTCTAGCACCCTAATTGCGTAACACACTGTATATCACAATCTGAATCATTTTGAAGCCTATTGCTAATCCATTGCTTCATATGTTCGAAAAATTTCTCTGCTAAACAACGTAAATAACGCAATGAATGTTGTTGAACTGTCAAAATGAAAGCCATTCCTACTGTTAGTATGTTACGCAATTACCCCGCAGTTTCAATAAATATACAGCAAAAATATTTCAATGGTCTGCCGGTCTGCAGATACTAGTGGTGTGTAGTCTTCCAGTTCCGCAAGATTCTGCAAATCGAGTTATGTCCTATGAACAAACCAGGGCGCCGCAGTCTCGACATAGATAGCGACAAAAATCAGTCGTTAAGTCTAATTGATGTCAAATTTCTTTAATAGATTTTCAACTTTATGCTTTCGGAATAAAGTTGAAAATCTATTAAAGAAATTTGACATCGATACGACTTAGCGACAGATTTTTGTCGCTATTCATGTCGAGACTGCAGAGCCAGGGCTAGGGCCCTAATTCACCATGACCACTTAACGATTCCTTATTTCGAAACCAAGTCAATTCCTCATCTAACCACGACATCTGCTAATAACGTATTCTCCATGATACAAAAAACGAAACCGTTTCTACAAGGCACGATATTGACGTGGCAAGATTACGCGGGCAATAATAATTACCATACAGAATTGGGGCCCAGAACGAAGATTATCTAGTGTGAGGCAAGGTATAAAAAATCTTATTTGCAGATCCCCTGAGAGCGACTAGGTATGCACTTTCAGTCCCTGGATAATAAACCAAGTCATTAAAATATGAGCTAGGTACAAAAACAGAATATCTTTTGGACTGTAAGAATATCCTGCATTCACGAGAAGAAAATGAAAATAAACGTTGCAATGCGAAGAAAAATGTTTAAGAGCTTTTTAAATTCAAAGCATTTGAGAGAGAAACTAGATCTTTTGAGGTACCTAGTCTTAAATAAGAAGGTAGATAACCTATGTAGTACGAACATTAAAATAATTACATACAAACATGCATATATAAACTCACGCCTTCTTCCCATGGGGGTTGGCAGAAACTACAGAACCCCACCTGCTACGATTCTTACATACTACTTTTCCCGCGTTTAAGTTTATGAAAATAATTATACATTCCAATTCATACTTCCATCAGTTCCATCCAATGCCACATACTATGGATATGTACATTATATTCTCACTTACCTAAATAATATTGTTTTGTGTTGTTTGTCTGCTTGTCTGTGTGTCTATCTGTTACCTTTTAACGCCTTAAGCAGCTGAACGGATTTGGAAGAACGTTGGCACACGGATAGACCATGATTTGGGCTAGGACGTAGGATACTTTTTGTCCCGTTAGTATGTTCCCGTGGGATAATTTCCGACTTCAATAAATGCGGGCGAAGCACCGGGCAAGAGCTAGTCTATACATATAATATTATGTGGTTCTTTCCTCAAAAGACCATTTCAGATACCAATCTGCATGGTCTTCGCATGATCTGACCAAGATTATGTCTGGACTTTAAAAGAGACTGAGACCTCTGAGTTTGTTTCGGTCTTTCTTCTCAGAGTAGTCAGATAGGAAACGCAGACCTCATCTAGTTTAAAAAATATGATTGACGTGTTAAAGTGTTTGTACAAACCTACTTACAGAAACAAAATCGTTTATCATTTATAATAAAATCGTAGCGAAGGCAAAACAGTACATTTACATTTAGGTCTGGGAACGATTCCGACGCAGATTTTTTTAAAATGTTGTGTCTTTGTCTGAATGTATGTTGTAACATCACGCCAAAACTACCGGATAGATTTTGTACAAATGTTGCATAGATATTCTATAATTCTGGTCAGTATGTAGGCTATAAATTATCATGCTATTTGCTATGATGGATGAGCAATATTTCAATTTATTCGTATTTTTCTATAGTTTCCCGCAGATTGTAAAAAGATGAGCCAAAAGGTTAGAATATCGCAGATAGTTACAGATTTAACCTTTTAAATGATTATCATCCCGCTGGATCTTTAAGGAGCTAAGCAGTCAATCATGACATAATTTAAGAACGGCTATTTTAGTCAACTTTTAATAAAGCTAATAGCTTATAAGTTCGACGACTACTTGGTAAACAAACCTGTTTGATTTCGGACAATTGATATTTTTTATGCTTCCATTTTTACATTTTATTATATTACTAAATGATAGTTCGTAGAACGTACACAGAAAAACTATAAAGTTGCCTTCATATTTGGTTATAATAAAAATAAATATCTATGGTTAGGTGAGTTACTGAGAAATCCCGTGTGTTTACAATCTACTGTTAATCAATATTATTTTCTGTTAACTGCTCGTCAGGAATAATCTGTAAGAATGCATCAGTTAGTGTATCAGTGTTCTGCCTTTAGGTAGTAGGTATATGCAGAAACGCAGTGGTTCATTAATTTACTAAAACCGAAAAACGTCGCAAGCAATGGGAAATTACTACTGAAGGCTGCGGGTGTCGACCTCAGGACGAGCTGCTTCTCACACGGACAACTGTACATCGCTTGCTCCCGCGTCATCATTCCTGACTTTCTTCATATTTTGGCTGCCGAGACAAAAACTATAAATGTAGTATACAGGAAAGTTATATAAAAATGTGGCTGTTATTTTAGTATATTGTGGAGTTGGAGCTATGACTCCACAATACGAGTATACGCGGGCTAGTCGTAAGCGACTTCCATGCAAATAAAGTTGTGTGCGGAAACTAGTACTTAATAATAGTTGATTATTTCTGTCTTTCAGGTAGTTCATACTTACCTTACCAAGTTATAAAAATACATACCTACTAAGATGGTATTTTTTTATTTTTAGTGCAAACGTAGGACCTAACCTAATGAGAACGTTCTCGGTAAAGGTTATAAAAATGGCACACACTCATTTTCCCAAGATAATAGACCGTGGCATTACCTATCTACTATTGTAGAACTTCATACAGTTTTGAAAATGTAAAGGATCTTCCACAGCTATGAAACTATGTTAGAGGATTATTTTGCAAGTTTGCAAAGATCTTACTGTAACGCGATTCTTCATTTCATCTAAAATGTAGGTCCTACGTCACATATCAAAAAGATCACAATGAATTTAACTGATACTGTGTCCAGTTGGTGGCCGTTGGGTGTAGTCATGTGGTGTCAAAACCAATATAATGCTTGAAGTGGCCAGTGTAATCAAACCTCTTCAGATTTGGAGGTGTCCTCTTTACAGTTCTATTAACCGCAAGGTTTACACTTTTTGTTTTACGCGAGTCATACGGGAACGAACGGTTTTTGGGTAGGAAAACAGTGTACCTAAAACTTGTGTAGGTTGCTGTATTAGATTTGCCCATATGCGAATTTGCCATTATAAGAATTTGCCCATAAGAGAATTTGCCGTTTTGTGAATTTGCCCTTTAGCGAATAAAGGTTACTACGAGTAAGCACTCTGCACTTAGCAAACAATTAAAACAGTCTGTAGGTATACCTAAGTACCAATAGGTACGTATTTGTACCTATTGGTACGTATTTGCACCTATTGGTACGTATTTGTACCTATTGCTACGTATTTGTACCTCGATAGGTACAAATACCTCATCTAGTTTCAAAAACATGATTGACGTGTAAAAGTGTTTGTACAAACCTACTTACAGAAATAAATACATTTATCATTTATCATTTACCGGACGGACGGATCAGCGGTACCAATGTACCGTTAATCCGAACACCGTTTTCCTGTCGAAACAATCCATAGAAAAAGAGACGTGCAGGTTTTCCCGAATTAAAAAAATTTAGGTAAACTTTTCTTTCAACAATAACCTTATTTGGACTGTTACCAATATTTTAAAACAAAAATTTGTCAAATCGGTCTAGCCGTTCTCAGGTGATGCCCCTGCCAACGAACAGCATTGAATTTTATTTATATAGATCAAAGCACTCTCTTGTTTTCTTTTGTAGCCAGTTTGTTTAGGTATTGTTGGTACATTAATTTGACGTACATATCTTTTATGTGTAGGCGGGACACGTCGTACAGAAATATTGATTTATTATCATGACCTTGTCTGTTACCCAAAAATCACAATAAACGTTGTTGTTAACGGTTTATTTATAAACGCTCATTATAACAACATTTTATCTACGTCAACGTGTTATATTGAGCGACAAACTTCTAAGAAATACGCACCCTTAATTATTATTAGCTGCTTTATAATTAATGTTAGGATATTATACGCCCACCAAGTGGGTGTCGAACCTACGACCTTAATTTCCATTTTAATGATTCACAGGTGTGAATCATTAAAATGGAAATTAAGGTTCGTTGTGGAAAATAAATATTGAATTCTGTCACATACCTACAGACTTTACCTAGCTGGACAAGACACAAAGTGGCAACCCGATTTCTTTTTCTTAAGGTAGTGTTTTCCAGCTGTTTATTTATGAAACAACAATGACATACAATTACAAACCTGTGCTACGTTTACCCTTACAAAGAAAGCTTAAAAATTTTAATTTCAAATTCTCGTCTCTCATACAAGCGAGTAAAAACAACATGTTGATATGAATATAAAGCTTTGCACAATCCAAAAATTCTTCACCGAAGCTGGATCTCGACATAGATAATATCTCTGCTGGATGAAACTCATTTGAAACTGGGTAATTAAAATCCTTTAGACGAAACGAACTCCTAGGAGTTTCATTTTCACAGTGTATTTTACTTTTAGAACAATATCCTGAAGAAGATACTTAAACCATTATGATGAAAAATAGAGACCTGCTACGGATATATTTGCATAGAACTTATGAATATTCCCAGTAACTGTTTATTTCTGGACCATTAAATTGTCTTTATCTTGCGAAAATCTTTATGGAAATTGGTAACAGCTTGGCACTGGAGTGGCGATCTTATGATAAGAGATAGCAATTTCAGATGCTATTGTAAAAAATAATCAAACATTTTTATTTATATCTTATGAAATAAACACACAAGCACAGTAACCTTAAAGCTAATCATTCATAACCCTATACATAGTAACAGTATCTACCCTTTCTAATACATGAGTCTATATAACTTACTTCAAAATACACTTGTGCGTCATCACTCAAAGGAGATTAAACTTTTTTCTCCACTGCAGAGTTATTGCAGCATTCAATAATTGGCAGTATGGGGAGCCATAGGGGAAGTCTAGTCGCTCGTCTAGACACCACGTTTATAAATAAAGAGAGAGCGAATAAAGAGAAATGTCAAAAACAAACGCAAAGTTCGGAGAGGAAAGCAACAGTGACGCACCCCCGTGAATGTACTTTTCTTGTAAAACTTCGGGCTCCGAAAATAAAAATGATATCCGTTGAATTCATAACAAATCGACGCCTCGGCCGCGCGCTCCGCTATCTGTTTTCATTTTAAGGAAAATAAAATAAAAACGTACCTAATGGTCTTTATAGAGTGGCTTTATTTGGTCTTAGTTCCCGTGGCTTTCATTGAACTTGCGTTGAGGTGTCTTATCTTATCAGTCATCGTTCAGCGGATTTAGTAAGGTCAAGAATTATTGATGTACCTAACCCCTCAGGGCGGTAAATTGGTGATGTGAAGTGTGTGCGTCAGCATGCACGGATCAATGTGATGTGTACTGCGTCAGCAATGGAGAAAGACATTGATTGACTGTAAAAGGAAATGACGTCAGTCCATTTTACAATGATTTCGATGGCGAGCGATGACGAAGAAGTATCTGAGTTGACGAAATAAGTAGGTACAACGTTTTCTAAAACATTCTAAATACCTATAATTATAAGACGAATCTCTGGATGAATTAACTAAATCATTATCTGGTGCAAACGAAAATAAGTCGAAATAGTTATTTCGTAGATGTACTAACAAAAAAAATGTGGAGTAATAAGTAATTTAAAATAATAATAAGTAATTTAAAATAATAATTACACACTTATAATAACTTGAATATAAACTCGTTGAGCACCGTTCTCTTCGTGGGTTCTCGGCTGAGGCAGTAAAACTTTGAAAGCCTATTTCTCTCGGTTGAAATTTCACCATACTTTTCCTCAGACGTTGAAATTCTATGATTGAAGAAATTATTACATTTTTAATGAATGTTTTCTCATAATAAATGCTTAGTGAATGGGAAAGTATGATTATGTTATGAGAGACAGAAAATAAATGATCTTTTTCTTCGCAAGAGAAATTGAGACAATTTAAATTAGGAATGTTTTTTTTTAAATAATAGGAAACCTCTTTTTTCTCTTTTAAGGCGAACTAAGGCTTGATAGCTTTATTTGATAGATTACTAATAAACATATCGATTAAATTTCAAAGAATAAACTGATATTTTACAAGCATGACAGTATAGAATAGTCAAAACATCATTGGACTAATCAGAATTCTAGAAAGAGACAACTACTGGTCGCACATTCGCTTTGTCTCTCTCGTACTCTTCGGTCTGTATTTACTGCACAACTGAATGCCGAACGCTCAGTCCATTCACAATGTATATAGTTAAAAGGTTACTTCATCCAAAGAGGTGTCCGTTTTTTAATTTAATTTTTTTTGGTTGGGAAATCGTCAAATGACCTCTCCCGCTCTGGGCGGAGCGGAAGACCGTGTCAGACTCTTACTGACTAAAACCAACCCGTGTTCCTACAGTTGGCTGTGCGCAAGGGCCACGGTAACTCTTTCGAACAATCCGCGACCCCGGCAGAAATGTCCAGTCTCTAAAACAGCAATATTATAAAAACCCACCAAAAACATATTTAATTTACTCCAACAAAGGTAACTGAACTAAGCCCACGTATGCATGATGAACAATGCTATAAATTATCGTAAACCCAACGTGGTCGGGACTCATATTAATCTAATCGAGCCGTTGTTTGTCCGGGCGAGCCCACCGGACAAACAGAGGGACCCCGGATTATGACGTTACTCTAATTGACACCGTTATTTGGGTCCAAAACCTAAACAACGCACCCCTGTTGCGTGATGATGCATCCTGATTAGAATTTCTATTGGTTAAGCCCGAGCTGTTGAGTGTATTACCAAAATTGGGCGAAGTTTGTACGGACTGATCAAGAAACAGGTGGTGTCAAATCAAAATTTTATCCAGTTTTGCAATTTTCGTTATTAAATTTTGCGTGGGCGTCTACCTGCTTATTTTGCCTTTGCTTTCAATAATAGTCCTCGTGAATTCATACTCTGAAATTTTACATTAATAACAACCAGTGTTTGGTGAGCTAAATTGAAACAAAACAACGTTAATTATTTGAAAGTAAAAGTTTATGCAGGAAGGTATAAAGAACTCTGATTTTAATTAATGGTTTCGGCCTATTTAACTTACCCTTATAACTTACATACCTAAGTGCCCTAAATTTTCTAATTCCAAATCTATAATTGAGAAGATTAATTACGAGTTTACATTCATACATCACATACGACAACACAAATCCCACATTACACACATCGGCATTAGTTTTCATTGTACCAGGCCCGCATGACGCAAAGGAGAATCACCGTGACCACGCGTTTATCAACATCGGCACTTCGGCAATATTCGTACATTTTCGGGCCATCACGAATCGGACGCAGATGGTCAAGCAATTGACCGGATCTGTTTCTATGAACAAAATCTCACCTAATGCCCGAATATTGCCACCGACAGATGTTCGGTCGTTTGCCTATTGGTAACTGTCGGTAAGTTTGTTTAACTAGCGGTAAGCTAACATAAATTTATCCCGTGTGGAAGTAGCACTATGTAATTTATCTTCATAAAGTTGCAATTTAGTAACAATACCTAATAGCGAATCTGATTAATATCCTGGAGCAATATAAAAGTTCTTTAGTTGTGGCAATAAATCAAAATATTTAACAAAAAGCTCCGCTAAAAGTTTACAAGAAAGATTGAAGCTTGCAGAAAACTGTAAAATTGTGGAGGTTAAAGTTTATAGATAGCCTTCCGCTCTGCTCTGGAAAGTTATCTTGATACTGTTTTTCGAGCGCAATCCTTGAAGGAGAAACATCTCTCAGTTTCAACGATTCAAACAGTTGAAGCATGTGATCAAAAAATGTTGTGAGAAACAAAAGATGACGGTTCTAAAGTGCAAGCTCATTACATGACTGTACAATGAGATACCAAATCTGGCATCAATCCACGGTGGTTAATCACAACAACCACCGTTACCGATCCCCCATGTACGATACCAACTAACAACAGATCAGAAATCCTTTGATTTCAGAGCAAACCCTTCGCTTTCGTCACACATACAAATGTATGACAATCGTAACAGCCCAATCCGTATCTAATCGTTTCACGCTTTATGTCCCTGTGAATGGCCTTTGACATGCTCTGTAATCCGTTTACAATACGATTTCATATCCAAGTTTACCCACTATAAATACATGTCCTAACTGGCAATAATAATATCACGCTGGTTATATTGGACTCAATTGAATAAATCGATCCGTGTAGGCCGTGCCGATAAAGTCACGTCACGGGTTGGGAAATGCTCTGTTTTTTGGCAAACCACATTATTATTTCAACAAAATGATGTTGGAAGGCTCGAAATTGGTGGAGGATTTACGAGGAAAAATTGTTTCAACAATATTGGCCTAGCAAAAAAATCTGGTAGATATAAGTAGGTACTTACTTTGTATTCACGATTACCTACATAATAAATAGTTAGATTAACAGTAAAAATGATATACAGGGTGTAATTTTAAACACCATCAACGTCTTAAGGGGTCATTGTACTCATGATTATGAACAAATTTTACTATGGGACTAAAAAGAAAATCACGAAAATAAAATCATCTGTTCCCTACATTTATGTTCGCACAACTCGACAAAATGTAGGGAACAGCCGATGTCTTTTTCGCGATTTCAGGTTTGGTCCCATAGTAGAAGATGTACATAATGATGAGTACAATGACCCCTTAAGAGGTTGATGGTATTTAAAATTAAATCCTGTATAATTATTATCAGTTATCTATATCAAACAGTATTCACAAATGCACCTTAGATTGCCTTTTGAAGCCTGTTCCTAAGCTTGAATCATAATTTTATTAACTCTAATACTGTAACACACTGTGAATGTCACCCGATTTGTGTTGTGTTGTGTGTTGTTGTAATTAGCGCAAACATGACATAGGATTACAAAAAAGGAGAGACGGCATAATCTGCTGCTATTGATGACGATGATCAAAAGGTTTAAAATGAAATTGAATAGAGGACAACGACAATTGCCCCGAAAATAGTAGAGGTACCTTTCATGTATATATGACCAACGCCATACGTTCTAAACATATGAAAGAAACGCGGGCGTGAAGACTTGATATAAACTGCCTGCTAAGTGGAGTATCAAGGATGATAAATTAAGTGTTTATTTTTGCTGGCACTTGAGTTTTTTTTTCGTTACATTAGAATTTCTCTCGGAGCTTGGAGGCACACAAATTGTGACAGCGTTCATACAAATGTCCTAAAACGTTGCTCTTGTAAATAAATTATGCAAATCTAAGGCATTCTCGTGAGCATTTCATGTTTCCTAATGAATCCTTTCCATATAAAACCTACGTGCTCTTTAACTAAAGTGAGTAATAAAACATGAGCCACATTTTTCCCGAAAAAATGGGAGCGAAGAAGGAAAAGCGAACACACAGGGTCCTTTGGGATGTAGTTTGATGGGGTCACGTACGGAAACTTTTTCGGGTATTTAGCAAAAGGGCAGCTTTTCACGATTTTTACTCAAATTGAATTATATGACGCAGAAGTGCTTGAGACTCGAGAGCCTTTGATGGCCGCAATGGCTGTCACAAAAAACACGCGAAGGCAGCTCCTATTTTGGCTTATTAAACTGTGTGGAACATATCGTTGTTCCACATCGTATTTGAATTTTCCGCCTGTCGTTTAAAGCAGATGGTGAGGTTCAGCGAACACGAGCTTTAATAGGAAACGTTGTCCACAAAATAGACGTTACCCAAATAGAATTTAATTGTAACGACCACAATGAGAATCGGTGCAATTTATTTTTACAACGCGACAATCTTGCCACTAAGGTACGACACAAAATGTAAAAGTTTACAACCCCTTTATATTTGGCACGTAATAAAGTTTTACGATATGGCATTTACTTAACGTGTAAGTTGACCCTACCGTGAACCCCGGTTACGAAAGTTTATAATTTAATTATAACACCCTTAGGAGCCGTTAGACATAGCTCTCTGCATTTCAAACGTGGATTTGTACAATCGCCAGTACCACAAACTGTCAGATTTTCTCATTCGATTTTGAACTTAACCATCAACATTTTAAGGTTTAAAATCTTTTGGGGAAATTTGATAGTTTCGTGTAGCTTGACCTGCTGGCGAATGTACTTCTTTCTATTGGATGAAAGATCATGAAAGTACAATAATTGTTCAGAAGTTTGAAACAGGCTTTAGATCTATTTATAGACTTGATTGATCAAAGTCGGATAGAAAGGTTCTGTAGCTAATTTTATCCTCCCAAACAATGATTAAAAACATGGAACTTGAACGAAAAAATTGTAATGAAAGATTTCGATTGTGTTCATTAGTTTACTAACATAGCTTTTAAGTCATTGTTACTAATACTACATGGATTGTGTGTAGATACTTATATGTGTAGACCGAATTAAAGAATATAATTATTATTACCAAATTCTCTTCGAGGTTTTATTTTTAGGGTTGGTAGATATTACTTCCCTTCCTATTTCTTTTAAGTGCTTTCGTGACAGGAGATTATTATAAAAGTTATTGGTCTACTTGAATTTCTGAATGGCTAAGTTAAATAACCAGTTATTTAAGTCCGTCACATATTTTTGGCTTTAAATTATTAAATAACAATACTCTTCAAGTCATGAACTTTATAAAGAGGCTGGCATTAATTTCAAAGGTATTCGGCCCACTCAATGAAGTTTTCAAACAGTAATTTTAGCCTCGCTTTAAATATCGGGTTTCGGGCTTAATTAAGTGGAATTTTTTAATCTTAATCGTGGCGTCTAAAGTATATATAAGCTTTGAAGCGCTTTTCTGCAAAAAAATTGTCTGCCACTTAGAGTAATTCCTTTGAGCCATAAATCTCACAAAGAGACTGGACTGAAAAATTCTAGTGCATAAATTAGCTGAAAGTAGTACCTACTCTATTGAATAAATTATGTGGGTTCAAGAAAAATAAAGAATATCTCAGATTATATTTCAAAAGCAGTGTCAAGAGTAAGAAAGTCACGATGTCCCAATTTGTATTATCATAATATGAGACTAGAACGATATGGTAAAAACATACATATACAGGGTTATTTGTAAAACACCAGCAACCTCTGAAGGGGTCATTGTACTCATCATTATAAACAACTTTTACTATGGACCAAACCTGAAATCGCGAAAAAAATATCAGCTGTTCCCTACGTTTTGACGTGTTATGCGAATATAAATGTAGTGAAAATCTGTTATTTTTTTTCGCGATTCCTGGTTTGGTCCACAGTAAAAGTTGTTCATAATGATGAGTACAATGAGAGGTTAAGAGGTTGCTGGTGTTTTACCCATAACCCTATATATACAATTTGTGCATGATAAATAGTTACCTAGATACTTTATTTATAATCATGAATTCATTAAGATACCTTATAATATAGGTAAAATTAAAAAAACACCCGACCCAAAAAAGAGCTGATGGCCTTAAAACGGCTGAACCGATTTTGATAAAACATTTCTAAGAACAACTGCTAGAAAACCTGCTTTCAAATTAAAAAAAAACCGCATCCAAATCGGTTTACCCATTTAAGAGCTACGGTGCCACAGACAGACACACACACACACATAGCGGTCAAACTTATAACCCTCTTTTTGCGTCGGGGGTTAAAAAAGAAGGTATCCAATAAATACAGCAGATTCTAGATTTTGTAGGAACCATTCCATATTTAAGAATGCTTCAAAAAAAATCCTTGCTCAAAAATTATAATCCAACAGTCGCAGTCGCAAAAAATATCATTACAAAGCACACTGAAATATCGCAACCCATGCTTTGTATGCAATTATAAGTCAAACAAACGTAAACACACCGCGGCCAGGGATGGCAAACACCAGTTACTTAGGACTAGCCAAGTGTTAGGGCTGTGCGCAAATGGTCACATTCACTCTCGCTTTGGCCACACAGCTGAGCCACAGAAGGGAGGAATGCTTTATTGTACTGCCGTTTTGTGTAAGATACGTTTGTTGTGTTCAGAAGTTTCAGTTTTCCGGATCTCTGGAAAAATGGGAGCAATGTTGTATTGTATTTGTTTTATATTATGTTGAGTCTTTTCATATTATTTAGTTTTAGTAAACACTAGCTGGGTACGTAGTTAAACTTATATATAATATCAATCAAATATGCTGTTTTAACAATTTATTTAAAAATCGTTCAGCGTGTTTAATTATATAAGATGACCCTTTATAGTGCAAATAGGATAGGTATTTCCAAATATTAATCCCAGAGTAGTTTCCTCTCACTAACCTGGAGATAAGTAATCAAAGTAGTAATTTAGTAATTCAATATGAATCATGCATGAGGTACCCAGAACAAAACTGCTTTCTTATGCTACTGCGATTCCCCAGACACATGCAAAGGGTTTTTCAACTAGCAACTGAACACATCTCAGTGTGTTTGCACAGTGCTTTCACCACTAAACTTGCTAAATAACCAGCCATTTTAGCGTAACGCGGGATGCGGTGTGTAAGAACTTTGAATATCCAACCAGCACCGCTGAAATGCATTGTAAGCACTTATGGTGCATTAGAAGACGAAGTTATTAGTGCCTATAAAGTGTTCGCCCTGTTCGCCTAATGGAAAACATCTGCTTGCCGGAGGTGTGCGTTATTGCTATTAGTAATTGTGCAGGAGTTTTTATGAGTGAGAAAATGAAATCGTTTTGGTTCGGGCGCTAATTTGGGGGCGAAGAGAGGTTTGTGTTATTTTAGTATTTTAAGTCTAAATTTGTCTATTTTGCTTTTCTTCAAATAAAACAAACAGTATTTAGAAAATAGGCAGTAAACTTTTAAAAAAAAATCATAGCTGTTATTATTATTCTTTTAAACTAGGTCAAATGCGAGTCGGACCCGCACACGAAGCTTTCCGTACTATCGTACATTATTAACAATATATATTTTTAATAAAACACGTTTCTTGTATCACCCCGTTGATGTTTTAACTTTATTTTATTTTTATTATTTGTAGTTATAGCGGCAATAGAACTTCACACTGAAAATTTCAATTGTCTACCTATTACGGTTCATGAGATACAGTCCACTGACACACAGACAGACGGTCTTAGTAATAGGGTTCCGTTGACACCCTTTGGATACGGAACAATAAAACTGAATAAAATAAAATAAATTTCGTCGGTTTCTGTTGTCGTTTTAGGTAAGTACTGAAAACATTTTTGGAAAGTCACGAAGAACACAGCAACTACCTATTAATTATTATAATTTTATGTTTCTTGATAAATATTAATATTGAAACACAACAATACTTCAAAAATAAACTACCTTGTACGAAATAAAAATTACGCACCCCGTAATAACATTATACAATTTTCAAAGCAATATTTAATTTTATGGTGTGGAAAAAGCCCACCCCAAGAGGGGCTTCCCTTAGACAATGGTATGATTTGTAACTCCTACAGATATCATCTACGAAGAGAATTCTCATCTCAGAGATCCGTGTTCAAGCAAACATTATTCTTTTTTTCTACAATAGCTAGTGCTGTGCGTTGAGCCGTTTTTATTAACGTTATTTATGACGTTTCTTTTTGGTCGCGATTATCTTAAACGATCTTTTTTATTACGTTTATTTAGTAAATTAGGGTAGGACGAGGTATTGTCGTATTCATTTTGTTCGTCGATATTTTGTCTTTTGTCACTTACCGGAATTATGAAGAGTTTTCTGGATGGTGCATCTGTGAAACAAAATGCCTTATTTAATGGACGTTACGGTCAGATAAATTAATGTGTGCTATTATAAATTTGGAGGGGGTGATTGTGCTACCCGTGGAGTGTTAATGGAAAATTATTTCAGCACCGATGGGAAAGGTTGCTTATTTTTCATTTCTGCGGGTTTTTGAGTGTGCTAAAGCGAAATGTGCATTAAGGCTCCTGCAGACTGGCCCGACGCAACAGCGCTACGCGACTTTTGTAGAACAATTTTCATGAAATTTTCATAGGATTTGTTCTAGTAGTGTCGCGTCGCGCCTGTTTGCGGGAGCCTTTAATCAGGAGAGTAAGTATGTCTTTTACATTGATAAATGATAAATGATTTTATTTCTGTAAGTAGGTTTGTACAAACACTTTTACACGTCATTATTCCTTTAAGTTAGTAAAATAAAGATAATTAGGTAGGCAGGTATATAAACTGACCCAGTATTTTATAAGTGCACATGCATGTGCGCAGAACTTAACAAGGCATCAGTGTTACTCAAATAGGGTTTCTTTTTTTACCTGATAAGTATCCGAAGTCTAATTTTAAATTTAATGTTTTTCGTAATTTAATTTCGTACTTACCTAAGCGTTTGCAAATCATATATTATTGAAAAAGCACTAACAAATCAATGAAAACAAGTGTTCTAAATTGTCTTCATTTTCAGTCTGTATTCAACGGCAGGATCTATAGCGGTGTACACTGCAGTAATCAGAAGAGAAATATGTATGTGTATGTGTGTGTATGTGTAAGTATATGTATGTGTTTGAATGTAACTACTTGTGTCACTTGTTTGCTTCTTTGAAACCCTACACTGCGCTGTCTCGTGACGTCACGAAGAACAGTTGAAGGCGTAGAGTTGGTGTTTTGTTTTTCGCGGAAATGAAAATGTTTTCAACGATTCAACGATTTTGGTGGGTTTTTAACGCACCAAAATAATTTGAAAAATAACCATGACGCAAACTGCGTAAGCTGCATGTTGAACAATTGAAATTGTCACAGATTTTATCAAAATTACGACCCTTTTACAACCATTTGGAGCCCCAAATTTAGTCATAGATCTATATATAAATTCAAACCCTCAAATTGGTGCTAATATTTTGAGTGCGCCACGTGCGTCGATTGGTCACGCAGAACAAACTTCATTGCTAATAGTGGAGAGTGAACCGTGCCCCCTGCGCCTGACCACCCTTTTGTATTTGTCCAGTGGTAGGTACCCCATCTTGCTATAATTGTCGCTTGATGCACGCACACATACAAAACTGTCGATGACATGATATATACTGCAGAGCATTTATAGCTTCAACATTGTGAGCTTTATAATTTCTAATGTGACGATATTATCATGGACGTCCACGTCCACGTCTTCCTTACTATGCATGGAAAATGTGCACGTTACCACTTTATCATGGACGGAAATTCAAAAGCGTCTTCATATACAGGGCGGCAGGGACATCGACGCACAAATTGTTAAAAAACAAAATTGCTATTCCATACATTTTGATCGCGTAAGTATTGCACTTTTCTGTGAAACAGCAGATTTTTTTTCGCAGGGGTTTTCAGAATCATGTAGGTACTGAATCCATGGTAACAGTTTTCGCGTCGGTGTCCCTGCCACCCTGTATTTCCATACATTTTACACCCCTGTGTTATTGTGATGCCGTGAACGTCCACGATAATATCGTCACTTTAGAAGTTATAAAAACGCCCATTATGAATTTGTATGGCGTGATTTAGTATTTACATAAGTAGTAGGTAATAATAAACATACCACTATTTCCTCCAATTTTTCCTGTACCTATGGTTAACTCGACAACCGTTATTATAATTATCACTGCAGGGATCTAGCAGAAAAACAAGCTTCGATATAACCTATACAAGGCACATGCTAAGCTGGACACCACTTTGGATAAAACTTGAGAAACACGCCGTACGCTTGTCGTTCTAAAATTGAATTGTTTACGTCTGTCAAATTCTTTTTCTTTCTTGTGACTTCCCGCGGTCAAGTTCTTATTTCGTTTTAAATGTTTGTTTTTCTATAAGTGGGCAGTGTTGGCACAGCAGAACCTCAACAAATTCTGTATTTTTCTGTAAATGTTTGGTTCTAATTTTGAATGTCAAATTCTTTTGTTTCACCATCACCTAAATATTTTATATAGGTTATATCTATCGGTCCCACTCCCGCAGAACCCCTATAAATACTGCACAAAGGACAGTTTCAAATGTGTGCGTGAGCCCAAGCAACGACTAGTGTAGGCAGATAATTAACAATATTCACGCAAAACAAATTTCACTAGTTATAACAGCGGAATGGACCTTCCCCTAGGCTCCCTTGGTATTGTCAATTAATTAATTATCCATGTCCGATGGACCGGCGTTCAGCTGTGCGACTACCAAATTCATTATCGAAATAAATGATTGACTTTGATCATATTCATTCATTACGTGATGTGGAAAGTGCAGCAGTGTTTTGGTCAATGAATATAGCGTGTGGTTAGTTTTGAAGGTAGGTGAAGTTAATTAATCCATTAGCAATGCATGTCGTGTTCTTTGACTGTTTGTCTTTGAAATTGAAGTTCAGTCTAGCTAGGGATAGTCATAGATATTAATAGTGTTGAGTTAGCTCTATGGTCGTTGAGTTTGTTAGATAATGGTTGATGTTTTTTAACCCCCGGCGCAAAAAGAGGATTGTAATAAGTTTGACCGCTATGTCTGTGTGTCTGTCTGTGGCACCGTAGCTCTTAAACGGGTGAACCGATTTGGATGCGGTTTTTTTATTTGAAAGCAGGTTTTCTAGCGGTGGTTCTCAGTCATAACCGTTTCAAAGTCAAGGTCAAATCATTTATTTCAAATAGGCACATAAAAGGCATTTTTGATTCTAGTTGCCCCTTCCAAAAGGTAGTTTCGTAAGGAGAAGAATGGGCAAGAAACTCCACCGTTACTCTTTAAAATATTATATAGGTACACATTAATTATATAATTATATTGTGAAGACGATGCACCTAGAATAAAATTACTAGACCACAATAGGTAAAAAGAATTAAATATAATTCAATGACAGGTAAATTAATTATGTGATAGATACATGGTGCTTTCAAGGTCATCAGCTCTTTTTTGTGTCAGGATTTTTTTAACTTTACCTATTATATGACGTCCTCTTAATGGCCAAATCTCATAAGGCAGTCGAAATTCAAGATAGACTGTGTGTAGTATTGTCTTTGCCCCTGGAATAGATCACTATCATATGGTACAAAAGATACGTACTTTTACGTATCTACAATAGACACTGAAAGATAAATGAAGAAAGGGTACTGTATGCAAAACAAAGATTTTCCGTTTACGTCAATCTCACAAGATTTTCTGTTACCTGGGGGATTATCTGTTTAATGTCATTAACAAGAGTCAGAATGTATATTCACTACACAACCCCAGTTGTAAGAGGAAAGTAACCTATTTTCTGAAAACTCTTTCTTATGAGGACACAGAAAAATTGCTCCACACAATTACATAATACTTGCACTCAAATAATTACCTACACATTCACCACGATTCAAATATACACATTCACCACCATTCAAATACACACGCACCACCATTCACCTTCACGTTAACTACCATTCACCACACACCCTGTGACTGCTTTTGTTATTATGTTATTTAATTTCTTTATTTACATTTAAGTTTTAATTTTTCTTTTAAATTGTTTAGTAGAAAAATACATGTTACCTGCCTGCTTATTTATGATGCCACTAAGTGGGGTCTGGTGACCTGTAATACAGGTTTTTTTTTAGAACCTTCATGCACCAGCTCTCACAATGTGAATTTATAAAGTTCAAAACTGTTAAGTGCTACAAAACCATTGTGAGAGAAAATAAATAAACTAATTAATTAATTAATTTATTATACTTTATTAAAATTAGAGAAAATATTCTGTTTATCTTACCAGCTTTCATCGCAAGACAAGTACTAATGATACTTATTGTCCATTTACTTCACGTAATAGGATAAGGAAAATAATATTATTAGGGTTAGTAACGAAATCAATATTTATTTCGTTTAGTACTTATCAATAACAAGTAGTGATAAAACTCATTCTTTTGTAATAGGTTCTCATTTTATTGATATAAATACAATATATTGTAGCGAAAGAACCTTTATTTTAACCGACCTTTATTTCGTTAACTATTGTGTTACCTCAGAACTTTTTTCTAGTTGAAACGATTTTGATGATTCTATTTTAATTTGAATGCTGGTGCTTCTCATGTGGTCCCATATAAATTTGATCGAAATCTGATCAGTAGTTTTTGAGTTATAATTAATAAAACTTTTTTCTTTAATAATAGTACTCGAATAAGTAAATATTTCGTAAAAATTCCATAGAAATGACTTAGATGGCGTTGAGTTAAAATAAGGTGCATATATAAATTATAACTTTGCAATGTTGTTGTAAAATGTAAAAAATAAAAAAATTATGATGAAAACTACATAATGCAAATATATACTTTTACTATATATATTTACGCTTTCCTTTGCCTTAGCAGAGAAGATCGAGCGGCACATAACCGTATGATGTATTTTTGGATCCCATAATTAAAAAGATTATGAAGTTTCAAAAGTGATTGTGCTATTAAGGTCAATAGTTTTTGAGATATTTTCGGCAGCAACCGCAGATATAACTTTGCTTTTCATAGATTTTTTGAAAAATACTCTGAAATATAAACTTATTTTTGCGGTCGACAAAATCAATACTGTGTATGCGTACCGAAATATTAATCCCGACTACGGAAGCCTTCAGTGTGCGTGGTCCGACACGTCCGGTGTTTTTCTCAATCTCGTAAGAAATAAATAAAAGCTATTTAACTAACGTGTAAATCAAAGTTGTAATAAACATTGGACGCGGAAAAATTATTTTCGTGTAGTAATTAAAAACTTTATAAGTGACAACTTTTTAATGGTCACAGCAAAACTTTTGTCATTAGAGTAGAAAGTAGTGTAGTCGGAAAGATTTTTACATTTTTGTGTATAAATATTCATGAACTAGTTTCCTTACTTTTAGAAGGACGTGTTGTTTCTATGAATAATGTCAAGTAGTTAGTCTCTCAACTTAAGGTTTTTTTTTTATTAAATAATCAACAGTTGTTTTTGATTTGCAGAGTTTCATTATTATCTACAGACATACATGAATTCACTCCTTTTTCCCAAGGTAGGTAGAAACTACAAAACGCCACCTACCAGTATTCATTATTGTTTTAAAAATATAAATTAAAATTATTTGAAACTTTATGTGAAGTATATTTTAACTTCAAATGCAGGCATTTTAATACATAATGTTTGTTTCAATTGTCCGTCCCTGAGAATTTTATATTTAAAAAATTTCTTTTCCTCAAACAAAATTCGTCACCACAAAAATTACGAAAAAACATTGTTTTTCACTTTACGGCTTTTTAAACAGGTATAAAAAGTAAATGTATCCACGGAGTCTGTATAAAGTATTTATTAAGGGCGGCTGCCAAGTAGGGTCCCTGTGCTGATGTCCTCGGTCCGGTGGGACATCCGGCCCGCGCCTTTGTTTTTATGATAGGTATACCTATAAATAAACGGACAGAATTTCATTATCTCGGTAAAAACGGGTGATCTTGTATCGTGAAAAACGTTACTCTCGTTGTTTTGCAGACGTATGGACAGTTTTATAAGTATTTTAGGATTCTGTTGACTGATAAAATAAGAAAAAAGCGTTTTTCTTTCTTTTGTTTTGTCGATGTGTCTTTACGTTAATCCTGTAAAGAAAATAATATCTGAGGATTAGGCGGTTTTGCGAAAGAAAATAAGTAGATGTCGGTTCGTTATTGAAGACTTAGCAAAACTTAAATCCTTTCCCAAAAATATCTATAAGAACCTAAGGTTACTGTTAAGAGGTTGACCCAATTTTTTTTTTAAATATCAGACTAGATTAAGGCATATAAATACAAAAATGTTATGTAGGTATACCAGACCTGCAATTCAACCATGCGTTCAACTTTTACAGCCCCATATACTTCGAAACATCCCCATAAGTTTACCCCTAACCACAGCTCCTAATAACGGCTCTAAGCACAGCCAAGCTGCGTCCAGAGGTGAATGACCCCGTCTCTCGGGACACCTGCTGATGTTATTGACAACAAAACCACAGACAAAACTATGTTGTTTCTTTTATTTCCCGCCCGCCAAGGGAGCGAGATTATTTTGTTTGGTGTTGCAGCTATAATAATGTTATTGTGACGTATCTGTTGCAAAGAAAATGGACGATAACTAAGAAGCAAAAGCATTCAACTTGTTTATTTTGTTGTTTTTAATAAATAAATGGGTGTTTATTCTGTAATTCCAGATTTAAAATTATTGGTAGACGATATTTTCCACGAAATAAAAGCAGTATTGATGCAGAAAATAAATTCAAAAATCGAACCGGAATCCCAATTCGATTGCAGTTGCAGCAGTGAATTCGATATTTCAATTTGAAAATTGGAGAAATGTTGTCGGAAAAATCTTTCAATTTAAAAATTGGGTTGTCATAAAATAATATTTTGAAGTTTTGTTGCTAAAATCAATGACATTTGGGTAAAATACTGTTTTTATTATAAAGGATTCCAACGAAATCTCTGCAACACTCCCGTGGTAAAATGCAGTGTATTATTTTGTATTATACTTCAATTTTATTTTATGTTGATCCCAAGCTCCCAAAAATGGCTGCTAAGGGAACCGTAAAGCCGCGGCTTACATCGCGTTTTACTAACCTGGCTTTTCGAACATAAAGAATTCATGGCAAAGAGAATTTTTGAGGTAAGACACACTTGTTTGTGAATTTTATCTTTATGTGACTCTTTAGTACGTTTTTATTCTTTGTTTTGATATGTAACTGCAGAGAGTAGCGTACCTACCTACTTCCATGCTTCATTTTCAGTATCTTTATGTAGTTGCATGCTTATCTTTTGGAATCTTTTTGATGTAGAACCTGTATTTTTATTTTATCCTGTATGAAAATCGGAAATTGTGTTTTTAATGTCTTCATTAAAGATCCTACGAAAAAAGGTTCTGGTATGGTAAATAGGTAGGTATCTACCACTGCATTATATAACTTTGAACGAGTGCTAAGTCCTCAATAATTAGAAAAATGTATCGACCCCAATAATTGCTAGCAAAGAATACCTGCCGCGCTACTCCTTGGCCACCTGCGAGTCGTAAAAGGCTACCTAAGGGTAGCGCAAAAGTCGTTTGCCATCAGTATCCTCCCGTGTGTTAATAACAACACACCATCAACACAGCCGTCTATAAGTATACAACGAAATGTAAATACCGTGGAGCGATCTGGGAAGCGCACATAATTAGAACTGTCGACTTCTGATTATCATGGTGATCCAACAACAAGTAGAACAAACTGGTTTTTGGTGAAGGAAATGCTAGTCCTGCTTCGTAAGTGTAGCTTCAAAAAGTAAACTAGATTTTACTTCTTACTAGTAAATTAGATTTAAAAAAAACACTCAAGCCCTCTTGCACCACAAACAACTACACACGTTTAACGCTAAACGAATTTCAAACATCTTTCTGTTTCTTTCACCTTCAAATGATTGACAGAAACAGCAATATTTTGAATATTTTTAGCGTTAAAGGTATGTAGCGTTTTGTGGCGCAATCGAGTCTAAATACAGGTCTCATTAAAATCTCCATGCCCGAGATGAAGATACCCGTCTCAGAGTATTCTTTACCGCTCTTACATAACCCCTGGCAAAATATCTTTGTGTGACGCCATACGGTACATTTGCTAGCCAAGATTACAGTAAGAAATGCCCAAATTCTCCTCGATTTAGAAGGAACTAGGTTGAAACGGGTAGAACATGCATAATGTGGCCTTCGTTTAAATTCATGCTTACTCTTTTGGCCACCCGACACTAGCACCTTGTGAGATGGCGGGAATGTGAATGCTCAGGACAGATTTCCTGAGTAGGTATTCGCTATTTTAGAATAATGTGTCAAGTTTGTGTGAAAAATGAAATACTGTTTTATAAAGGGTAGTATTTAAACGCAAATCAAAAAATATCCTTTTTCTATGCAATAAGATTCCGAATTCCCATCAAAATTACTGATTGCACAGCAAAATATTCAACTCAAAATATCACTAAACACACTACAATTTATTTTCGCAGCGTACAGCGATTTTTCCTAAAGCAAAAGCTTTTTCATCAATTTATTTTCTATTCCCAACGAGTACCACATTTTTTTAAATAAAAAATCTATTACTAACGAATACCAAAGCGTGACTTTTTGTACACTCAGCTACACAAAGTTTTATTTAAATTGCGTTTTACCGAAATCTAGGGTAATCTAAATATAGGGTTAGGGTTAATAAGCTGGTCGACGGAGCCCCGCTTCGCGGGGCTCCTATTTCTGTCTAAAGGGTTTAAAGGAACCTAACCAACCGAACCTCGGGATGCCACTGACGTCGACCATCTAGGGTTAGTATTTTCGGGAACATTTAGGTATTGGATGGGAATAGAGCATTTTTACGACAAACGGCTGATCGGAGACAAATACATAATACTCACACGCTATGAATGTGAGTATTATGTATGTACGGTCTGGTTGATTTGCTGTGCAGTCAGTATTTAATTTGCTGTGCAGTCAGTATTTAAATGATGGAAATAAATTGATAGGTGATTATTTATTTGATGTGCAATTAATAATATCCCTTTTATAAAATAAAAATGAAATACTGTTGGTTGGAAAGGGCATCACTTGAGAACGGCTGGACCGATTTGGCTATTTTTTATTTTAAATTGTTTGTAATAGTCCGACTTACGTTTGTATCGAAAGAAAAGTTGGAAAAGTTCCGGGAAAATTTGTGCATTTTCTATGGGAATTTCGTATGAATTTTTGAAATGTGGACAGGATAACTTCTGTCGGGTCAGCTAGTTTTACATAAAAGAGGTTTTTTATAGATGAGGCAGTTACAAAAAGCGACCGGAACGTTGTTGAAAATGTTCCAAGTTATTTCCTTGGCGTTTCTTTATTTTATTTATAAAGGCAAAATTTTTATTAATTGGCAATTTTATATTTCAGGAGGAGATAAAACTAATGAATATGACATAGTTATACTGGGACTAACTTGGAGATGGTGAAATAAAAACCACACATCAGCATTCTTATATTTTCATATGTAGGGGAGACTGGGTACGGTTGAAACAATTTTGCGTTGAACGCCCGTAGCACAGCCATTTTGAAACATAACAAACAACAAAACACTTAAAATGAGAGAATAGAGGATTATCTTCAAACACATCTCAGAATAAGAGGCTCAACTGCCAAATTTACTAGATAGGAAGAGTTTAATAAAATAATGTGCCACTGTTTCAACCGTACCCATACCAGGGGCGGTTGAAACAGTGATGGGGGTCACTTGAAATATAAAAAAATAAGTAATAAAAAATCAGTTTCTTTATTTATTAATCAACAAGAAATAGTTAAATTCTAGTATGGCACCATTTTTATCAGTCTTAATAATTGTTTGCTGCCTGTATGGACACAAATGAACATAAAAAGAGCTCTTCTGCTCTGGTTTAAACTAAGAAATTAACACAAATAAGCAAAAATAACAAAAAAATCAACAATCAGTCTTAATAATTAAATTAAATGATACTATAAGATTTTCATACCTCAAATTATCTGTAAGAACAAAAACAAACTGAACAGCAGCTGCTGTCTATAATAAAAAAATACAAAAAAAAATTGTAACAAAATAAAGGTTCTAATCAGATTCGTTGCAGTTGTGGCAAACATAATATCGCCCACCATCTGTACATTCTAAGTGAGACCACATTTTACAGCCCCCTTGACATTGTACCCATTTTTCTCCGGATCTACTCTCCGTGAACGCTCCCACACATATAAGGCAGAAATATTCATCTTCTTCTGATGAAGCTGGTGAATCGGTCTTCTTCTTCTTTGCTTTATCTTTGGACTTCTTTACTGTGGTATCTGTAAGTATTGTCTTCTTTACCTGCTTAGATTTTTGGCGTTTCTGTCTATCGTCATGTTCTTTTCTTACAGCTTCTTTTTCCGGAGTGTCTGTGTAAATAGTAGACTTTTTTGTGTTGCGAGCTCTATTTGTTGTTTTACGGGGGGCAGCTTTTGGATATGGCCGTATTATTTCAGGTGAAAATGTAGGTTGTTTGCTTGTAGATGGCTGCGGTGATGATTGTTGAAGACTGACGTAAGTTTGGCCAGAAGGCATCCTTAGAGCAGCAGCAGCATCTCTAAGAGGAATATTTGATTCTGGTTGTATTCCTGTGTCTTGTAACTGATGACGTACATCTGCACAACTTTGTGTGGGAGGCGTTGTTGATCCTTCAAAGTTTTGTGGGATATTGATCTCTGCATTCTGTATCGGGGCTGGTTGTCGTGGCACGTTTTCAGAAATAGAAGCTTCGTTCAACAAGGAAGGTGACAGCGGTGTCTCCTCGTCAGGTTCTAGAACGACTATTTCTTCCGGTGCAGGTGCAATTACCTCCGCCGGTGCAAGTGTAACCACGTCATCTACTGCATCATTTGGGTTTGGCCTGTCCGTTACGAATGATGGAGCAAAATCAAGATCTTGAAACAAATTCCTGTTGAAAGGGTATATTCCAGTTTTACGGAACCCAGCTTGAATATTCGACTGTGTCAGGGCAAGTGGCATTGCAGTTTTTATCATTCCAGGGATGTCATAAATTGACATCGTTTTTCCAGGATTATTGCGCATCCAGGCATCAGCGGTAGAGTTTACAGCTTTCTTTAACGGGCCGTAAACAGATCCATCTAAAGGCTGCAACTTATGCGAGCAGTGGGGTGGAAATGAAAGTAAAACGATACCGTTTTCTTTGCAGAAATCCAGAGAATTTATGTGGACGTGAGAAGAATGATTGTCTAGAAGAAGAAGTACTTTATGGGATGTAGAGGCATTTGAATGTTTCTTGAAATGTTTCAGAAACTCAAGAAATAGTTCATCTTGCATCCAGCCCGATGGGTTGGCAGTTCCAATAGAACCCACTGGACCATCTCTTATAAAATGATCTTGGTATCGAACCCTTGGAAACACGAACATTGGGGGAATCGCATTGCCCAACGCGTTTGCCGCAAAGGCTAGTGTGACTAACGTGCCACGTTCAGCAGAGGTGACAGCTCCTACCTGTCGTGTTCCACGCTTTGCCACAACTCTGTCGGGCTTGTACGGTTGTTACACCCGTCTCGTCAACATTGTAGATGTCTTGTGGTTCGAAGTGGTCACGGTCAAGAACAATTTGCAAGTTATCGTAAAAAGCATGCACGTTGGTCTTGTTAAAACTTGTTGCCCTAGAGAGACTGGTTGCCTGAGCTGTGCGCACCGACAATTCCACATTTCTTCTCATAAAAGAGCGAAACCACTCTTCTCCGGCGACCTCATTTTCGATCCACGTAGGAGGTGTGTTTAAATTATATTTGACAGCAAGCTCGAATGCCAATTTTCGTACTTCTTTGACAGATAGACCAAAGTATATATCCGCGCAGCGGATCAAATATTTTGACAGTTTACATTCCTGGTCAGGGGTAAATACTCGGTTGTGGGCTACATACCCCATACTAACATTAGCCTGGTTACCTTCTTCGGTCGCTGCATCTCTTTTTTTCTTATATCGCAGAAGAGAAGAGTGGTGAACTCCGAACATCTCTGCAGCTTTTCGTAAAGAAGTCCCTTTTTTGACTTCTTCATATGCATTTTCGTAGTGAGTTATATCACACTCGCCTCTTGAAGTTTTTTTGATACGTTGTCTGGGCATCTACAATGAAAAAAGCACCGGTTATCTTTGTTTCAATCGTACCCACAATAATTGCTTCATCCGTCCCCATACCCCTCAACCGCTAATAAAACAAACATAGCGTCGAGACGAAACAACGTAAACAAAAACGAATCACAGTTTTCGAACCTTCAAAATCTAACAATAAAGCAAAAAATCACTCAAAATGCAAATGCTAATATCAACAAAGTAATTTGAAAAAGAAAACAATAGAAAATACTTACTTTTTGTCGAAAAAATATAATAGGGTCCCCTTTTTTTTTTTTTTTTTTTTGTGTGGGACATCATCAAATGACCTCTCCCGCTCTGGGCGGAGCGGAAGGGCGTGTCAGACTCTTACTGACTAAAACCCACCCGTGTTCCTTCAGTTGCCTGTGCGCCAGGGCCACGGTAACTCTTTCGAACAATCCGCGACCCCGGCAGGCATCGGTCCTATCGGACCCCGTCAATGGTGCTGACATCTCTTTGAGGCGCGCGTGGAACACGACGCGCCGTCGACCCGGGCCTGGTCCTTACCGGACGGCGAGCTGCCCATTGCTCGCCGTCCGCAACCCCGCGCCTACGGTGGCCGGGAGTCGTCAACAGACTCCCGACGCCCAGGGTGTCTCCTCCTCCTGCGGCGGCTAGGGGCGCGAGGGCGCAGAGATTGCCTCTCCCTTTCGCGCTCCGCCTCCTCCTTCGCGAGCATTACTGCTTCGCAGAAGGAGGTGACGGCTTCCCATTCCCTCTCGCTCCGTACCATGGCCTGAACCAGGGCCGGACGCGAGAGGTCGCCGCCGCCAATCGCCGCCACGAGGACATGGCGGTGCTCCGCCCAAGCCGGGCAGACCTCCACCGTATGCTCCACCGTGTCCTCCGGTCGATCCACACAATGGTAACACCCGGGCGTTTCCTCCCGCCTTATTCGAAACAGGAACCTCCCGAAACAGCCATGTCCGGTGAGGACCTGCGTCAGGCGGAAGGTGAGGACGCCGTGGCGCCTCTCAAGCCACTCCTCAAAGAGGGGTCTTACCGCCGCAATTGTGGCGTGCCCTGCGCTGGGTTGCGACAGTCGCACTCTCCATGCCGCCATGAGATCCCGCCGGAGCTCTGTCCGCTGTGCCGCGATTACTCGCGGCAGCGGAGTTACGCCCCGGCGTTTCGCCTCCTCGCGCCACTCCCAAACGTGCGCGAGGACCTTTGCCTCCAGATCCCACGGCGGTAATCCGGCAAGGAGGCTCGCCGCCTCGCAGGAGACCGTGCGGTATCCCCGTACCATCCGGATGGCCATGACCCTTTGGGACGCGTTCAACCGGCGAGCTGGCCGGAGCCTCAATGAACGCGCCCACACCGGTGCCCCGTAAAGGGCCATGGACCGCACGACCCCCGCGTGGAGCCTCCGGCAGGAGGCGTTTGGCCCCCCCAGGTTGGGCAAGAGCCGCTTCAAAGCAGCCCCGGCCCGCTGCAGTCTGGGAGCCAAACGTCGGAAATGCTCCACGAAGTTCCACCGGCTGTCGAGGACGAGTCCCAGGTACCTCATCGTCGACTCGACGCCGATGTGAACCCTTCCTACCGTTATTTCGGAACCCGACAGTGTCGCGTTCCAAGGACCATGAAAACACATGGCCTCGGACTTGTGCAAGGCCACCTCGAGTCCCAATTGCCGGATCCTCACGACGACTGTCGCAAATTTCGCGTATCATCTATTCGGCCGCCGCCTGGTGCAACCTCCCCTGCGCCAGGACCAGTGTATCGTCAGCGTAGCACACCACGCTGACGCCACTAGGGAGGTCGGCGCGCAGCACCCAGTCGTACCCGATGTCCCACAGATGCGGCCCCAGCACTGATCCCTGTGGGACACCGCACGACATCTCTCGCCGGTTCCATTCTCCCTGGTGACCGGGGTAGATAACTGCTCTATCCGCCAAATAGGCCTCGACTACACGACAGAGATAGGTCGGCATCCGGTGATACCGGAATGCCTCCCGGATGCAACTCCAGGGCAGGGTATTGAAGGCATTGGCGATGTCTAGAGACACCGCCAAGACGACCCCACCCCGGGCCACAGCATCCCCCGTCGTGAGGGCTCGCACGCGCATGATGGCATCCACCGTGGAGCGCCCCCTGCGGAAACCAAACTGGCTCTCCGCCAAATCCGGCCCCACCCGCACCAGCTGCCCGACGAGGCGGTCTGCAATGACTCTTTCAAAGAGCTTGCCCACCTCGTCGAGCAGCACGATGGGCCGGTAAGCGGACGGAGAGTCCGCCGGGCGCCCCGGTTTCTTAATGAGGACCAGTTTCCCCGTCTTCCAACGAAGTGGGAACTGGCCCTCCTCCAAGCATGCGCTTAGGAGCCCTCTTAGTCGAGGCCCGAGAGCCTCCGAGGCCAGGACCCAGGCTTTTCCCGGTAAGCCGTCGGGTCCTGGGGCGGTATTTTTGGCACTCAGCCTACGTACCGCCGCTCTCAACTCTACCTCGGTCACCTCAGGAGCAACGTCGTCATCGTCGGTCATGTGGTCCGCAGTTGGCACCGCAGGAGGCGGAGCCATGGGCGGGGGAGTATGCTCCCCCCGCGAAGGGAACAAAGCGCTCACCACGCCCTCCACGAGCTGGGGCCGGAGACTCTGCGTCAGCGGGGGAGCCCATGGGCGGAGTTTTTCCCGCACCACCTTATATGGGCGTCCCCACGGGTCCCTGTTCAGAGTCCCCAGCGACTCCTCACGGGCCAGTCCCCTGGCCCGCAGGATCTCCGCTCGGAGGGCGGTCTTCGCCGCTCTGTAACCCTCGTACAGCTCCGCCTGAATGGCTTCCGTATCCGAAGGGCGGATACGGAGCCTGCGGTGCCTGGTGTACAAGCGTCGCGCGGCAACGCACGCCTCGCGCAGAGACGTCAGTTCCAGCGACCACCAGTACACCTGGCGCCAGGCACGTCGGGCTGGACCCGGGGCATTGCCACGTCACAAATCTCGGACATGGCCTCCCAGAACCACTCCGCCTCGACGTTGATGTCTGCAGGCCTGTCCGGTGGTGACACCCAGGCCTGCACGATCGAGGCTTCCAGGAGGAGCTCCCGGTCCAGCTTCTTCAGCGCCCACCGCGGACCACTCGGGGCCTGTCGGACCAGCGCGCTCGAGGTTTGGGCGGAGACGTCAAACCGGATGTACCGGTGGTCGGAGTACGTCTCCACCCCCTCCATGACGCGCCAGTCAATGACACGCGGTGACAGAGCGGGGCTGGCGAACGAGATGTCCACCACTGACTCGCCCCGCATCCGCACACACGTGGGGACAGAACCCCGGTTTAGGACGACCAGGCCTGTCTCCAGAGCCCAGTCCTCCACCATCCTGCCCCGTGTGTCCGTGTACCGGGAACCCCAAGCCGTGTTCTTGGCATTGAAGTCCCCGAGTACGAGCACGGGCAGGGTATGGTACCCGACGACGACGACTCTCAACTCCGCAAGGGAGTTGTGGAACTCGGCGAGAGTTCGGTTCGGGGAGAAGTATACCCCTACCACAACAATCTCCCCGAACCGTGCTGCCACGCAACCCCATCCCCTCTTGACTGCCTCAAGCGACGGGGTACCGGCGGCGGCCGACGAAATGAGGGTCACTGAGCCGCTCAGGTCCTCCACCCAGTCATCCCTGGGCGGGACAAAGTACGGCTCAGCGACCACGGCGATGTTGATCGACCACTGCGCCATGCTCTGGAGCAACAGATCCTGAGCAGCGGCGCAGTGGTTGATGTTCACCTGGAGGAGGCGTAATGGGGCCATTATTGGCACTCCATATCAGCCCCCTCCCGAGCCCCCTGTGAGAGCCCTGCCGCGGTGCTTGCGGCGGCTACGACGATTGGGGCGGCAGCGGCGGCGGCAGTGGCGGCGGGTGCGGCAGTGACGGCGGTGGCGGAGGGCTTGCCCCTGCCCCTGGCTTTGGCGGGTGGAGCGCAGGCCTTACTCCCAGCCCGGTGATCGGCCGGCTTGCCAGCTGCCGCACATAAAAAGCAGTGCGGCGTGGCGTTGCACGAGCCGGCCTTGTGACCGGGCTGACCGCAGCGGAAGCAATGATCGCTGCGGTCCACCTCCGAGGTGCATTGTACTCCCACGTGGTTGCCCACTTGGCAGCGGAAGCACCTCAGAGGTCTGGGTTCCAGCAGCTTCACCTGCGCGGAAACCCAGCCCACCAGGAGCCTTTGGCCCTCCCCGGCGACTTTCCTGGCCGCCGCCACGGGGCAGCTCACCGTAACGGCTCGCATCCCCTTGTGGTCAGGACGGATGGTGCCCGCTCTCACCTGTTCGGCAGAGCAACCCCCAGTCCTGACGACGGCGGCCACCACTTCAGCCTCCGTCACACAGTCGTCCAGGCCCAGAATGCGCATGTCGATGCACTTGGTGGGCCTGGACACTCGGGCCTCGTCCGCATTTAGGAACGCCCTGAGCCTTTCGGCCAGAGCGTCAGCGGTCGGGCCGCTCGCCGCACCGGGCACCTCTAGCATCCGGGCCCCGGTCGCAGTGAGCCTCACCCGGATGCCATTGGTGACGCCCAGCTCCTGCAGGTTCACCGCCGCTCTCGCCTTCGTGAGCACGTCGCGGTAGGACACGCCCTTCTTTTCCGCTTCCGGCTGTAGTGTAATCACTACAGCTGCGGACTTCGGGGCGCGGAGCCTAGCCGCGACGCTTCGCTCCTTGCGCCGCTGCCGCCTCTCCCTCCTTTTGGCCGCCCCAGATGCCTTACCCGCCTTCCTCTTCTCTCCGGCCACTTGCCATTCGGCGTCAGCCGGAGGAGCATTAGGAGGCGGGGGGGGCGGCCGTCTCGCCGCCGGGGCTGGGGCCCTCGCCGCCGGGGCTGGGGCCCTCGCCGCCTGCGTAGCCACCCCACCCTTCTTGGGCTTGGGCGGTGCCGACTTAGCCAGGGGCGGCTTCGCGGGATCTGATGCTGGCCCGCCTTTCGACCGCCCTGCCGTTCCTGGCTTGGCCGCAGCGGCGGCAAACGATACCTGCCGGCTCGCCGCTAGCGGGGGGCGCAGGACAACGGCCTCCAGAGCGGAAAATCGGCTCTGGAAGGCAGCCAGCTCCCGCCGCACCAGGGCCAAAACCCGGTCCTCTGCAGGCACTGGCACCGCCCGGCCTTGCTTATCCCCTTCCTGCGGCACTTCTCGGGGGGCGGCTGCTGCTCGGAGGCCGGCCAGGTCCGCTCGGAGCTCCTCGTTCTCCTTTCGGAGAAGCTCCATAGTGGCCGTCAACCGGGTGACCTCCGCCCGCATCTCGGACATCCCGTCCGATTGAGGCCCGAATTGAATGGCCTTCACTGCCTCCATAATGGAAGCCGCGGCAGCCGGTATGGCCTTGTCTTTGGAGGACTGAATCCTCTTCAAGGCCACACCCTTTAGCGCAGCTACCACGGCCGCCTCTAGCTTGGCCAGTCGCTCGGCCTTGGGGCCGCCAGCGGCGTCCGGCTCACCGTCTGACGACTCAGACAGTTCTGCCCCGCGTGGCGCGCCCTCCGTAGTGAGCCTACCGGCTCGCTGGTCCGGCTCGACTGGGCTGGCACAACTCGGCTCGCTAGCCTCCTGAGTGGTGAGCCCTGTACCCCTTTCACGACCTCCACCCCGCCGACAGGTCTTCCCGATTTTTCGGGCGGAGCTTCTCCCGCCATCAGAGGACGACCACTGGCCATCCCCTGGTTTGGGGCGCTTCTGGAAGAGCCTACGGTTCTTCCCAGCATCCCCTGTAATCACGCGCTCCGGGCTCTTGACAGAGCCCCTCGCGCCCGACGCGGAATCGGACTCCGACCCCGCATCGCTCCTCTCCTCTCCACTGCTCTCTTTTTGTGTTGTTTTGTTCAGATTTTCCATACTTAATCCCACGAGTATGGGGGATATAAAAGGTCATTCCCAGGTTCACCCCCTGTCCCTAGGCAAGTGTTAATTTGTTACCCAACCAGAGGGTCCACTGGTACTCTGGCTGGGGGTGCGCTAGCGACTGATGCGCCACCTACAACTGGAAAGTTGTAGATGACACTACTCCTCAGCCATTCATACCCTCGCCGCGCACCAGAACTTGATATTAGAGGATTTTTTTATAGAGGTTATCTTCCTCGCGGCCCGGGCGGTTAAGCCAAGACCCTCGACCCCCGTCAAAAGTCAGAGACATGACGTTGACGATCTTCGGGGCTACGAGACTAACGGTGGCAGAAGGAGCAGACTCCTTCCTGCCTGCCCGGCGGCAGGGTTAGTGCACACCGAGCCCGCTCTTACTCCGCCGCTGTGCGTCTCTGCTTAACAGAGATACACACGTTGGAGCGTTCCTCCGACAGGATATTAGCGTACGGGCAACAAGACCCCTTAGGCACAGAGTACCTAATGGAGAGTTATTGCCCGCACCCCAGGGTGCACCGTCCCGTAGACTGGCCTTTCCCCCAGACGCATCCAAGGGAAACTCCAGCCCACGGACACACGGGAAGGTTTCCTGTCCTAGCACCCCATAATAGGGTCCCCTGGAAACGTACACAGAGCGCGAAGTGCAACGCGTCACTGTGATTCATGTCCGGACTCGCCGGCCGCGTCTCTCTCCCCTTGTACCCCTCACCACACCGCTAATAGTTTACGAGTTATTAGCGTTGCTTCAACCGTACCCTGCTGCAACCGTACCCAGTCTCCCCTAAGTCTTGTACCTAAAGTATTGCATTTTTGTATGAAACAGCAGATTTTAAACTGATAAGTAAAGTTATTGAAGTTTCTACAATTTCACAGGGCTCTACTGCACAAAATCTATACACCACGTACAGTAAATTTACCAAACGTGTCTTGTAAGACAAATCGCTAAACCCAAAAATCAGAATAATTCAGGATGTCAGGAAGTTGTATGAATCGAACCGTAAAATCGAAAATGGCGGCTGTCGTACAACCCCTCAGAGTCGTTTGCCACTAAATCATATTCACTATAAAAGTCCCGATAAAACTATAAATATTCCTTATGCATTTATTGTGTTGCTGTAATGCTCACAAATCTTTAGATATTGTTTCGATAGTTTGTGAATGGTGTTTCTGGAAGTTACTGGTTTATTTATGTAAAGAAGTCTAGGTTAAGGTAGTATAGGCATATAGTATTTAAACTTCTGAATTTTAATATAAAATGAACTTTTAAAGTCGCTATCACATTTTTCTACAAATACCGTTTTTCAGGTACCAAATAAATGAATAGGAATCACAACTGCGAGGCAATCATGGTCTCAAATTAAAGATCATATATTTATCTCTAGAATGGCACCATACAAATTGTATAGCCTCATACAAAATTTTCATACAAATACGTTTTCACCACCACAATAATCGCAGAAAATGAAAAAAGGAGATCTGAATAGCAACCAGTATAGCAAGATCAATTGCATATTTTTGCTTCAAAATAATCAGAAATTGTGCCTTATATAGTCCTCTATACGTATACTCGTACTTAATATTTTTTACCTAAATAAATAACTTTTTCATTTATGAGAAAAATAAAGAACGCTCTCAAATTTCTTCATACAGTTTTTACTCGCGGTTCGTCATTCCGCGCTCGGACGCGTCTTGGGAAGCACGGGTAGGGTGTATCGCTTTCTTGCAAAAAAATAAATACGATCAAAATTATAATAAAGTGAGTGTCGTGCTGTACACTGTGGTTGGAAAAAGTTGATACTTTTCGGACCAAAAGTACGAGTACCAAACTTATTACCTACCAGAAATTGGTTAAGTAATAAATATATAATAGATGTTGATTACGGATAAATAATTACTATCCAAATTCAAAATGGCGGACACAATTTTTTTTTTTAATTCTGTTTTGTCGGTTTTGGCGGTTATGAATAAATGTAATCAGTTTTGGAATACAAGATGGCGGATGAAATTTTTTAATGAAAAATAAACTCTAAGTTCATATTACTGTATTGAATGACTATTTCTTGAACTCATGACATTTTGTTATGCTTATTCTAATGATTATAATTCTGTAAAGCCATATTTGTTACGGTCGCGAATCATATTTTAATCAAAATACAACCTGACATTGACCTTCAAATTGCAAAAAAATGTAAGTAAATTTGAATTTCGCGGGCTACTCTTGCGCTTCCCCCTTAACGTCAAACTTCTTTGGACCTATTAGTATTAACACTGTTTAGTTTTTTAAAGAAATAATAAAAGCAGTAGAACGGTAAAACAAAATTAGAATAGACTTGGGTATATTCCTTGACCATAAATTGAACTCAAAATAAAATCCCCAAATTAACTTTATACAACTTAGTCTACCTCAGTCACACAAAAAACGTAATCAAGAACAAAATTCACACAGAGGCGTGATATAAAAATGTCGTCGTTAGAGATAATCAACGCATAAATTCAAGTGACCTCACCTACCGGCTACCCTTTAATAAACTCTGTAAGATAAAACCCTTATTAGCATTCTCCCGTTCACGAGATTTCTCATCGCTGACTCAGTTGGCGGGCAATGTCATCGCTGGGAAGACCTATGACGGAGATCTATAAACGATACTTAACTCGTATTATGACTAATACCCGGTTTCTGAATTATGAATTTAATTTGAAGTTGAGAAATTGTCAAACTCCGCTTACTACGTCAAAGCCCGCGAAATTCAAAATTTATTGGTAAAAAACGTAAGAAATTTTGAGTTTTACAGACTACATCGTTGGAATCACTTTAAGTAGTGATAAAGTGAGTGCAGTGGTGACATAGTGGTATCGGCGCCAACTTACGAGTCGTGGGTTCGAACTTAAGCAGGCACTTTACTTTGTGAAATTTTGTTTCATCACCACTGCTCTCAAAACGGTGAAGGAAAACATCGTGAGGAAACCGGCATGTCCTGTAGCCGAAAATTCGATGACATGTAACATCCACCAACCCGCACTGGGCCCTCGGGGTGGATTACGGCCCACTCCACGCACAGAGAGGCTGATTAACATTATAGACTGATTATGAATATTATGAATTTACTAGAGTTTGACCAGTTCTCTCTCAACTTTAAATTCTCAAATCAGAAACCGGGTGTTAGATATTATCGCGTCACTATCTTGCATTTGTAGTTTGACAGTTGTGCGACAGTGACAGAAATAACGCTATACAGCCAAAGTAAGCTTGCTAAGTGACGTTTATAGATCTCAACCTTAGACTAACTGACTCATCTCATTTGCCTAATCTGATGCTTCTACATAGTTAATTGGAAAATTGCTAGACTTGATTCGGCTTTATAGCCTTGTAATGAGAAGTGTTTAAGGTGAATTATACGGTTGTATTAAATTACATCGTGTTTGTTTTGTTCATTCTAATGTGTGTGGTCTTTTGTCTAGTTTTAGATGTATTCGAACGTTATATTTATTCTAAGGAATTTCCGTGGTGGTATATAGCGTGAATGGAAAGCAGTCATATTCGTATCTCATGGGGCAAGCCCTAAAAATCTACAATCACAACGAAGCTATTTTGGCCTTAACTGACTTGAACTTATCGGGACAAATCATTAGTTTATTCTCTAAAGATTAATTCATGATAGAAGTTAATTTAGTCGTCTTTCACAAAATGGTCATTACCAAATTCCTAAGCCAATAATAATAATAACATTCTGCAACAAAACGATAAACGCTAAGATAAAGAGAAATAAAACTCATTATCCTATTAAATATTCTAACAATTCTTATGATAGCGCATTCGTGGAAATCATAAGAAAGTAACAAAATGCTTGTAAATTTAATAACAGGCGGTGTAAAGCGAGAATTTCCCAACTTGGTGGGATTCAAACATCCGCTTTTACTTAATTTATGACCGATTCGTTTTCGCTAATTAATTTCAACTCTTATCTAATACGCTTAATTGGAGTTGCAGAGTTTGTTCGCGATTCATCAGAGTTTAATAATATCACCGCAAAAAGTTTTGTGAAAGGGATTTTGTGATTAATTATATAAAACATGGTTCGCCTTTTATGCATGATTTTGTCTGTTGTTGGAAAACAGATTTTCTCCTAGAGTTTAAAAAACTTGGGAAAAAAAAATTGAGACGTCGCGGGACACCTGGCAGATGTGGAACATCGAAACTATATTGTATAGAAAATATGCATGAAATGATGGTTTCGCGCATCACGCGGTCGTAACTCTGCGAGAGAGTCGCAGAATTACGAGCGCGTGGCGACGCTGTTAGCGTGACGACGCGTCGCCATGCCAACAGCCGGTCCGACCCGCCAATTTAGATGTTTCACATCAAAAATGGTGTACCTAGAGAAATACTTAAAAATAATATCTCAAATATTTCATCGTTTACCGTTCACATTTCTTTTTCTTTTTATCATATTATCACAAAGTTTAAATGGTTTTATTATTTATATTTATTCAGAACCTAACGTAAATATAATAACATAGCAGTTTATATCGACTTACTTATCTATATAATTTTAGGTTGGTAAGGATAAGTAAATTGGTACCAAACAGTAAGTTTCTTAAAAAACCCAATAATATCTAACGAAATCTATTTATAAACCTGAATTAAGTGTCAACGTGTAAGTAGAGCAAACAAAGTTATAATGAGCGATTCAGTCGATCATTATCTTTGAACTGTTCACGTTTCTCGAAGTTTTCACGCCTTCAAGACTTCGATACGACTTCACGAGGACTACTGCGATTAGG
Organism: Dryobotodes eremita; assembly: GCA_917490735.1. Taxonomy (NCBI): domain Eukaryota; kingdom Metazoa; phylum Arthropoda; class Insecta; order Lepidoptera; family Noctuidae; genus Dryobotodes; species Dryobotodes eremita. The sequence continues at coordinate 12,794,648 of OU823258.1, read as the reverse complement.
AGCCGTTGAAGTCGTAATGACCGAAGTTAAACGTCAACACGACACGACTTTTAAACTGTGATAGAACTACGTAATCGTTCTAATAACATTTTTGCTTTCTTCTGCGGAAAGTTAGTTTTTAGAAGGCGGTAACCTATGGATTGAAAGGTAACAAAGGTAACTTTTAGAGTCAGGAGCTACATACATCTGTATTTTATGTTACCTACATAACATGAGCATACAAGTAGGTAAGTGAAAAATTCCTAAGATTGACTGGTAGAGAATGCCTAAGGCATCAAGTCCGCCACTGTACAGTCTTTTTTTACTTGTGCATAAAGTTTTAATAAATAAATAAATTTGCACGCTCATCACATAAGTACTACCTATATTTTTATGTGACAATGCAGTCTCATCTATAGTCTGTGGGGTATCAGTATCCATGAAAATTAAAAGATTGAGCAACCTATCTTTCGAATAGCAATATAGGTACGATATCAGCAAAACTAGAACATTACATCTAGCATTTGAGTAAGCTGGACTAATGTCCAAACTCTTAAGGGTTAAGAGTTGGACATTAGTCCAGCCAGGCGTGACGCGACAGCGCGAGGCGGCGCTTGTACACCAATTTCCATCAATTTTTCATAGAAATTGTTCTACTAGAGCCGCGACTCGCTGTCGCGTCGGTGTCTTAGATTTCGGAGTTGCAGAACAGAAGTAACACAATAATATCTCCATTATGGGTATAGGTATCAATTTCATAATAAAGTCCTCTTATTCTACAAACACCTTAAGAAAAACTGTGACAGTTTAAAAAAATGCCTTCGGTACCCAGCAGTAGGGTTGGCACGAAGACGTATGTTATTATAACGTCAACCCATATCACGTGGCCGCTTCGTAAGTGGGATATTTTATTATGACAGCCCTTTGTATCCCTCTGAAGATAAATGCCCTGTGCAGTAAGTTAACTGAAGAAACGGACTGACACCGGACAGAAATGGGGCAGCTTAACAAAATGTAACTGATATAAAGTATTGCAATTGTTTTCTTATGGGTAGGTATGTAAATATTTTGAAATTTTCACTAGAAAACGGTTTTTGTATTCCTATTGCTTACATAAATAAGCATAAAAGAATGAAACTAGAGGTCAACTTTGTAAAAGTTAAACTTATTTTAGTTAGAGAGTCAATAGGCACTGAAGTGAAGTGAAGTGAATGTAGTGAAGTGAAGTTTAGTTTTGTTTTAAACCTGAAGGTTTCAACTTTAACTCTCATAAAATACTTTTGTAAATGAAACTGAATAAAATTCAAAAAACAACACAGTGCGGTACCCATAAATGTAGGACAAAGTAAATCAGCGCCATTTTAACAATTCACGTTTGTCACCGTGATCAGTGATCACAGATGATATATTTTTCGCATAGTTTGTACATACAGGCTACAAAAAAAATAATAGGAACAAGCTCGACTCTCAACCAATTCCAGCCAGTAACTGAAGCAAACAAGAATGTTGCCTCGCACCGAATTCTTTGTTGCCTGGAGCAAAGAGTTCTCATAGCAAAAACATTTCACTGTTACCTTATTTTAAAAGCATCCAGTACAAACGTTTACCCACAAGTGGAACCCAGAAAAGTAAATTCGTTCGCTCGTTTATTTGCTGAATGCGCTTGAGGGTCTCGTCAATCCGTTTTGGTGTACCGGATTTTCTTTTTAGCACGGCCTATTTTCGGGATTGTTTCTTTATTAGGCAGCTGGCTATTAACTTTTCATTTTTATTTGAAAACAATATAGGGGATGTCTAAGAATAGGTATCAATTTAATACTCTGTTCAAAGGCCTGAAAGGTTTGAGAGTGGGGTCTGTCCGAGCTTCAGAATTTCAAGAAATAACCAAGTCTTCCAAGAATTAAATGTTTTTAAGGACTTTCACATAGGATGTTGAAGCTAATGGACCTAACAACGGAAAACCTTACAGGCTAACTATACATTAATTTTAAGTAAACCTCTTAGAATCGTTTCCAAAAAGCTTACATAGGGTTGGCCCTTTTAATTTACAAATTCATTCTATCGAAAGAACTTTACTGGACTAGGATTGAATAAAAAAAAAGCTTGTTAGTGCCTTATCGTCCCTAAAAGTTATTAGGGTTCAGAGGAAGCCGGGCAAGTTAATGGAGCTTGTACGTGAGGCTCCCGAAGACATACCTAAGTAGTTAGTGTTGGTATGGTCTTATAAATGTATAGTTACTCCCTTCTGTATGCATGCATAATGCATAATCAGCCTATAATTTTTCTACTGCTGGGACACAGGCCTCCTCTCTTTGAGTGGGCTGTAATCCACTACGCGAGCCCAGTGCGGTTTGGTAGATGTCACATGTCTTCGAATTTTTGGTTCTAGGTCATGCCGGTTTTCTCACGATGTTTTCCTTCACCGTTTTGAGAGCAGCAGTGATGAAATTATTTACCTACACAAAGTAAAGCGCCTACCTGGGGGCCTAGACAAAATCCCTTTTCTGTAAGCGTTAACGCCAACGGAAATTCAAATCGTATGGAGTTGACATTTACTTACCACGTGACATTACGTATCTTTTCCGCAGGTAATATCATTGCCATACATTTTGACGTTAGCGTCTGGCGTTAACGCTATCAGAAAGAATTTAAGTACCTACTTTCTGAATTATCTGTAAGTTAACCACTATATTTTTGTATGCCAACAGGCAGAATGTACTGGGAATATATCTGAAATTAACACCATTATTGTAAAACCTGCATTCTATACAAATAAAGAAATTATTATTATTATTATTATTAAAAGTTATTGTCTAGGCCTACTAGATTGGAACCTGTAGGTATTGGTAATTTTATTGATTTCAAAGGAACTTAATTAGACTCTGATTGTAATGTCGTAGCTCGTTCAATTTTAGAACGATCAGTATCATCATCAAAGACGTCCACTGCTGGGTATAGGTCTCCCTAAGCACCGCCACTTCAACCGGATCTATGCTTCTCGCATCCAGCGGATTCCTGCGGCCTTCGTACTTAAGAACGAAGTCTTATAATAATAAATCGATTTCCAAACAAAATGTTTCGTTTAATTGCGATATAAAGACCATTGTTTCAGGAGGTCTACTCTTTATGTCAGTCAACGAAGATACGGATCCGTCCAAAAGTAGTTTGATACTTTAAAATGGATCTTACTCCCGATTAGTTAACTTTTTCGGACAGGTAAAAACACATCAGGAGTAGGGTCAACTGTCACATCGTAGTGTCATTTATTCTAAGGTCGGGCCACAAACTAATCTTATGCCCGTAGGTGATACAGAGTAGGAAACACCCGTAACGTCGGCCAAAACTACGAATTTCGTGCTTAGAGAGTAGACCCCCTGAATCGGGACCGAAGCTATTATTCTGCTAAGCCTCTTTTCATCTGTATTATGACTCTTTTGTTCTGATTCTGATTCTATTCTGTATTATGATTCTTTTGTTCCATGGAGAAAGTTTCTTAGTTGCATTGTATGCAGCGTGCTTTAAAATGTTGGTTCCATGGAGGAAGTTGTCCAGTATCATTGTTTACCACACCCTTAAATATGACTACACATTTTGTACACACGCTGTATGCATCGTTATCCCAATTAAGCTTCTAGGATTGCAATTGAGTTTAAGACTACGCGTCCAATACTAAGCCATTGGCAAAGTTTCGTAATAAATAAACATACTAATCGTGTTTCTTCATCATTAAGCAGAACGGAGTCTGGCTTTGAGCCAAAAAACTACAGCATAAAGAGGTTTGTTACAGTTTTAAGGAGAATAACGAGAAGCTTGCATGTCTGTTTTTAGCACATATTGATTTTCTTAGGATCGAACCATCCTCGCACCTTGCTGATAATTCAACGCGTTTCATAATCTAGTAGACCATGATTCCACCGGATCTATAGATTTTCTAGAATAACATAGTTTTTTGCTATGTGTCTATACAAGCCTTTTTTTGCTTATATATGTTTTAAATCCTTTCGATCTTTGCAGCATGATAGAGATTTGAGTAACATCTCTTCTAAAGTTTTTACGTGTAAGCGATGAAGTATTCTCCGATTTTTGGTGTCCTTTCTACGTTTTAAGACATCACGTACCTATGCTGCGTTCAGCATTTTGACGGAACCCAAGCATCAACAATAAATATCCATCGTATCTTTTTGTTAACAGTCAAGCGAGTGGCATGCTGTCGTAGGGAAGGCATTCCATGACATCAGTATTCAGTTCCCGTAGTTAGGGAGGGGACACGTCCCGTAGCATTTCATTACTGCATCCCTACTGGGTTCAGTAGAGACCTATCATGCGATATTTCGGCATTTTCTACCAAATTTGTTGCACTTTTTTGTGTTTTGTTTGTCATTTGGTTGGCACGCTGTGTGAATATTTTATGGGTTCTGTAGGTATTTACAATGCTGCTCTTGCTTCAATACTGAAATGTAATGAAATTTCTTTGCTTGGCTTTCTTGCCATTTGAATAGTTAATCTTTGAATTGCTTTAATTTAAAATAAAATAACATAGAATAGGATCACACCACACCTATACGCCGATTTGTCCCCGAAGGTTTAGGCAGAGGTTTACCTAAAGTGCACCCACATTTTGCCAGTTTTGTTTAAGTCCCATGTAATAGGGGGCGAGCCCATTGCCATCAATCGGGCACAAATTCAAACTCCAGGCTGCTACTGTAATTTAAAATAATAAGGACAAATATATATTCCAGATAATAATTAATTAAAGTTATCAGCTCGGAAAACTCATTCTGCTAAAAGGAGCGAGTAATTATCATATCTTCTCGTTTTTCTGATATTCACTTACACAGATTTTCGATAATGTATTATCATCATACGCTTTTACTACCTACAGATCGATACCAATAAATTGCGATCCTTTAAAATCGGGCTTTTGCCGTTGGCTTCATTAAATTAATTATAAGTAATTACCGTACAACGTGGCAATGCTATCAGGCTTTTGGGCACTTTTCCTGTTGACAGCGATGCGGACGGATTTTTTGATACCCTATGATTCTTTCCCCTCCTTTTTAGAGTTCCGTACACAAAGGGTGTCAACGGAACCCTATTACTAAGCTGCCGCTGTCCAGCCGTCCGTCTGTCTGTCAGCGGACTGCATCTCATGAACCGTAAAGCCTCGGTCTCGAAGTCGGCCCCGCGGTTGCGGGGCGGCGGCGGCGGCAGCGGCGGCGGCGGGTAGGGAGTGGCGCTGCTACGCAGACCTGCATACGCAAAAACGCCGCCGCGGCGCGGCGCCATGCGCCGCTGCCTTCTAGACCAGTTCCATAAAAATCTATGCATTGCAACGCACTGCTCCTCGCGGCGCGGCCACCTCCATTCTGACAAGGTCCGGAGTTAGGGTTAACATCACAAATAAACAAAAAAGTAAGTTTTTATTAGCTTGATTTTTTACAAAATAAAGCTAACGCGCCTTGTACCGTTTTTGGAAAACCTGTCTATAATTTTATCGACATCACCGGAAACATCCCTGTGGATGTGTAGGAGTGCAAGTCCGCAAACCCGCTCTTCCCCTGTTCGCTTACGCAGTCATGTTTTTAAGTGGCGTAGAGTGGAGAATGACCTTTTGGCTGAATAGAATAGAAAGTTAGAAAAGTTGAGTCGAAAATATGGAATTCCTGGGTCTTTTTTTCCCTCCCCCCCTGTATCCGCCAATGAGTCTTATAGTTAGACAGTCGAAATTTTCACCGAGTATGTATTTAATAGAAATACATATGACATTTTCACTTAGTATGTATTTAATAGAAATACATATGAAATTTTCACTGAGTATGTATTTAATAGAAATACATATTCAATGAAAATTTCAGCAGCAATAGACTGCTATAACAACAAGTTATAAATATAAAGTAAAAAATTAAAGAGGGTCTCCATCACAAAAACACAAGCACCGTGTTTTTTCGGCGTTTTTGCCTTGTGGTACGGAACCCTTCGTATGCGAGTCCAACTCGCACTTATACATTATATTCGGTTTTTTTATACATTTAGTGATGTACATATTATTATTTTAGATTATATTATATATTGTTAGATTACAAGGGTCCGACTAACGGATTTCCGGAGTGGTGAAATACTGATAACGAGCATCGATTTTATTTTATAATTATTTTTCTCTTATGTTGTGCTGAAGTAGATAAAATTATAGACTGAACTAATTTAAGTTTCAATTGCGTCTAATCCCTGCCTTATTTTGAGTCCTCGACGAAAACTTTGACGTCCCAATTTGAACATCTATCTAATTTTCCATAACATTGTTTTAGCAAGATTAACTGATAGGTACCCGAACCCTTCTCCAAGACAAAGGATTTAAAACGCTGTCCTGTCTTCAAAAGAATAGATCCACGCTCAACAGCTCTGGATCCCTATTCGTCGCACGTTTTCAGTTTTATTGGAATTAAGTTATACGGAACCCTTTACTTCCACCGACGTTTTGGTGGCATTAGTAAGGATTACGTTCCGAAGGGTGTGACTCAACTGGAATAATGTAAAATAGGCACATTTTACGTATTTACGGACCCCTAATCCTTATTACGTTGTGTTTGAAATTATATTTTGTTCATTGTGGGAATAAATCTCAATTTGCGTGGGATGTTTATTGGGCTGGATCGTAATGTAGTATGTTTCATTCATATCTTGAATTTTAAAGGTCGAAGTTTAGAAGCACTAATCTATGAAAGTATATGCTTAGGTTGGTATACGATACCTTTATGTCTTTTATGCTCAATTCTCAGAAACACTCGTCAAAATAATAGAATCTCCATCTATACTAGAAACTAGTTTTAAAAGGCTAGCATCGGAACTATTTTGTCCTTTTTTACGCGTACCTACCGATAAGTAACCTCATTTCAAGTTTTTATTGATAACCAAAACAATCCAGTTTTTTACTGCAACAACTTTTATTCAATACACTAGCTTTTGCCCACGGCTTTACCCGTGTCGGTAATTATTACACAGAAACGTACTGCTGGAATTTATAGTATCCTATGTCCTAGCCCAGGTCATGGCCTATCCGTATGCCTTTCATCTAATTCTGTTCAGCTGTTACAGCATGAACAGGTAACAGAAAGACAGGCAGATAATAAATTCAAATAATCTTCTTTAGGGTTCCGCACCTCAAAATAAAAAATTGGAACCTTTATAGGATGACTTCGTTGTCTGTCATGAGTCAAGACCCTCTATCTCAGGAACGCATAGAGGTATCAACTTGAAAAAAATATATATCAAAAATTTAGATCTACGGTCCCTTGGAGCTGTAAAGAAAATCAAAGTACCAAGTCAAAGCAATAAAAAAAAAATCTGTGAATAGATACTTTTTCATATATTTTTTATTATGTTGACACTTGGTCCACTCCACTCTATTAAAAGTACTTTTTTCAACTGAAAATGTAAGTTTGCTCTTCAATCCGGAATTGGAAATTCGGGTAGCCGAGCGAGCACAGCTTTGAGACGGAACTTTTAGGGCGCTAGTCCTACTCACATTTGTCCGGTTAAAAAAAATTAAATAATTGGTTTAAATAATCCTAATCGTGATCCTGTTGAAATGTGAAATTGTCTTTAAAAATAATTATTAATTTTGTTAATATCATCAAATATTTGTAAAACCTAGGTACTCTAGTGCCGTCATTGATTAAGTAATACCTACATGTTACGAAGATAGTTTATTTCAAAGTTAATTTTAATAGTAACATTAACAATGACCATAGAATTGAACTACCTACTGTTGCACCACCGTGTAAAGTGTAAAAGTTAAAGTTAAATGGGTGACTAGTGACAAGACGTCTTATTTCCCCAAAATGTACGTGGGTCATTTTTTTGACATGGGCAACACTTCAGGCTTGTTATCATTTCATCACGCTTTCAAAATTAACCAAGTTCAAACTTATTTTTTCGGCGGGATTAATAATTATAAACGTGGCTTTTAAATTCTGCTGCATAATATTTTAAGTACAGAAAGTTAAAAGTTACGTTAAAATATAATAACAATTTGCTCCACAACTTCAATACAAAGTGAGAAGTTATCGCTTTCATAATTTTTTAAATGTAGTTTCTTCGGTTTCCCGTTACTCCTACGTAATAAAATAGAACGTTAGGTCTTACAAACACAACAGAATTTATGCGAATTAATGTTAAAATTAATTAAATTTTGTTTCTGTTTATAAGCACATCAAAAATGTGTTTTTCAGCAAGGATTTGTAATCTAGTTACTTCTACCTTGCTAAAATGAACACTTCTTTCTCTGAAAATATATGTCAGTTATCTTATTAATAAACTAATCATATATAAACAGCAGAATATGGATGGATTATAGTTTTACATAATTGGAAGTTCACCCTTTGGTATTTTTAAGTAGTGGATATATAGGTATTATAAAACAAAGGTATTTAAGGAATAATATTAATTCTAATTTTCGTCTTCAGCCTCCAAGTTGACTCAGATACTAGACGATTTTAATACGGCAAGCCTAGAGGTCGGACTTCAGATGAATATGTCAAAGACCAAGTTGATGAAGAACAGTGTGCATCGCAGGATCACTGTGGCGGGTGAGGAGGTTGAATACGTTGATGAGTATCTCTATCTTGGTCAAATAGTCTCTTTCCAGGCAAGACAAAACAAAGAAATTCCAAGACGCACCGAAAATGCCTGGAAGAGCTATTGGACCATGAAAGATCGAATGAAAGGCGATCTTCCTTTGTCCCCTAAGAGAAGACTCATTGACATGTGCATACTTCCCATCCTCACATATGGTGTTCAAACATGGTCTTTGACATATCAGCAGAGGTCCACCCTCGAGGTTTGCCAGAGGGCTATGGAACAGAGTATTCTGGGTATCAAACTAACAGACCGGGTTAGCTACACGACCATCCGTTCCATCACAAAGATAACTGATGTCACTTGGAAAGCTGACACGCTAAAATGGAATTGGGCTGGACACATCTGCCGTATGTCAGACCACCAATGGGCCAACGACCCAACGGGTCCCTCTTAATGGCAAGCGACATCGCGGCAGGCTGAGACGGAGATGGTGGGATGAGCAGGACTCCTTCAACAAAAACTGGTCCTTAGCAGCTTTAACCAGAGAGAAGTTGAAAGAGATTAGGGAGGCCTTTGTCCTGCAGTAGGACATCACAGGCTTTAAATTAATTTTAACATTAATTCGCATAAGTTCTGTTGTATGTGTAAGACCTTACTTTGTATTTTATTACGTAGGAGGAACGAGAAACCGAAGAAACAATATTTAAATATTATGAAAGTAGTACCTACTCACTTTGTATTGAAGTTGTGGAGCAAATTGCTATTATATTTTAACTTAAGTTTTATCTTTCTCTACTTAAAATATTTTGCAGCAGAAATTAAACACCACGCTTAAAATAATCCCGCCGAAAAAATTTGGTTAATTTTGAAAGCGTGATGACAAGCTTGAAGTGTTGTCGTTGTAAAAAAATTACCCACGTAGTTTTTGGGGAAATAAGACGTCGTCACTTGTCACTCTTTTACCTTTAACTTTTACATTTAACATGATGGTGCAACAGTAGGTAGTTCAATTCTATGGTCATTGTTAATGTTGCTAGTAAAGTTAACTTTGACGGAAACATGACAAGATATTTGTGACACGTGCAACCTGTATTACGCATAACCGGAGATTTGACAGCTGACAAGGCATTGGTTATCCTTAAAGTTACTTGGTGCAACTCACTCTTAATGTTACTTCAAGATACGGACTATGACTATATTTCCAGTGCCTTAAATCCCTTGAAAAAAAGAACACAAATAATTTAATATTACATTTAATTTACTCCTTTGGGGGATGATTTTACTAAAACGCTGAAACATGTAATTCTTTATTTCTTATCAAAAGCATACATTTGAATTTTAATATCCGTAACTTAACAAATTCAGGGTTTTCCACGCAAACTTTCATCACGTATGTTACCGCCTTTAGGATTATTTTTGAGACAAAAAGAAGCTTATGTCCTTTCCTAGAATGTCATCTATCTCTTTGCCAAATATCGAAATCCGTTCAGTGGTTTAGGCGTGAAAAAGTAACGTACAGACAGACAGATAGAGTACTTTAAAATTTATAATTTTAGTATGGATTATGGGCTGATTTTGCAGTTAAAGTCGGCTAACTTTTATCAGAGGAATGAATATTATGTTTTGACAACTTTTGTGTAAATGTCAAACTGTAATTTTTATTCCTCAGATACACGTTATCTGACTATTTCAAAATAAGCCCTAATTATAATAATCATTTAATTAATATCCGTAATATGTTAGGGACTAAAAAGCTTAAATACTATGTTAGTCGCAATAATATTACGACTGCAAAGTAGTTCCTAATTATACAGGGCCGCAGATATCGACGCGCAAACTGTAACCATGAATTCAGCACATGATTCTAGACCTCGAAGCGTAGAAACATTTCGTAGGTTATCAAAAAAAAAAAATTGCTGTTTCATAGAGAAGAGCAATAGCTACGCGGTCAAAATGTAGATAACAGCTAATTTTTTTTCAGGTTCAGAATCATGTTCTGAATCCATGGTACCAGGTTGCCTGTCGATGTCCTTGCCACCCTGTATTTTTATCATGTCTAGTGAACATCAATCTATCAGAATTGTTTATTTTAACACCTGCCTGTTAGGAACACATTTCGCTTAGGCGGCTAGTTAACAGCCTTGTTAATAATGACCAGTCAGCATTTTAAGTAGTGATTGTATTAATCAATGGCTTTGTTGTAGCTAATTACCACAGATTATTAAATATTTGATCCGGTCCAGACAGGATCAAATATTACATTATATACTAGTTGACTTTAATTAACTGCGACTGTACTGATGACTGCCAGGTGAGTTATATTATGAAAGAAAAAAAAAAGAAAATAGTTAGGCTAGTGTTTGCACTATTCTTTAAATACAATCATAGTTAATGTAACATCAGGCAGCATATAGGCGGGGTGCTAGGACAGGAAACCTCCCCGTGTGTCCGTGGGCTGGAGTTTCCCTTGGATGCGTCTGGGGGAAAGGCCAGTCTCCGGGACGGTGCACCCTGGGGTGCGGGCAATAACTCTCCATTAGGTACTCTGTGCCTAAGGGGTCTTGTTGCCCGTACGCTAATATCCTGTCGGAGGAACGCTCCAACGCGTGTATCTCTGTTGAGCAGAGACGCACAGCGGCGGAGTAAGAGCGGGCTCGGTGTGCACTTACCCTGCCGCCGGGCAGGCAGTAAGGAGTCTGCTCCTTCTGCCACCGTTAGTCTCGTAGCCCCGAAGATCGTCAACGTCATGTCTCTGACTTTTGACGGGGGTCGAGGGTCTTGGCTTAACCGCCCGGGCCGCGAGGAAGATAACCTCTATAAAAAAATCCTCTAATATCAAGTTCTGGTGCGCGGCGAGGGTATGAATGGCTGAGGAGTAGTGTCATCTACAACATTCCAGTTGTAGGTGGCGCATCAGTCGCTAGCGCACCCCCAGCCAGAGTACCAGTGGACCCTCTGGTTGGGTTACAAATGCACACTTACCTAGGGACAGGGGGTGAACCTAGGATGGACTTTTTACATCCCCCACACTCGTGGGATCAAATATGGAACCAATTTCGAAAAACAAAAACAATCATCAACAGGAAAGTAGTGGAGAGGAGGGGAGTAATGCGGGGTCGGAGTCCGACGCCGCATCGGGCGCGAGGGGCTCTTTCAAGAGCCCGGAGCGCGTAGTGGTGGGGGCTGCTAGGAAGAACTCAAAGTTCTTGAAGAAGCGCCCCAAACCAGAGGATGGCCAGGGGTCGTCCTCTGATGGCGGGAGGAAATCTGCTCGCAGAAAACTAACTCGGCTGGATGGGGTTCATGAGCGTAAAGAGAGAGGGCTCAACACCGAGGAGGACAGCGAGCCGAGCCGAGCTAGTCCAGCCGAGCCGGCCGAAGCAGCCGAGACGCTCGCCGCGGAGGGCCACGACCCTGGAGGGGCCGGTCGCAGGGCGACATTCTCGGAGTTGTCGAGCGGTGGACCGGAAGCTGCTGGCGGCTACAAGACGGAGCGGGTGGCCAAGTTTGAGGAGGTCGTGGTAGCTGCGATCAGGGGTGTGGCCTTGAAGAGGATTCAGTCCTCTAAAGACAAGGTCATACCCACTGCCACGGCCTCTATTATGGCGGCGGCGGAGGCCCTTCACTTTGGGATTCCGTCGGACGGAATGTCGGAAATGCGGGCGGAGGTCGCCCGATTGACAGCCGCCATGGAGCTTCTCCGTAAGGAGAACGAGGAGCTCCGAGCAGACTTGGCCGGCCTCCGGGCAGCCGGCCCCCGGGAGGTGCCGCAGGCGGGGGCGCAGCATGGGCAGGGCCAGCCGGTGCCGGTACCTGCAGAGGACCGGGTTCTGACCCTGGTGCGGCGGGAGCTGGCTGCCTTCCAGAGTCGGTTTTCTACTCTGGAGGCCATTGTTCTGCGCCCCCCGCTAGCGGCGAGCCGGCAGGTCTCATTTGCCGCCGCCGCTGCGGCCAAGTCAGGATCGGCGGGGCGATTGAAAGGCGGGCCCGTGCCGGCACCTGCGGGGCCGCCCCCGGCGAAGTCGGGGCCGCCCCCGGTGAAGTCAGCGCCTCCCAAGCCCAAGAAGGGCGGAGGGCCTACGAAGGCGCCAAGGGCCCCAGCCCTGGCGGCGAAACGGCCGCCCCCCCCGCCTCCTAATGCTCCTCCGGCTCAAGCCGAATGGCAAGTAGCCGGAGAGAAGAGGAAGGCGGGTAAGGTCTCAAGGGCGGCCAAAAGGAAGGAGAGGCGGCAGCGGCGCAAGGAGCGAACCGTCGCGGCTAGGCTCCGCGCCCCGAAGTCCGCAGCTGTAGTGATTACACTACAGCCGGAAGCGGAGAAGAAGGGCGTGTCCTACCGCGACGTGCTCACCAAGGCGAGGGCGGCGGTGAACCTGCAGGAGCTAGGCGTCACCAATGGCATCCGGGTGAGGGTCACTGCGACCGGGGCCCGGATGCTGGAGGTGCCCGGTGCGGCGAGTGGCCCAACCGCTGACGCTCTGGCCGAAAGGCTCAGAGCGTCCCTAAATGCGGACGAGGCCCGAGTGTCCAGGCCCACCAAGTGCATCGACATGCGCATTCTGGGCCTGGACGACTGTGTGACGGAGGCTGAGGTGGTGGCCGCCGCCGTCAGGACTGGGGGGTGCTCTGCCGAGCAGGTGAGAGCGGGCCTCATTCGTCCTGACTACACGGGGATGCGATCCGTGACGGTGAGCTGCCCCGTGTCGGCGGCCAGGAAAGTTGCCGGGGAGGGCCGAAGGCTCCTGGTGGGCTGGGTTTCTGCGCAGGTGAAACTGCTGGAACCCAGACCTCTGAGGTGCTTCCGCTGCCAGGTGGGCAACCACGTGGGAGTGCAATGCACCTCGGAGGTAGACCGCAGCAATAACTGCTTCCGCTGCGGTCAGCCCGGTCACAAGGCCGGCTCGTGCAATGCCACGCCGCACTGTTTTTTATGTGCGGCAGCTGGCAAGCCGGCCGATCACCGGGCTGGGAGTAAGGCCTGCGCTCCACCCGCCAAAGACAGGGGCAGGGGCAAGCCCTCCGCCACCGCCGTCACCGCCGCACCCGCCGCCACTGCCGCCGCCGCTGCCGCCTTATCGTTGTAGCCGCCGCAAGCACTGCGGCAGGGCCCTCACAGGGGGCTCGGGAGGGGGCTGATATGGAGTGCCAATAATGGCCCCATTACGCCTCCTCCAGGCGAACATCAACCACTGCGCCGCTGCTCAGGATCTGTTGCTCCAGAGCATGGCGCAGTGGTCGATCAACATCGCCGTGGTCGCTGAGCCGTACTTTGTCCCGCCCAGGGATGACTGGGTGGAGGACCTGAGCGGCTCAGTGACCCTCATTTCGTCGGCCGCCGCCGGTACCCCGTCGCTTGAGGCAGTCAAGAGGGGACGGGGTTGCGTGGCAGCACGGTTCGGGGAGATTGTCGTGGTAGGGGTATACTTCTCCCCGAACCGAACTCTCGCCGAGTTCCACAACTCCCTTGCGGAGTTGAGAGTCGTCGTCGTCGGGTACCATACCCTGCCCGTGCTCGTACTCGGGGACTTCAATGCCAAGAACACGGCTTGGGGTTCCCGGTACACGGACACACGGGGTGGGATGGTGGAGGACTGGGCTCTGGAGACAGGCCTGGTCGTCCTAAACCGGGGTTCTGTCCCCACGTGTGTGCGGATGCGGGGCGAGTCAGTGGTGGACATCTCGTTCGCCAGCCCCGCTCTGTCACCGCGTGTCCTTGACTGGCGCGTCATGGAGGGGGTGGAGACGTACTCCGACCACCGGTACATCCGGTTTGACGTCTCCGCCCAGACCTCGAGCGCGCTGGTCCGACAGGCCCCGAGTGGTCCGCGGTGGGCGCTGAAGAAGCTGGACCGGGAGCTCCTCCTGGAAGCCTCGATCGTGCAGGCCTGGGTGTCACCACCGGACAGGCCTGCAGACATCAACGTCGAGGCGGAGTGGTTCCGGGAGGCCATGTCCGAGATTTGTGACGTGGCAATGCCCCGGGTCCAGCCCGGACGTGCCTGGCGCCAGGTGTACTGGTGGTCGCCGGAATTAACGTCTCTGCGCGAGGCGTGCGTTGCCGCGCGACGCCTGTACACCAGGCACCGCAGGCTCCGTATCCGCCCTTCGGATACGGAAGCCATTCAGGCGGAGCTGTACGAGGGTTACAGAGCGGCGAAGACCGCCCTCCGAGCGGAGATCCTGCGGGCCAGGGGACTGGCCCGTGAGGAGTCGCTGGGGACTCTGAACAGGGACCCGTGGAGACGCCCATATAAGGTGGTGCGGGAGAAACTCCGCCCATGGGCTCCCCCGCTGACGCAGAGTCTCCGGCCCCAGCTCGTGGAGGGCGTGGTGAGCGCTTTGTTCCCTTCGCGGGGGGAGCATACTCCCCCGCCCATGGCTCCGCTTCCTGCGGTGCCAACTGCGGACCACATGACCGACGATGACGACGTTGCTCCTGAGGTGACCGAGGTAGAGTTGAGAGCGGCGGTACGTAGGCTGAGTGCCAAAAATACCGCCCCAGGACCCGACGGCTTACCGGGAAAAGCCTGGGTCCTGGCCTCGGAGGCTCTCGGGCCTCGACTAAGAGGGCTCCTAAGCGCATGCTTGGAGGAGGGCCAGTTCCCACTTCGTTGGAAGACGGGGAAACTGGTCCTCATTAAGAAACCGGGGCGCCCGGCGGACTCTCCGTCCGCTTACCGGCCCATCGTGCTGCTCGACGAGGTGGGCAAGCTCTTTGAAAGAGTCATTGCAGACCGCCTCGTCGGGCAGCTGGTGCGGGTGGGGCCGGATTTGGCGGAGAGCCAGTTTGGTTTCCGCAGGGGGCGCTCCACGGTGGACGCCATCATGCGCGTGCGAGCCCTCACGACGGGGGATGCTGTGGCCCGGGGTGGGGTCGTCTTGGCGGTGTCTCTAGACATCGCCAATGCCTTCAATACCCTGCCCTGGAGTTGCATCCGGGAGGCATTCCGGTATCACCGGATGCCGACCTATCTCTGTCGTGTAGTCGAGGCCTATTTGGCGGATAGAGCAATTATCTACCCCGGTCACCAGGGAGAATGGAACCGGCGAGAGATGTCGTGCGGTGTCCCACAGGGATCGGTCTTGGGGCCGCATCTGTGGGACATCGGGTACGACTGGATGCTGCGCGCCGACCTCCCTAGTGGCGTCAGCGTGGTGTGCTACGCTGACGACACGCTGGTCCTGGCGCAGGGGAGGTCGCACCAGGCGGCGGCCGAACTGATGACACGCGGGGTTGCGACAGTCGTCGAGAGGATCCGGCAATTGGGACTCGAGGTGGCCTTGCACAAGTCCGAGGCCATGTGTTTTCATGGTCCTCGGAACGCGCCACTGTCGGGTTCCCAAATAACGGTAGGAGGGGTTCACATCGGCGTCGAGTCGACGATGAAGTACCTGGGACTCGTCCTCGACAGCCGGTGGAACTTCGTCGAGCACTTCCGACGTTTGGCTCCCAGACTGCAGCGGGCCGGGGCTGCTTTGAAGCGGCTCTTGCCCAATCTGGGGGGGCCAAACGCCTCCTGCCGGAGGCTCTACGCGGGGGTCGTGCGGTCCATGGCCCTTTACGGGGCACCGGTGTGGGCGCGTTCGCTAAGGCTCCGGCCAGCCCGCCGGTTGAAAGCGTCCCAAAGGGTCATGGCCATCCGGATGGTACGGGGATACCGCACGGTCTCCTGCGAGGCGGCTAGCCTCCTAGCCGGATTGCCGCCGTGGGATCTGGAGGCAAAGGTCCTCGCGCACGTTTGGGAGTGGTGCGAGGAGGCGAAACGCCGGGGCGTAACTCCGCTGCCGCGAGAAATCACGGCACAGCGGACAGAGCTCCGGCGGGATCTCATGGCGGCATGGAGAGTGCGACTGTTGCAACCCAGCGCAGGGCACGCCACAATTGCGGCGGTAAGACCCCTCTTTGAGGAGTGGCTTGAGAGGCGCCACGGCGTCCTCACCTTCCGCCTGACGCAGGTCGTCACCGGACATGGCTGTTTCGGGAGGTTCCTGTTTCGTATAAGGCGGGAGGAAACGCCCGGGTGTTATCATTGCGTGGATCGACCGGAGGACACGGTGGAGCATACGGTGGAGGTCTGCCCGGCTTGGGCGGAGCACCGCCGTGTCCTCGTGGCGGCGATCGGCGGCGGCGACCTCTCGCGTCCGGCCCTGGTTCAGGCCATGGTACGGAGCGAGAGGGAATGGGAAGCCGTCACCTCCTTCTGCGAAGCAGTAATGCTCGCGAAGGAGGAGGCGGAGCGCGAGAGGGAGAGGCAATCACTGCGCCCTCGCGCCCCTAGCCGCCGCAGGAGGAGGAGACACCCTGGGCGTCGGGAGTCGATTGCCGAGTCCCGGCCACCGTAGACGCGGGCTTGCGGACGGCGAGCAATGGGCAGCTCGTCGTCCGGTAAGGACCAGGCCCGGGTCGACGGCGCGTCGTGTTCCACGCGCGCCTCAAAGAGATGTCAGCACCATTGACGGGGTCCGATAGGACCGATGCCTGCCGGGGTCGCGGATTGTTCGAAAGAGTTACCGTGGCCCTGGCGCACAGGCAACTGAAGGAACACGGGTGGGTTTTAGTCAGTAAGAGTCTGACACGCCCTTCCGCTCCGCCCAGAGCGGGAGACGTCATTTGATGATATCCCACCCAAAAAAAAAAAAAAAAAAAAAAAAAAAAGGCAGCATATAGGCGAGCGCGAAATTGAGAGGTAATCTCTGCGCGCCCTCGCGCTCCTAGCCGCCGCAGGAGGATACACCCTGGGCGTCGGGAGTCGATTGCCGACTCTCGGCCACCGTAGGCGCGGGCTTGCGGACGGCGAGCAATGGGCAGCTCGCCGTCCGGTAAGGACCACGTCCGGGTCGACGGCGCGTCGTGTTCCACGCGCGCGCCAAAGAGATGTCAGCACCATTGACGGGGTCCGATAGGGCCGATGCCTGCCGGGGTCGCGGATTGTTCGAAAGAGTTACCGTGGCCCTGGCGCACAGGCAACTGAAGGAACACGGATGGGTTTTAGTCAGTAAGAGTCTGACACGTCCTTCCGCTCCGCCCAGAGCGGGAGAGGTCATTTGATGATTTAGGCAGCATATAGGTAGACCTCCTAATTCACGTTTATGACTATAATCTTCGATTTTAAATTTTTAGGGTGCTATCAAAGAGGCTCCATGGACACCACTCTTGACACTTTAAGCGCCCTGAAACGAACTAACAGTTGTCATCATTATCTCTATCCATACTGAAAAGTAGTTTGAAAAAGCTAGCATATTATGAAGCTTTTTGTCGTTTAATTGTGTAATGTATTGTGGGTACATTGTTTATGAACGCACGCCTCTAAATTAATAAATGTTTATGTTATTTAATAATATTTATTCATATAATTGGTTGTTTATGTGGTTGCTTTGTATTCTTATTTATTTTATTTTGTTACAGTACCAATCATTAAAATCTCACTTGGTTTCCGTAAATCCTTTTTGGGTAACTACTGAAAATCAGCGCTGTGCTGTGGGTCCCCCCATAGCACAGCATCATGCTGAGTGGAAACCTTCTTGTCACAGTCATGACGTGCAGCTGTCGACTATTTCTGTTTTGTGCTCGTTATTATAGATCTATTTTGTTAGTTTTTATTTTACATTATTACTAGAGCTAATCATCTTTTTTGTATGCACGTGTTTCTGTGACAAATAAACCTACTTTTCTTTCTTTCTTTCTAATTATGTGTACAGTCAGTGACCTGCATAACCCAACCCCTTTTACCCTCTTCTTTGTAAGAGGGGCTAGGTAATGCAGAGCATTGACCGTACAAGTGACATTAGTCCAAGTTTTGATTGCTAACTAAACTAATAATCCGGTTTTAAACAGCCTATACGACATTAAGGGCTGATTTTTCAATACTTAGCTAACTTTTGTCTGTCGAATAAATATTGCGGTTTGACAGATTTTTTATTGAAGATTTGTCGAACTGACACAATAATAATCTTTTAATTCAGATCATGATCCATGATTTATTTTAGAGACTATGTTAGTCGCAATTATAACATTGACTGGACAGTAGTTCCTTACTATATAGAGAACTATAAGGATCTTTTGGCGCCTGAATGACATTAACAGGGGGCGTTGTTGGTAAACATTTGTGTAATTATCACAGAAATTGTAGTGACAAAACAAGATGGCGGTGTTAGTTCCGATTTTGGCCGCGCGCCAAAAGAACCTTGTAGCGTTGTATGTTTCATCATGTTGAACGTCGATCTATCAAAATTATTTATGGTAACACCTGCCAGGCGTCCAGTTAGCAGTTTGATTAACAATTAACAGTCAGCATTGCTAGTAGTGATTGTATTATTCAATGGCTTTGATTAGAGTTGAGGTAGCTAACTGCCACAGATTACTAAATATTTGATACGGTGTGGACTTTAATTACCTAACTGATATATCGCTCATTGGCAACAAGGGTGACAGAACTAAAAAATCTGCAATTTTGAGTTAAGTATACAGGTGAACGCAGCACAATGTATTTTTTTTGCTACACAAACGACGGTCCACTAAAGCCTAAAAATGAGGGAGCTAGAAAGATGTGAGTTTATGATTCGTCGCACTCTTTCCACTACTTTTGAATTTTTAAATCATCATATCCAAAAATTGCTCTTTTTGAATTATGTCTAGCGTCTCGCAAATGAACGATATGTTGCATTGTTCTTTAAATTCTATCAGGTGGGGCCTGATAGGATTTACAGCCTCGAGTGATGCGACTTGCTTCAAGCGACATGCGCGCGCGTTACCAGTAGGCCTCTACTCTCTAATGCCGTCAACGAAGATACGGGCCCGTCCGAAAGTAGTTTGAAGCTTTGGAGTATTCGGACTAGTAAAAACACATTGGGAGTAGGGACAACTGTCACATCGTGGTGTCATTAATTCTTAGGACAGGCCAAAAAGTAATCTTATGTCCGTAGGTGATATGGAGTAAGGAACGCCCGTAACGTCGGCCGAAACTACGGATATCGTTCTTAGAGAGTAGACCCCTATTTCCGCCCGTCGCTCCTCAAGTCACGTTGCGGTGACTCGTGGCATGCTCTAAACACCTTCTTTCGTTTGTTTTCTCCGCAGTCGCTGTCGTAAGGCGCGTGTCGCTTGTGACCACGGGGCTCGTGAACAGGAAGTCATAATGTGACAGCTTATAGGAAGACTTTATATCTCACGACTTCACGTTTTTTTTTTTCCATTTTTTTATCTTAGATTTTCAGGATGTTATCATGGAGAGTTCAAGAGTGGCGGTCGGAACCAGCAACCGTTCGTCCAGGGCACCATGGGCAGTCAGTTATTGTTTTTACCACGACATGGGTTTCTAATTTATCTTAGACATCACTGAAATTGGTGAAGAAAACATTGTCAGGAAACTTGGACTTATAATGAATATAAGTCTGAAATCGCCAATCAGCCTTGAGCAAGCGTGGTAATCAATCATCGTGCCTTTTCTGTATAAGAAGAGATCTTTGCTAAAATCTTTGATAAAAGATAAGATGTGGTTTGGTCTACATCAGAGGACTAAATACCTGCGGACAATAATATGAAGATGAGTATCTCTTAAAATAATAAGGCAAGTAAACAATTGATCATAACATGATTACCAAGCAGTTTCACGAATTGGGAGAGACCACGGTTTTACATAAACAAGGATAAAAGCAGGAAGTTCAGGAGATATGATGTAGGTCGCACCAACAACAGTTTCGATTACAATGCAAACAAACTAAATTATTTACCGATACGTAAATAATTTACATGCTTTCATCCTCACCTGTGGAACTACAGCGAGCGACGGAAAAACAATGAATGTTATTGTACGAACGGAAACAAAAAATTTCACTACCACTACGTTCAACCTCGTACAGTTGACAAAAGATATACGTCTACAGGCACTACACTACTTTTACTCCATGTTGTACGTATCCTCCAGACCGAATTTCGGTCATGGCGGCCAATCTCAGCGGAAACTAGCCATCGACGCAGGAGATATTATAGTGTGCACAGACACGGTGCACTCTTTCTTTCCTCACTCTCATAGTCCGATAGCACGGCAATCCGGCACGGCCGGAGAGAGATCAGGCGCAGGGCCAACGGCTTAACGTGCTTTCCGAGGCACGGAGAGTATCACACCGCCAACTTCCAAACTCCGGGCTCCGGTACTGAGTAAGTAGACAAGTTTTTGACCTCAGATATGATCGCTCTTCTGTGTGTGTCTTAAGATTGAAAAGTTATACCACTGACAATAACAACGCGTGGTGGTAAGATTAAAATGTTTTTCCTCTATACTAAATTCTTTTGTCGTCTGTACAAGAAGATACAAAACAAAAGCATAAGGGGGTGCGTCGTAGTAATAAAATTGGTCGTACAGTCGCACTCGTAAACTATTGTGCGTTTTTATGATTCATCTCTATGTTTGCTGAAGCCCTCACTTGTGAAGATGGTACGCTCGCGTGCTAAAAGCATTTATCGTAAAACTTCTATTGTTTTTAAATTACCGAGCGAACTTTTTCATGAACGTTTCCGCATGGGCCCGTAAAGTGAAATTTTTAAAACCTGTGGTGATGCACGAGGATAATAATTTTAACTTTACCTTGGCTTATAGTATTAGGAGAAACAGCCTAAATAATTCATCAGTTTGTGAATTATTTGGCCGTTTACCTAAACAGTAATTACAATCTGGCCTCTTCGAATGTCGGACGAGTGTGGTCTTGTTATATCAGTCCAGGAACATTGAGAAGAAATTCCGATTAGCCAAATCACAAAAAAGAGTGTTTCTAATTTAATTCTTATTATGACAGCGGTTTCCCAACACCAGTGCGCGTGACTATACGGTCAGTGCGAAATTTTTGCAGTGCCGTCTAAGTAAATTTGGTCATCTCACCCAATCTGTGTTTACGAGGGGTCACCCTGCGTGAGCCATCGAGATTTGAGGGCCAGTCCGCCTGCCCTAACTATGAATCATTGTCGCGAAGACGTCTCTTATTTAATTTTCCCTCTGTTTTACGTGTATTTTTCTTAGTCACCCTCACTTACGTGTCTTCGATGGGAAATGGTGAAAAATATTGTATGTGGTCACGTTTCTTTTTGTTTGATCAATTTAAGTTATCAGCAAAACAAATACTATGATTCAGGCCGGATGCCTAGCGAACCCACCAACACAACATTCTTACACACATTACTGAAACTAAATAAAATACGTAGGTAGATGTTCAGATATGAGATAGATCAAGCCGAACATGAGAAATATTAAAAACAGAGAAGTTAATTAGGTACAATGCGGTTGGTCAAACTGGCCGTATAGCTGGTAACTGTAGATAGACAATAAATTATAAAACAACGAACACCTGTGTTGTAGGTCAGTATGTAAGCAGCATTGCCATCCAACGTGGTACTGCTGCAAGCCTTTTGGGCAATTTTCCTATTGACAGCGATGCGGATAAATTAACTGATGCCCAATGAGCTCCCCCGTTTTAATATTATTAATATATACTTGTACTTACGTAATATATAAATTCTAGTGTTAGCTTGTATATTGTCCTTATTTTAAAATTGCATTAAAACAAAAATAGGTTTAAGTTATAGTTAAAAAAAAAGTATTTTGGTAAGCTTCTCATAATTACTTATCTCCGGTATGAAATGAAATTAAACCATAATACGCGAATACATCTAAAACAAAAGCTTCGCAAATTATCCTCCATGTTTGTCACTTAAATTGGAAGCTCTTAATCCCTTAGGGGGTGTAGGCTTAAGATAAACGCACGTTACACACCCTCAGGGTATGTGTCGATGTTCTACGGAACCCTGAGACAGTATCGTCGGCCATATTTCGCTTCGGCCGTCGACACACGATCGTGTAGGTTCGGAGCGGAAATCTGCCAGCCGCAGCCATTCCCGCCATCGACACTAGGCTTTATTTAGCGTGAAAGTTTATAGTAAAGGGTAATGTAGAACCTACATGGGATTGGTAACGAATGGTTCTTCAATGGTCTGGATCTAAAACTATTGGGTTTTGTACAGCCGGGGTTTTATTTTCAACAAAATTATGAATTTGTCATTTAAGTTCTGATCATTTGCATAGGTAAAAGGAGGTACATGTATTTTTTTTTCAGAGTGATGAAATTTCATTAATAATTTTAGCAATAATGTTAGGTCGTAATTTTTTTTTGTCGTTAACCTAAATTTTAGCCTAACCCAACATAATTTAGTATATTTGGTTGCACGTCAAAATTATTTAGCGTTTAAATATTTTAGTCAGTGCTAAACATTGTTTCCAAATTAATTTACCGACATACAAAGTCTACTACTACCTGTAAGGCCCGCAGACAGGCGTGACGCGACAGCGCAACGGGACTGTAGTAAAACAATTTCTATGAAAACTTCATAGAAATTGTTCTACCAGAATCGCAGCGCACCGTCGCGTCGCGCCTGGTTGCGGAAGCCTATGTTATGCGTCATTTGTATTGACAGCGTTAAATGAGCCTTAATAACAATTGATGTGTATGTATTTATTTGAATTTTCCTCAAGAGTAGCTCAGGAGTCACGTCCGCAACAATATTTCGTTTTTATGTGAAAGCCCTCGATATTCTGCGATGATTTTAGATGTGTCAGATATAGGGGAAGCTGTTGATTTTCACTTATCAAACGCGTATTTTTTTTTACCGAAATCAAAATCAAAATATTTTATTTCACATAAACCAACATGGGCACTTATGAAACGTCAGAAGCTAGGTGCACGGTTCCGATTGGTTGTTTCCTATAGAGAAGAGCCGGCAAGAAACTCCTCGGTTACTCTTTTAAAAATAAGGGGCTTTCCAATGTTTCAAATTACAGTGTTGGTAGGTATGGGAGGACAGTGTAAATATTAAGGAATGCTTGGGATTTTTTAATTATAAAGATAGATAGAATACTCTTTGTCACGTACTCCATAAAAATTACATTACGTCCTAGTTTCAGACCATTAGTCGTATTGATTGAATAAAATATTAAGGAAAGCTAAAATCGATCAGCCATGCTCTGACCGAAATTATACAAACAAGTCATAAACTTAACGAAACACTATACCTATATATAATTTAGACTAAACACGAAAGAAAGATTCTTGTACTAACTTATTCAAAATACTTCTTATCTTGACCGATTTCCTCTCTTTACCTTTCGACGTCCACCGAACGAAAAAAACAAGAAGCAAAGCTGAACAAACAAGCGTATGACATAAAAAACTAAATTAAATACAAAATGAAATGGGTAAAGTAAATAACATAAAGTGGGACATTTGCATTTATGTTAATTTCGGGAACTTTTGTGACAACGCTCATATAATGCGGGCCCACGGGAGCTCCCAAACACAAGCTTCACGTACGACTCAGTCCGATGGAAAAATTAAATCCACGTTGTAATTCCGCGCTCGAATGGACAATTTGTTTATTAATTTACGGGAATATTGCTTTCTTTGTAATTGGTAACACAAAGCCCCTGTTTTGTGTTACCAATTATGATTTAATTGCTTAATTACTTCATCTGTGGAATGTAGAGAGAGGTGGTGCTTGGTGTGTGGTGTTGTCTATCTATGAGAGTGAGGGAAGTCGGAGTGCACCTGTGTCTGCGCACACACTTGTGCACTATAATATCCCCCGCGCCGAAGGCTAGTCTCCGTTGATCCATTGCGATTGGCGCCATGGCCGAAATACTGTCTTATTACTGTTGTCAAAACCATTTTTTTTTCTAACTCTGTGAATCGCTTACCAGCCAGTATTGGTAAAATCAGAATTGGAATGGTAGCAAGATAAAGTTCTCTTTTTGTATTCAAACGTAGTTCCAGAAACTCCGTGCTAAATACGAATACGAATTGAATTCACATTCATAGCACTGCCCAGGGTATAGAATTCTCAACTTATTAAATGGTAAAGGAAATCATTCCGAGAAGCCATACTGCTACATGTAAGGTTTCATTATATGAATACGTAGTATTAGTACCCATACCCAGACATGTACGAGATGTCATATAAAAACACCTCATTGTCATTGACCACCAAAATATATTCATAAGTTTTTTAAAACTTTTATCAAGACATTAGCTGTCTCCGAAAGTGGTGCAATAGATCACTAACGAATTAACCTTTTTATGTTACACTATTCTATTCTAAATCAGTAATTAATAAAGAAATAAAAACCTTACCTTGTCACACAGGCGCAATGGGAAAAGTTTTCCATGAAAATTCAACAATATCCATTGCAACCTATCCAAACATATGGTGCAACAGATATTTTGCTGAATAGTCAAAATGAAAGATTTTACGATTTTGAGTATGTTTCGTTATTTTATTATCAAGTTTAGTAAGTAACACAAAATTATATTTTCAGCTTTAATAATAATTATTATTTACTTATTTCAGACCTAATTCTAGTCCATAGATTTACACATATATATTAAAACTTATAAACTATTTAAAATTCAAAACAGATAAAAACCCAAAATAAAATTGCGACTAATTAAATTTAAATATTCAACAACCGATTAAAAAAAAATTGTCAAAAAAGATATATAAAAATGTCAGAGGTATAAGATGTTATAAAAATGTAAAAATATTAAAATTAACATTATATAAATTGCAAACAAAATAATATATATTTTCCCTCGTATAAAACATGTTTGCAAAAACTTGCCTACCTTATGAGTAAACACTTAATGCTGCTTTTCCGTCCACACTGACTGACTCCGACGCAATTATTAGTTAATTTACTATTTTCAGCGCTGCAGCGCTTTGTGATCGTAATGCACTGTCAAACACTCTATGTAATTTTAATGAGAAATTTTAGCTGAAAACTGGGAACGCTGTGGAACAATTAGTGAGCGCTACTTTTACCCAGGAGCTTGAGTTCTAATTAATTGAATTTACAATTGGCCAACGTTTACGTATGTAATGAATCACAGGTAGGTACGGGCCCGTGAGTTGGTAACTACCTAACTGTTGGTGGTTTCTGTAACACAGCGATGCTTCTGCATTTGGTATATTATTTGAACCACTGGCCTTCTGTGTACTAGACGTACGAAATGCTTTATGTATGAATGTACCTCAAATGCCAAAATTAAGACAAATAGTGTCCATTGTATTGAATAGTTTCAATATTAATCAAAATTCAACATGCTATAAAACACAATTTGTCGCGAGTGCAACTGACGTTAGCCGCAAGGGTTAAACCAACCTTGTGACTGCCACCGTCCTTCATAATTAATCGGGAAACGGGTCGCGCGGTAACAAACGGGAAACACGGTTCGAGCGACATTTCATCCGCTGACCGAACATCGTTCTCTATTATTTCAATGGGAGATTGAGGCCCTTTTATGTTTTTTGAGTGTCCAATTTAGCCTGTGGCGATTGAATGGGTCAAAACTCCTATTACGGTAGTAGACTGAAAGCGGTGGCTTTTTCGTACGTGGCCTTTACAAAATGTAGACGTGTTTTGAGGTAGATCCACTTTGGTCAGATTGGTGCTCAAAATTAACAAAAATAGTGAATGTTTCTACTCGTTCTTTATATAGCTTTTTTTTGGGTAGGAAATCATCAAATGACCTCTCCCAGTCTGGGCGGAGCGGAAGGGCGTGTCAGACTCTTACTGACTAAAACCCACCCGTGTTCCTTCAGTTGCCTGTGCGCCAGGGCCACCGTAACTCTTTCGAACAAAACGCGACCCCGGCAGGCATCTGCCCTGTCGGACTCCATCAATTATGCTGACATCTCTTTGAGGCGCACGTGGAATACGACTCGCCGTCGACCTGGGCCTGGTCCTTTCTTTATATAGCTACGGTAAACATTTCAAAATATTGAGCGGTACTTTGATTCGTTACTACTGAAGGCTACTTTTGGTAAAACATTGATTTTGAAGAAATCTAAAACATGTTAGGTCGCAGTCCACTGCCGAATTTAGGCTTCTCCAAAACGCCCACTTTCATACAAAACAACGGAACATTCCCTGAATTTAGTTGGGCATGCACAAACTAAAACGGCACACCGCAGATACGAGCTCTGATAAATATTATGTTGAACGTGACTATACTCTGCACTTCGGCATTATTTTGTAAACAAGAAACATAGAACTGTAAATAGATGTATCGTATACTAAATGACCAAAACACGGTCAAGAAGTTCTGTTATTTTCGTTTTGGGTCAAACATAGTAATTGGGACGCTTTGTTATTTCTGTACTTTGGTTGTTGTTGTTGTTTTTATTTTAATGAAATACCTAAAAATGTTATCCTGTCTTCTCATTACCTACATTTCGATATCGTTTGGCAAGTTTACTGTTAACCATTTTCTGACCATTATGAATGGTTTAGACACGAAGACGAAGATACATACCCGGATTTTATTTGATCAAATCCGTGTACATATATTTTCGTCTTCGGTAAAAAGATTAACCCAGCCAACAAGGTAGGTACGAAGCGGTATTGATGGCCTTTGTTGCCCTCTTTTATTTTAATGCAGCCATCCCCTCATCACATTACTGCTATTTATTTATTATTTTATTATTTATGTACATACAGTAAAATAGATACAGTTATGGCATATTAGTATTGAGTACAAAGGTACTGCTTATTTCTTAAGTAGTTTCTTCCAGGAGACCTGCGAAAGGAGAAATGTAAAAGAAATGTAAACAATAGTGTGTGAGAACAAGAAGAGAAAATTTTGATTTTGTAACGTCTTAAACTAGAATATTCAATATTCTTACATATAATGCAAATGTTATATGATTAGATTCATACGAAATTGACAACATAATTGGTTTATATGAATGTAGAATAGAATAGATCATTTATTTGTCCAAAACATAAGTATACACACACATGGCATGCAAGATGTTACATAAAAAATATAGCACAGTCATGTTTTGCCTTAACGGCGTACAAATATAAACAGGTTGGTTATTTTTATTACATTACAATATATAAATAAAAAACAAAATTTGTCCATTATTCAAAGAGTATCAATATATGAAATCAAAAACTTAATCAATCAAATTAAGTCAGTTGGGGTAAGAGGGACTATGGGGCAAGAGAAACTGTAGTTTGTAAATAAAAAACTATAGGTTCTAGCTCCATGGTTACTCGGTCGATAAAACAGTATTATAAAATTAATACCAAAGAAAAAACACAGATGGCGCTATTATTCACAACCCGGCAGTTTGACACAAACAAAAATTCAGTTCACTGACTACGAAAGCACGAGTTCGCGGCATTTTTTTGTGTGTTCATTTAAATGCTAAGAAGTTTAGCTGGACGGCTGTCAATGTGTGTAAGTATTGTTTAAAGTTCAATTATGATAATGTTGCATGTTAAATTTCATAATCTATGCTTTGAATCTCTATTTTTGATGTGATTCAACACGTAACCTACAAATTGTAAAGTGGGGTAAGAGAAACTGTCATGGCCGGGTTAAGAGGAACATATGTTTCTCTTTCCCGGAGTCAGAAGTCACAAACATTTAACTTTCGTTGATATATTATGAATTAGTTATAAGTAGTAGTTATTGTTGTTATTGGTGATGTTCTTCTTAAAGGTCAGGTGCGTAGTACTCGCAACCGGTGTGCGTGTATAACTAGATGTATGAACGTAGGCGAAGCCAAAGGAGTATGTAAGGAGCGTAGCAGGTGGCGTTGTATTGTTTCTGCCTACCCCATGGAAAGAAGGCGTGAGTTTATGTATGTATGTATGTATGTAGTTATAAAAGTACCTACCTAAAGCTCTAACTGAATTAATAAAAAATTGTTACAGAAAAATGCGAAATTATACAAGAAAAACTGATAGAGCGTCGTACCCGCCAGAAAAACTACAAGAAGCAGTAAGAGCTGTTAAAAGTGGGGATATTTATATATCTACGCCTGCAATTGGCCGAAGAGGGCAGATTATTTTTAAAATGTCATTTCATACTTTTAATATTCAGTAGAATTGCCTGAAAAGGCACCGAGGTTTTAATTTTTAATGAAAAAGGTCCGAACGTAGATATATTTAATGGGCGGACTGTTCGGGTGCACCTACAGTTCAACAAATAATTCGTTGCTTACGAACTTCTCTTTGAAATAAAGGCTACTTTATCGTCCTTTTTGCAATTTACTTGTCAAGAAGCTGTCAAGTCACTGCATTGAATTATTTCTTGAACTGTACGCTCAGTACCTACGCTCAGACAACTAAACATTTAAGACTGATTTGAGGCTGTTGTATTTTATGAATAAGTAAATATCTATAAGAATATACCCCACTTTGATTTTAGTTTAGTACCCCTGACTTGAACTCATATGTTCCTCTTACCCCAAATTTCAATTATTGTTCAGTATTTTTCATTGTAGACGTTATTTTTATGGCATTGAGTTCACACTTGACTAACACAACTTTATAAAATGAGATGGTCCCAATTTGAACCACACAGGTTAGGTATTTTCAGAGTTATGTCGACTGTTCCTCTTACCCCAAAAACCGGGGAAAGAGGAACAATAGCACTAACCTAACTATTTGCCATTTTTTGGATATAAGCATTGAAATTAGCTTAAGAAGTCGTTCAACTACGACAAGCTGACACACGTAGGTGTATGTTGTGTTTATCAAAGTCACAATAGGTCATTACATTTAGTAGCAAGAACCGAACATAGAATTTGAAAAATAAACTATGTTCCACTTACCCCACCTAACCTTATAATAATTAATATGCTACAGAATAGTGTCATCAACTCGTCATAGAAATCTATAACAAAATAAAAATTAGCCAGTCAAAATTCAAAGTACATAGGTACGAATAAAAAAATTAAAAAATATGACATCTTATTTCACACGAGCCAGATTAATTTACTTGAATATTGTACATAACACCAACAATTAATAAAAAAATTAAAAATTATAATAATTAAAATGTTAAAATAAAATGCAAATAAAAATAAAACTATATCAGTACTTTGTCAGTTAAAAACTCGGAAATACTATAATAGGTTTTTTGAATTAGAAAGTTCTTCAATGTTTTCTTAAATAAATTAACATTGAATTCTTTAATGTGTGGCGGAATGTGATTGAATATATTTGGCGCCATGCAGAACACATTTTATGCATCAGTGCTGTATTGGACTTTCTTACACATAATCTACTGTAATCCCATCGACTTCGGGTATTAGGAACTGATAGCTTCTTGGATAGTTTTGGGTTTGTTTTAACGAAAATCGCAACCTCGAAAATGTATAATGACGGGAGTGTTAATATTTTACTTTTGATGAAATATGGCTTGTAAAGTTAAATGTAAAGCTGCGTCTACGCTAGGCGAGCCAAGTATGAACGGAGCACGAATTCGCGTAGTGTAGACTGATTTAGGAGTCTTGACTTGAACGAGCACGCCTCGCCATATGAATTCGTGCTCCGCTTGTGCTCCAGTCGTGCTGGGCTCGCCTTGCGTAAAACAGCTTTAGATAACTTCCATACTATCTGTTCCAAAGGTATCTCATGAAAGTGTAAACAAACCCTGTTCAGATTAAATTCTTACGCAATCACTTACTAAGGGGAATTAGTAACACATTCATCTGTATTTAGAAGGTTTCAACTTTATATCTCACCACTTTTTCAAACAATTATTTGAATAATATTATTAAATTGTAATTGGAAAATCCGCAAAGCAAATTGAGGTTAAAAAATTTACTTCAATTTTCAATCATAAACATTAAAAATCATCTTTATGGTGATTTAAAATTAGAATTTGGGTTTAAGTTTTCAAACCCGCACTACAAATTAGCATCCACAGGTATGTTTTCTGATATATTTGTTTACACGTTGTGGTATTTTGCTACAGAAAAACACATCTTTTCTATTTGTAAATAGAGAGCTGTTGTGGCCAGCAATTCTTGTTATAATTCGGTAAATCTATGTTTTCAAGTATGAAATTGACACCAACGCGGCCCTCCTGCCGGCGTGAAGCTGTAGCGGTATCTACATCGCTACATGCGAGCTACGCGTCACACTGACGTCACGTAAAATCCTGCATCGCGCAATCAGAGTTTATCGCACAACTAGCATACATATATACAACGTCCCGACATCAAAACGTCGGGCAGTTGCCCACCAGACACAACATCCGTCTGGTCGGAGGAACCTCCCTTTTCTATGGAGGTATGAGTGAACTTAACACCTTGTTCCCCATACCTCTATATAGCGTTATAAAGCACTGCAAAGAAGCCGCGAACGAAACGTTTCTTACAAATATTTCTAAAGCCTCTTCTCCTCTGGACAGGGTTTATGACAACTCAAGATTTTTCCTGATCCTGTTCGGCATAAGACGCCGCAGCCCCGTCCTCATCTAGCTCCACTACTCTCTGTCGATCCTGCTACATCCTTCTGATCCTGTTCCTGACTCCGAGCGTCCCGAGCTGCGCGAAGTCGAGGTCGACCTGAAGCTCCTACACCTTCACACTGTTTTATTCTTTGTGTTACCTATTATTCTCTTTTAATACGTGTGGCTTACAATTAGCCCTCCGGCTAGTTGTAAAGTTACAATGTGCATCACATATTTTTGGAATAGAATTTAGGTATCATCGACCAATATCATAAGGTCATATACCAATAGCCCTACGTGTGCATAAAAAAGTGTAAAACAAAAGTATCGACATTTTTATATTCAGCTGGGAGGATATTTCATTGATCTTTTATTGCGTTTACACTGGTGGGATATAAGGGATAAAATCACAACTTCGGCGAAGAAATGAACTGAGAGGAGAAAGGGTTGGTTCCGACACGACTTGAATAGACAATGCTCATTCGGAATGTTGATTTGTTAAATCGCTACGCGCATACCAATGGATTTGGCTGGCTTAAAATTAAATTGTTCTGTAAAAGGAATATGAATTTTGTGAAAAAGTTGTTCTAGCGTTTCTTTGTTTGAAATGCAATTGAAATAGTATTTTTTTTGTACAATATTTACCTTATGAATTGAATGTTCTTAAATGCGTCTGGCTTGTTGAGTTTCCGTTTCAGTTTTTACAAGGGATTTTAAGGTCTGTGGCCCTGCCACGAACGCGCGGAGTTAACATATTGGAATTTCGAGTGATTTTTAAATTTACACTTTTGTCGTGTCGTACATAACATTTACACTCTGAATTTATTCATTTATATGGATCGTACTTATTGTGCTTATCGCAATTTTTTTAACCAATCCATACAATATCATAAAGAAAGTAACTCTGTCTTTATTAACATACAGACAAGAGTTACTTACGCGTGAAAAGGTAACCCTTTTCACGCGTAAACCACTGAACAGATTTTGATAAAATTTGAGATGGCATTTTTTTTTTTTTGGGTTGGTAATCATCAAATGACCTCTCCCGCTCTGGGCGGAGCGGAAGGGCGTGTCAGACTCTTACTGACTAAAACCCACCCGTGTTCCTTCAGTTGCCTGTGCACCAGGGCCACGGTAACTCTTTCGAACAATCCGCGACCCCGGCAGGCATCGGTCCTATCGGACCCCGTCAATGGTGCTGACATCTCTTTGAGGCGCGCGTGGAACACGACGCGCCGTCGACCCGGGCCTGGTCCTTACCGGACGGCGAGCTGGATATGGCATCCTGGGGAAGGACATAGACTACTTTTTGACCCGGTAGTATGCTCCTTTTTATTTTTAATGTTTGTATTTCCTGTGCGTGTCCCAATAAAATATTTTTCTTTCTTTCTTTTACTTTCTTTCTTTATTTCCGGTGGGACAATTTGCGACATCCACGCGGGCGAAGCCGCGGGTAGAAGCTAGTATGCTATAAGATAGTTACCACCCATCTTATAGCACTTTGGATACATTTTTATCGATGCAAAAATCGTTCGAATTTACTTCAACGTCGCGCTTTCGCCCTTGCTATTCTCAGATACCCGACATCAAGTGAATATTTCATCATGGTCTTAAGGTGTAGATAGCTACTAGCTTGCAACTAAGGCCGGCCGCACTTTGGACACGTTTTCGTACGAATTTGACTCGTGCGAATACGTACGAACACGCAAGAACAGTCAAAATCAAAATCAAAATATTTTATTTCACATAAATCAGCATGGGCAGTTATGAAACGTCAGAAGCTAGGTGCACGGTGCCAATTGGTTGTTTCCTATGGAGAAGAGCCGGCAAGAAACTCCACGGTTACTCTTTTAAAAATAAGGGGCTTTTACAATGGTTCAAATTACAGTGTTGATAGGTATGGGAGGAACACAGACAACTTAGCCCCGTAGACACCTCATTAAGAACATTTTGTTTGAATATACTATCGTCAAAAGTCAGGGGGGGCCGAGGTGCAAAGAGAGCTGTGATTGGCTATTTCAATGTCACATATCAGACGTCAAATGACTCATAGGACGGCTTAGGGTTGGTATGAGACTCGATATATTTATCGATAAGCAACATTTGTAAGTACTTAGATTTATTTATCTATTAAAAAAGGTACACCGATCAAATAAAATCTCACATTATAGCACACAGATACTACGTATAATAATTCGTTATACCTATAATTTATATCTATGTATACTTAATTCAGGAAATATTTTTTGCATCAAACAGAAAATAGTTTTGAAGAAGCACGTGGCACGTTTGCGCCAAATTCCATGCACTGAGTGTATTAATTAGTGCCAAAATATTTCGGGAATTAGGTAACTAAAGCCGATAATATCTAACAATATTGAAAAGTGACCCACCAAAGTTGGTACAGAGTAATAAATAAAATTCGTCGTTTCTTTTTGAGTTCAATGCAATCCGTAGTAAAATGACGGGAACATATAACACTATTTGTAGTAGGACACCAATTTTCTTCTCGTTCTGTAGCGCTTATACAAATTTTCTTTAATTCTAGGCATTTTAGAAACCTTTCAAATAAAATAATGATTATTTATTTATTTTATGTTTGTGGTAACATATCGATATTTTATTTGTAGATTTGTTATCGATTCAACATCACTAGTAAACTGTTACCGATGATAGAGCGAGATAGTAATATATAAATTAAAACGTGAAAGAAAGAGATTTTTCAAAAGACATCAACGAGCGCTACTGCACCTTTGCAATTGTTTCGTATTCAAATAATGTCGTTAAATTAAATTTTGTAATTATTTTATGCTTTTAAATAACTTATCGGTGAAATGTAATGCTGTCTTTGTGTAACCTCGAAGTTTTGCTACATTTTCCGCACCATTTCACT
Organism: Dryobotodes eremita; assembly: GCA_917490735.1. Taxonomy (NCBI): domain Eukaryota; kingdom Metazoa; phylum Arthropoda; class Insecta; order Lepidoptera; family Noctuidae; genus Dryobotodes; species Dryobotodes eremita. The sequence continues at coordinate 12,760,909 of OU823258.1, read as the reverse complement.
GCACAATACGGCATTTTGAATATTCTTTTCGATTTTTAAAACCTCAGAACAATAACTAAAACACGTCAACATTCAGTAACGGACTGACTGGCGCTTCCTAGACGAGTTGGGGGCGTGGCCATCACATATGAGGCCGTAGAGCTAATGCTTGGCGAGCGCGGTTGCCCTCCTATGCGGTGTCTACGGGGCTAAGTTGTCTGTGGGGAGGAAAGTGTAGGCCTGTCAACAAGTAACAGGCACTCAACAAAATATTTAAAAAAATATATATAAACATATAAAAAGGTCTACTAATCTACAGTCTACAAGTTAGGCCTACGACGTTCTCACATTCACAAAATAGAGATAACAGAAGAATCTAATAGGTCTTTACCTATGAAATTGCCGTTTTGTATGAAAAAATTTAAACGAATTTTTTTCATGAATTTTTTAATTGTATTAATCGAAGTAATCACCCATGCAATCAATGCATCTTTGCCATCGCAGTGGCAGTTTATTGATGCCCTTCTTAAAGAAATCAGCTGGACGGGAGGCAACAAATTCTTCAAAGGCATTTTGTACTGCCTCTCGGGTATTAAATTTTTTTCCCGCCAAGAAGTTATCCAAATTCTGGAAAAAGTAGTAGTCTGTAGGCGCAAGGTCTGGTGAGTAGGGCGGATGACGGAGAGCTTCCAACCCCAGTTCTTGCAACTTGGAGACCGTCTGCTGTGCAGTATGAGGTCGCGCGTTGTCGTGCAGGAGCAGCGGAGACGAGCGATTGACCAATGCTGGTTGGAGATGCGCCAGCTTCTCCATCATTGTGTTCAGTTCTTCACAGTACACATCTGCAGTAATGCTCACCCCGTTTGGTAAGAAGCTGTGATGAATCACACCGGCGCTAGACCACCAAACAGTGACCATCACTTTTCTAGGGGTAAGTTTTCGTTTAGGGCATTGTTTAGGTGCTGAACCAGGATCCAACCAACTTGCTGAGCGCTTACGGTTATCAAACAGAATCCATTTTTCATCGCAGGTAACAATGCGGTTCAAAATTCCTTCATTTGTGTGTCTGTTGAGCAGTGCAAGGCACGTCTCGACGCGTACTTCGCGCTGGCGATCATTGAGTTCGTGGGGCACCCATTTGTCAAGCTTTTTTACCTTGCCAATTTGACGCAAATGGACCAATATTGTTTTGACGCCACAGACAACTTAGCCCCGTAGACACCGCATAGGAGGGCAACCGCGCTCGCCAAGCATTAGCTCTACGGCCTCATATGTGATGGCCACGCCCCCAACTCGTCTAGGAAGCGCCAGTCAGTCCGTTACTGAATGTTGACGTGTTTTAGTTATTGTTCTGAGGTTTTAAAAATCGAAAAGAATATTCAAAATGCCGTATTGTGCAGTGAAATGGTGCGGAAAATGTAGCAAAACTTCGAGGTTACACAAAGACAGCATTACATTTCACCGATAAGTTATTTAAAAGCATAAAATAATTACAAAATTTAATTTAACGACATTATTTGAATACGAAACAATTGCAAAGGTGCAGTAGCGCTCGTTGATGTCTTTTGAAAAATCTCTTTCTTTCACGTTTTAATTTATATATTACTATCTCGCTCTATCATCGGTAACAGTTTACTAGTGATGTTGAATCGATAACAAATCTACAAATAAAATATCGATATGTTACCACAAACATAAAATAAATAAATAATCATTATTTTATTTGAAAGGTTTCTAAAATGCCTAGAATTAAAGAAAATTTGTATAAGCGCTACAGAACGAGAAGAAAATTGGTGTCCTACTACAAATAGTGTTATATGTTCCCGTCATTTTACTACGGATTGCATTGAACTCAAAAAGAAACGACGAATTTTATTTATTACTCTGTACCAACTTTGGTGGGTCACTTTTCAATATTGTTAGATATTATCGGCTTTAGTTACCTAATTCCCGAAATATTTTGGCACTAATTAATACACTCAGTGCATGGAATTTGGCGCAAACGTGCCACGTGCTTCTTCAAAACTATTTTCTGTTTGATGCAAAAAATATTTCCTGAATTAAGTATACATAGATATAAATTATAGGTATAACGAATTATTATACGTAGTATCTGTGTGCTATAATGTGAGATTTTATTTGATCGGTGTACCTTTTTTAATAGATAAATAAATCTAAGTACTTACAAATGTTGCTTATCGATAAATATATCGAGTCTCATACCAACCCTAAGCCGTCCTATGAGTCATTTGACGTCTGATATGTGACATTGAAATAGCCAATCACAGCTCTCTTTGCACCTCGGCCCCCCCTGACTTTTGACGATAGTATATTCAAACAAAATGTTCTTAATGAGGTGTCTACGGGGCTAAGTTGTCTGTGTTTGACGCTAACGTCGAAAGCTGCTGCTAATTCAGCCGTAGATTGTGTATCATCAGCTTCCACAATCGTCTTTAATTCGTCATTGTCGACCAAAGTCTTCGGACGACCGCGAGGTTCATTTTTCAGGTCGAAATTTCCAGAACGGAAGCGAGCAAACCAATAACAGGTGGTGCGTTGGTTTGTAGAGTTAGCTCCGTAAACGTCGTTGATGTTGCGTGCCGCTTGTGCCGCGTTGCTGCCACGACGGTACTCATATTCCATAATTACTCGAATTTTTAACGTATCCATGATGACGAAAAAGATTGAAATGCGATGAAAATGTAACACTAATCAATAAAGAAATGACTACTTTTAGAAAAAAAAATCCATGTTTTTAAAATAAAATTAATTTGAAATTAGAATTCATAGCCAAACAAAAATTATTTTGATTTGAAATGGCCAGTACTGCAGAACGGCAATTTCATAGGTAAAGACCTAATATATAAAAATAAAAGCCTATTTAAACCAAATGACATGATTGCCATTACAACTGTAACAAATCTGAATTAAAATCCTGTTTACAAAAGCCATAAGTAAAGAGTTGAAATAAGAATTCGAGGTAAATAATGTCAAATAATGTGAAGATAGAAGAGATATGAAGAAAAGCTTGTTGTTTCATCCAACGCAATGTTTGAAAAAGAAGCAAGAGTGAGAACGCGATAACATCGAACGAAAATTGGCGCGCAAAGAACTCACAAAACTTGTTCCAGGAAATACGTGTTTTTGAAAAAGCCTTATAATTTTTTGGAAAAAATGTTTGTCATTCAAAATCTCCATTACATGTGCAAGGTTTCTATGACAATGTTTTCTTTACGTTTACAATTTATGAGTACATTATGAACGGCCAAAGTTCAGGTAAAATATGTGTAAAAAGCAGATTTTTGGAGGCTTATGAATTTGTTTCTCTAAATTTAGATTTTTTGCTTGCATAGAAACCCAGTTATAGTACACAAGATACCTGTTCGTTCAAAAATTTCAATGAAAGATGATAAAATAACGATATATAATATATATATATATATATAAATAAATATATATATATATATCATATATATATATATATATATAAATATATATATATATTATCATATATATATATATATATATATATGATAATATAATACGATATATATATATATATGATATACAACGCCATAATCACGTACGAGCGTGTGTATGAAAAGTATAACGGGTTGGCTGCTCTTAATTGTGTACTATGGGAGCACGCACCCTGGGTGCGAGTTAAGGCTCCCACAGACAAGCGCGACGCGACAGCACTACACAAAGGCGCCACTCGTCGCGCGACACGCGGTGCCTTTGTGTCGGGCGTCGCGTCACGCCAGTATGTACGAGCCTTTAGTCGTACACGTATCCATTGTGCGCGCTACTTTCGTACGAACACGTTCGTATGAAAACGCGTCCAAAATGCGGCCGGCCAAAATCCATTAGTTGCATTGCTTCGATCCGCTAAGTGGATACTAACTAATTTAGCAGCAAATTCGTATGCTAGAGATATAAACTAAATTTAAGCTAACGCACGGTCCCTAATTATGACGTTGATTTATTATTGTTAGTTAACTCTTGTTTGCAGCAGTATCTCCTAACCTAGTTTGTTTAGGAAAAACCTGTGTGACACAAACGTGGAACATGTTTTATCTGGACCAGTTGAATAATTTAACGGGAGGAGCTAGTTTTATTCAGATATTTATAAAAGTTATCCCAGTTATACCAGCATACATACATGGTCTTGTTTTTGACAGAAATGATACAGTGCACTGCTTATTTTCATAATGTATCGCCTTAAGGCGCGGTAAGAAGTATTTTTTTTTGTAATTGACAATAGCGCACCGCGGCAACGAATAAGGTTTAAACAGCGATGCGTTTGTTGTCAGTTGAATCGAATGACCACCAAATTTTCCGGTCTTATTAAATAAAAAAATAAATGCACCGCTCAGTGAAATATTTTTTAGGTATTTCTTTAGTTGATTCAATTTCCTTTATTATCATTACATAAAAAAAAAACGATAGTTTACGGTCAAAATTTTGAGACTTATGCGACGAAAAAACATTTTTTTGAGCTCTGTTTTACGATGTTTTTATCGTGATACAATTTTATTTTTATGAAATATTTTTGAATAAGTCTTATTTTTGAATATTTTACAATACACTCAATTTTTATGTACCGATACGCTTAAGTGTGTGACAAAAAACTGAGCGTTTTAGAGCCTACGTTTGGGCAGCGCCTTAATAACAACAGAATGTAAGTATTATTATGTTCAGGCATTAAAGAAAGAAGAAATAAAGTAAGAAAATACGTTGATTTGCGGTACAATATGGCGCAAAGAAAATGCACTTATTTACACAAAAAAGAACAAGTGGTGATGGGAAAAAATATGCAACTCACTTTTATTATCTGAACTTACCTTCATCAGTCTAGTCGGGTAGTAGGTATTTAAATATTGGTTTATTTTTATTTTCAAAAACGCCACTAATATTCACCATCAAGGCTACATACAACCCTACGAGTATTTTCATTTTCCTTAAACCTTTTCTGAGACCAGAAAATAACCAACTTACTCACTCAATTTTCGTTCTCAATCTGCATGGAAATGAAATACTTCGCTAGCTTTCTTTATAATATACATAATGTTAATATTCGTACTTCGTCTTGGAATATATTCATTTCATGGTAAATAAGATATTCATATCCGCCACGCCGGATTTAAAATTACATATCAAGAGAAACTTAACGTAACCTTGGTTTGCTGCGACTCCATTATGGTTTTGTGATATTGTATTCTTGTGTTTGACGAAGCAGTATTTGCAGTCAAATTGTATTATTGTGTTTGACGAAACAATATTTGCAGTCAAATTATATTATTGTGTTTGACGAAGCAGTATTTGTAGTAAAATAATAAAAATTTGACTGCCTTTGTGTCTTGTGGTTGCAAACGCTACTGCTGAGCGTAACGTCCTGGGTTTGATTCCCAGGTTGGATAAAGTGTGATTAGGTTATTCCGCACTTGGCGATTAGGACCGCACTTGGCGAAATGTATGATCGTCCTGACGATGTTCAAAAAAGCAGTCACTTTATTTCACCTTACCAAAAAAAATAAGTTTATTCTGTAATGACATAATAATTTGCAGTTATCAAAAGTATATTAATAACATCCTTAAATATAATTAAACGAAGCACGCTTTAGTTTATTACATACATCATTTTGTACATATTATATTCAATTTAATACCTTATCGTCGCTGCTTTCCAGCGAGGCAGCAATCCCTTTCACATCCAGAGTAACTTTATACCCTTGGTTTTGTGCAAGCTCATATCTCTCTGCGATGTAATCTAATTGAGAGTGTGGCTTTGGATTACACGCTATGCAGTCTAGAACATCTTTTCTAATAACACTTCCAGTTTCATCTCAGCAGCATTCTTTTATGTGAAATAATGAAATTGTTGTAGTTCGGAATTTGTGCAGCTGTTGTGACTATTTATTTTGCAGTTCTTAAGGAAATAGGTTTTTGAATGTAGCTCGGGTAGAGCTGTGTTTATATACACTTATACAGACTAAAAACGTATTCACTAAATGCTAGATTCCTGAAAGTTTTAGGAAATAAATTTGCTAAGCTAAACGCTAACTAGTTGCCATTGATACTTTGTCAACTTCTACGGTCTAAAACGTACAAAAATAAGTCATCAGTCAGTCATTCATTCACCTAAAACTTTTAAATAAAGTCAATTAATTAACCCCAGACCGTAGATTTAGTATGCGCCGGCCATCGGACAGAAGCGGAACGAGGCTTAATCTGTAAATCATGTCAACTTCACACTACCGTTAAAACCTAAATACACGAAACAGTTTTAAACGAGACTAGCCACATTTTGGCACTGCCTAACGTCCTTATTGCAAAGGCAGAAGGTTGGGAATGAGGTATAAATTGAAAATGTGTTCGGATATCCGCAATTAAATCGCTAGAGACGGGTATACATCAGCGGGTGGTGAGACTGGGCCCCCTATGGGACAATCACAAAATGCTTTTATTTTTTCAGTCGGCCGCCGTTATTGCCTCATCAGAGGCTGTTATGGTCGGGGCACTGCAGTTACGGCCGCCATTGCAATTTATACACGTTAACGTAAGTAAGTACATGTGTAACACCCTTGTGTGGAGTACTTTGGAAAGTTAAGAGCTCGAATGAGGAATTATGTATGAGGAGCTTATGCTTTGTTGGTTTCAAAGTTTACCGGGAAAACAGTGTTTTTTCAGCTGCACTGACGACGTAGGATTCCAAACTTACAGGAGCGAAAACCGATAGATGGTAACTAATCGAAATTGAGTTTCTGCTTGTCCCACAGGTAAGCTATAACTTAATTTATTTAGTTTATCGTTAACTATTTTACAACAAGTTAGTTTACATTTCAGGTTGTCGGTTCAAATACGGGCAAGTATCAGTGTGACTTTTTCAATTCATATGTACAGTCACCAAAAGAGATAAGTAACCAGGGTCGTCGAATATAGTTGAAGTTTAGTAAGAAACCGATGAATGTTTTCGAATAAATTATAATTTAATTAATAGGGAACAAACCGGACATTTATTAACTTAAATTTCATTCGAAAACATCCATCGGTTTCTTACTAAACTTCAACTATATCCGACGACCCTGGTTACTTATCACATTTAGTGACCGTACCTTCTTAGTTTATTTTAGACATGTCTGACATCGGTGAAGGAAAACATCGTGAGGAAACCTGGACTTATAATGAATATAAGTCACAAATCGACAATCCGCCTTAAGCAAGCGTGGTGATCAATGATCGTGCCTTTTCTGTATGAGAAGAGGCTTTAGCCCTGCAGTGGGTCAGTTATAGGCTGGTATTATTAGTCTACATTCATCCAACATTCAGGCAATACAGACTGAATTATTATCAATGTCACAACTAATCCTCCATCTAATCAAATTAATTGCCAAAAGCTGTAGGTACTTGGAGCTAATAATAGTATTAATTAGGCCCCGTCATAGTTCGACAGCGTCAATCGTTTAATGAACGCTTGTAATTACATGCCAAAGTCTAACATTATCTAATAGGACGAATACTGTGTGTGTGTGTGTAATCAATTGTCGCATATCTGCTATACGTTTATAATATTATTGTATGTCTAGTTTTGGCACATCTCTTTGTCAATAAGTATCAATTCGAGTAAATTGGTTGGAAATTATAGTTGAATTTAGTTTTGTGGAATTGATGATGTACCTAACTAGCTAGTTTAGGAGTTTAGCTATAAATAACTCCATTAGGGTATAGACGTATAAGGAACAGGGTGTAAAGCTCACTATACCTCCATAGAAAAGGGAGGATCCTCCGACCAGACGGGTGTCGTGTCTGGTGGGCAACTGCCCGACGTTTTGATGTCGAGACGTTGTATTGTATGCTAGTTGCGCAATAAACTCTGCTTGCGCGATGCAGGATTTTGCGTGACGTCAATGTGACGCGTAGCTCGCATGTGGCGATGTAGATACCGCTACAGTTTAGAGAAGAGAGAGAGAGTTTAGAGAGAGAATATTCATTGTAAATAAAGGATATTCCTAAACTCAATTTAGTTGAAGGTCCACTGAACCTATTTGTCTGGCTACTTAGGGCCTGCAGTTTCACGATGTCCGAATAAAGACTGTTCATCAGATAAAAATACATACAAAAACGGAAAATAATTTGAATAAAATTATGTTCCAGGAATTGATGTACAATATGTAGCTAAAACAAATCCTATGGTTTTGAAACAGGCCTATATAACTTGTCATAATATCTTTCAATATGTCGACGTGCGTCAACAAGTATGTATAATATTTTACCAGTGTATAATTACTCATATTCAAGTAGGTACCTATATATATTTTGCAATTAATTAAAATATATCCGCAGGAAACATCAAAACTTTCTTACAAAAAAAAGCAACAATATTACAATTTTGGTTTTAGCCACACAATGAAAACCTCTCAGGGCTTTCGTTGTGTAGCTACTTAAGCTTATGCTATTATTTTTGTTTACTTCAGTTCGTAATAGTATCAAAAAATTTAAACCATCTTCGTATCCCCAATCTTACCTTAACGATTTTCACTTATCCTACCATCATACATGTAAAACTTTTAAAACAAATTTACTCATTTAAAAAACTTTCCGTTACCAAGTACATATATCGGAAAGGAACATGCAAGTGCAATTTGGAAGGAAACTTTTGGAAGTGCCAGCTAACTTGAGTTGGTAACAGCACTGTATGCAAACTGGGTGGCGTAATCACTGTGCTTAACACCTCGTTACCGAGACCACTTCCCGTGTCTTTTGCCTATTGCCACGGAGTAGTGGGGACATGGAGATATGCAAGTACAGTAGTGCTAAGGGCACACGGTGGAGCATACGGTGGAAGTCTGCCCGACTTGGGCGGAGCACCCCCGTGTCCTCGTGGCGGCGATCGGCAGCGGCGATCTCTCGGGTCCGGCCCTGGTCCAGGCCATAGTTCGGAGCGAGAGGGAATGGGAAGCCATCACCTCCTTCTGCGAAGCAGTAATGCTCGCGAAGGAGGAGGCAGAGCGCGTGGAGGGGAGGCAACCGTTGCACCCTCACCCCCCTAGCCGTCGCAGGAGGAGACACTCTGGGACACTCTCTCGATAACCGACTCCCAGCCACCGTAGGCGCGGGCTTGCGGACGGCGAGCAATGGGCAGCTCGCCGTCCGGTAAGGACCAGGCCCGGGACCTCGTGTTCCACGCGCGCCTCAAAGAGATAGGAGAGCCGTGGTTCGATAAGGCCGATGCCTGCCGGGATCGCGGATTGTTCGAAAGAGTTACCGTGGCCCTGGCGCACAGGCAACTGAAGGAACACGGGTGGGTTTTAGTCAGTAAGAGTCTGACACGCCCTTCCGCTCCGCCCAGAGCGGGAGAAGTCATATGATGAATACTCACCCAAAAAAAAGTTGTGCTAAGGGACGTAACACAGCGAGATAAGTGACAGTTGAAAATCTGTCGAAATCTCTAGCATCATATTGATGCGAAATGGACAATCATTCAATATAAGTTTCTTATTACATGCAGGAGTCATCATTTCAGCCTTTAAAATATCACTGTTGAGCATGGATCATGTCATGCAAGCATAAGATGATGACAATTCCACCAACATCAATCCGCTTATGTTATTAATTTACGAGATTACACTTATAATTTTCTCATAATTCTATAATTTTTTTATCGGAAAAATTGGGGTATTTCTCTAATAAACTTCGCAATGATTCGCCTTTCATTAGTTAGTCACTCTGTGTTAACTAACTTCTCTGTTTATAAGGAGGGAGGGGTTCACGAAAATCTACTTTCAGACGAAACTAGACTAGGTTAAGTTCCCGCTTTGTAAGGAAGATTCGCTAGAACCAAAGTTTCATTAAAGAACATAAATGAGACTCATATTCCATCACAACTGGATTGTGGTTTTTGTTCTCGATTCTCGGAAAACTATTTGTGGAAATGAAAATTAAAAGTTTAATATCTGAAGTATGAGTTCTTGTTCATGTTGTATACCAACGTAAAACTATTGTTCTAAAAATATTTTCATTAACACTTGTAGTATAAACTATAAGTATAAACTATAAAAAAAGTAATAACTATAACTATAAGTATACTATAAACTTGTAGTATAAATACTGGTATTCAGCTGAATCCGGTTGGACTGCAGGCCAACCCGCAGCTTCGCCCGCGTGGATGTCGATAATTATCCCCTGGGAACGTGCTACCGGGACAAAAAGTATTCTATGTCCTTTCCCAGGATGCAATCTATCTCCTTGCCTAATTTTATGGAAATCCGTTCAGTGGTTTAGGCGTGACAAGGTAAAATACAGACAGAGTTACTTTCGAATTTATAATATTAGTATGGATATTACGCGTGTCAAAAACGGACACTTTTTTAGAAAAAGCTATTTTGCACAAAATGTTTAATGCGTTTAGGTGCAGGTACACTTCCTATGCAATGCAGGAGAATTAAAAAAAAAAATGTTTAACCTCTTTTACATCCTCAACAAATATAAAACTCTGCTCACTTATTTCCGAATTTTTATTTTTAGCTTTCAATGCAATCGTTTTCGACAGCTTAAGTGCTTACTGAGCTTATTTAAAAACCTTTAATAAGCATTTGACTTTGTGCCTGATTCAAATATTTCCCACTAATAGTGGACATTTAGAGAGATTCTAAAATGGTCTTGTGATCGATATGTTGTTCTGCTTTACAAAAAGGTTTTATGGATAACAGAAATTAAAAGCTTAATTTTAAAGCGCTTTTTTACTATGTTTACTGCAGTTTCCAATTAACACTTGTTGATTGTCATGATCATAAGTGTTTCCCGCATTTAAAGCGGAATCAATTTAAAGGTATAACGGGGAGAGAGACAACCAATATTAGTCAATTTTTTCACTATTTTACCCATTTTCCTCAACATGTAGAGCTAACAGAAAGAAAAACAAAAAGTTTAGGTGAAATTATATTTATTTTATTTTATTAACAAATGGAAATAATAATTTTAACCTGTAGGTTCTGTCACACTCACACACCAAAATCCGATGTTTTTTTAACTGTCTTCAAAAAAGGAGAAGGTTACATAGTTATGTTCGCCTTTATGTTTTTTTAAAAGGTTTTTCATCGATGCTTTCATAAATAGTGTTCTAACCGTGCAAAGCCAAAAGAAAAAAAAAAAAAAGAAATTGTGTTGGAACACAATTTTTTTTAATTTTTTTTTTCAATGAAAAAGGAATTTTCAAAATTAGAATTTTGAAAATTCCTTTTTCATTTAGTAGAAGAAGATTGCATGGTGGTTTCACATAAATTTTATAAACTCCGCTTGGGTACTTTTTGAGTTACCTTTGATAATACGTATTTAATCCACATTTATGTATCTTGATGATGTTATAATACTTCCTGTCATTGTTGTTTACACAGCAAGTAGTAGGAAAATAACTTTAATTTCGGAAGTTGGTGACAAAAAACTAAAATACAATCCAAATACACTGACTTCCGAAATTAAAGTTATTTTTCACTTTGTAGTTTTTCTTGGCTGTTTTTTTTTTGTAAAATAGTTTTATTTATTTAGGTTGTAATTTTCAGCGACCACAATTTAAAAACCATAGCTACCAAAACCAAATAGAAAAGTTATCAATGGCTTGATTAATTTTAAAAGCATTATCGTATTAAGTTTCAAGTGGGGTGAATAACATTAATTGACTTTTGAAACTGAAGCCCGTTTAAATACTATCTATAGATCTGCCTATCTGCTTTGGAATGTTGATGGTCTATTTTGCAATTCAAGTTGTGAAGATTTTGTGAGTAGGGAAACATGTATCTGTGAAGCGAGAATTAATATTCAGGGGGTGAGTTAGAAAGTTGTTGTTCAGTGTTTTTAGTGACACTTTCGGTAACTGACTCATGGGACAGTTTGCAACTATCTTTTATCATATTTAGATGTTTTACCTAACAGCTGACTGTAATAGATAGTTAAATTTCTGTTTTATGATTTACATGTTTCTGATTATAATCATTTTCTTTATCATACTTGTTATATTCTTTAAAAAAACTCAATGGTATTATTGTACTATATAGTACCTATAATATATATTAATTCAATGTTTTCACTCTACTATTTATGTCAGTAATAAATATATATATATATATGTATATATATATATATTTGACAATTGGATGTCACTTTGACAATCTAGGTACATACGTACCTAGATTGACAAAGTAGGTACATATGTACCTAGATTGTCAAAGTGACATCCAACTGTCAAAATGATGATGTCTTCATCCTGATAGCTAAATATTGTACCTACCTGGTTACTTTACATTTAAATACCCTTTCACAATGGTCAGTGTTGGACCAACCTCCGTCAACTTCCATGGGTTTATTTGTATGGAAGATCTACGAAAGTAGTTAGCAGGTAATGAGGGTAAGGGTCACATATTTGTGTTGCTAGCCCTTACCCTACCTTCAGGATTAACCTTTTTAGTGACAGTTCAATTTGATGTCGACTGATATGATGACCTACTTTCCTTTAGTAAAAGTAAAGCATCTATAAATGTCGAAAAAAAAAATTGAAATATTTTTCTAAGAAATTCCAACGTTACTATTTCCGCTTCTCCATAAAGTAAAAGCATCAAAAATCATTCATAGAGTTGATGAACGGACAATGCAGCCGAGAGGTGTCGGATGCGTCACGTGTCGCGCCGCCACGTCGCGCCGTCGCGTCGCCGGCGCCTCTCGCGTCGCCTAGCAACCCTGCACCCCGCCTTTATAATCTCCTCGGGTGTGCTGACCTCCTAGTACTTTGCACACAAATCGCTGCTAACGTGTTTTAAGTTTTCAATTTAAATTCCAGCATGTCTACGGAAACATCTCGACGATAACATCTTGAGAATTTCCTTAATTTTCTTTACAGAGGAAGGCACAAAACTACTTTAGAGAACTACTTCTATAGAAAAAGTAAGAGCTGCTGTAGTAGAAACTAAAACAATAATAAATAGTGAAGTAGAAGGAAACTCTTAAAGACTTTACAAAACTACCTCTTACAATGAGTTCGTAAACAAAACAGATTTAAAAATAATATTATCTTACTTAGGTATTGTTCAACACTGCTATTGTACTAGGTATTGTACTAGACAAAAACCAAACTAGTTGCTAATTTAATTCTCTTTTTTTATATTTTTTAAAAAACGTTGCCCTGCACTAGGAATTTCTCCTGTATTGTGGGTGCGTTTATAAACATTTAAACTCACATACACAAACAGCCAGACCCGGAACAACTACTTGTAAGTCATATAAATATTTGTTCCGTGCGAGAATCGAACCCGCGACACGCAGCGCAGCACTCAATCGCTTAACCACTGCGCCAACCGTGCCGTCAGTTATATAATTTGTAATTTTTATGACATTAATTTTACATTCAGAGATTCCTTTAACTCACACACTCAATTATTACTAAACAATTTAGGAAAATGATCTACTTTTACAATATTTGTAAATAATTATGTGAGCAATTACCTCTTAGTAATTTACCTGTCATTGCTTTATTTTTAATTATTTTTACCTAGTGTGGTATAGTAATTTTATTCTAGGTGCATCGTCTTCACATATTATTATATAATGAATGTATACAAAATATTGTAAAACATTTTAAAAGAACAACGGCGGAGTTTCATTCTTCTCCATACGTATAGGAAGGTTCCTTTTGGAAGGGGCAACAAGAATAAATTGTATTTTTTGTAAATTTTAACGTTCAAAAGTACCTTTTAGGTGGCTATTTGAAATAAATGATTTGACTTTGACTTTGAACACAATAATAAATGTAAACTTGTAGAAAGAGCAGTACCTGCCAGTGAGCAGTTTAATTAGAACAATGGCTTTAGTTCCATCCAACATGTTATATTTGCTTTTTACTCAATGGCGACTTGAATCTGGGAAAATAAATAGAAAATTATGCAAGTAGTAATACGTGGTAATTTTCTATTTTATTTCTATTACTGGAAAAAAATATACATACGTCATAAAACTTTATCGTCAATGCAATATTTAATTAAATATATTTCAGTTTTTGCTTGAACATAATTATATAGGTAGGTACCTACTACATCCACCTCTACGATTTTCAAAAACTTAAGATTATTTCTGACATTAATAAAAAATATTGTATTTATTTTATTATTTATGTACACACAGTAAAACAGATGCAGATACGACATATTTATATATATATATTTGTATTGAGTACAAAGGTGCTGCTTATTTCTTAAGAAATTTCTTCCAGCAGACCTGCGAAAGGAGAAATTAAAAATAAATGTAGACATTAGTGTGTGAAGTTATTAGGCCAAGCACCTTTAAAATGCTTATTATTATAAAACACAACTTTGTAAAGGATTCCTATTCATTATGCTGTTGGACTACAGCCATAGGAAAGATAAAGATAGACTTTAACTAGGAAAGAAAGTGGAATTTTCTTTTAAACTACGATTTAAAAGTTTGTCGGTGAAATATGTCGTTCTATCTGTCAGGAAATTTAAATTTTAAATCATAAAAAGTGTTTTCGCGGCGGGCGCTAGAAGCTAAATCGAAGTTTTATGACAGGCTTTTTAAGGTTAGTCTTTATTTTAAATAATAGGCTGTTTAGGTTTTATATTTAACACACAATTTTATCAACTAAAGTTTCCGCGTTTTAGCATGGCAATAGGAGTCATCACCCACCTACATTTTCTAGCATTCTTTATTTTAAAAACCGAAACCAAGTCCTTTAACGCCCTGAATCAATATCTATCGTGAACTTCAAAATGTTTCAATAACGAAAAACCATACATAGTTTATTGTTTGGGTTCATACGAAGAGTTATTAAGGAAAGCTGATACTGCCGTGCTAAAGCGCGACAACTAAGTATACCTACTACAGTATATTTACATTTATTATTCTAAATAGATCGTCTTATAGAGGTATGAGGAACAGGGTTTAAAGTTCACTCATACCTCCGTAGAAAAGGGAGGATCCTTCGGCCAGACGGGTGTCGTGTCTGGTGGGCAACTGCCCGGCGATTGATGTGGGGACGTTGTATATAAGCTAGTTGCGCGGTAAACTCTGCTTGCGCGATGCAGGATTTTGCGTGACGTCAGTGTAACTCGTAGCTCGCATGTGGCGTTGTAGATACCGCTACAGTCGTATCATAGAGGTGCACGAGATTGAAGTCGGGCCACGTCAACCAGTCGATACTTAGTGACCGCCTCAAAGCTCCATCAATGGGAGATCAATGAACGTGAACCGGCTGCCAAGCACTACTCTAGATCGACCTGAGGGCCTAGACAAATAGCAAAGGCTTTCGTATTTCTGCAACGACTTCCAACAGGATTGACATAAGCTTTTCGGTAGCTAATGTCAATCCAAATATATTTTTGACTTTTCCACCATCATTATTACTGATAGAATGTCGCTTTGTCTAAGCCCACTGAGCGTACTATGTCACCAATCGATGTCGATCGACAGCAATGCAGTTTCACGTTAACATTTCAGCAGATTGGCGCAGTTCTTATTTCTTATTAAAATTAACATGATTACCTAGTTGCTACTTACTAATTATAGTATTTATACTTGTATCCATAATATCCATAGTTAAAAGTCATTTTAGATCCCATAAAATACTTTACAATCAATATAAATAACACCATACCTAATAACAACAACACAATTCGCTTTACATTTCTGCAAAGGCTGCGGAAAATCGATTTTAAAACACGGAACATTAAAAACGCAGTTTGCGAGGCAATCAGAGAGAGCAATAATAGCCCGAAGCGATTACTTCGCTATTACGAAGTAGTCGGAGCAATCTACGTCATAAATCTATTAACCCTGTATCAAACGTGGTTTGTTTATGACTATGTGACAAATGACGTCAGCTATGTTCTATAAAAGGCAAAGATTTTAAGGAAAAGGTGCTCTGGGTCTATGATAGCCAAAACTCCAAAAGTGTCTTAAAACAAAGTGTATTGTTGATATCTTCTTTATAGGTATTCTTTCTATATGAAATCTATTTAAGCTGTATGCAAAATGGATTTTGAGTAGTTTCTTAGAATATTACTGCTGCTCTTCTATCTTATAAAATTACTGGTTTACAAGCTCTTGCGTGTTATCCATAAAGATAAAACTTCACCTACTCATCAAATTGCTGATGAACGGAGTAAATTCAAATACACAATATCTTCAACAGTTAATACAACAATAATAAGTCAAAGTCTAAAACTTAATTCTTCTACAACAATTCGCTCCCGTAAAACAAAGTCATTAAAAACAAAACGTTTGTTTAAAACTAAGGATCTCAATTAAAGTTTGGGATAAGATTATTAAATTATAAATTATAAAATAACAGAAGGCCGTTTTCGAAGTTCTTGCTAATCTTGATGATCCCTTTGGGACGTGTGGCCACCCTAATGTGTCAACAGAAGGGTCTATTAGTCCGGACAGGGCATTACCTGGCGCTGTCCTTTGTTGCGTTCGCAGATTTCGGGTCACGTGTCACGAGATTTAATTCAGGATAAAGCCGACGGAAACCGGAGGTTGGAAACAAAATGTCCTTCCGTTTGCTTTCGCTTTGCTCGTAAGTTAGTTGATGAAGGATTTTGGAACACTCGCTTATAATTACATCCTAGAAAATTCTCTATTACCTTAAGGCATTAGAAATATCACTTGATTGCAGAAAACAACTTTCATTTGTTTTTCTTTCACATTCACAACAAGAAGGGATACCTCAAGGTTCCATTCTAGGCACAAAACAAACGAAAACATAAAACAATTGCCACTCAACTGGTCCGAGTTCAACAAAGTACGGAAAGTCAACTAAACAAAGAAATTATATTGACCGACCGTAGCCAATAGTTTGTTGATTTATCGAGTTTTCTATTACCGTAAGTAATCACATGGAACTTAGCTGTCGATAAGAAATACTTGTTAAAGTTTAACGAATATGGAAAACGATGTTCAATAAGTAATTTTATGTCGCAACGCAATCCGATCACAATCAGCCGGGTGATACGTTCATGACGTCACGATGACGCAAACAATTTGCAATTAGCGATCGTCAATCATTTGTATTGTAAATAATAATCTTTATAGTAACGTGATATTAAATAATGTCCAGTTAATTGTCCTTTAGATGAATGACGTATGGAATGGAGCATCCGCTTGCTGAAATAAGGGTCGATTCTCTCACTTGGATAAGGCCTTTCATATCATATTTTGTAAAAAAAAAAAATACAGTAGGTAATTTAAAAGTAATGTTCTTGAGTGAAAAAAAACTTATTTTTAAAGCGAACGTCGCGCGTATCATTCAGTCATATCTGCCATCTAAGGCCCACTTGCACCGACAATCACTAAACACGTTTAGCGCTAAACGAGTTTTAAACAATTCTGTTTCCGTCATCCTCAAACATTTGACAGAAACAGAATTATGTTTTAAACTCGTTTAGCGCTAAACGTGTTTAGTGATTGGCGGTGCAAGTGGGCTTAAGCCCAAAACATTAGTATTGGTTTGACTTTCGTAAGTGAAGGGTTTTGATTCGTTCGTGCAACTTCAGGAACTATTGAAAATGTTACATGAAAAGTTTTCCATTGCTCACAGACAGCAGTGTTGCAACATTTTTATCAAAGACGCATCTCACTCTGTCGCTTTACTTGGTATCTATAGTTGGTTCGAAAAATGCTTCATGAAATTTTATCTATTGATCGTTTCCAGTCTGTAGTGGTGTGACATTTATATCAAAGATGCATCGTTTTGCCAATATAGTTGGTTGTAGAAAAGAGACAATCGCTCTTTCATCTTTATATCGAACAACAGTATCAAGAGTTACTATTGGTAACTGAGTAAGCCGGATTACATAGGTGCAGTCCGTTACAGAGTTGTAAACACAAACGGAATAGTATATGCCCGATCACTTTGCCGTCATCTCTTTTTGAGGATTTCGAATTCATGACATGTATATTCCTGTGCTGATTTAAAGTTTGCTACTTAGTAAATCGGTCGGGACACATTACAGGAGGGAGTGACAAATGGAGAAAAATAGTTACGTGCCTAGTGGTACCAAAGAAACGGCATATAAAGAGAGGTCGACCACAGAAAATTTGGGATTATGACAACAAACAGGTCGCTGGTATAACATGGGGCAAAGTGGCCAGACAGTCACATGAATGGAGAAGGTTGGAGGAGGCCTGTGCTGACTGCAAACAAATACAAAACATAAACAAACGCGACGCAAGACTGACGACTACACTTTATGTGTGTCGGACTAAAAGGCTAATAATACATAAATAAATAATAACTTACTTTAGGAAACTCGCTTTCTTTTTATGCATCCAGAGAAGCTGCTGCAGCTTTGCATGACGAGAATCGAATGTTATTTGCAAGTATTTGCACAGTTTAAATTTCTTACTGTTTTAACACAACGTAGACCAAAGCAAAAAAAGTAACATAATTCTGGCATCCCGAAGAAAAATATTGTAGATCAAAAATGAGAAAAAAACCATAAGCTCTACTGACCCGCTTTGATCCTCTGTTCAAAGGATACATAACCTACTTACGGCATTGAGTGATTTCAAACACACGATTGCCAGAAGAAATTATTACTAAAGCTGAAAACACACAGGTCCTTATTTTGTCTTATTTTCTACTATATATAATATTATGTACAGCCAGCAAGAGAGATAGTTATGCAGGGTTCCGGTTATAGTTGAAGTTTAGTAAGAAAGCGATGAATGTTTTCGAATAAAATAAAATAAAATTGATAGAAAACAAATTGGTAATTTATCAAATTGAAAACATTCATCGGTTTCTTACTAAACTTCAACTATATCCGGCGACTCTCGATGCATATCTCTTTTGCTGACTGTACTTAGAAGCAAAAATTTGCCTTACAAAAATGAGCCAAATACGTCTTGTTAGAAATGGTTATATTTAGATTATTACGCCAACGTCGGAAGACATGTGGGTCGCATTTTATTTACTTTGCACAAGATTACTATCGGTCTGATATACAAGAAAGCTTTTAAACCTACAAATATATACTACTAGCTTTTGCCCGCGGCTTCACTCGCGTTAATTTAGACTTTGACTATAAATTCGGGTTATAATTCAATCATGATTCGAAAGACACATGGCGCCCTCTATTATCATAAGAACGTTATTGTTGTTTGCTCGGGAACAGTACTTTTTTGCGGGATGAAAGGTACCCTATGTCCGTTTCTGTGCACCTGACAACGTTTCGCAAAATTTCAGGATGATCGGTTCAGTAGTTTAGGCGTGAAAAGGTAACAAAGAAACTTACTTTCGCATTTATAATATTAGTTAGGATTTTTGTCAGTTAATATTAGGATTTCGTACTAAAAGATGAACTAATTAATGGGTTCTTCAAAGTAGGTTTTAATAAAGACAAATAATTTTTTCAGCACCAAAGCTCTTCTTTTTAAGTAGAAAGTTACCTGATAAGTTACAAAGAAACTGTTCATTACAAAAACAGCTAAAAAGCTTTAATGTCACTTCAATAAATAATGGAAGAGTGAACGATGGAAGCCAACAGAAATAGAAATGCATCCCGAAAACTTGCTATTCTACCTACTCGTAGTTTTGAAAACGGAATCAATTCAAAATTGGAACATTGGGTCCATTTTTGCAGGCAGGATATTCCCTTTGATTTTGCTTATTGTTTGTATCCGTATCGAAAACCACGTCACATTGACGTTCCATTGCGTTAGCACTGCGTCAACGCTGCATATTTATACGTTGGACGAAGGCCTACAACTCTGGACCAATGCAGGATGTGAAGGCACTCTGAAACTATGACGTAGCGATTTTTGCTTCCACGTAAATAGATGGCTACAGCTAACCCCTTCAACCCTTGGGGAAATCTCGTTGATGCAGTATTTTTGTTATAGTGAACGTTGTTACTCAATCACCTCACAAAACTCGTTTACCTCTTTTGGAATTTCGACTTGAAGAAAAGGAATGAGGTGGCTTGATTAAACTACTTCATAATTTTTGTTCAGGGCGCCAATTTTTTGAAAATTTATTTAGGTTCATTTTATTGTTTGGTTCACAGGTTAAAATTCAGTTCTTAAAATTATTATTGTAACATGTATCACTGTAACATACCCATAAGGTGTACAATATTTAAATTAACAATTATGTCTAAAAAAATAATTTAAAAAATCGGCATAGTAAACAAAAACACCAAGGAAATATAATATTAATTACCACTAGGGCAAATAAGTTAATTATATTTTCTATTGTTATTATAAATGTGAAAGTTTGTGAGGATGGATGGATAAAGATAAAAGATAAAGATAAAGATATTTTTATTTTTGTAAAACATGAGTAAGTACAATACGTGTGCATTGTGGATGGAATCCTAACTTCCTAACTAATATCATAAATGCGAAAGTAAGTTTGTTTGTTTGATGTTTACCTTTTCACGCCTAAACCACTAAACCAATCATCCTGAAATTTTGCATATACGTTGTCAGGTGTACAGAAACGGACATAGGGTACGTTTCATCCCAAAAAAAAGTACTGTTCCCCAGGAAAACAACAATAACGTTCTTATGATAATAGATGGCGCCAAGTGTCTTCCGATCATGATTGAATTATAACCCGAATTGATAGTCAAAGACTTAAATAACGCGAGCGAAGCTGCGGGCAAAAGCTAGTTAAAATATAAATAAAAGGAGCTACATGTTTTGCCAGTTACAGCTTACAAAAAATACAGAATTTACTGTTACCATGCTTATGCCTAACTACATTATGAATACATTAGTTTAGAAGCAGCTTAACGAACTAACATACTACAGTTTTTTTACCATTACTAAAAATAGGAGAAATGTCGCAATTTACTTAATTTCGCTCATTTAGGAACTCTGATAAGCTGTAGTAGCATTTGGCTATAAGTTTTTTTTTGAAAAGCAGCTTAAACAACCTAGTGGGCAGCTGTTTCAGAGGTGTTGGGAGCTTATTATAAATTTTTGGGGCCAAACAGAATATGCTTTTATGCATCAAAGCCGTGTTTGACCTTACTATACATAACTCATCCTTAACCCGACGACTACGAATGTTAACATCTGATTGTTTGTTAAAAAACGTAGGATTACTTTTAACGAAATTAGCGGCTTCATATATAAACAAAGATGGATAAAATGGATGGAAATATGGATAGATGGATGGATGTTTGTTACATTTTCAAGCAAAAACTACTGAACGAATTTGGAAGAAATTTGGCACACAAATAGGACATGACCTGGGTATGAACATAGGCTGCTTTTAATCCTGGATCTCAGACGAAATCGTGGGCAACAGCTAGTATTTAATATCCTACTAATATTATAAATGTGAAAGTTCAGATGTTTGGATGTGTGTTACTCAATCACGCAAAAGCGGCAGAATGGATTTAGATGAAAATTGGCACACAGATAGATTTAAACTGGATTAACATATAGGATACTTTTATCCCGGTAAACGCAAACGAAGTTGCGGGCAGAGGCTAGTATTTAATAATTGCAAAAGTCGGTTTATTTTTAAGCTATTGCATAGCTTTTATCGCGGGCTTTGAGCGCGGCGACCGAATCAAGAAATTACGTAACGAAGATAAAACCTAACACCCCCCACTCCGCCTACCATGTAGCTCGGCCGAGCGTTCGCTTAACGTGTATGTATATGATACAACTGTACTTGATTTAATATCAAAGAAAAAAAAATACTGCATAAATAAAAAAATTATAAATAATTATAATTGCATAAGTTGATAAAAAATGCTATGGAATAGCTTTTTTTGGTTTGTTTTTTTAACGGATTGTCAAGTTTGATAAATTCGTAGAGAGTATGGTACACGGAGACAGCCATTGGCTTTTTAACAAATCATCAAGTAAAGCGAGTAAACAATAAATTATTTCCTCATTATACCACAGTGCACTGGCGGAAAGAGGTCTGTCTAAAATAAAACCTTCCCAGAACTTTGGGTCACAGCACACAATGGCTTCCCTCAACCCTCATCAGGTCATCGCCCTTTACTTCCTGGCTTGCGGTTACTTCCGATCACTTTGCTGTTACCGTATATTGACTCTCGATGTCATTATTCTCACATTTCGGGAAATATTATGTTTTAAAGATTCCTCATAATATTATGGACAGAATAGTGCCCATGGCCTACCATGGTCACTATTCTGTCCAGAATGTCCGAATGTCCTGTGTGGGTGCCGGCTAACTGTGCCAAGAAAATGTAATTTTCTTGTGCTAGTAGAAGCACGTCAATGATCCGAATTGCACGGCTGGGAATTGAAACTTAATGGCGGCTCGGAACATGAGATGAGTCGCTGCGTAGTAACCAATTCACGTGTCAGCGGGGGTGAGGGGTAAGGTACTGCGCAGAGAATGGTGCACTTCACAGCCGCCATTAAGTTTGAATCGTAGTACTATACCTGGCTAGTTTTCGCGAACCATATGGCTATGGCTGCTCATCATTCCCAAAGAAACTTCAACATTTACCATCAAAAGATTGTAATCAAAACCTCTTAAACGTCAATAATCCCTGTTAATGTAAGTTTATAAGATAAATCGTATCGGATAAGATTTATTGTCCACTTCCGATGAGTCGGCATGATAGTGGCAGATAGTCTCGAAGGGAAGCTGTGTTTATATTAGGCGGTCTGAGCGGTTGTTGTACATTAATCATTGGGGACAGTGTTGGTTAGGAATCGGTTACCGTGACGCTTTGTTTGATCATAATTCGCTTCTGAACCTCAACGTAGATAAATATTATTTGGCAGATAATGGACGTCGAAAAAGTCGAGAGTTTCTTGTCCTCCAGTCGGTATTTTTTATTTTATTTGATGAGATCGTGTTGACTTAACGATTGAGAGTCATCGTGTACCCCTGTAGCCTTGTATATAACCTACCTATTTACTCACTTTGCTGACCGGCTTATCTTTTACTCGTAAGACACGAGAAGAAAATACTTTGTATCAGAACATGGCAGTAACTGGAGCATTTCATGTTCCTATGTCATTTTATCCAAGTGAACTGACTTTAGAATCCAGTTTTCCCTATGGAACGTAACTGGAAAGCCAATATCGATTAATTCTGCTAAAGTAAACCTACTCTACAAAAACCGAAATTAAATCCAACAAATTCTTACTTCCAAAGCTGCACGTAGTAAGCGCTTTTTTGCTTGCACTATAATACATAAGCGAGATCGTACTCCTACCGATATGTAATTTCAGTACGCGACGGCGCGTTTCCTCATACAAATTAGAAGTACGTGGCGTTGCGACGCATATGAGTCAGGTACTGCTAGTTACTTGTCGTACCCGTCTCTCAGTCAACGCGTACGCTTGTAAGGAATAATAAGTATGGAGTACCTATAATGGTATTATATAGGTAGTCCTCTGTAGTAGCGAAGGCGTGAAAATAGGGTTGTAATTTTCGGGAGAGAAGTTAATTCTACCCCTTCTTCTTTTTCTGTAACTCTTCATTTATCTTTAACTTTCACACAAAGTATGCACACGGAAAATAGGGTTGTGCCTAATTATCGGAAGGGAAGCTAAAACTTGGCTTGGTTTGGCATTACGGTTGCTGACAAAACTAAACCTTCTTTTTCTCTTACTCTTCAATTAGATAAACGTTGACTTCTACGAAACGTTAATAAAAAAATCCGTTTTACTGACTTGACAATACATGGAGATGAAGAGAAGTTAAATATTAATTTATTATACCTACACATAAACCTACCGAAACAAATTATTTAAATGATGGTTAAAACTGAATCAAAATTGGTTGCGTGGTTTAGTAGAACAACGCGATCACACAGACAGACACGAAAAGATACGTATAGATAGATATAGATTTAAGCAATGACTTAATAGACATTCCACAATCAATAGATAATCTCGCATCGAAGTTATTAACAAACAAATCACTTTATGATGTGTTTCCTCATACAAAGTAATAAAAATGTGAGTACAATTAATTTCATATTAGATACAGTGAGCGCCATTCATATTCAATTTGTGTACAAAAGATTTATAGTGATGCTGATGTACTAAAATACATGTATCTTTTTATTAAACTGAATAGCTTTTGGATATAGTAGCACTTAGCAGCCAGTACGATACATTTCATTCATTAATGATCTACTGAACTATATAAGGTGTAAAAAGACCAATCACATAGCCGTCAACTACGCATACTGTACATCAAACTATTTAACATTGCACAAAAATAATTACCGAGAAACCAGTTTTTTTTTTGGTGAGAAAATTCGCCGTTTACGGTAGTGCGCAACGTAACGCACGCAAATCATTATGCTTATGGGTGCATGCAACGGTACAGGGGTCGTGCGGGTATTTAAAGTTGTGTTATATATAACATTAAGAACTTGTTTTCGTGAAAAACCGTCAGTTAAATTTGGAATTTCGACCTTTAATATCTCAATACTCAATATCTTTATTGCTTTACCATAATTTGTACTTAGGTGGTAACTATGTAATTGATATCATTATGGACCCTGTAGGGCACAGCAAAAGGATAGGAGACAGGATAATCAAAGTCAGGAGATCGCGAATAACATACAAAATTTCGCTTAAATAAGTATTATTTTGTACGCAAATGTACTTAAATATTTTAAATTATTTTTATAACTCGTACATAATATATTAAAATTCGGTTTATTCATTTGTATAAATTGTTTTTGTTTGAATAATTATTCTTGTTATATTATTTATTTATTATTATTGTTATAGTATTTATTAATTATTGTTATCAATTATTATTATTATATTAGTAATTTCTTTAACATATAGTATTTAAATTACATTATTATTAATACTTTTTCCTATTACTTATGTTTATCATTTAAATATTCATCTAAGGAGTAATAACGTTTGTTTATCAGTAATTTTTAAAGTTTTTTTTTATAAACATATTTAACTTTTCTTCTTTCTTTATTATGTCAGGTAGTTTGTTATATATTTTTATAGACATTACGTAGGGACTTTTAGAATTCATTTTCAGCTTGGATGTTAGTATGTTTAGCCTAGCATCTCCGTAACCAGAAGGTTCCCAGGTATGGTCCAGTACAAAAAATATGATTACAGTGACGGGGAGTACAAGTGACTCTCGGCTTCGTTAAGAGACTTTTTACACTCGTAATTTTTTTTTTCTTTTTTTTTTTTCTAGATGTTTATATATAGATACGCCTCTGCCTAACCCAACGGGGAAACAAGGCTTGATATTGTGTTATTTTATGTTTTGTAAACTTTTGAAAACTGGTAGTTAATACGAAGGTAAATAGCCCTTACAACCTTACACACTAATGAAGTGGCATGTACTTAATTAGTGTACCTACGTTTTTGAAACGAATATTTTACATTGTCAATCGAACCATTAAAAGAAAATTGCTTCTGAATATCTCTGTGTCTGAACAACTCTTCCAGATATTCTCGAGAAGTATGCGATATGATATTAGAGCTCCCGCAAACAGGTGCCACGCGACAGCGCGACGTGACTCTAATAGAACAAATACTATGAAAACTTCAAAGAAATTGTTCTACAAAATTGCGTCGCGCCTGTCTGCGGGAGCCTTCAAAGATTATGTATTTCGTTGATTGTAATATCCACTGCCTCGTCTGTCTAGTGGTCACAAGTGCTACTGCAGTGCATGAGATCCTGGGTTCGATTCGCGTTTTGCCGTCTGGAATTTGGCAGTAGCAGCTGGGAGTCTGGATTTGTGCCCGGTTGATGGCAACAGGCTCGCCCTCGGTTAGACCACGAGACACGGGCGTAAAAATATCGCAGCGGGATCTATCGCGTATTTAATTTAATTTCCTGTGCGAGTCCCAAATAAAATATTTTATTTCCTTTCTTTCTTTCTTTGAACCGAGCATTGAGAATCCAACAGAGTGCATCCCAGCGCGTCGAAAAAACACTATGTTCGATTTTCTACTCTCAGCGCTAAGCAGTGCGTTGAAGATCCAGTGCGCGAAAAAATCTGGCCACGATATTTTTACGTCCGTGCGAACGTGAACTTACATAACTGTTGAAATGTGGGTGTACCATAGGTATACTTCTGCCTAATCCTTCGGTGAATACAGGCGTGATGTTATGTTATATTTTGAAAACTAATAACTATTACAATTTCAATCGATCCATTTAAAGAAAAGAAAGAAAGAAAAATATTTTATTTGGGACACGCACAGGAAATACAAAGAGTAAAAATAAAAAAGGAGCATTTAAAACTAACAAAATTAACAATAAAAAAGAAACAACAATAAACAAGTAAAACAACGAGGAAAAAGATAAACTTTTTTGCGAGGCCAAAAAGGCTCCTATCTCAGCATAAGAAAATAATTTGCACGGTGGAAGTTTATAGCCTGTGGCATATCATAAAATTGAAGCAACAATTACTTGTACCGTCCAAACAACACGTACAATTATTGCATGATACGGGCAAGTAAGGTGCTGTTTAAAACTGGTATAGGTGTAACAGCACGTACAATAAAATCGCATTCAATTCTGGCATAAATATTTTCTATCATTCAAAGTTCAAAAATCTTGAGAATGCATTATAGTATAAATATTTGGCAGCACAAATACAGCCAATACTTGAATCAATTGTACAAGGACATGCAACTATGTGTTTAAACGAGGGAAAACTTGCATTCAATGATTGTATGCCATTTTATGGAAATCGCACGCGTGTAAACGCTTGAATGCAAATTCTTATGGCATGCGATTATTGCCCTTGAACGTTCCAGAAACTTGCACTTAAACTACTCTTTCGTATAGCGTAGGATACCCACGAGAAGATTATGTGTTATATTGATTGTAACATCAACATTAATTATGCCTATATAAAACACAACTAACTATTTACACTAGGTATTAAATTAAATGACTAACTAACGAACTAAATAAATACAAAAACAAAGTAATACTTAGACCCAATTGTACCGCCAATCACTAAACACGTTTAGCGCTAAACGAGTTTAAAACATAATTCTGTTTCTGTCAAATGTTTGAAGATGACGGACACAGAATGATGTTTAAAACTCATTTAGCGCTAAACGTGTTAAGTGATTGGCGGTGCAAGTGGGCCTTAGTATGTAGGTACCTAGAGATGTTTCTATTGTTTGACGAATGCCTTACTAACAAGGGATTTTCATCCCGAATTCGAAAAAAGAAAGTAGAAAATAATATTATTTAATAGAACTCGAATAGGATAAGGCAAAAAAGCTTTAAGGTAATCTAATTCCTTTGCTTGACTTTTATAAATTGCGCCAGATAACGAGCGGGCGATGTTTTTCTTCAATTTTTATTTTATGAGACATGGTTTCCGATATTGCTGGAGTCAGAATAATCGTTTGCTATAAAACATGGATCGTGTCGTGTCATGAAGAAGGTTTTGCTCCGCCCAATTTACAGAATAAAACGATTGTTTACAATCATGTTTGCTTTACATTGTGATACAATGAGGGGCTCATTACTAAATGATAACAGCAGCACGCGTTGATCGAAGGTTAAGCTACTCTTGCCGTGGTGGATCCGTGAATAGGTGACCATTCATTGCATATCGTTGGTCCCGACTGTCAAAAGCCCAAAAATCTGACAACCAGTCTTACGAAGGGCTACTTAACCTGCTACCGTAAAACGGGGTGAATAGGAACAGAGGGATGAATCGCAACGAAACTTTATAAGGGACTTTAACATTGAAATCATATAGTTTGTTACCAAAAAGGACTCTAATGTGTTTACTGTATTATAATTAACGATTAAGTGCCCTTGTTGGCAACAAACTATATTATTTCAATGTTAAAATCCCTTTGACAGTTTCGTTCCGATTCACCCCTGCGTTCTTATTCACCCCGTTTTACCGGTACCCAGTAACTGGATTGTGGAGGTCAGGTAGGGTCGTTCCATGTAAAATACTGATATTCAGCTGCATCCGGTTAGACTGGAAGGCGACTTCAACACAGGGAAAAGGCTAGACAGATTGATTGAGATACAATGTTAAATTAATTAATCAATTAACAAATTACTAGCATACGATGTTATTTACGGGATATCTTCTGTGTTAAAAACGTAGATAAAAAAAAATATGAATGGACAATGTGTGGATTGTGCAATGTTTATAATAATAAACTTGTATTATTACTTATGAACGAGGTTACAAATTGTATGAAGTCCCTGTCACGTCTAGTGCTAGGTTGTTAGCCTGTGTTACAAGAGCCAGTACCCTCTTCCGGGAGGAAATACTATAGAAAACTTATGCAATAAGATTAACAAAGGAGAAAAAAAGAGGTAAAACAAAACAACATTTAAAAAAAAACGGTTAGAAAAAAATCTGTGTTGATGATTATGTATATGAGTGTAGTGTGCGCGTGTGTGTGTGCTTGAAGTTTGTGTGTGTAAATTGAATTGAATGTTTAGGAAAGGTTGATTGGGATCGTGAGTAAGTGATGAGGTTGAGTGCCTCTCATAGGATACGATTGGTGTTACGAAAGAGTTATAAGAATTTGCTCGGTTTCGTCGTAATTGAGGGACAGTAGCCATGGTTTAAGACTTTGCTTGACATTATGCAGGGTGAGTTTAAACATTGATAGGTTCTTGTTGATTTTATTGCACATTTGGGAGCTTTAGGAACGATAGTGTGGTCGGGCAAGCGCAGAACGATACTGAACAGATTCCGAGATAGGAAAGCCAATCCGCCTATTGGAAAGATTTCTATCTAGCAGCATTGTGGAATGTCGACGCAAGACAGCGCGAAGGACATAGAGTTTTCTCACCGTGAGTACTTGGGCTTCGGAGTACAACTGGGCTGTGGAGTAGCCACTTTTACGGAAATTTATAACTTTGATTACAGCCCGCTGAGCTTGTTCCACCCTAATCATGACGATTTCGAAAGTCTCCCCCCACACCGGGAAGCAGCAAGGAACGCAGGGAACGATATACAAGTGAAGCTGTTTCAATGTCGGCCGAATGTCTGAGCTCTTTAAATAAATAAATAAGTTTATAAAGTCGGGAGCATAGTGTATCCGTTTGAAAACGCCAATCTAGCCTCTCGTCGATATAAATACCTAAATATTTAATATTTGAAACCATAGCAAGTCAATTGCAATTGCATGGTGAGGCATCATGACAAATTTGTGCTGTTATTTTGGTTCGATCCGTTGGTGGTTTAATTGAATTTGGTGGTAGAAACTGAATTACTTTAGTCTTCGAAACATTGAGTGTCAGGAGGTTAATGGAAAGACAGTCCATAACAGTTCGCATGGTAAGTTCATTTCTATGTTTAGCTTTGTCCCAGGCCTCATCATGTATCAAAAATGCTGTGTCGTCTGCGTATGTAAAAGTGTCTCAATTAATGAGGGATAATTGACAGAGGTCATTTATATATATTTGAAATAGTGTGGGTCCCAAGATACTTCCTTGAGGTATACCGTAGCTAATAAACTTTTCTTCACTAAAAACGGAGTCAATTTTAAAACACTGGCTACGCCCACTGTGGTAGTCTTTGTAAATATTTAAAGCCACACCACGGTTTCAAGACTATTTAGACAATTCTTTGCTTAAATCTATAATTATCTACATGCAGATCATACCTAAGTAGGTCGAAACCGCGTGAAGAAGCTAGTGTAGCGCCATCTACAAACGCCACATGCGAGCTACACGTCATACTGACGTCACGCAATATCCTGCATCGCGCAAGCTGAGTTTACCGCGCAACTAGAATATATACAACGTCCCGAATTCAATCGTCGGGCAGATACCCATCAGACACGCACGACACCCGTCTGTTCGAGGATCCTCCCTTTTCTATGGAATTACGAGTGAACTTTACACCCTGTTCCTGTTAACTCTATACTAGTTATAGATAAAAGAAAAATCTCCTTTTAGAAAACCACGTGTAGGTAGGTATGACCTAACGAAGTTTTAGAGCTGCCCAATCCGAGCGCAGCCTCTAATTAATTAGTTTAAGACAGAAAAAACCTCATTTATCAGAGTCGTTTTACTTTTATTTTTAGAAAATAATTGAAGAAAAGTGTTTTTGCAGTATTCTAGACTAAAACCCAGCTTTTGTTTAAGACAAATTGAGTTTTGATTAATTAAAGGGAGGAAATTAGAGAAGGTTATTACTTTTTTTTGAGAAAATTTTCTTTTAACTGAAATTTACGAGACTATTTGATCCTCCGTATGTCCATTGTCCATTGCTGCTTTAATTGATTGTATCTTTTATTTCGTTTTCGCCTTCAGTCCATTTCCCAGATAACGCGGAATTTCGAGCAGCCTGGAACTGAATGTCCTGCATCACACATTGTAATAATGTGTGAAGGTCTTCATTTAAATTGCCTAAGTTAATTCAGATCAACAGAACACACTGCATACAATTGGTTAATTTAAATTGCTTCGCGGGGTCACCTTATAAATTAGGCCACCCAAATATTTTTCATGGCTGCTATGAAAGGCAAGTAATGGAGCATTTGGATCAAAATGGAACATATTTAACTGGTCCTCTAAAAACTTATGAACCTTCAAATGACGCGCTTTTTTAAATTCATGAGCCGCTTTCTAACTTTCTGCTCTTTTCTCACAGTTGGTTGCAGTGACTATAAGCTAGGATACCCCGACCAAACGGGTCACGTTAGGTAAGAACTGTGACCAACCACTACATTCAAGTTGGTCGCAGTTACATGGCTATTTAGTATTTTTAGGATCCCAAAATAGGAATTATTTAAGGTTCACAAAAAGAGGGGCAATCATTATACAGGATAACATTTTAACCAGTGCGCAAACTGTGGCCATGAATTCGGCATATGATTTTAGACCGTCTAACATATAAACTTTTCGTCGGTTATCAAAAAAGAAAAATCAACTATTTCATAGAAAAGTGCAAAACCTATGCGGTCAAAATGTATAGAATAACAATTTCTTTTTATAACTTACCAAAATTTCTAAGCCAGAAAAAACCTAAAAAATAAACACAAAAATTCTACGCTAGTGGGTGTCGACTCATGCTGAATTCATGGCCAAAGTTTGCGCACTGGTTAAAATTTCAGCCTGTATTAATAATACTTTTAGGAGCAGAAAATGAGAATTATTGGAGGTTCGATTAAATACATGCCGGTCAAAATAGCGAGTGATGACATAACACAGCACTGCAATCAATAATCCGATAATCGCAATAACTGTTAGTTATGACAAGTCAATGGGCTAAAATTATGATGATTTCAATTCCAGATTACCATATTGTGTTGACGATGAATAGATTTAAACACCTGAAAATCACATTCATTCAGTTAGTAGCATTCAGGATTTTTATCAAATGAAGTCGTTTACTAAGGTACAGTTTTTAGAGAGTAGGTGCTCTAGTCCTCCCATACCTATCATTTGAAAAAACTAAAAAAAAAAAAAGAAAAAACACTGTCATTTGAAACATTGTAAAAGTCCATTAATTTTAAAAGAGTAACCGTGGAGTTTCTTGCCGGCTCTTCTCCATAGGAAACAACCAATCGGAACCGTGCACCTAGCTTCTGACGTTTCATAAGCGCCCATGTTGGTTTATGCGAATTAAAATATTTTGATTTTGATTTTTTTGTGACGATTGGGGATGTAGCAGAGGGAAAACACGTTATAAAATCAATTATTATGATTATTCTGAGCGTTCGTGCTTACATCAACGCGTCTGTCTTTTCACTCGTTTTTCTAAACTAAAAACTAATTCAAAATAATTTGAAAGCTCAGTCCAAACTCGTTTGACTGTTCGAATCTAAATAGAGTTATTTTACTACCGGCCTGCTGTTAACAAAACATAATTTGATAAATGAACAGTTTGTTTTCTATTGATTCAGTCAAATTTTATTCGAAAACATCCATCGATTTCTTACTAAACTTCAACTATATCCGACGACCCTGGTTACTCATCTCTTTTGTTGACCGTACATAAATGGTTAAATAAATAAACATCCACCAAGTCGGTAAAAATGAATTTGAATGTGTTTGACCGAGTCAAACTCGACAACGGACTCATGACGAGGTCATGGACGAGGCTTGCGGACGGCGAGCAATGGGCAGCTCGCCGTCCGGTAAGGACCAGGCCCGGGTCGACGGCGCGTCGTGTTCTACGCACGCCTCAAAGAAATGACAGCGCCATTGACGGCGTCCGATAGGGCCGATGCCTGCCGGGGTCGCGGATTGTTCGAAAGAGTTACCGTGGCCCTGGCGCACAGGCAACTGAAGGAACACGGGTGGGTTTTAGTCAGTAAGAGTCTGACATGCCCTCCCGCTCTGCCCAGAGCGAGAGAAGTCATTTGATGATTTCCAAACCAAAAAAAAGGCACGTACTTAAAAGACTTAACTGAAGGTAATAAAAAAATCTTTTTTTTTTTAACTTCATCTGAGTTCTGTTCGTGTGTTCATCTGAATGTAAGGAGAGGACAAATGCTTAGTTCGATATTTAAATTGAGATGCAATTAAAACTTACCACTACCAATTCAATTAATCCACGGTCTCGCAAAGTTCCATATTAAACTCTAGATTAGATGCACTACGAGTAAGCCATGTTGGCTCCCAAATTCATTTCATCACTCATTCGGAGCGTGTGCACAAATCACTGACGAAGTTACTTGCACAGCTGCGTCGAGCATGGCCATATCCATTCCACTACAAGCTGCTTGCTCATATAAAGCTACGAAACTTTAGTTTTTAGGGTTCCGTATCCAAAGGGTGCCAACGGAACCCTATCACTAAGCCTCCGCTGTCCTTTTCATTCGTCTGTCACAGGGCCGTATCTTTTGAACCGTAATAGGTAGGTAGACACTTGAAAATTTCACAGTGTGTGAGTGTGTGCGTGTGACAGCCGCAAATAATAAAAATTAAATATACTTAAAAATTAAAGATCTTACAAGAAACGTGTTTTTTCTTCACATAATACAAAGTATTAAAAATAAATGTAGTGTTAAATATGGTACGGTGGTACGGAACCCTTTGTGTGCGAGTCGAACTAGCACTTGGCCGCTTTTTCGTCTACTCCGAATGTTTACGAACACTTCCGAAAACTATGTAAAGTTTCAGTTTAAATATTACGGCGGTGGTTGGTAAGAACAATCGGGTTTAATACCAGTCAAGGTGTATGATGTCCATGTCAAAAGTTTTCAGTTCCACCTTCAAGTTGGCCGCTTTTTGAATATAAAGGTTTAATATTTATCTGAAATGAAGACTGAAAGGATCGGGAAAGACTTTGCCGCGTCGTCTTGTATTTCTTTTACAAGTCTTTTGATTTTTCAGGTGGTCGAGCTGTTAAACCGCTCAAAGGTAAATTACTTTGGCATAACAAGAAGTGACCAATGCCTTTTGCGCTACTACTATTCAGGAATACATTAACACGTTCCCTGTGCAGCTAGGATTATGGGTATTACCCTTACGTATATCGCAAAATGTAGATTTCAAGTTGCGATAGGTTCTAAGTTGATGATAGAATATTGGTCACCGTAATAAAAAACTCATCCGGTTTTCAAATTTTTTATCTATTTAATTCAGTGGTCATCTGTGTATGTCGATAAAAATGAATAAGCTTCCACGTGTATAAATTTAAGACTATAAACTTCTTTGGACTCGTGCCCCATGGATAGGGTTGCACGTACGATATGAGACTCAAAATGCACCATCAATGGGTCATGCACAGTTAACGTGTTAAGATACCTATATATCTGCCAAATACATCTAAATAGTGGTTGTTCTTAAGGCAATATTTATTGGAAAACATTTAGGACACACGTCTTTCCGTTTCAAAACCTCATACTTATTCGGAACGAGCATCAATCCATACAGCATGGATACTTAATGTCCTCAGCAGTAATCAAGGCTTCATTACATAAGAATTCATTATTATGTTAAATCACATTTAAAACAGAAGAATAATAATAGCCGCACGGGTCGAAGGTTTAGCTACGCTTGCCGAGGTCGCTCCGTGGATGGGTTATTTCATGACATAAATCGAGACCCCTCAGTGCCTTGGAAAGCACATTACGCCGCTGGTCCCGGCTGTCATTAGTAGATCTTTGACATTCGGTACGGGTAGTCAGAAGCCCGAAAGTCTGACAGTCTCCGTCTTAGTCATAGTCGCTTCATGTAAAATGCTGGTATTCAGCTGCATTCGGTTAGACTGGAAGCCGACCTCTACACAATTGGGAAAGGCTAGGCAGAATGATTTGTTAGATCAAATTTGCATCGTTTGTGAAGACTAGTCGAATGGTCATGGCGCACCTCGTCCTAAACCGGGGTTCTGTCCCCACGTGTGTGCGGATGCGGGGTGAGTCAGTGGTGGACATCTCGTTCGCCAGCCCCGCTCTGTCACCGCGTGTCCTTGACTGGCGTGTCATGGAGGGGGTGGAGACGTACTCCGACCACCGGTACATCCGGTTTGACGTCTCCGCCCAGACCTCGAGCGCGCTGGTCCGACAGGCCCCGAGTGGTCCGCGGTGGGCGCTGAAGAAGCTGGACCGGGAGCTCCTCCTGGAAGCCTCGATCGTGCAGGCCTGGGTGTCATCACCGGACAGGCCTGCTGACATCAACGACGAGGCAGAGTGGTTCCGGGAGGCCATGTCAGAAGTGTGTGACATGGCAATGCTCCGGGTCCAGCCCGGACGCGCCTGGCGCCAGGTGTACTGGTGGTCGCCGGAACTAACGTCTCTGCGCGAGGCGTGCGTTGCCGCGCGGCGCCTGTACACCAGGCACCGCAGGCTCCGTATCCGCCCTCCGGATACGGAAGCCATTCAGGCGGAGCTGTACGAGGGTTACAGAGTGGCGAAGATCGCCCTCCGAGCGGAGATCCTGCGGGCCAGAGGTCTGGCCCGTGAGGAGTCGCTGGGGACTCTGAACAGGGACCCGTGGGGGCGCCCATATAAGGTGGTGCGGGAGAAACTCCGCCCATGGGCTCCCCCGCTGACGCAGAGTCTCCGGCCCCAGCTCGTGGAGGGCGTGAAAAAAAAAAAAAATTATTACATCAAACTAAGTAACATTGCACAAAAATAATTGCTGGAAAACGAATTTTATTTTCGGTGTGAAAAATCGCTGTTACGGTAGTGTGCAACGTAACGCACGCAAAACATTGTGCTTATGGGTGCATGCA
This sequence comes from Dryobotodes eremita, assembly GCA_917490735.1. Taxonomy (NCBI): domain Eukaryota; kingdom Metazoa; phylum Arthropoda; class Insecta; order Lepidoptera; family Noctuidae; genus Dryobotodes; species Dryobotodes eremita. The sequence goes on along the minus strand of OU823258.1, from coordinate 12,725,792 downwards.
AAGGTACAGGGGTCGTGGGGGTATTTAAAGTTGTGTTATAACAATAAAAACTTGTTTCTGTAAAAAAACAACAGTAAAAGTTGGAATTTTGACCTTCAATATCTCCGTAACAAGGGCCTGCAGTCTCGACATAGATACCGACAAAAATCGGTCGTTAAGTCCAATCGATGTCAAATTTCTTTAATAGATCTTCAACCTTATACTTTGGAAATAAAGTTGAAAATCTATTAAAGGAATTTGACTACGATACGACTTAGCGACGGATTTTTGTCGCTATCTAATGTCGAGACTGCCGGGCCAGAAGGTTCTCACGTATGGTCCAGTACAAAAAAAAATTACAATGATGGGGAGTACAAGTGATTCTCGGCTTCGTTAATTGTCTTTTATACCCGTTATATATACCTACTCAAAAAAAACCGCCAGTGCCGGCACTCTCGACATAGATAGCGACAAAAATCGGTCGTTAAGTCCAATCGATGTCAAATTTCTTTAATAGATTTTCAACTTTATTTCGAAAGCATAATGTTGAAAATCTATTAAAGAAATTTGACATCGATACGACTTAGCGACAGATTTTTTTCGCTATCTAATGTCGAGACTGCAGGGCCTGGGCTTAAAACTATAATATAAAGTATAACTACATGACAGTCATCCTGGATGAGTGTAAGGACACAAATAGCTCTATAATTACTGAATGTTCACTATATAGCGGTCATCGACTTGTTGATTAAATGACAATCAATTGAGATCCTTCTTCCTTTTTATTAGAGTACGATAGGAATATTCGAAACAGGTTTATCGAAAGGCAAAAATTAAAAATTATGAAGTTATTACGTACATACACAAACTCACGCCTTCTTTCCATGAGGTTGGCAGAAACTACAGAACGTCACCTGCTACGATCCTTATATACTCCTTTTGCTTCGTTAACATTACCAATAAGGTCACAAGTGACGCCATTTTTTTTTTTTTCGGTGGGAAATCATCAAATGACCTCTCCCGTTCTGGGCGGAGCGGAAGGGCGTGTCAGACTCTTACTGACTAAAACCCACCCGTGTTCCTTCAGTTGCCTGTGCGCCAGGGCCACGGTAACTCTTTCGAACAATCCACGACCCCGGCAGGCATCGGCCCTATCGGACCCCGTCAATTGTGCTGACATCTCTTTGAGGCGCGCGTGGAACACGACGCGCCGTCGACCCGAGCCTGGTCCTTACCGGACGGCGAGCTACCCATTGCTCGCCGTCCGCAAGCCCACGCCTACTGTGGCCGGGAGTCGGCAATCGACTCCCGACGCCCAGGGTGTCTCCTCCTGCGGCGACTAGGGGCGAGAGGGCGCAGCGATTGCCTCTCCCGCTCGTGCTCCGCCTCCTCCTTCGCGAGCATTACTACTTCGCAGAAGGAGGTGATGGCTTCCCATTCCCTCTCGCTCCGTACCATGGCCTGAACCAGGGCCGGACGCGAAAGGTCGCCGCCGCCGATCGCCGCCACAAGGACACGGCGGTACAAGGGACGCCCTGGAAGGACATAATATCATTGTAGGGCGTCCTTTTGCGCGTTTCCACGCACTTTTGCCTTGTAAATACCCTTTGTTAGGCGCCTTTCATTCATCTTCTCAACACGACCAAACCATCTAAGAACACTCTTTAAAAAAATTCTAATGAAGATCTGCGGAAAATTTTGAACAACTTACTTTGTATTCAGAAAATAATGCAGTTTTAAACGAGCAATATTCTGATATGAAATCTTTGGCACAGGTTGTCGATTGAACCATAAACTGAATAGATGAGTTGAAGCGCTTTAAAGCGCAGATATTATCGGGAGTATATTTTGTTAGGGGAAGCAATATCGATTCTTAGAAGTAGGAAGGAATTGGTCCTTAAAATTGTGGGTTGTTTAAAAATATTTATTCCGGAAGATTTAACACAAATTGTACTTAACATATTTTCAAGGAGAAAATGATGTAGGTACTTAGATACTAAAAACTTGATGTATTGCTAACCTTTTTCTTGGTACTTATAAGTTTTTATAGATCTTTTTTTGCAGTTAGTCTTACGATGGATGTAAGCGGCAAAATTGGTCCAGTAAAGTATATAAACAAAAATGAGTAGGTACCTACAGCAATTGACTTCCAAAGTATTACAGTGTCATACCAAACCTACTTTTCTACCTCATGATAATTTTATGAAAAATAATGACCAAATTGGGCCAATTTATACGGACCAACTAGTAAGTCTCTATGGATAACTATAGTAGATACGTAGCCAAAGCAGAGATATTGATTACCGATTTACGTTACTCCTAAACTTCCCCGCGTTAAGGTGGTAATATAAGTGGACCATCTGTGCCGCGTCTCCCCTAGGGAGATGCACCAATATTTGAACATGGCGGTTTGTTCAACGCAAATAATAACTTCGAATAAATTGTAAGTAGGTACAATTGCCCTTTTGGGAGATTAAATATGTATTTATTACCGAATTTATGGGATTATTATGTATTGTGCGTTGTATTTATAGTATTAAAAAAATAAACGGCAATTTTTGTACTTTTACCTATGTGTTTTAAACGTAGGAACGCCCTGTCTCAATGCAATGAGACTGTCACATCTGACTTCGTTGTGTGTCGGTATTTCTTCTCAGGGTAGTTGGAGAGGAAACACCGACCTCATCTAGTTTTTAAAATATTATTGACGTGTGTGTTTGTATAAATCTTACACACAGGATTAAAATATATACTATTCGTTTTAAAAACTCAAAAATTAATTGATAAAATAATTAATATATCGTAGCCTGTTCAACGCTGTCCACTACTGCAAGTATACATCTGCAAACAACCCGGTTTAAAAAATCACAGAAAGTAGACAGGATCTTATTTAACCAGCCAACTTTCAAAGAAAAACTTTCAGGACTTGCCAATTAATCCTCATAGATTAGCAAGTAAACATCGTCCATTTTAAGTACTGTATTACTTACTTATGCAAATTAGTAGGTAAGTCAGGAAAATTTATTGTCTATTAATTGGCTACGAAGTAAAATTGTCCGTATAATCAATTGTCATTCTTTGTATGAAATGGCCATAATACGGAAAATTGACGTATCGTGTCAATTTTGATAAACACTTTATGTCCCTGACCGTTCTCTACATAAAATCTTTCAACTCTAGCCAACAATACACCAGCAGTAAATAATGATTATATAATAATCGTATAAAACTGTTATCTTGTCGCAGCGACAATTCCGTGCAAATTGTCACTCATTATAAGATTGATTGTCACGCCAACGACCGTTCTTGACCAACATTGTGATGCAGTGACGAAAAAATAAGTCAGTGTTGGTAAGAAATATTTTGTTTAGATAAAATAACTTTGTCCGCTTTTGTCAGTAAAGTTTTGACCTAATGGGCTTAAGAAAACACGATACTTATAATCGTTAATCACAATTAAAAACAACTTATTAATATTCAAACCGGCAAAAGTGGGAGTTCGAAGCTTACTCGTAGCTCTATTCCTGTGGACTCAAATCTATTTCAAGCATATAATTAGCTAGGTTGAAGGGGTTTAGAGGAATCCTACAAAATTCTGATTTAAACTGTTAAAGCTAACAAACTGTGCACAATAATACAGCGTAGGTACATTTTTGAGTCTAACAACGTGAATTTAAATAAAAGCGCTCCGAATATATCCGTCCTTTTCAACACAACACAATTCAATGCTACATTTGTAATTCTACTCACATTCAACGTAAAAACATATAGGTCAAAATTCCTGTTTCCCAAATTCGAAATCAATAAATCAAACATCATGACAGGCCTATGGGGCACCACTAGGTTACAGAGCCCCTAAGGGCAACCATCGGCTTTTAATTTAAAAGCTATTTTATGTAACTTGGTCCACATACCGCAGGGTAACCACTCATTTTTGCGTATTTTTCACGGGTGTATCAATCAATCTTGCTCATTGTTTGAGAGTGCAAACAATGACGGTGTTTTGAGGCATATACTTTATTAGTACGATGTTTTTGTGCCTTCAATTTGGCCATTTTTCTCTTAATATTTTTCCTAGCTCTACATATAAAGGGTCAAATTAAATTGACTAGCGAAACTCCGCGGGCGTAATGGGTGTAGATATTTAAACACAATAAAACAAAAAAAAAACAAAAACATTGACGTTTTTTTTGTGGGGTCATCGACCGCATCTAGTGTAGTCACTTGAAATATCAGTTTAAAAATCAGCTTTTTATTGTGTAAGTTTCATAGAGGAGATGCGTATCGATATCTCAACATGATAAACCAAAAAAAAAATAAAGTCATATTTCAAGTAACAACACAACCAGCCGTCGTTGAATCAAAAAAAAACATCAAATCTTTATTTATTTTATTTTATCGTGTTTAGATATCGATACCCATCACGTCTGCACAGTTCCGCGACCTAATTTAATTTGACCCTGTATAAGTAGGTAGGAATTTAGTGACAATTCTCTGATGCCACGTTATAATTGAAGTAAAATGTTATAATGCCTCAATCCATAACTATAGTAGGTAACAATGAGTAAAAAATGAAAGATTTTTAATATATCATGTATAAATTACTACATAAATGTATTTATCGCTATAAGATACAGTAATGATCCAGAAAAAAACGGCCAACTGCGTGTCGGACCACGCACAATGAAAGGTTGCGTAGTTGGGATGAATTTATCTCAGGAACAAACTTAACATTGTAGTTGAAAAACATGAACTCCCATAAATCAATATACGTCACGGCCAATTCTCCAACTGCAAATGTAAGTTTGTAATCGCAAAAAAAATATGTGATTAAACTAAAAATTTACGATTGTCGGAGTTTTTCCTTTACTCTAGCAGGAGCACCGTTTTTTCGACGGAAGAATAGACAAAAATGACGTTCCGTGAAGACAGTACGACGGCAGCAAAGTAGAAAGAGTCAACTGCACTTTTTACGAAATTCAGTAATATAATTTATTCACGTTTTTCTTATTATCGTATTTTGCTTATATTTCGAAAATGGTGTGTCCTATTGCAAAAATAATGAAAATTTCGAGCCCCCTCCATGAAACCCTTAAACCCCTAAAACTCAACATGAAGGTAATATTTTTCACATTTTCCATACAAAAAGTGAAAAATTCCATTTTTCCATTCGATTTTTATACTTTGTGGCCGTCGAGTAAAAAGTTTTCTACTGTCTTTAGCGTGGCGATTACAAAATCAAATTGTCTTCACTACCTTAGACAACTGTCAGTTGTCAGTGTGATTTTGACAGTTTGGGATAGAAAACTTTCTTCTGAAATAGTCTACATAAAAAAGGACCTAGACAACGATCGGTAGAAACGAAAGACAAAATGACAGATTGTGGAAGGATTTTTATGGTGCGATGTCAAAAATGGAGAAACGAAATGTCACTTTGTATAGAAATAGCTATGTCTTGTCTGCCAAGAAATAGAAAGCGTCATGCTAACTGTGCTGTAAGACCTTGCTTTTTGCCTTTCATGATTCTAGGTATGAGGTTTTGATTAATTTGCAAGCATCAAAATGTGTCGGATAATAATTAATGGTCTTATTTTTTATTGTGTTGACTTAGAAGCTTGATTTTGTTAAAGATTCAAGGGATCGTATCCCTTGAATCTTTAACAAAATCAAGCTTCTACTTCTTCGACTTACGTATTTGTTTTGAATTTCAACTTGATACCTCCATGCGTTCCTGCGACAAAGGACCTTGTCAGACTGACAGACAGACGGACGGACAACGAAGGGATCCTTTAAGGGTTCCGTTTTTTCTTTTGAGGTACGGAACCCTAAAAACACAAGTCCTTCAAATTTACTTGTGTTATTTAGTTGGAGTTTATTTAATAATGTTAATTCTTGTATTTTTTTCGCATTTTACAATCTTACCAAACTGAATAAGATGTTATAAATATTTTCTCAAATATTACGTTGCCATTCCTTGCATAGCCTGAAGCAGAATTCGTATCCAAATCACATTTTTATCGTGGAATAGAATACGTAGGTATTAAATTTCTTCAGCAAATTTATTTTATCAGCAATAGTAACTATGCTGGTTTGTTTTTCATTTTGTTGTTATTTGTATGGGTATGTTAACGTTTTGCCTGAAGCTTCTTTCTGGACCATTTTATAATAGGAATAGTAGGAACATATTTTTATTTTGTCTTGTTTCTAGTTCATGTCCTCGAATTACATTAAAAACCTGTTATTTGGGTAACTCCTACATTGTACAACATTAACATTGTGTAACATTGTTGTGTTGTCCCAAGATACAGGATTTTCCTAGTTTGGGGGGCAGGGTACCTATCTATTTTACCTACCTTTTGTACTCAATCTTTAAAATTGTACTTCAGATTTTTTTGTTTTTACCATTCTGTATACTTATTGTCAAAGTTTATGTTTTGTGAAAAAAAAAATATTATTATTATTATTGTAGGACCTACATAAATGTATTTTTTTTTTACCTCACCGGGGCTTTATTATTTTTAAAAATAAACGTATCAAAAAACGTATCGTATCGTATTAAATTTTCACCAGACTCTAATAAACAAACAACATTAAATCTCAAATAAAAACTAAAAACAAAGCCAATAACTCACGAAAACACATCAGTTTCAATTCTTCAAAACAAATTCATACAGTTGGACAAAGTTCAATAGAATGCTGCGAAACTAAACTAAAGAAACAAAGGAAAGACTCCAGACAGGAATGAGCAAGGCATTGTGGCGCCAACAACCTGCATAACACAATTTCTTGCGCCAGCAGTTCCAACACTGAGTTAAGAAAGAGGAAATTGCAAGCCTGAACTATTTATAGCTACTAAAGGTGCAACCCGACTTTATGGGACTTTTGATAAATACTCGCAAGCGTTACCTAAAGCCCCATTTACACGATGCAAGTTCCTTGCCTTTGGCATACAATAAAATTCAAGCAACAAATGATTTGCAGCGTCTAAACACTGTTTAGACTGCAACTTTTGCAGGCACAGGCAATTAGATCACCCTGTAAATCAGGCTTATGGCGACGCAGTACTGGAAAGACTGCCCCATTGGTCTCGTCGTTGCAAGCACGACTGCTGAGCGTGGGGACATGGGTTTGATTGCCAGGTTGGGCAGTGTTATTGGGTTTTTCCATTAGGAATTTCTTAGTAACAGCCCGGAGTTTGGAAGTTGGGGATGTGATACCCTCGTGCCTCGGAAAGCACGTTAAGCCGTTGGTCCTGCGCCTAATCTCTCTCCGGTCGTGTCGGATTGCTGTCCCATCGGGCTATGGAAATGAGGGAAGAGAGAGTGCACCTGTGTCTGCGCACACACTTGTGCACTATAATATCTGCCGCGCCGAAGGCTAATCTCCGTTGAGATTAGCCACCATGGCCGAATTACGGTCTGGAGGACTATACGGGAAGGCAACTAAGAAGTTTCAAGAAATTTTCGGCGAAGGAGGTTGCTGCAGTCCTATGTAGGTGTACGTGCCTAAGTAATTCAATTTAAAAGTTCAAGTGAGAATAACGCCCAAAGTAGAAACTCGTCGAAACTCGAATTTCCTTATTAAGGTCACAAGGATAGAGTAGTTCCGGAGTTTGTCACGAGACTGATGAATTTGGCTTTCTATTTTACATTCATTGAACATTGAGCCGAGGAATTTGAGGGCAAATGACATCTTGTTATAGGTTTACCAATTGGAAAGTTGCAAATGTCGGAAATGACTTCAACCAAAAGTTTCCAATGAAACAAATAAATCTTCTACCGTAGAATAATTCCAACATTTAGGATTCTTAGAAAATCTTTTGTTGGGATCAAATAGTTTTCTGTGTTCTGACTTTTAACTCCTACCTGAATCTCAAACACCCAAATTAGTTTAAGCCGTTGCGGATTGATCAACTGATAACCTTTGGTATTCAAAGTTCGGATTGGTTCATAAAGTAATTATATTCAATATAGGTTTTATAACCCAAACAAACCAACAAACAAAAATAAAGAAAATAACTAGATTACAAGAGATTAAGGTCGATGCGCTAAAGTAGCCCGAAATCATTAAAATTATTATTACAACGTAAGTTAGAATGGACCTTATAGAGGTATGAGGAACAGGGTGTAAGGCTCACTCATACTTTATGGAAAAGAGAGGATCCTCCGACCACACGGGTGTCGTGTCTGGTGGGCAACTGCCCGACGTTTGAGACATTGTATATATGCTAGTTGCGCGGTAAACTCAGTTTGCGCGATGCTGGATTTTTGCGTGACGTCAGTGTGACGCGTAGCTCGGCTATGTGGCGATGTAGATGCCGTTACAATCCAAAATGTCACGATTTCAAAAAATATTAATTCAATAGGATAATTTGAACTTAGAGAGTTGTATTGATGATTTTAATGGTCTTAATTCTGTAAATACATAAATGTTACGGTCGGAAATCATATTTTGATCAACATAACACCTGATGCTGACCTGCAAATTGCTTAAATCGTAAGAAAATTCGGATTTCGCCCGACGCTTTCACCTTAACAATAAAACATCGAAATCCATAGACACAAACCCTACAATATTACCTACCACGGATGCCGCCATTACAGAAAGTTTTCCCGTAATAAAGTTAGAGGCATCAGACAAACGTGATGGCTCCTGACATTCGTACTAGGCTCCCGCCACTACGAGCAGATGTCAACCATAGATATTAGTTCTGCCAGACGATTTAAAATTTAATCAAGGAGTAGAACTAAAGTGAATTGCTTTATAAACTAGTGGGAGGGTACACATGGTGTAGATTCAGATGAGATACACTTGCATAATTATGAGTAAATGACCCAAGTAATGTTTTATATTTATACCTAACAGTTTTAGTAAAAAAAACAATTAGAAAATTCATCGCCGCAAAATAATTTATCGTTTAGTAAACGTTCAGAAAAAACGGATACTATTTTATCTCTATAGTTACTATAAATTGACTGTTAAACTAAACTACGAAATTAAATACATTGTGTATTGATCTATAAAATTTTAATGTCATCAGGAAAAAGTTATCAAAATACAACTTTTAGAGTTGGCTTATATTGTGGCTTGGCTTGTGTATTTACCTACTTTTAACGTGGTTAACTAAATAATACAGAACTCAATACTCAATTCTTTATTGCATTCCATATGTATTACATAGATGGTATAACAAAGTAAAAGATCAATATGGACCCTGTCGGGTATATCAAAATTAGGAGAGAGCCGTCTACCGTTTAACGTTTACCGTCTTATTATGAATAAAACGGTAAACGTTTATTATAAAAAATTGTATTCTAAATATTGAAATTTTTGTTAATTTGTATGTAATATCGATTTTAAATTCTTATATTGTTAAATAGTGTATGCCCTGATGGATAGCTTTTTGAGTTACTTTAACCTAACTATAAGACCTACTATATCACCAAAACAATCACACTAATAAATACTTTGACTTTGAGGAAGAGAGCGAATCAGGCAGCTACTTAAACAATTTTTAATTTCTACACGTTTGAAACTAAACGTTCGTATTCTTTCCCTGAAATTTATCTAATCCAAGGGCATAGTAGGTACTTAGCAGCTAAATCAGCTATCAGCACAAAATAATATATTTCACATACCACTGCAAAATCCAGACGCCTATGGCAAGAGTTCGCACAAAGAGATTTTATCATACAATCGGGAGATAAAGGTGTTCTTAGGTCCTGTTCACATGGGAACAAAAACTTTTTGTGTGGGAAAAAATGGGAAAAAGCAAAGTGAAAAATAAAAACTTTTTTACAAAAAAACAAGCGACTTCCAAACAAAACACTAAAAAACGTAAAAAAATAACTTTAATTTCGGAAGTCGGTGTCTTTGTGTATTTTCGTTTTTGGCCACCGACTTCCGAAATTAAAGGTATTTTTTTAGGTTTTTTAGTGTCTTATTTGGAAGTCGCTTGTTTTTTTGTAAAAACGTTTTTATTTTTCACTTTTTAGTTGTGGTAACTACCCCACACATATTCGTATACCACTACTTGATATGTAAATAACCGTGACAGGAAATTATTAAAACATCATCAATATAAACTAAGTGGCAAAAATACGGTGTATTAAGGATAACTCAGAACTGCTGGTCAGAACTTGATCAAATTTATATGGAACCACATGCGAAGCTTTCAAATAAAAAAAGAATCATCCAAATCGGTTCACCCAAAAAAAGTTCTGAGCTAACACATAAAAAGATACAGTCGAATTGAGAACCTCCTCCTATTTTTGAAGTCAGTTAAAAATGCTAAAGAATTCACGATAGTTGAATTGTACAGATTAATGAGTTTCTAAATAGTAACCATCACGGATTATAATAATAATAATAATTATTTATTATAGATAGTCGTGACAGCCAATGGATTAATAGCCAAGAGCCTCGACCAACACCTGAGGAGGCTCTCGTTGGGTAGCTGGATCAAGGGCTTGATTCAGAAGGCGGTACTATTGGACACGGCCCGCATTGTTAGGAGGTTTCTCTCTCTGGAGCCCTGACCGCCGGTAGCTTGGACCCTGTTCCCGATACCGGTGGGCCACTATTTTTTATATTTTTAAATGTTTTTATATTTTTATATTCTAATATTTAAAAATATAATTTATATGTATATAACGAGGAATCGTTATCAGTGGGTCGCGACATCGGAAATAACACTTACAAAACCTTCGTTAACACTTTTAATTACTTACTAACAAACACACAATATAAAATAATCAAGGATGCCTGAGATATGGCTCGATTAAAAACTTAGGAACGCGGGAAGTTTAGCGTGGAGTAACCGATGTCTACCCAGACTGCCGGACCGATTCAAAGTGTGTTCACTGCACTGTCACCGCACACGTGCCCTACCCCAGTTACAGGTTAGCCAACCTACCTGTCAACGTCAGTACCTGTCAATATCGAATAGCTGATTATAATTCCAAATCGGCATTTGACTCGACTAATCGCTCGGTGTCGCCATTACCCCACGCTAACCATCCCCAAGTAATTACTTGACGTTCCCAAACGTTAGCTGTCAATCAACTACATAGTTCCTCCACTGAGAGATAGATGGCGTTGATCCAGTTGACTGATATGCGTCGACGCTTCGACACGGCCGTCCTGATGATCACACGTCCTCGTGTGGAGTACCTGGAGTCAAAGAAAATTCTCGAACAGTACTTATTCCAGTCGTTCGGCCATTCCTGCCCAAGAGGGTGGGGAATAAAAGGTATTCTGTTCAAAATCATTACAGGTTCTGATGAAAATCACAACAAACTCTTTCTCTCAAAGCTGACATGTCGAACAACACCCATACTCATTCAAATAAAAGGAAACTCATTAAAAGATTGCAGTGCTCATACTCTGACCTCCATCCGGTCTTCATCATCACACTTATAACCTCCATCCGGCCATAAGCATCACACCAATCGACCTCCATCCGGTCTTCAACACGTAACCTCTATCCGGTTACTAACACAATCAGGCAACCTCTATCCGGTCACCTCCACATGTAACCTCCATCCGGTTACAAACACAACAGGCAACCTCTATCCGGTCACCTCCACATGTAACCTCCATCCGGTTACAAACACAACAGGCAACCTCTATCCGGTCACCTCCACATGTAACCTCCATCCGGTTACAAACACAACACCATCAAGATAATCATTTCGAGCCTTTATCAAAATAATTCTTAAAGTAGGTTTGTTCAACATGTTACTTTATTTTTCCTATAACGTTACAGATTATAAGAAAACTCTTACTATGCTAGGTACTCTAAATGTTAAGTTGACTACTTAGTATTCAACCAGTCTTGTCAGCGTTATCATTTTCGTCATGGCTAGTCTCGGTGTCACCTACGTGCATGTCAACGTCAGTTATTTTTCGCAGTCGGTCATGTGCGTACTTGTACGTCCGGGCTGAAGAAAGGGACTTCAAAACATAACGGTCACCATCAAGAACCTCGATCACCCTAATCGGTCCCCTGTATTTCGGGTCAAGTTTCGTCTGGTTTCGCTCCTCATTTTGCAGCAAAACAAAGTCACCTACAGAGAATGATTGTACCTTAGCCTTTGTAGAGTCAAAACGTTTCTTGTCATAGGCAGAAGCTTTCTCCATGTTATCTACAGCCATCTTCCTCACCTCAACGATGTCAACATGGGGCTCTTCATCATTTGCCGTCATAATATCAATGGGTCTAGCAGCCTTACCAATCAGCAGCTCAAGAGGACTGGCTTTCGTGACTCTACTTACAGTGCAGTTGAGAGCAAGCTGAACGTCGGGCAACGCATCTTGCCACGAACGATTGCTTGTCTCTACAGCAGTGAGCATGTTTTTGAGCGTGCTCATTACTCGCTCAACTTGTCCGTTGGCACGAGAACTACCTGTAGCGATCAAGTGCAGCTTGATATTAACTGAGGCACAGTACTCCCTGAACTCCTTGCTGGCAAAGCAGCGTCCTTGGTCGGCGATCAAGCGCGATGGAGCACCGAAGATAGCGACACTAGCCTTCAGCGCTTTGATGCTGCTTGCTGTATCAATGTGCAGGGTGTGATGCAGCATAACGAACTTGGTGAAGGCGTCTATCAGAACGAAAACGTACTCCTTTTTGTCATTTTTGCCACTCAGCTTCCCGGTAGCATCTACGTGCAGTGTGTGCCATGGTATAGCTACCTTTGGAATTGGGTGCATCTCCGCCTGGATCTTACCTGTGTTTGACTTTGAGATCTTACAGGTCATGCAGTTCTCTACGAATTTCCTCACAAACTTCGACATGTTCTCGAACCAGTAGAGGTCGTAGAGTTTTTCCAGCGTTTTCTCCCATCCCAAATGCAGCAATCCCTCGTGGACGTTATTAACCACGGACCAGCGAAATGAACGGGGAACAATAGGTAACCAACGATTCTTACCATTTCGTTGCACTTTTCGGTGCAGAACACCAGATCGTCGCTCGTAAGTTTTGGCAACATCAGCAGGGAGCTCATTGTTATCGATGTCAGTCAAGAGCTTTAAAATTTCAGGGTCCCGTTGCTGTTCCATCATCAGCCAATTTTGTGAAAGCTCTGCGAGGTTTACCTCCTTTTGTACTACCTTTTCACTAACCTTATTTTTAGTTTCAGGTTGCGGTAACGGGTTCCTGGAGAAGAAGTCAGCGTGGCACATGTGCTTACCTTCACGATGGACGATGTCAAAATCAAACCCTTGCAGAAAGGCCCACCATCGGTGAACACGCGGCGTCAGGTCCAACTTCTTGCGCGTGGACTGCAGAGAATTACAATCGGTGACTACTCTGAACTTGCGACCATGGAGATAACGCCTGAAATGCTTTACAGCATTGACCACCGCGAGGGTCTCAAGTTCATAGGAGTGGTACCTCGATTCAGCGTCAGACGTTCGCTTACTGTAATAGGCGACTGGATGTAGCTTACCTTCTTTTCTTTGCAGTAAGACCGCACCGTAGCCAATGGCACTGGCATCCGTGTGGACTTCAGTTTCAGCATCGGGGTCGTGAATCATGAGCACAGGCTCATTTGTGAGAGCAGCTACAATCTTCTGCCTAACTTCCTCGTGTTCCGGCTTCCAGGTCAACTTACCATTCCCAGAAGTCAGTGCATATAACGGCGCCATCACCTGTGAGAACCGTGCCACGAACTGGCGAAAGTAGGATGCCAAACCGATAAATTGCCGTACCTGTGACACAGTCTCAGGCGGTGGTAGAGCCGTCAATGCTTCGATCTTACGCGGGTTAGGACGAATCTCTCCACGGTTAACCTCAAACCCTAAGTACTCTACCTTCTGTTTCAGAAAAGCACACTTCTTCAAGTTGATGGTAAAACCCTTTTCAGACAGCACCTTGAGAACAATATGGAGACGTTCCAAGGCTTTGTCAACGTCACTCGCAACAATCAAGACGTCATCCATGTACACAACGACATAGGTGTTCACAAGATCTCCAAGAGCATTTATCATCGCACGCTGAAAAACCGCGGGTGCATTTTTCAAGCCAAACGGCATCGTCAAATATTCGAAATGACCTTCGGGGGTAACGAAGGCAGTGCGCTCAATAGATTCTGCTGCAATGGGTATCTGGTGAAAACCTGATGCCAAATCGATGGTGGAAAAGTAGTGTCCTCCATGCAACCTATCAATTTGATCCGATATAAGGGGCAAAGGGAAGCGATCAGAGATCGTGTTGTCATTTAATTCACGATAATCGACGCATAATCGAAGAGACTTGTCCTTTTTCTCGACCAAGAGTATAGGACTAGCATAGGGGGATGAACTAGGCCGTATAATACCAGCCTGAAGCAGTTCGTCAATCTTACCACGTACAACCTTACGCTCATCCACACTCAATCGGTAAGGTCGACGATTCACAGTTTTACTCGGATCTATCAGACGAATCTTCATCGGTTCCGTGTCAGCTGGCGCGGTAGGTATACCTGTAGTGAAAGACTTCTCGAAGGACTGCAAGATACTCACTAACTCTGCTTTACGATCCACCGGTACGTCAGTATCGATAGAGTTCCAATCAATTTCAGGAGTTCGCTCTACCTCGCAAGAAGCAATAAAAGGATACCTAAAGATCTTAATTCGGTCAGTAGTCATCTGAACAGTCAAATCATGTTCTAGAATCTCACGTCCAATCATAATACCATAACGTAGAAAATGATCAGGCAATACATGAAAACAAATCTCAATATTAATGTCATCGATCTCTACCAAAGCCAAAATCTGTATCGTAGAGTTAACGGAAGTCTGCCCTATCCCAGTCATAGTCACAGTCTCATTAACACGCTTTCCTTTAAATTTACACGCTACAGATTCTTTAATTAAAGAACACTCGGAACCAGAGTCGTAATGAAATGAAAATTGCTCACCGGAGTGACGTAGAGTCCCAGTCGGCGTGTTCAGGAGGCACAGGTCAACCCTCTTTTCATTGACAGGCTTGGATGACCCGGAGTCGGCGCTGCTCCTCTCATTGCGCCGTGGGCAGCTCGATGCGTAGTGGCCTCGCGCGTGGCAGTGGAAGCAGGTTATCCCGGATGCATGAGGCTTCGCAGTTGTCGATGAACCCCTCCCGTTGCCATTGCTGTGGTTGTGGTGCTTCGGCGTAGCTTGAGTATCCTGTTTCACGTCCTTGCGGTAGCAGTGCACGGATTTGTGACCCGGCTTGCCGCAGATAAAACACTTCAGAGGCTTCACAGTACTATTCGCTTTGTACCGCTTTTCAGGGGCATCGCGGTCATCGCTAGGTAGCTTTCTCTTCATAAAAGAAACCGCTTGCAGCTCTTGTTGTAGCTGGCCACGTGTCTGAATATCGGTCGTGAAAGATAGGCGTTGCACACGGCGATCGAATTGAGAAATGTGAGCCAATATAGTAGCAATAGCCAAACGTTCGGTACTAAGGCCATTCCATCTCGCCATGATCGACGTCATTAAACTAGCAGCATAGGAAGCAAGACACTCATTTTCTTTAGGCCTGCTACTTTGCAAATCAATCAGAAACGAAGCAATAGTAGTGGAATTATCGTACCTTGCAATAAAAAGTCGCTTAAAATCGGTCCACGTCATCCCAGGAAACGACACGGTAGATAGCCAGGTAGAAGCTCTTCCCTTCAAGGCGCGGCTTAGAGCGACCATAAGCGGGGCGCCATGTTGGTCTTGGTCCGTCAAGCACATCCCTGCAGTCGTCACCCAAGCACGTGCATCCACATCTTGTTTCTCAGGATCGAAATCCGGTAAACGAAAGCCATGTGACGACGTAGTAGGTGTTTTCATGGCTTGAATCAGCGTCAGAAAATTGCGGTTCTGTTGTTCCAACAAACGCATCCATTTTTCGTCGCTAGCGTCTTCATTTTGAACACGTGGGTCGTCGTGGTCCAATCCCACTTCTGATAACGAGGAATCGTTATCAGTGGGTCGCGACATCGGAAATAACACTTACAAAACCTTCGTTAACACTTTTAATTACTTACTAACAAACACACAATATAAAATAATCAAGGATGCCTGAGATATGGCTCGATTAAAAACTTAGGAACGCGGGAAGTTTAGCGTGGAGTAACCGATGTCTACCCAGACTGCCGGACCGATTCAAAGTGTGTTCACTGCACTGTCACCGCACACGTGCCCTACCCCAGTTACAGGTTAGCCAACCTACCTGTCAACGTCAGTACCTGTCAATATCGAATAGCTGATTATAATTCCAAATCGGCATTTGACTCGACTAATCGCTCGGTGTCGCCATTACCCCACGCTAACCATCCCCAAGTAATTACTTGACGTTCCCAAACGTTAGCTGTCAATCAACTACATAGTTCCTCCACTGAGAGATAGATGGCGTTGATCCAGTTGACTGATATGCGTCGACGCTTCGACATATATATATATGAAATAAAGGAGATAATAATTATTTATTTCACAGAAAACACCTTCCAAATTGTTAGTACTTATATAAACAACTTAAAACACTAGTTTTAGTACATACGTTTAACAATTAATTGAAATGTCAAAGTCATCATCAAAATTAATCGAATAAATAATACATTAATATAAACAGAACATTTTATTTATTTTATTTTTTAATCTATGTTTCTTTCTTTTTCTTTTATTTTACGAAACGGTTTAAGGGCAATACTTGTATTTTGGTCCAGTGCCTGAGTATTTGACCTTCCGCCCTATATTATTTATGCATAGATTCTTTACAAACCCGGAATTCGAGACTGCTCCTTATCATGAAGAGCTTATTAAACCCTAATCAATGTTGTCGTTTGAATAAGTATGACCGTCTCTCAGAGTATTCATGAGCCTGAAAGTCTAATAACGTATAAATCCTAAGTATTCTTAGAATAAAGGATTTTCGAAGAGGTATCTAATTGGGTTGTGATGGCCAGACAGAGTCGCTCTAGTACATTACTTTAGCATGTATAAAAAAAAAATTGTGACCAATTACATAACATCTTCTTGCGCAACCATATCGGTACAAGTGAAAACATTTTCATAAAGTCTAATAAAAACTAGATCTGTCATTTAAAAATACGAGCCGTGACCTTGATTAAAAGAAACATTTAATTAATTGTGCGTACGCTCTTAAATGAACTAATTATTTTATAGCGAGTTTGCGACATCGTTCTTTTAAACGAAGTATGAAATAACAAAGAACAAAATTGAATGGATGACTCAGTAGAAGAAATAGTCTAAAAATGCCATGTGATTCCTTCGAAGTTCGAAGAGGCGTCGCTCCGGTGATAGATGGCAACTGTGTTAACTTATGTATAGGTATACAATGAACACCAATATATCTGTCAACCTTGTATGTGTTTTTGGAGATAAATTCTGTTAAGTCACCAGCAAAGTAAATCTCCTTGAGAAAGAGTTCATTCGGAAAAGCGCTGTCGCTAATTTTCCACCAAACAGAAAATATGGGTAATGCTCTAGTTTGAAAATAATGGTGAAGGAATTAATTACCGACACCCCCTCATGTGTCGATCAACTTATTAAGTTCGGTAACAATAGAAAAGTAATTGTGTCTCATTAGCGACAGTTGAGCGCCTTTTGCACTTTGTGTCAAATTTCGGCGCGGCGGCGCAATGCAACAACTGCATAAATGAAAACCCAGTCTGTAAAAGTCCTATCTGTATACGCCCTAAGACACAAACATGTAACACAATTGTAACAAAAGATCTCATGGAAATGTTTGGTCGTCGCTTAAGGCGTTTGCCTACAATTAGGGGAAAGGTGACCAAAATGGCCTTCTAACAGGAAAACAGCATCCCAGAAAGGTTTGGACAATGGTTCCGAAATAATCGGTGTTCCCCTTCTCGGAATGTTAGTGTCAGTGTTTGCCTCAGGTTTAAGATGATTGTTTTTGTAGGAAGGCAATTAGGCAAATTGTCTGGGCAAACACTCAAAAGGGACAAAATTCAGAAATTGTTCCAACAATTTTGGGAAAAGGCTGAAAGCATCTCTTTTATGTACTTGACCTACAGATTTATTCATTTGTAACTGAAGCGGGTGGATGATTAAATTATTATTGTGATTGCCAGTTAATTAAAATTTGTTAAATAACTCATATAATTTTGAGCTGGTAATGAGTGATGCAGAATATAAGGAAACTTTTCTTTTGTATTCTGTGCTGCAAAAAAAAATTACATAAAAGAGATTTGTTTTTAAATAAAAAATACAAGTTTTTTACAACTCGATCATAATTTTATTTTTAAGTAGCTTCTACGGAGGGGTTCTATTGTTTGGATTACTTTCCTTGTCAGCAATTCGGGTGCTTTTAAGCGCGATTAATCCATTAGAACGCATTTCAAACATGATTAAGCAACGTTGCTACTTTCGGAGCTACCCTTTAAGTTTCCCGAAACCATTGTACGTCATCTTAATGCTGTTCTTTTCAGTAACAAGGAACAATTTATTTAAGTGGGGAAGCACACAGCTTGTTCATTTTCTTGCGCAATAAGAACCCCTTAGATGTTCAAAAGGGCGATCGTACCGCAAGAATAAAAATCTGGAATATCATCCCATTAACGGGAGAAAAACGATTAAACTGATAACAACAAAAAAACAATGCCATCGCCTTAAAAAAACGGAAGCAAACAACCCGGCAATCCACTTGTTAAAAAGTTACGTAAGGTTTTAATTTAACCGTTTAAAGATCTTCGGTTGAGTAGTAGTACCTACACCATACAGAGTGACATTCCAGCAGTTCAAATGCTCTAAAAATAAGCGTGATGTTTATACTTCAATATTACGTCCCATTTCCGAGCTCACAGTGTCAGTAAAAGAGGCACAAACATCAGTCGCGTCAAGCCTTGCCCGCATCTGCACGAATCATAAACAATCACTTGATTTGGAGCGCAACTACATTTTTCGAACGCATTTAAATAAAAAAGGCGCGTAAATAGAATGTGTCAGCCTTGAACTTTTATTATCTGTATTGTTTGTGTTTTGTTTCGTAAAAGGAAGAATATTTTTCACAATGAAGAAGAATTTTGTTTTTTATGCTGTTTTCGTGATATTATTTTCAAATGGTGAGTTAAAAATTTTAATTTATCATTTCATTTTTAAGTTATTTAACTTAAAACTTAATAAAAATGTAAATCACGTAATTCTTAGTTATTTTTGTTCATAAAAAGTATTAGCCTTTTCCTTTGCATGATCACTTGATCAGACGTTTCTTCTAAAACCAGTGTGTATTCAATTATTATTTTTGCAATCCAGTTGACCTGAGTCGTTAACTTGCAAAATCTAAGTAAAGAAACAAGTGCTTGCATATTGCACAATTTACCTACCATAATTATGTAAGAATCTACCTACTTAGCATTTAGTCTTCGTAATCAAATACAAAAGCATATGTACCTACCTATGTGCCTACTTAATTAATTACAAACACTGAGATGGTTCTAATACACACATAAATATTCAGCCTATAATATTCCCACTGCTGGGACACAGGCCGTGGTTTTAATAATTCCATGAAAACTTGAATCATGTTGGTAGGCAATTATCAATCTTCACTGCGGCAAGCAGGGATAGAAAACTTTCATTTTATTTGAATAGATAATTAATACTTATAATTATTTTAGGCCGTTGGAATTACCGCTAGATTCTTACTAATAAATGTGAATTTAATATTTGTTAAGTTAATGCTTAAAATCTCTTAAGCATTAACTTGGCACTATCGGGTATGACTTCGGCGGGGTAATTGCGTAACACATTAACAGTAGCAATGGCTTTCATTGGACAGTTCAACAACATTCATTACGTTATTTACGTTGTTGAGCAGACAAATTTTTCGAACATATAAAGGGTCATAGGCTTCAAAATGATTTAGGTTGTGATTGATAGTGTGTTACGCAATTAGGGTGCAGGATAGTGAGTACAATAGATTACTTTATTCTATCGTTGGCAGCGCCACCGCGATATCAACCTAAATGCTATAGCTCTAATGTAATTGGGAAACCCGTCAAGTTAATGCGAATCTCTAGGTACATATAGATTGATAATAACTGTGACCGCGGCTTCACCCGCGTTTCTTGGGATTTGAATATCCTCATAGGTAACAAGTTAATTATTTCTTTGCCAAAAATCTTAAAATAATTATCTTAATGTATTGTAAACACTCATACTCAAATTCTCATTTAAACGAGGTTAGTTATTGTACAGACATTTTAGAAGTTACAATACATATACTATTGTACATTATAAGCAGTATTTATTGTATATAATTTACACTAATAACGTCTAGTGTCGGGAAGTTTGCGTGCATGACTACAAGGCCGAAGTAATTCTGCAGAAGTACCTCCCAATACAAGAGTTGCAGGTCAATTATCGTATCAATAGACAATGATCTTGGCCGACACTTTGAGTGTCATGTAAGTTTACAATGATTGATTGCAAGGACTTTCGCGGAATATTTTATTTAAGTTGACGTACAGACTTCCGTAAGATGACTTTTTAAAGATAGTTTATATGTAGATGTCGAGATTTTTTTTGAATGTTGTGTTTGAAATGATACTATGTTTTCAAAACATAATCAAAACCCTTATTTTACTTTACAGATTTTCTTTGACATGTAAGTTTTCCTAATTTTGGTTTCCCTTGTCTTTATATATCTACTTAAAGAACAACAGTACAACCCATACATAGTTTGAAGGTTGTTTCCCGCATTATAATATTGATATGGTTAGTTTCTTAATAACTCCCACAAATAAACAGTGCTTCGGCCAGTTGTACCATGAACCTTGAACTTTACACAGTAAACAAATAAAGGTTTTTCTACCAATATTTTTTGTTTGAAATATGCAACAGCTTTAATAACGAAGTCGAAGGCAAACTCAAAATAGGGCTGTCAAAGCGTGCATGTGCCAGTGTTCAGTATTATGAAGTTGGTGGAACTCAATTTTCATACTGTCTATCAAACGAGAAACCATTTCGAACGTTTTTCCCCGAATTGTGTGTCACAGAGAAATAAAATATCATTTTTTATATTATCCAATAACCAGATTCAGGGAAATTGAAATAAATGGTAAAAGATTTTCATTGAAACTTTTGAAGGAATATGGGTTTTTAGTTTTATGTTTAATGTAGGTGTTCGTCGGTTTATATAATATATGTACATGAAATACATCATACATACTTCAGATATTTATGACTGTACGTAGGACCTACGTCTACCCATATGAAATAACAAAAAAGTTGAAGTACACTGCCAGGGGCTCAACGCCTTGATAGTTTATTTACTAATCCTGTGTTTTTTAGTTAAATTCTAACCTAATTAAGTAGCAATAGAAGCAGATTTGTGATGAAAATGTTACCTACAATCGTGTAAATACCAGTATTCTTTCTTTTTCAGTACACTGTCCAACATTCTGTAGAATTGAACATTCTTATAAAGACAATTATTTCTTCTCTCGATCTAATCTTTGCCGTACGGCACACAGGTGTAAAAATAAAAATAGGCTCGTCTCCTTTGATCACTTTACCCAGATGTTAGCTTACAACTCACTTCCTATGACACGACCTAATCTTTTTACATAGCAAAAAGATCTATTAATTTATTTATTTAGATCTATAAACAATATCTGTTAAATGTTTATGTGACTGCAAGATACTATAAATCTCGTGTCAAAGTCAAACATTTAAATGTTTGAAATTTAATCCGAATCGGAATTTAGGATAAACAAGTTAATGTTTAATCAATAATGTTATTATTACGATCGGGTTTAGGTCATCCAGGCGCTAGACGAAACAAACCCAGATATTTGAGGCGTTATTCTGAGCGTTTACTAAAAAAGAAAGACTTCAACATTTTGGTCGATAGGAACCGAAAAGTGATCCATTTTTTTAAAATTGCTTCCTTAATGTTTGGATAAGGTTCTAAGGCTTTCATCACACGTTGCAAAATGTTTGATGTTGCAAAAATGTTTCAAATGCAGACAAGACAGTTTAGTTTTTATTCTTATTGCGATATGTTCCTCTGTCAATTTTCCAACACCCGTCTTTATTTTTAAATCTTAAATTATTTTATTCTGTTGTACACTCGCGCAGCTAACCAACTAAATACTAGAGCGACAGCACAGTTTCAGTAGCAGATATAATTCTAAACTAGGTCAAACCCTTAAGTGTGTAGTCAACATTGTAGGTAGTTCTAGTTTTATTAGTAGTGGCACAAAGTAGCTAAACTACTTTCAGCGCTAAAGTAAACCATTTCTCAGTGACAAACTTATTTTCTTCAAGGTAAAACTATGTAATAAAGTTTATATTTTTCTCTTTCACCTGAAGTAGGGAGATAGTGTAAATGAAATAATGGAATGGCAAGATAAGTGCGAGTAATGTAACCACCACACGTTTTCAGAAAAGATTTCTTGGATTTTGAAGTCAGTTTTACAAAAGTTACGTCAGTGTTCACTTTGTTAATTTTTTTAATGTAAGCGTTCCAAACACTTCTTTGCCATTTGTATCTTGCTGCTCATTAATGAGCTATCGAGTAATCTTTTGATACCAAGTGTTTTAGGTAGTTGTAGAAAAGCAGTTACATAGGTACCTACACCCTGTTTCTGTGTCCAATAGTTTATCAAATATCAATTTAACTCACACGTGAGCTGGTGTGGTTGGTAAGCGAAGAAAACAGCCAATCAAACTGGACACGAGTTTTTCAAAATACTTTGAATAGTCTTGCAGAAAGCGGTGGTTATAAACTATTTGGTAGTATTATTTTCCATTAATAATTAAGTAGCGCATTAACAGTTGCAAGACATGGTGAGTGTGATAGATGAATCAAATAAGATGAAAGGGACGAATATAAATGTGAATAAGACGAAGGTCATGGTGTTTGAAAAAGAAGAGCATATATCGGTGTGATGTGAAAATAAATGATAAGAGTGTGGAGCAAATAAGTGAGTTCGTATATTTGGGGTGTCTGTTTACAAGAGATGGAAAGATTGATGGAGGTGTAGAAAGCAGAGTAAATGCGGGTAATAAAGTAAATGGTGCTACACATGCAAATGTGACCAACCAGTTGATGTCTAAAAAGGTACGACTGGCCGTTCACAATAGTGTGCTGGTGCCTATGCTTATGTATGGAAGTGAGTGTTGGGTGTGGCAAAAGAAGCATGAAAGTAGAATAAATGCTGTGGAAATGTGTGGTGTGACTATCAATGATATGCTGAGGAATGATGTGATAAGGCAACGGTGCGGTTTAAAAGAAGATGTAGTGACAAAAATTGAAATGAGTATGCTTAGATGGTATGGTCATGTTGAGAGGAGTAATGAAAGGCGGCTAACAAAAGGTATTTACAAGGCAGATGTGAGTGGAAGCGCCGGGAGGAGTCACCCTAGGAGGATATATATAATAGTGACCTTATTGGTGATGTTCTTCAGAAAGGTCAGGTGCGTAGTAATCTCAACCGGCATGCGTGTATGACCAGATGTATGAACGTAAACGAGGCAAAAGGAGTATTTAAGGATTGTAGCAGGTGGCGTTCTGAAGTTTCTACCCACCCCCCCGGAAAGAAGGTGAGAGTTTATGTATGTGTATGTAGCGCAGCTTCGAGCCATAGTTGAATCCTTCTACGCATAAAAACACAATAATCTACATATTCCTGTATAACAAATTCCACAAGTGTTAGTTACGGTAACAAAATATTTAAAAGCGTAACGTTAGGAGCCTGCATCGTCAATTTGATGCGTTCGTTCGGTCACCGACTAGTTGAGCTCGTTAAGCAAACGTGACGTTATCAATTCCTGAAATTATGAGCCCCATTATTTGTGTCATGGTGCTGCTAAATGGGACGCGTGTTCGGGCTTATGAATTGAAGAATTTTTGTGTAATGCTTTGCCATCTAATTTACCAGCCTTGGCTCGAGATAAATGCTTTATTTTATAACTACAGAAAATATAAATTACATAAATTACTCCTAGCCCACGTTGTGTTAAATATTTTAATTTTTCAGGCAACTATGTCTTGCCTATGTTATTAGAGACAGCAAAATGTTTGACAGTTTGTGTAGAGGTGGTAGTTCTCTCTTGAAATATTTCCATCATTTGTATCATCCATCAGTCATCAGATTTACACAGAACCTTAAAACAAACGTTTTGTTGTTATTAAAACTAGAAAAATTCTAAGCCCGGATTGACAGATTATTAACTCGATCAATGCTATTGTAAAGAATGTTTATAAATATTATTCCCTCTACCGCTCCATTGTGATTCTTAGATGAGCCTGTTAGAATTTCAAACACAAATAACGATTTCGTCAGTGAGAAGCTCGCGAAGATTGATGAGGTACCGAATACCATACTACTGGATTTATTATAAAACTATGCGAGGATTCGCAAAATCAGCCGATAAAATAATACATTTAAACCTTTAAAACGATAAATTAATATCAAATCGATGGCACAAATATATCCCTAAATATAAAAAAAATATGTATATAATATATAAATAATATATAAATTCGAAAGTGCCTGTCTGTATGTTACCTTTTCACGCCTATACCACTGAACGGCTTTCGATAAAATTTGGCAAGGAGATAGATGTTATCCTGGGGAAGGTCATAGGCTGCTTTTTGTCTTAAAAATAATCCTAAAGGGGGTGCTAGAGGGGATGGAAGTTTGTACGGGAAACTTAAAGTATGGGATCTTAAGTTACGTATATGAAAATTAAAATTAATGTGTTTGGTAAGAAATAAAAAAATACGCATATCAGCGTTTTTATAAAATCATCCCCCATAGAGGATAATTTTAAAATACACATGATTATTGAAATTTTTGTGTACCTACCTTTTTTAAGAGATTTAATGTAGGTATTGGAAATATAGTCAGAGTCCGTATCATGAGTTAATATTTATTTCATAAAAAATCGGTCCTACTGCTTAAAACTTATTACAATCTAAAGTTATAAAATAACTGAGCTAATAATAATATGTAGGTATAACGTGGTCAATTGCGGCGCTTGAGTATTTCAAATTAATGGTGATAAATTGATAATATTAAAATAAATTATTATTATTATGTTTAAGTTAAACATTATGACACATAAAAACCTGTGTAACTTTAAAAAAGATCAGGTATTTGCATGTATTATTATTATTATTATCTGTCTGTCTGTCACCTTTTCCGGCTTCCTCGGCTGAATGGATTTGGATGTTAAGTATACGGATAGGCCAGGCCATGAACTGGGTTAGGACATAGGATACTTTTTATCCCGGTAGCCCGTTCCCGTGGGATAATTTCCGGCATCCACGCGGGCAAAGCCCCGGACAGAAGCTAGTATCATAATAAATCATTCTTTGTATTTAATCATTTAAAAAAAATCTACTTATGACATGGCAGATTAAGACTACTGCATTTTGTTTTCCAAAACGGGGCTTAAAATGAGCACTGAAGTGTTGATAAAGTACAAAATGAGCACTGGAATGTTAATTAAGTACAAAATGAGCACTGGAATGTTGATTAAGTACAAAATGAGCACTGGAATGTTGACTAAAAGAGTTGATCTACTTTCCCATCGCATTTGACAATATTTTTTAAATTGCTAGGGGCTGATTTTTCAACAGTCGAATAACTTTTATTCGAAGAATAAATATGACAGCTTGACGTAATAATATTTCCTACCTGTATGAAAGCTGTCAAACAGCCATATTTATTCTTCAGATAAAAGATATCTGACTATTGACAGATTAGCTCTAAATTGAATATAGGTCAATAAAAAAGTTAAGGGAGGTATAAATTGCGTTTCCATTTAATATTTATTCAACAGCAACATGATGCAAACCCTGATTTTTATATTAGGTCGATGTATCTTCCTTTATTTGAATTTTATCTTACTTTAACGATAAAAATAAAAAGGTCGAAACTCAAACACTTACTCCTGATTTGCCCTTATTAAGCTGCAAGACTAATACCGCTCACTAAATGTATTCAATTGGATAATAACGATGCCTGTTCTTGACTGATATAAGACAAGTCGGGAAGAGTGACCTTGTTTTTAATAATATAAATAAGGAATGTTTTGGTTGTTGGTATAATATCTTTTCATATTTTTGTTTCGTTGGTGGTTCAGGAATTACGGTCAGGACAAAAATATTAGCTTAGAATTAGTTACTTATTGGCTGTGTAAGTGTGTATCAATGACGAAAGTGTAGGTCATCTTCAGGTAAAAAAAAAAAAATATATATTTAAATATAAATACAATATAATAATATTTTAATATTATTATATTATAATATTATTATATTATAATATTATTATATTATAATATTATTGTATTATAATATTTTATTATTTTTAATAGTACCTATCACAAATAATAAAACTTCGAAACAAATCAATTTATTAAGATTACTTCAAAGCAAACGGAGCAAAAGGAGTATGTAAGGATCGGAGTAGATGGCATTCTGTGGTATCAGCCTACCCCCAGGGGAAGAAGACGTGAGTTTATGTATTTGTATGTGAATCATTTTTGATACCAAAATCCTTTAAAATCAAACGCGGTCCCCTAAACCAGTGCGTAGGTATCTAGTTCGTCGCCCCCAGAGGTAATTTATCATTCATAATTACTAGTTAGATTAGTATTTACATAGCCGGCGAATATTCTATAGCATTAAATAATATTAAACGGTCTATATTCTGGTTCGCTTTGATCTAGACCGCTATTTTAATCCACAGTCATTGTAGAGTAAATACGAACATAATTTATGAGTCTAATGTCACAGTTAGCCGTCGGTGTACGATAATTTTAGGACAAAATAAGTGCCATAATTTGTACCATCCATTTTCTTTTGCAACACAATTGTGTTTGTCTGTAGGTACTATAAAGAGGTAAAATTTGTTTCTTTGTAAGTTTTGTATGTAGGGGGTTAATCTCAGGAGCTACCGGTCGAATTTGAAGTGTTTTTTTTGCATTTGATAGCCCAATTCTTGAGGAAGGCTATAGGCTATTTAACATCATGCTATGACCCTTAGGAGCCGAGCAAAAACAAAAAAAAAACCAGAAAGAACGCTAAGTGAAAACGAACTGATAGTGCGGGTAGATGTGATGCGACGGGGTGGGTCGGGGTACAAGAAATTTCACGCGGACGAAGTCGCGGGCGGGAGCTAGTAATTAATAAATCCCAAAAATCTTATCAGTATATTTAACTTTTACCCGCCCACGCTATCACTTCGTTTTCGGTTAGCGTTCCTGCTGTCTTTTTTTTTCTTTTTGCTCGGCTCCTAAAGGTCATAAAGTGATGTTAAATAGCCGATAGCCTTCCTCAAGAATTGGTACACCTAGTACACTATCTATGTTAATAGATACCTATTAACAAAATTTCGACAGATAAGAAGGTGCTACAGAATGACTACGATCGGTTACAAATCGTACACATACTCGTATCTGTGACGATATTTCTTTTTACTCGTAGGGTCTTAAGTAACTATCAAGAAAAATCGATTCTGATACTGTCTCTTGAGACAGGACGTGTCTCTTGAAAGTATACTCTAATCTTCAAAGCTTTCAGGATTACATACGATAAGTATAAATAAATCTCCTGAAAGCTCAGAAAAAACATATAAACAGTAACTATAACATAGCTAGCTAGTTTTATATATAATTAGCTTCTGCCCGCGGCTTCGCCCGCGTGGAGGTCGGATATTAATTACCCCACGGGGACGTGCTACTGGGAAAAAAGTATTCTTTGTCCTAACGCAGGTCATGGCCTATCCGTAACCTACTTATCATCCAAATCCAGCCGTTAAAGCGTGAAAATGTAACTGATAGACAGGCTGATAATAATCGCTACCTAAATATTACCTCAAGATACGGACTCTGACTAAATTCCAATTGCTTTAATCTTTAGAGGCATGATAAACAGGGTGTACAGTTTACTTATCCTCCATAGAAAAGGGAGGATCCTCCGACTAGACGGGTGTTGTGTCAGGTGGGCAACTGCCCGACGATTGATGTCGGGAAGTCTTATATTATGTTGATCGCGCGGTAAACTCTGCTTGTGCGATGATGCAGGATTTGTGTGACGTCAGGTCTTTGATGCATAAGTTCGCATATGGGGTTGTAGATGCCGCCGCAAATCTCAGAAATGTGGTAAATAAAAATTTCAATAATCGTGTGAATTTTAAAATCATCTCTTATTTTACTAAACGCTGAAACACGTAATTTTTATTTCTCAATCTGCCTAGCCTTTTCCAAACTATGTTGGGGTCGGCTTCCAGTCTAACCTGATGCAGCTGAATACCAGTATTTTACATGGAGCGACTGCCTATCTGACCTGCACAAACCAGTAACTGTGTAATACGATACCCCTTGGTAAATATAATAAAAATAATTTATTTGCATAAATAAGGCACAGAAGCTTGGTAAAATGTACAAAAAAATCTCTTATTCTGCCTTTAATTTCGTCGTGCAAGTATAAAATAACATTACATATTTTATTTAAATTAATTGTTGACCATAATCATGCAGTCACTAAACAGATAATCCCATTAAAATTGTATTACTGAATTATTAATATAAAAAAATGACAGTATAATAATGAAAAAATAATAATCATGTCAATAATGGGAGAGATTCGCCACAATAATAATTTTAAATGATCGTGCAATTTACAAAAACTTACAATTTATAATCTAAAAACTCATGAACAAACTTAAGAAAACTCATGTATAAAAGCATTTTACAATAAAAACCTCGCAAAATTATTTTTAAATCTACAAAATGGTAGCGTTTTTATGGAATTTGGTATTTTGTTATACAATTTTATGCACATAATATAGCTGTTGTTACCCGAAAACGTGAGATTCGACCTCGAATGAAATAACTTATTAGTATACATAGATCGTGGGGCATAGTAGCTTGTCGCTAGCTGAAAAAGTCTCTTAGGTCTGAACAAATATACAGGAATATAATATATAAATACATGGTAGAGTTTGTATTTTATATTTCCTAAAGAATGGACGACATGACTCTATTTGCTTCAAACCCAAATATAGCTCTTAGACACTTTTTTTGCATTACAAATGCTTGATCAATCTCCACACAACGTCCCCACAGGATAATACCATACCTTAGAGTGGAGGTTATATAGCCATGGAAAGTCCTTATTGCGGCATTTCTAGATACCTCGCAGCTAATACGCCTCAAAGAGTACATAAAATTATCTATTTTAACACAAATGTCCAATTTTTTCATGAGCAAAATTTACCTAAATTTATTTCAAGAAACTTAACAGAGTCAGTTTCTGCCAGGGCGACCCCTTTATAAGATATATTTAGGGCCAGCGGTTTTGATCGATAGGTATGAAATTGCATAAGTTTTCTTTTCTTAATGTTAACTTTTAAGTAAGATTGGTTGTCAGACTTTCGGGCTTCTGACGACCCGTAACGACTGCCAAAGATCCACGAATGACAGCCGAGACCAACGGTTTAACGTTTGCGAGGCACGGAGGAGTCTCGCTATGTAAATATGGTCACCCATCCACGGCCCAACCCCGGCAAGCGTAGCTTAACCTGATGGATCGACCCGACCCGTGCGGCTGTTATATATAACTTATCCATGACCTCCTCACATGTACTTACTAATAACATAACATCACGCCTTGTTTCCCTAAAGGGTTGCGCAGAGGTGTACCTGTAGTACACCCACATTTCGCCAGTTATGTTTTAAGTCCCATGTACTAGGGGGCGAGCCTATTGCCATCAACCGGGAACAATTCCAGACTCCGGGCTGCTACTGAGAAATTCCTGTTGGAAAAACTCAATAATACTTTTCCCGACCTGGGAATCGAACCCAGGACCTCATACTCGGCAGTAGCACTTGCGACCGCTACTTACTTGAAAATGGAAATATTAGTTCATAGTAATATCAGTTACATATTTGATACATCTTGATATCTTGGTTGAGATTGGACACCGGTAACGACTATGATTTATTAAATCTATTTATAGACATAAGTATACTGGCATTATCAATGCCGCATATCACGAACCAATGCGAAAATCGGGATGTCACATACATATTCTAGATACACCTCTATCTCAGAAAAATCCTATTTGACTCTGTTGGGGGATGATTTTAGAAAAACTGTGATACACGTGTCTCATAATTTTTATTGAAGAATATGTGTACCAATTTTCGTGTCAATCGACACATATAATAATAAGTTTCCCAGAAAATTCTAGTCCCCATTTCACCCTCTTAGGGGTGGAATTTCGAAAAACCCTATCTTAGTGGATTCTCACTCTTCATAAAAAATACACCCTCCAAATTTCATGTCTCTAGGACCAGCAGTTTAGGCTGTGTGTTGATATCTCACTCAAGACTTTGAATTTTATATATACAGATTTTTCTCCTTTTCTGTCGCAGGTATGCTGGAAGAAATTTCTTTAGAAATAAGAATCACCTTTGTACCTATTTTTCTGTTCTTTTCTTCTTGTCTGTTTATATACATATGTGTGTACATAAATCGTTAAATAAATAAATAGTCATCATCAGCCTAGCTTTTTCCCAACTACATATGTTGGGATCAGCTTCCAGTCTAATCGGATGCAGTAGGCTTATTACTTACTAGTATTTTACATGGAAATCTGCCTGTCTGACCTCCACAACCCAGTTATACGGGGTGACACCATACCCCTTGATAAGACTGGTTGTCAAACTGTCGGGCTTCTGACTACGCGTTACGACTATCAAAGATCTAAGAATGACAGCCACCGTGTTTTCCGAGGCACGGAGGGGTCTCCGCAGGATATGGATGGTCAATTAGCCCGTGTGGCTTTAACTAAGACTCGTGGCTATTTTACATACGAGCCCTTATAAAGAAATAGTAGTACTTACATACAAATATCAAAAAAAGTTTGCGATCAGTTTGAAAAATCAAAATCTTATTTTGTTACGGTAGACTATTCTTAAAAATATGGAATTAGAATATAAAACAAAAAAAAAGAAATTCAATTGTTTTTTCATATAAAAAGAAATTCAATCCAAGCTTACGCTCATTCAGAAATCTGACTTAGTCAATTTTAACGGATTTTCAAGGAAAGTTGTTATTGATAAATGATGCCAAGAGGATTATCAAAAGTTTTAAGAACAAGAATTGTAACTTTGAGAGAAAAAGGATATTCCACGAGATAAATAGCACGCAGAGTTGCTGTATCCCAATCCTGTGTCTTGGTCACGTTGCAGAGGCACCACGGCATGGATAATTTAGCTTACCGACCCCGCAGTGATCGCCCAACTGTTCTGACTGCTGCTCAGAAGCGCTATATCAGATTGCTGGCAGCCGGTGACCCACAATCAACGCCACTAAAATAAAAGCAGACGTGCGAGCCGCCTCTGGACTTGAAATTAGCACTCAGACTATTCGCAATTGCTTACACCAGCCTGGACTACGAGTACGGAGGCCTTGGTGAGCACCTCTGAATTTACGGCAACGTCAGCGACGGAGATTGCAGTGGGCTAGGCTCCGATAAAATGAAGAAGATGAGGAGGAAACATTTGGCAAAACTGTCTCTTCGTTAATGAATCGCGAAACAGGATTCATTCAGATAACCGACGCCGACGTGTTCGTGTCAGAAGAAGACCTGGAGAGTCTGAAAGGCAAAGAACGGCCACTGGAACCTTTCAGCTAGGCGGGAAATCGGTGTCCTTTTGGGAAGGAATTATGGTTGGAGCTAGAACGCCTTTGATCCCTTATCACGGCTCCATGACGGCAGATAAGTACAAAACAGTCGCCTGGTGGAATTGCCAGACTATTCCGAGTATACCATGACTACCAATTCGTACAGGTCGATGATAATGCGCCCGCACATCGAGCTCAACGAGTCAATGCTGCTCTCCGAGAATACGACATCACAAGGTTAGACTGGCCTGCCGGCTCGCCGGACTTATACCCAATAGAGCTTGCGTGGGATGATCTTAAGCGAGCTGTTTGAAACCGTCAGCCACCTCCACAGACAGTGCCAGAGATCAGGGAAGCTGCTATTCAAGAATGGGACAGGTTACCGCAAGAAATGCTGGATAACTTGATCCTCAGCATGCCTAAGAGGATCTCCGCATGTGTGCGAGCCAGGGGACGAGTTATATTGTATTATATAAAAACCTTCTATTAATAAATTATTGTTGTGTAAGTTTGGTTAAACGATCTTTTTCTTTCCATCAAATTTCTGTTACAATTACGTTAGGATTGAATTACAAAATTTTTGTTATTAAAAAATAAAGTAAAGTTTATTTTTTTTAATTTCAAACAGTGTATTTCTATTAAAAAAAAAGATATAATATAAATACTTTTTTCTTGATAAAGTAAAATTTTAAAAATATATCAGCTTTTGCTAGTGATCACCAACTTCTTTTGATGTGTGTATATGATTATTCATGCTGGAGCGACGATCTTTGCAGGGTGGGTTTTAGCAGTTGGATGGGAGTTGCCAAGAATCGAGTTGAATGGCGTGTAATGACGGTTTTCATGAAAATTCACGCCACCATTTGGCGTCAATTTGATAAGGTCTACCATTTCGACAATGAATATAAAATATATGATGACGTTCATCATTCGTTTCATTCATTCTTTCATCATTCAGTCACGACTAAAGAAAATATAGGCGCTTTGACACTTTCGACAGGAGCCCGGACCTGACGTCTCAGTGCTGCCACCAAGTGAACGTCAGTTCAAAAAACCCTCCTTGGAGAGGCCTATGTCTAGCAGTGGACTGCTGTAGGCTGATGATCATGATAAATTATTATTATGCAGAAATCTAAACTTAACGTTTCAAATTTCCTCCCCATCTCGTTCGCTAATTATCAAAATCACCTTGGATATCGGCTAGCTTCGATAATAATCTAATAATTACGTAAAACTCCTGTTACGTACGATACAATGGACGCTAATTAATACCAGATGACGACCAACTATTTATAGGGAACTTATGATCCGTGACCTATTAACTTTTAACGGTCATTCCTATTTTAGGATTTTGTTCAGGAGACTGAAATAAGAATGATTGGATTGTTGGCCAAAGAGATTTAAGATGCAGTAGATAAAAATATGACACAAATTGGATGACTCTTGCGATTTGCATTCTGCAAAGTTGTTAATTTAGCCTTCATGTTTTAAATAT
Organism: Dryobotodes eremita; assembly: GCA_917490735.1. Classification (NCBI taxonomy): domain Eukaryota; kingdom Metazoa; phylum Arthropoda; class Insecta; order Lepidoptera; family Noctuidae; genus Dryobotodes; species Dryobotodes eremita. The sequence goes on along the minus strand of OU823258.1, from coordinate 12,692,670 downwards.
ATTGCTATTAATTAGAAAGTAGGTTTTATTTCAACACATCAATAATTGTAACAAAAAAAGTTAGTTAAAAAAACCTAAAAGAATAGTTATTTCTTGCATATTGCACGAGGAAAACGAGGAACACGAAAAAAACGATAGACTAACTAACATTTCTGAAATTTATAAGCTTTTTTAGTCAACAACGGTAGCAGCAAAATTTTTATTATTATGTGTGAATGTTGTTACAATTTCGTCAAATTCCTAGTACCTACTAATTGTGTGAGTAGTAGTAAATAAGTACGTATAATAATTATTGTTCGTGAAGTTATCGCGTTATCTTTAGCAACACTTACAGATCTAATGCAAAAGTATCTACCTATACGTTCATTATTTGTTAGTAAAAGGCTTCATTTGAGCAGTATTTACGAGTTAAAAACTACGATAATGATATTGCTATAATTCTGTGTTGGTACAATAGCATGACCTCTTAATTTATAACCAGTTTTCCTAAAAGTATATCTACCTGATGTTTCCTTCCCATATTCATATTTCCCGGCAAAACAGGAAATATTCATATTCCTGCAAGGTGTCCAATTCGTATCCCATGTCAAGTTTTTGACATAGGTAGGTAGGAAATAATGTATAGAGAAATAATTTTCACACGAGTTAGTTAGGCCTTTACCAAACGATCCTTTTTTCTGACCGACACAAACTCGCCGAATTGCCGACTAAAGGCAATTTTTTCCAGCGTGAGATATCTTATATCCGAGGAATAAAACTGACGTTTGACAGTTTTTGTATGGAACAAAGCTGTCAATAATTCAAAATTATTCCTTGGTTGAAAATATCTGGCGTTGGAAACATCAGCCCTAAATTGTGTAGACAAACGATTGGTCTTCGAAATTCAATTTCTTAAGCACAACTTTGTTCGTCATCGGGTATTGTCTCGCTATGTTTTTTTTAACATTGTAACTCTTGGTATAATATATTTATAGGTCTTTTGGTCGTGTACCCCACACAAATTAAATTGTTCCTTATTTTCTACTTAGGTTGATGACTTGCATGACTGTGGCCGACACCCGGACAAATGAGACCAATCTACTATGCATTTGTTTAATGTTTTAGATGTAACGATGCTGTTAGTAAGTTTGTTGATAACTAACTACTACTAACCAACTTGTTGAATACTTGAGTATATTGTGATATTTAATGATTAAGTAATGTAAAATCAAGCTTGATTTGTTCAGTTTTCATAACTGAGAATACCTAAATATGACGAAAATATGAGATTGGGTACACAAATCTCATATTCAAAAAGAGGCCAACATAGGATAACTTTGTTATAACCTATCTAATTGTTAAGTATTAGTATTAGTGTTATCTTTTTAATATTTTTTTTTATTATTATTAACGCCTGTTAGCAAAGCACCTGCCATCTTATCTCTACACCACCCTTGGTTGACTGGTAGAGAATGCCTAAGGCATTAAGTCCGCCTTTGTATGTTATTGTGTGCGAGAAGTTTAAATAAATAAATAAATAAATAAATAAATATTGGCTAAATACAAATCATCTCAATAATATTCCCCAATGCCGAATATGGGCCTTGTCTATAAACAGGGGATCGCTTTCTCAGTACTTAATTACATTCTAATTAATCTAGAGCTTATAATGGGGTAATACTACGTCAGCCTGATATCGCGAATCTCCCCCCCCCCCCCTTGTGCGAATAATTACGTCGATATTATTGCGCAAGCACTTAATTATCCCACTTAAATTACCTACTAAAACTGCGCAAATTTACCCACTGTGTAGGTACCTAAGTACCTAACTACTCAAACATCCAATATCTAGCTCAAAACTAGACCGAGTTCGGCTTAACCAATTATTAGTTGTTTCATCTCTCGATTAAGGTCGGTATCACACTGCCGTTTAGGCGTACGCGTCGGTTTCAGTTTGGGATATGTTTAGAACGCTGCGCTCACATTTACTTCGAGTTTCTCCCGTCCTTTCCTTAGTTCTGGCGTGGCACCTCGTCTCGCGAAAACGCTGGGCAAATGCTAGTGTGTCCCTGGCATTAGGAACACACACATTGTTTTGTGAGCAAAACCGTGACGTGTAATCTATTCTTGTTTTATTTAGATGGACAGTGATTAACACGCATCTGCACTCAATGTCAAACGGTCATATAATATTTTGTGTATTTTATTTGGGTTATTTTCATACAGATGTTGAATGGATGGAATATGGAATGTAGCAGATGTCCGTTTTAACTTTTAATTCATTGTATCATGTATCGTCATGCTGTATTCCCTTCCGGCTGTGCAGAATTAACTTGAATGTAGGTGTGAATGAATGAAGTGCAGATATTAAACGAGAACGCATGAAAGAGTGCAAAAACATGTTTATTCAGTATTTGTTACTGAATACTGTTATCATTAAAATACTGAGTTCATGTGTAAGTACCTATTTATAAAGTCGCATACCTTGCAGATATATAGATATAGAAAAAAAAACAATTTTTTTTTCCGAAAGACGACTGTTTTCATAAAAAAAATATAATTAACCTTTTTTTATGACAACAACTTATATTAAATAATCGCGTTAACATCTAAGTATCACAAGTGAATATGAATAATATAATAAATAATATCTGCTCTATGAATCTAAATCTGGCAGCAATATCAATGCACATTCTTCTCTCACATCAAAACGGAAAAACAATGCAGCACTTCAGTAAAACGATAGGATAAACAAGAATACATGTTTTATAAACAACAAGTCTCATACAGCAGCAATATAATGGGGCTTAATTGAAAGACAACGTGGCGCGATGATAGTTTATGTCACTTTAATAATACTTCGCGCGACAGGCAACTTGTGACAAGTGTCGATAGTGAGGCGACTAAATTACGGAACGATTATTCTGATGATACGTTGCTTGGACGGAATATTTTATGAGTAGCTGAGCTATTTGTTGAATACGTGATGGTCTTATTTGATAAGCGACTATTTGCTGGTTAGACGGTGAAAATCACTAATTTTTTTGTAGAAAAGTTGATACAATTTCGGTTTATTGAAATATTCTTTTTTCAAAAAGATAATTAGGTAACTAGAGTAGTTGGACAATGAATTGATGAGTTCTGATGATACGTTATTTAAAACAGCTGCTATTTTTTTAGGATAATTTTAAAAGTACAAGATAAGTGACTAGGTACTTATTAGAACGGTTACATAATAAGTTACTTACATTGGAAAGTCATTTTAATTTTTAGTTATAAAAAACATAATTCCGTTTGATTCATACAAACTAAAGTAGCTGTATTGCCCGGAAATATGAGCATCTTGCAAAGCGATATTGACACGAACCCTCCACATTTAAATCTTACGTTCATTTTATATGTTTTTTTTTCCATTTGAACCATAAAAATAACGATAGGGCTTCACCCCCCGATGTTTTCCATGTGCTAATTCCTACACTTGGGAGAAATAACATTAAATCGTAGTGGTTTGCCCCGTTTCCAATGCTTTTCCACTAACGAACCGATAATTTAGGGGGAGTAGAGAACTTTTCTTCGGATTTACATTATTTTTGTTCGATTTTCCCTTGTTTTGGTCTGCCATTGCGAAATGTATTTGTTCGCGGTTCTGTGTAAAAGGTGAAATGGGAAAATAAGGATAATTAACTACGTTGTCAAAGACGTCGAAGACTGTCGCGATGTGCTTTTAACGTAAAAGCATGTTCTACTGGCCTGATACTTACCATAACCTAAAAAGTTACACCAAGTACCTAACAAATATTTAAAAAGTACACAATATCTTGTGAGTATCCTAAAATTGAACGGAGGGGTAATTACGTAACATACTAACAGTAGGAATGGGTTTCATTTTGACAGTTCAACAACATTCATTGTGTTATTTACGTTGTTGAGCAGACAAATTTTTCGAACATATGAAGCACTGGATTAGCAATAGACTTCATAATGATTCAGATTGTGATAAATAGTGTGTTACGTAATTAGGGTGCAGGTTCATGGCAAGGAAAACTCTATTCTGTAGCAAACTATATTTTTATATCATTAAAAATATTTTCAATCAATTATTCCCCAGGGACCACCTTGAATCGTGTCCTACTTCCATTATCACCACAAATTGCCTAATTGGTTCGTTAACCGACATTTTACGCAATACAAATATATGGTCTTACGTCACTATAAAAAAGGCAGGAAGCGCCAAATAAAAATGGCTAAGTTTTGCTCCTTATTGATAATCCTAACGCCATAATGATTCCGACCTTGCATTCCTTGAAAGACATGACACATATTCCCCACATAAAATGTTATTCGACCACTGCTTTGTTAAATAGACATAAAAACCTTCATCTCTGACTTAAGCAGTGATGTAAGAAACCGTAATCTTGAGATCTGTAATTTGTTGCATCTATTTGCATTGGTATTGTGTTTCAGACTTCAACGTATGTAATCTGTTTAACTGCATAATATCGCACTTAGAATCTAATTGTATGAATGTACTCATGTTATCATGTCATCTAATATCAAGGGCTATGAAAATTGTGAAGGCTGATTTATTTTAATTTACAAAGTAGATCTCTGCCAATATTTAAATAGATTGACATTCAATCCCCTTGTTTTATTCATCTAATTTCCCAAACTTTACTGAAAATTGACTGTAAATGTCTGCTATGGAATCCAAGACCATTCAATAGACTACTTATCTCTAATGATTCTGTAGTAATTAAATACGTCTTACCTACTTTTTAGACTTCAGGCATTTAAAACTTTGCGTAGGTACTTAATGAATTCTCAGCTCATTGCAATTGTTTATTAATCTTAGTCTTGCCAACATTTTGAGTAGCACTATAAATTCTAGAGCCAAAGCAATTAAAGTGTATTAATTTTATACATACCGACTTTATTTACCCTCAAAATTGAAGTAGTCTTGTTTATAAAATTACAATTTACTACGGGATAATTAAATTTTATGTTTCGGTACAAGCATGTTTGTTACTAAGAGTCTGATACTCAAATAGTTTTTTGTTTACATTGTTTGTAGGTCATTAATGTTGAGGGCAATTAACTTTCATTGTTTTTAACGAGTTATAATTAGTTCGAAATCCCATGTGTTAATGTGGCCAGTGACGTTAGTCCTGAAAATAATTGTAAAAGAAAATTAGAAGCCAGATATTGTTTCTTTTTTCAATCCTAGGGACTAGTGGAAGACGTTTTTCATTTCAAAGTATTAATTAAACTACTATAGCAATCCTAGAAAATGGGAATGCGATGTGCTTTGGACAGGCTATTTCAATTAATCACTGCATAGATTTACGCTTGCACCATCTTCGATTGGCTGTTCTATATTCGTCGTCTTCGTATTCCTTCTTCTCCATAGGTACCTACTACGCTTTGGAATGGGCAACTGGCTTCATGTTTCTGACTGACCGATACCTTGACAATTCAAAAGTGCCATTAATTGGTTTATTTGAAATAAATTCTTTGGGTTTGAGTTTTGAGTCTCTATTAGATATATAATATATCTATCTAACTACATGCACATGCAAACTCACGCCTTCTTCCCATGGGGGTAGGCAGAAACTATAGAAGGCCACCTGCTACGGTTCAGCTGCGGTCTCTCGATCTGCGCAAATTATTTCAATCTCAAAAAAATAAAAGTGCCGGTTTTATCGGGATCCAATGAATGCTTCTAAATATAGTCCAAAAAAATCCACAGCGATACAAGAAAGGCTTGTTTAAGTAATACTTCAGTTGAATAGCTATAACGACGTTACCAATAACATCGTTAGCAACATTGAATAGACCCTTTCAGTACATCTCCCCCTTATAAACCATCGCTATTGATTACGCTGAGACACAGGTTGGTCACAATTTTCGGCCACTAGGTACGTCAATTTCATCTGATTAGTTGTCTGTAGGGATTCCATCTAATAATATCGTACAACGAAAATAATGATTTCTGGGAAGCTTAAGGAGTCTTTGATGTAGGGAATAAAATCATGGGGACACGTGAAGGATAAGGTTTTTCTCTATTCTGGACTATTTTCTGTGCTATATTTATTACTAGCTTCTGCCAGCGACTCCGTCCGCGTGGAAGTCGTAAGACACCACAATATACTAGAATAACAGCCACATTTTTTATAAAACTTTCCTGTATACTACGTTTGTAGTTTTGGTTTCGGCAGCCAAAATATGAAGAGAGTCAGGACTGGTGAGCGACGTCCAGTTGTCCGTGTGAGACGCAGCTCGTCCTGAGGTCGACACCCGTAGCTTTCAGTAGTAATTTCCCATTGCTTGCGAAGTTTTTCGTTTTTATTGAATTAACTAGCTTTTGCCCGCGGCTTCGCTCGCGTTAATTTAGACTCTGACTATCAATTCGGGTTATAATTGAATCATGATTCGAAAGACACATGGCGCCATCTATTATCATAAGAACTTTATTGTTGTTTTCCTCGGGAACAGTACTTTTTTGCGGGATGATAGGTACCCTATGCCCGTTTTTGTTCACCTGACAACGTATATGCAAAATTTCAGGATGATCGGTTCAGTGGTTTAGGCGTGAAAAGGTAACAAACAAACAAACAAACTTACTTTCGCATTTATAATATTAGTTAGGATAGTTAGGATTAGGATTAATGCCTGTATTCCTGTATATACTACCTAATGGCAAAACACTGATACACTGACTGATGCTTTCTTACATATATTATTCCTGACGAATAGCTAACTATAACGTAACAGTACATTGTAAACACACGGGACTTCTCATTAACAGTCTCCTAACCATAGATGTTTAGTTTTATTATACTTAACCAAATATGACAGAAGAAGCCTAAACTTAATGTTTTTCTGTGTACGTTTTACGAACTATCATAATATAATATAATAGTATAACAAAATGTAAAAAAGGAAGAACAAAAAATATCAATTGTTGCGAATCGAACATAGCATAGCATAACTTTGCAAAGCAGTCGTCGAACCGCTAAGCTATTTGCTTTGTTGAAAGTTGACTAAAATAGCCCTTCTTAAATTATGTCATGATTGACTGCATTGCTCCGTAAAGGTATAGCGTGATGATAACCAATTAAAAAGTTTAATCTGTGACTATTTGCAATATTTGGCATATTTTGGCTCGTCTTTCTACAATTTGAGGTGAACTATAAAATAATACAGACTAACTGCAATTTTGCTTATACCCCATAGCAAAGAGTGTGATTATTTATAGCCTACAGACTGACTAGACATATAGAGAATATCTATGTAAACAAAATTTATCCGGTAGTTATTGCGTGATGCTGGAACATACATTCAGAAAAACAGACAAAAATTTAAAAATATATATTTTTGGTATTAGAATCGTTCCCAGAACTCGCAAAAATTCCAAAAAAAAGACAATGTATCTACAGTTTTGCCTTCACAAGGATTTTATTTTATGTATAGATTATGTTTTGAGGTAGAAGCTTACGCTTACCTTGTATTAGTTTAGAATTCAATGTTATCTTATGTCATAACCTCTACTAGCTTAATAATGTAGATATCTAATGATCCGAAATTGCGAACGGAATGAGCATCGTGGTGATCGATCGCCACGTAAAGTCTTATTTGAAAAGAGGCTTGCTATGCGATACCAATAATAGGCTGGAACTGCCTAATCTTATTTGAAACAACATAACTTTAGAACTTCTCTGGAATAATTAACATTTTCACGCATATTCTTAGACTTCTTTCGCATCTTTTTCATCTATAATAAAACTTTTCACATTACACAGAACTTGTATGATTTTTGTGGATAATATTTAACTACGATCTAATCCCGCCTTACGACAAACTCGACTGATCCGATAAATGAACTTATATAAAAGTTTAATATTACGTTACGCGTCGAAAGCGCGGGATTGCGATCTTTCCCGACGACTGACTTTGGGCAAAGTTAAATAAGCTACGCCATGAGAAAACTCGGCCAATCTACCTCTTCAAGTATAAATACAGTAAGAAGTTTTATTGTCTGGTTATAATTAGTTAGATAGGTATGTTGATTTAATTTCATTGTCTACTTGATTATTATTTGATTAATTAAAATACAGTAATTAACAAGCATGTGGTTTCTAATAATTAATATGAAAACGATATTAGAATTTGATCAAGCCGCTGACTGTATGTCAAGGCCAGTATTTTCCTATAGATTTTCTAGATGTCTAACCATTTCTTACAATAAACAACCTTCAGACTGTTTTGAAAACAACTGGAAAATTCTCATAGTTTGTCAGTCTTGGCATCGCCAGACTTAAAATAATTATTCAGTATTGTACCATATGTGACTCGGGTCATAAGGTCACCAACTTGTCTGTTTGTCGGGGAAGCTTTTATCTATTTTCGGTATTATTGGACGAGGCATTTCGTTCACTAATATGATTACTATTTACCCATTTTTTTGTTACAGATTGTTCAGCATGTTTTCAAGAGAATTCTGTCAACAACAGGAGTGTAACTACAGGCAGTTCTTTCTACGAAGAGTGCTGCTGTGAGAAAGCTGGTTATACGCTGAAGCATCTGCAATGGCTAGATCCTTACAACAAACCTATTTTGGGGTATGTGATATGTCAATATTTTACTAGTTAATTTAATTTGTCAATAATCACATCATGTGTGGCCATCGTGATCGTGAATTCAATTAACATCCTGAAAAACCTTCAATTCAGTTTAAACCTAATTGCGCTCTTCTTTTGATGCTTCGAGTAACGCTAATTATAAGCTCACTTCTTAAAGCGCTATCTACACATTTTCGGGTCAGGGCTACCCGTGTTCCGAGTTGTTCGTTTCAGTGTTCCCGTCAGGGACGGGCCATCGGTCACCCGTGTTCACACATATCAGGGAAATCGGTATCAGTGTAATCCACCATCACACTTTAATTCTTTTCCTATATTATCCCATATATAATATTTTTCTTCTTAGAATTCAAATAATGTGGATTAGAAAGATCGTAAAGTATATTATTCTGTCGTACAAGTTCTATCAACCCATGGTATAATAATATACTTCGCCAGGTATAGCATTCCGAGACAGTAGTCACGTGGGTGACACAAGCCTACGTCATCACCGCTGTGTTACCAGTAGTGTGTCATAATAACTCCCTAACCGCCTTTATTACCTGTGCGAATCCGATAAATCAATGAGGTTTTAACTAACAATTACATCGGTATAAGTTTAAATTGAATTGTTTCGTTTGATTAGAAAAACAAAACGACAATTTAAATGCTTGATATATATTTTTTAACAGAATGGTGACTGAAAATGTTTCCATACTTCTTGTTTTGTTGCAATAAAGTGGCAACTGGATAGTGACGTAAGCTTGTGTCACTCTCGGAGTGCCAGACCTTGTTTTTTTAGACCATGTATCAACCTTTCTGTGTTCATGTTGTCATCAACGTACCTAGATAAAAATCGGATAGCATTGTCACAGCGTCCGTGCGTCGGAGCGTGCTCCGGGACACTGACGATCCGGATGCGCCTGACACGGAGCTATGTGAACAAGTTCGTACAAGTACGTACGTAACTGACTTTTTCGCCGTCCCTGACGGAACACGGCAGGGCCGGGTACCCGGAAATGTGTGGATAGCGCTTTAGCCTTGATTACACATACCATGTACCTACAAGTCTTGTTACTGTACCTACTTGGTACGTATAATTAATACATTAACATTATTGATGAAATGAAGGTAACATGACATTTTTTTTTAATTAATTTATCGTTTTGTTCATTATTTTTGCTGTCAAGTCCTAAATAAGAACATTGTTTCCACAAGACTAGGTACAGATTCAAATGTGTACATCGAGGAGCAGACTGACTGCATATCTCTCATTATCCCGAGTGCGAGCAAGACGTTATCAGGAGCATACAGATGCGTCACGACCTTCGAAACAACACAAAAGTCTCAAATTCATAATTTGGATGTATTTGGTAAGACAACTAAGCGCATTTGTTTTTCCCTATATACGTATTATTGAAATACGCTTTTTTAAGTCACTTGAATGCTGATAGAAATAGTCGCTGTTTCTTTTCGGAAAATCTCAAATTCCAATCTATATCTACATACGTACGTACAACTATTGTCATAATGTCCCTCGGGAATTATAGCATTTCCGAATACAAACGAATGCTAATTTCCATCAATTATTAGATTTTTATAGTGTATAGTAATTTGAATTCAGAACTAAGTACTTTTTAGTTGTTTTGTTTACAACAACAAAGTACTTAGTTCTGAATTAAAATTATGAAAATTTAATTTAATTAAAATTATGTATTATGATTATTCGGAAATGCAATGATTTCCGAGGGACATTAAGAAAATAGTTGTACTGTACGAGTGTGACTTAGCGGTCAGTCGCGAAAATTTATTAATACTTTGCAGGACACTAAATGCCCCCAAACGTAATAACAATAAAACTTCTATTGTGTTTCGTTCGGTGTCCTTCAACTGGTTAAGGAAGCTGGTTGTGTACAATTGTTTTATTTCAGTATAATTACTTTTTTTATATTAACATTATTATGTACATTCACAGATCCGTTATACTTCTATGGGACCGCAATGAACCAATACTTGGTTCACAGCAACAATTCTCTAATAACTTGCCAAGCTAAGGGAGCCACTCCACCTCTTATCAGGTGGTACAGAGGAAAAGACGAACAGAATGAGGTAAGAAATATCCTAAATTACAGTCATAATACAGTCAAAGACGTCGATTGCTGGGTATAGGTCTATCCCAAACATCGCCACAGCGATATGTCCTGAGCTTCCAGCGGATTCCCGCGACCCTAACCAGGTCATCGATCCATCATGTGACATGCACCTTACAATACCCGGGTATAAATAAGGACACGTCAAACTTTAGAAAGGTACTGTCTGTTACTGCCCATGATGTTAAAAAGCCATTTTGCAAAAAGTAATGGAATTACATGGCTGCAGTCTGGCCAATAGTCGGTTGAATGTGTGAGCATGTAATACCCGGTTTTGTTAGCCTGTTGATGATGCCCTCGGGCTACTCATTTCCCGTTGGCATAGCTATCAAACCGATTGGAGTCGTTTGCGACTTATGTTCATCTGAATTGATCAGTTACTATTCTAAACATAACTAGCCTGCATATATTCCCCTTTGTACGGGCAGCAGCTCCGCACACTGAGATGTAGGATGTAGGTGGACGAATCACTCGGGATGTGTACAGGAAATAAAATCACTGTTTTGTGTCCGATAATGATTGACCATTTATTTAATAAAACAACGAATTATATAATGCCAAAAGTAGGTGGCTTGTGGCGGGCGTAATAGCTTAGTCAGCGAATGTACATAAATCGGTGAATTAGCAACTGCTTGATCAGGTAAAAACTAAAACAATAAATATCATGTGGCGATGCTCGTACATCCTGCCGACTATAAAAGTACAAATGTCCAGTAAAATGCATTATCCAAGGGTAAGTAAAGTATGTAAAGAAAGTTATTGGAAGGTTCTATGTCCGTCGCTAACTGTCATTGGCGACGTTTCGCGATCCACCTTGCTGCTGTTAGGAAGATGTCTGGTGACCTCTTCTAGATCCGGGGTGTCTGCCTTTGCTTGTCCTTCCGTAGGGAGATGCCGTTCAGTAGGACTTGGGGCCATCTCAATCTCTTCCTTGTGCGCCTGCGTTCCTGTTCTGTTTCCTTGAGGTGTACGGAGACAGCGTGCTTTAATTTGGACGCATACCCATATGCTGAATATTGTTGCACAGGTTATCATACAGCCGTACAGGACGTAGTGATGTTGCTCCGCCTCCACGGAATTAACCATTGGTATGTCCTGTTGTTCTTTAACCAGCTCAATTTTTCTCTTAAGACTCTTTAGTTGTTCTTCATGTGTTTCAAGTTCCATATTTGTTATATTTGTAATTTGACTATTGCTTGTTAATAGTTCGTTTAGATTTATCTCTGGTACGTAGATCTCTTGCTCATTTCCTAATTCCATGGTGCTTTGCATTTTGTAATGTGCATGAATCAGATGTTTATCGCCGCGCATCATGCAACCTGTAGCTAAGGTGATGATGCCTGTATTTTGTAGTGTCTGTGACGTAATTCCCGCAGGACAGAAAATGCGCATAGTGCATTCCTCGCAACACGTAAACAACCAAGCTCCCTTACTGTGCAGTTTTTTCCAGTCATTGCTGCAATTCGATACCTTAGTGCGGCAGGTTGTTACTCCTCGATTGTTTATTATGCCTGCTTCGCACATTGTTGTGGCTGTTTTTATACTGTATATAGGTAGGTCAAGGTTGCATAGCAACAGCTGATTTGTGTTTACTTGTTCGCACGATGAAAGATGTTGTTGATCCAGTGGTATCATCATGTCTAGCTTCAAGTTAACGGCTATGTATTTGGTTGTTGGTATTATGTTAATCATGGAGGTTCCCTTTATGTTGCGGATTGGGATGACTTCGGTTAGTTCGTACTGTTCGTCTGCTACTAACGGGATTTTTACTTCATACCGCCCATCTTGTTGTCTTTTTGTTGTATCAGCGTACAGCCTCTCGCAGTACTCCTCATCGACAGTCGTAGACTGGTCGTCTGATATTATCTCTTCAATTTCCCAGAAACGAGAGATATCGCTAGTGTCCACCACGACATGACAGTTGAAAGTATTCGTATTTCCAACTAATACCCAGCCGAGCTTTGTTTGTTGTGCTATTGGTGCGTATATGTTTCCTCGAGTAATGTTGCTCATGACTATGTCGCCATATACCCCAGCATCAAGTAGAATGTCAATCGGCCTTGATAAGTTGAATTGTGGGTCGGCCAGGTTAATGTTTTCTATGTGAGGCCAATCTTGTTTTTCGAAGGAGTAGTTAGGCAGGTTGTTGAGTAGTTTAGCCATTACTAATGCCGGCGTTGAAAACTCGTAATCTCCGTAAAGGGACTTACAGTCCAACTGAACGGTCCCGTTGCTCTGGCTGGCATATGCTCCGATCCCTGACACAGTTGAGTTGTGGTTGCGTCGCGGAAGCCCAAGTCGTTGCACAGCCGATTCTGTTATAAGGTTCAGTTGGGAGCCTTGGTCTAGAAGGCATCTAAGTACGGTGTAAGTTCCATCTGCAGCCTTTACTTTAAGTTGTACTGTAGCCAGTAAAACTTCGTTAAAATTTCCTGACACGTGATTGGTTTTTCGCTGCATGTTGTTGTTTGTCACGCCTTCGGCCATTTGGCTTGACGACAGTGTCGCTGACGTAGTATCGCGGACTAGGTCATGTAGCGTGGTGTGATGTGCGCCGTTACACACTTTGCATCTTTTCTGCGAGTTGCATTTCTTTCCGTTGTGCGGATACATGCAGTTTTTGCAAATGTTCAATTGCTCAATTGTCCTAATTTTTATGGCTGGCGTCATTTCTTGAAACTCTTTACAGTAGAGCAAGATGTGGCTTGTTTTGCAAACTGGACAATTTCTGTCGGAGCTTGTATGGTTTGCTTTGGGGTAGCGTCTGTATCTGTTGTACGCATCCCTTGGTACTGTTGTCATCGAGGCCCCTTTATTTGGGGTGACGTCGGCATCTGTTTGTTTGTTGGGTTTACTTGGTTTCTTCACTACTGACTCCAGCGCCGTGAACTTCCCTTCGATGAACTGGATGAATTCCTTGAAGTCGGGAAGCCCTCTTGGATTTTTCCTCGCCTCCATGTAGTCAGCGTAGGTCTGAGTGTCTAGTTTTGCTGCCAGAATGTGCACCAAAATCGGGTCCCATGTTGCCGTGTCGATGCTCAAATTACGCAACGCGTGCACGGTTTCGAGACTGGTGTCGTGTAGGCGCTTCAGCTCGTACGCGTTTTGATTTTGAATCGTAGGTTGACTCATCAAAACTTGCATTTGCTTGGTGAAGAGCATCTGCAAGTTATTGTACCTATGGTGGAGGATTTCCCAGCAGGAGTCGTAGTTGCTCTCGGAAACAGACAGATGTTGCACAAGGCGCTCAGCTTCTCCTTTTAGCTTCCCTTTCAGGTGTTGCATCTTCTGCCCCTTCGAGAGGGAAGGGTTATTATGGATAGCCGCGATGTATAGATCGAGGAATGTCGGCCATTGTGTGTAGTTTCCAGAGAATATCGGTATTTCGATCCTTGGCGCACTATCCCGTTGTTGGACAGCGTGGTTGAGTTTGCGGTTGAGACCTCGTTTTGTGCACTCGTATGTTTCTTCGTACTGCGAGAACTCGAGCTCGTAGTTTACGTCGCTACCGACGAGAACGTTGTCGAGCTGCCAGTGCACTTCGTCAATCGCCCTCCATCGCGATTCGAGGACCCTAAGCTTGTCTTCTATCTCCCATTTCTCAATAATGTCAGCAGTACGCAAGTTGCTGACGAAACGTGAGAAGGCTCTAAAGTTGGTTGCTTGTTGATTTTTTAGCTCGTCCGATCTCGATAGGACTCCAGTGTTCTTGTTCTCTTCTTCTGGGCGACTCGCGAGTTCCGCAGTGCTTGTTGACCATGTTTGCAGCTTATGTTGTATGTTTGAGTAGTTCGACTTGACCCTGTCGTATACTTTTGTTGTGTAGTATATGTCGGTCTGGTCTATGGCGCCCTGTAGCACGCCATGATTCATTTCGAATTCGTTCCAGTGCGCCTGGAGGGTATCCAGTCTGCCCCGGATGTATGTGGCGGTTTTGCGGTCAGAGCCATCTTTTCCGAAGTTGACACCAATTTTTCGGATGCCCTCTGCGATGATTTCCTGCCGCTTGAGAAGTTCTTGTTGCCTGGCGTCCATAATTGTTGCACGAGTATGTATGCGTGTAGTGGATGGACGTTAGCTCTGTTGACTTCACTGTTGTATGGTTGTATGTAGTTCCCGAACCACCAAATGTTGATGTTTCCCACGGCGATCGCAGGGTCCGAAGGAATCTCTCCGTACGATATTGTGCGCCTTCTCAATCTGACTGGGGCGATCCGCTTGTGGAAGACCAGTCAAACCGATTCGCTATCGTAAGTAGAAACACTTCGTACCTGTGCGACTTGCAGGACTGTTTGCTCCAGTAGTGGCAATCCGGCTCGAAGGACCATAAATGTACGGGCAGCAGCTCCGCACACTGAGATGTAGGATGTAGGTGGACGAATCACTCGGGATGTGTACAGGAAATAAAATCACTGTTTTGTGTCCGATAATGATTGACCATTTATTTAATAAAACAACGAATTATATAATGCCAAAAGTAGGTGGCTTGTGGCGGGCGTAATAGCTTAGTCAGCGAATGTACATAAATCGGTGAATTAGCAACTGCTTGATCAGGTAAAAACTAAAACAATAAATATCATGTGGCGATGCTCGTACACCCTTGGTAAGAAAACGATTCGTTGATTGGATTTGAGGTTACTTATCATCTAGGATCAAACTAAATAAGCTAGCGAAACGCCGCAGACGTGCTGGGTATGAATATCTAAACATACAAACAAAACAGAAATTCCTTAATTAATTTGATATTTTTTTTATTGAGTCATCGACCTCCTTTAGTGTATTCACAGATTTGCTTTTTTTTGTGTAAACTTCTCAGGCGAGATGGGTATCTAAACACGATAAAACATAAATTTTTCAACTCATACTTCATGCAACAACAATATCAGCGGTCGTTTACCCCTAAAAAAACATTACATTTTTATTTTTTTATTTTATCGTGTTTAGAAATTGATACCCATCACGTCTGCGGAGTTTCGCTAGCTAATTTAATTTGACCCTGTATATCTCCTATGTATATGTTTGTTGAATATGTTTTTAAATTAATTGCAGATATCCAACGACACAGTAAAATATCAATTCATTCCTGAAGGACTGATTGTAAAGAATGTTAATAATGATGATGAGGGTATATACAAGTGTTCAGCATCAGTATTGTCTACTGGTGAAGAAGTTGAAATGGATATAGAAGCCAAGGTATGTACAACTTGCGACGACGAAATGAAACTAAATAGACTATTTGTTGATACCAACATGTAGAAAATAATGACTTTGTTGGAAGGTAAAATTTTTATGTTTGTTTTCCAAATTATGTGACAGTAAATGAGAGTTTTGTAACTAAGTAGGTACTCGTTTTGATATGTTGCAAGAGATTTCTGAAATCAAAATAACGAGGTAGTGGTAGGATCAATTGTTATATCATCATTAACTCTAACTATAACGTTCAACATTGTTATCATACAGGTAATGACAGCACCACTAATCACACAACTGTCAGCTAGTCCAGAGGCAGTATTGACATCAGGGGAAGCTTTGATGATACAGTGTATGGCGGAAGGGTTGCCTGAACCAAAAGTGGAATGGAAGAAAATACCAGAATCGGTAAGAACATTGCAAATACAACAAACCTATAATGTCTGTGTCGTAAATACTCACATCTGAAAGTTAGTCTTCTTCTGAGACAGGCAAAAATTAAGATGTTTGATATTCAAGTTGGTGCAAACAATTACCATATTGTTTTTTCTGCCCTGCCATGTATAATATTTAAAGTAATTCCATAATGCTGTTACTTGCGGAAAGATCAATAAGATAAGAACTGGGGTAGCCTATTCGGTGCTCCCTATGAAAAAAATTAAGTAATCTATTTTTAAAGGTATTTCTAGTATGAAGCTGCAATTATGACTAATCTTTTTACGATACAAAAGAGACCTATATCTGTATAGTAAAAAGCGAAATGTAAGAATTTTGGCTTTAAATATTAGGTAGGTACTCTGTTTGTGGTGACCTTTTTAGAGGTGGTTCTAGCTAGAGGTTCCCCAGCGTAGTAAACCTTTATTAAATCTGACAGTTCACTTACCTTAAAGTCACTAAGGACTCATTGTAGCTCCATAACTCGAACGGACTATAAAAGCAAGTTTGTTTAGTACTTTGCAAGTAGGTACTCAACTTACGGAGAGGTTAATAGCAAGAACAAAAGTTGACTGATGGCAATTGAGGTGCTGGTATAAAGCCTTGAGATTTCTTTAGAAATTGTTTGTGGAGAATAAATTCATGAACTATTCTTAGTTTGAATTATAATATAACACCAACTTAGTTTCAGCTTTTATGATGCTTTCTTGATTCTGTAAAAGTGGAGAAAATTATAGGTCTAGCGGACCGGTACCAAAAATTAAAGTCTGGAGATTATTTTTGTAATGCTTTATGTATAAGTACGAGAAAATATTTTATAAATTGTTACCTATTTATTTGTAGAGCCCAAACAAGACTGTTAGTTGGACTCAACAAACGAACGAAACTATTAGTTTTAAAAGCATAACACCTGAAGACGCTGGGACATACGAATGCATTGCTAGCAACTTCGTTGGAATCTCTAAGAAGCAAATTGATATTACGGTAATAATCTCTTGTTATAGTAAAATGAGCAGTGGTGGCTCAGTGGTAACGGCCCCGACTTACGAGTTGTAGGTCGTGGTTTCGAACCCAGACAGGCGCTTTACTTTATGTAAATTATTTCATCACCACTGCTCTCAAAACAGTGAAGGAAAACTTCGTGAGGAAACAGGCATTTACTAGAACCAAAAATTTGAAGACATGGGACATGTGACCAGCCTGCACTGGGCCCGCGTGATAGATTAGAGCCCACTCCCTCTCGAAGAGAAGAGGCCTTTGTCCCAGCTGTGGGAACATTATAGGCAGATTATGAATTTGATGATAGTAAAACACCAAATAATAATGCTGAATTTCATGAGGCTTATGAGGCTATTATACAATTTATTTTGTTTTCTAAATAGTTCATGATCCAAAAAAGTTAAATATTTATGCAAATTCAAGGCATATACTGAATACATTCATTAGAAAAAATATTCATATTAAAATCAACTAAAAGTTCATAATTTCACACTCTGTTTCAAAGAACTGATTCATTATCATATCCTCAGGTACTGATTCGTCCTGAGATCATAGGTTTCACAAACAGATCGGTAGTGGAAGGAACAATGTTACCAATAGTTTGTAATACAACTGGCTTGCCTAAACCAAACGTTACAATTACTTATGAAGGAAAGAGTTTGGAAGAAGAAAGGTTTGTAAAATCTTCATGATTTTCAGAAAATATTTGACATTTTAATTCTTAAGAAGTAAGAGCAAATTAAAGCTGAAATCATTGATCACAGTGTTACCACGTTTATTATACACATTGAATAGATCACTCAGTACAAAATGATGTTTATTATAGGGAAACGGATTATGATGAAGAAATAACAAATAACTCGACATTCAAAGTAACCAGATCTAGGGAAGGAATATACATTTGCAACGCTACCAATGACGGTAAGTGTACTCATTTAAAACTACAGAAGAACTTGTATTTTGAACATTTTGAAGAACATAAAATAGTATGGCCGTCTTGCTAAGCACAGTACATGATCAACATAAATAAAAAAATAAAAATTGTAAGTTACTTTATGTTTGGGTAAATCTTCTGGCCCGTCTATGTTAATGGTCCTGTTAACCGTAGGCCATTTCAAAAAAGTGTTCTGGCCGATTTTCCCTAGATTTATTAAACGGTAAGACATTATGATAATCAGCATTAGGTACTATAGTTTGACCGAAACCGCTGTGCTGCGCCTTAAGCGCAGGCCACACTGGGAACGAAGCTGAAATCGTTTAGCTTCGCTCATTTAGCTATCTCATGTTTGCATACTTCGGTTCACACCGCGAACTAGGAGTGCAGGCGGCTCCGCTATCAGTCCGCCGTCCACGCTCACTGCCCCCTGCCCCCCGACTTGCCGTGTATTCCTAAGGCGCGGTATAGCGGTTTCGGTCAAATTATATCTGCTGAAAGACCAAGATACAGTCACGTATTAAATGTTATACACTTTTATTAATATTATGTTTTTCCTATCAATACTAGTGGATACGAGGACGAAATTAATGTACCTGTCAGTACTGCATCAGCCGTATTTTGACAAAACATATGAACTTCTTTGGGGATGGAACGGAGAAACTGTTAACATAAGCTGTGCTCATGCGAGTAACCCACCAGCGAATTTTACTTGGAAGTATGTATGATTTTTTTTTTCGAAGTAGAAATGAAGCATCCACGTCCTTCATATCTAAAACATCACTATTCAGGGTTTCAGAAGCCCTACTTTTTTGATTGAATAGCTTGATTCGCCTTTAACTATAATATTGCTTAAGTACATGATTGTCTGGTAAAGCCCGACTTGTTTCACCCTACAATCGGAGAATTTATCCACAGCGATTTGACTTCATGTAACTTTTCCTCTTTTCAGTTACCTATCAAATAATGATTCGACTATAGAGAGACTAGAACATGACAATATAGTTCTAGAGTATGAAACTTCATTAGAACATTCGTTTCCCTTCTCAAACGAATTTGCACCGTTTGGAAAACATGAGTGTAGAGCTAATAATGAGTATGGCGATGCAATCAAAATTTATCACATTAGAAAAGGATTTGCTCCATCAGTCGTTGTAAATGTAAGTAAAACGATGTACGCTTTAGTTTGCACCCCTGTCCATCTTATTTCAGTCCTTAAAATACTCATTCATGTCAGATAATTTACAATGTGGCGACGATAATATGACAATAAATTAAAATACTGGCAATACTGATGCGTTTAAGAGTATTTTGAACTATCAAATATATCCTAACATCGAAATTGAAAAAGTGTTTTTTTTTTTAACAAACAAAGTAGTGATGGGTCGACTTTGGGTTTTACCAATCTCTGACTAACGTCATTAGATATACGAAGTTTAATTTATTGTCGTATTTTCGTCTACATCTTGTTTATTTTTTATTATTCCATAAAAAACATCTGTTAGTCAGTACTGCATAGTCTTACATTTGACCTTTCCGTTCAAAACCCACGTGTTGGTCTGGGTTTTACGTTTAAAAACAAACTCTACTGTCGTATCTATTTCACTGCCGACATAACTGTATTTTACATACTAAACAATCCACGAACAATTAAGCCATGACCTTTTCCATACTCATACAACTAAAGAATTTAAAATCCTGCATACATTAAGTAGCTTCTGAGTTAAGCCTTTTAAACTGTAACTAAACAAACACAAAGTTAATTTGAATCACAAATAGATTCTGTTATTGTGGTTAAATCTTACTTCTTTGAAATTGAGCAACGAACATGTATTTTCATCTTTTGTTTTGTAACTTTGTAATGATGTTTCAAGAATTTTCGTTGTTATGTTAACTGTCAATTTAAGTTTAAATGCTTTGACGAATAATTTCCTTTACCATTTAGAATTAAATCGATTACTTAAGCAGTGTATAAATAGTTAGATTTGAAATTAACTTGATGATTATGGCAATACTAACTTGGGATCATTAGTTATAGAGGATCGTATTCGTCTATGAACAAGACGTTATAAGGTGTAGCATAACAGAGAAAATACGACTTAATGTACAATCTAAAGTACTGATTGATTACTATTGTATAAAAACCCACCAAAGCTCATTTATAAAAAGGAGATGGATAACGGTCCCATACAAGCTTGGCCCAAAAATGAACACAAATAAAACAAAATGTTTTATGAAGCTATAATAGTGTTTCATAGCCCAGTATATTTTTGTTCGTCGTAAAACTTTGTGTAGGTATATAAGAACCTTCCCAATTCTGATGACTTCAAAAATTTATTCAAACTTGTCGATTTCGGAGTAATCCACTGTCTTCCAACAGATTGAATTCACCCAACTCTAACGACTGTATCCCAAATGATTCATTTGCTATGACCCAGTTTATAGACGGTTGGATCTCCGTTGGAAACTCAAGCAAAATCAGAATGGTCTGAGATGTGAGCTATAGGTATTGTTATTGTAGCCGAGGTAAACTGCAATGCGAAGATCCATAATCCATGAAAGGGGAAGTCACTCAGAAATAAAATAAAATAACCAGAAACACAGCCAATGATATTTTTGGAGAAATCACAACAAAACATACATGATGCTGTCACTCGCGGCACCGCAGAGTTATAAATAAAATAGAAATCGTCAAATACAGACCTGACTGACAAGAAGGGTTATGTTTTTGGCGCATGTATTTGTATTAAACTTAGTTGTATGTAGGATTCTTTATTCTCTCGTGGCATTCAGACGTCAGTCGATTTTAATGATTGACATGTCGTTAGGTTTGTGGTGATCGCCCAGCGTAACGTACTTAACTTTCAATCGCAATCCGAAGGATTTTGAAGGAAATTCTTAATCAAATACTTGAAAGGTAACGTTTCAGAAAAATCACCACGGCGGACTTTAGAACTCACTACGTAAAGTCGTGAAAAAAAGTTTTTAGTACGTCAAAATAAAGAGCTCGAGGAGATGATTCCAAAAATATGACATGACCCAGACTGGGGTCAACGGGATCATTTATTTATTTTTATTGGTCCACCACTAATTGTTTACACTGGTTTTATGCTAAAGTTAACGCACAAAGTGGTTAAGTGATTATTGCAGTGTTGCATACAAAACAGTGCAACAATTATTTACAGTCTTATGTCATATTTTAGGAATCGTCTGGTGTCTATGTCAAAAAATAACTAATGGCATAATTATTTAAATACTAAAGCGTACTCTTTCCAACACTTATAGGAAGTTTCGTATAGAAAAAAGAGAAATAAAATATTGCGTTGCATTGTTTATCTTTTAATGCCTCTTATCTCTCTTTTATGTTTCTATAAGTTAGTTATAGGTCTGTGCAAAGCATTTAATGACATACGACAAATGCAGGACAATGACGGGCAGTGACAATGATTATGAAAGATAAAGAAGCTGCTGCCATTAGAAGTTTTTAAGACTGGACCATTGATTTAAAAATGAAATTGATACATAAATAAATTATTAAAAATCGTTTTCATTAGAGTGTAATTTATTATTCAATACGCTTGAAATACATGTTTAATATTTTATATTTTAAAAATACTCGTGAAATCGTTTGAATTCAAACAATAAGCGTGTCCCAAAAATCATCTTATTTTCAAAACTGGCAACATAAATATCTCCCCGAATACTTGAATCAAAATAATAATCTCTTAAATTGAAATATTTCCTAGAAAGTTTGGCCAAGTAATGAAAGCTGTGGTGGGATTCCAAAGTTTATCAGTTATTTTTTTAATATAATTAATTGTTTGACTGTGCGCGGCCAAACTTTATCCATGTCCTTTCATACAATCTTCTTGTAAATATTTAAACAAGTTCCACTAGAAATGAAGATATTCTTCCTTGCGGAATCATTGTGTATATTAAGATGTATTCAAAGGATTCCCTGTTTTATTTTCTATTTTTCCTTTGTGGTTTAACGTTTGTGAACTTAAAACTAGATTACTAAGGAATTGTCAACTAAATGAGTAGTTTCCTGTTCATTTACAATATCATAATAAATATATAATTTTCTATTGACATACATATTTATGTGACTATAAACAATTTTCCCATCTACATCAAGAGAATTACATAATTGACATCATTGGGTGTAACACAAACACCATACATTTAATCTACTTCTTCAATTGTAACTTCAGCAAGAAAATCAAGAGTATCATTGTCGTTCTAGGCAACAACAACTGATGAATCAGCAACGTCAGCTTCTTTCTACATTCAGCCTCCAACTGACTATGACGGTCCTGACGTCATCGGCTTCATCGCTGTGTATGACGAAGCTGACAACTATGAGGTCACCAACGTTCACCCTAACAGGACTTGGGCTACTGGCATCCCTTTCAAGCTGGAGAAACTGAGGCCTAACACTACGTACTACATTAGGTTCGCTGCGATTAATCGGGTTGGCACTGGAGAGTGGAGTGAGAGGCTCCACTTTGATACTATGGATAAGTAAGTTTTTGTATTGTTTATATCTGTTTTATTTACAACGGTTCCTTATTATTATCGTCTTTTGTTTATAAATCTTACATCAATTTCATATTATTAGTTATTTCATTCAAAAGATAAGCAGTGGTGGCCCAGTCGTATCGACCCCGACTTACGAGTTGTAGGTCGTAGGTTCAAACCCAGGCAGGCGCTTTACTTTGTGTGAATAATTTCATCACCAATGCTCTCAAAACAGTGAAAGAAAACATCATGAGGAAACCGGCATGTCCTAGAACCAAAAATTCAAAGACATGTGACATGTACCCGCACTGGGCCTGCGTGGTGGATTACAGCTCAATCCCTCTCAAAGAGAGGAAGGAGGCCTGTGTCCCGGCAGTGGGAACATTATAGGCTGATTAAGTGATTATGCATTCAAAAGATTGGAAGTTTCTAAACTAAAACGTTAGTGGCGTTACAGTCTTTGATAAAGTATTATTGATTCACAATGTCAAATCTAGATTCTTTGTAAATTGCTCCGCACTGTTGTAAATCGTCCCTATAACAACATACGAATAATGTTTAGTATTTTTGATTCAGTTTAAAGAATAACGCATAGGTAGGTACTTACCAATACAAAAAACCTCATCAAAAATGAGTATAAACATACTTGGTGTTCTATAAACCACATACGTGACTCATATTGTTGTATATTTCCGTCTCCTACGCATTCAAATTAACGTTACGGACCGTATTGTTATTTTACGCTCCATAAAAATAACCCGTCGCAGTCATTATCGAGTAAAACGTTTCGATTTAATTAAGATGACGTTGCAGGATTGTACTTCGTGATTAATAGACTTGATTCAATTTAGTGCCATCAAAAAAATATTGATTGGACATTCGAATTTTGAGATATTTGGGAGAATTGTTCGTTTGTCTCTAGTCTCTTTATTTGTACCAGAGGCAACACAATCGAAATCGTCTTGGTAGGCATTACTGATACATGGCATCACAGTTTTTCTATGCCTCTCTATATCATCCTAAATCGCTTTGGTTGTAATCGGTACTAAATGATACTATTGAAAACGCAAATGTAGGTAAACAGTTTCTTACACTGTATCGATTTAAATTCCTCCTTTTTCTTCCTTTACGATTTACTATCTTTGTAGGTCAGCCCCAGAACCCCCGATCTGGCAAGTGGACGCGCTCGAGTTATCTTCGAACAAGGTGCTGAAGTGGAAAGCCCCGGAGAACAACGGCGAGCCCATAGACTACTACGTTTTACGATACTGCCCGGTATGTATGCGTGACGTCATTACTTGGATGGAGGGGTTACAGAGCGTACATACTGTAATGAGAAGTTTTTATCGTGTGCTTCAAATGCTATGTACTCTCGCCAACCAGACTATTAAATACTTCGTACACATTTATTTTGAGCCAAAACCCCCGTATTTTTAAGATAGTTCGCATTCTAATTTCAGTCTCAATCTGTCAAAAGTGGCTCTAATTTACGTATTTGACGTGTATTTGACTTTGAGATTGCGACTAGATTTTAAAGGGTTTTTTTTAAATATGGGAATTGACCTTTTGATCTAAATAATGGTCATCAGAAAAACAATTACCAATATCATCAAACTACGGTGTACCTAATCGGATGTACAAAAAGAAATACGTACAGTAATAAACGACTTTATCGTTGACACATGTTTACATTTTTACAGAAATGTAAATCTGTTTTCAAGATTCTATGGGTACTAGAATTAGTACAATTTAGTATTGGATCTAAAATTTATGCCTTTTGTTGATTATTGTCAAGAAATATTTATTGTGATGTGGTTGTTTAGAAAGGTAAACCTAGAATAAAATAATCAATATTACAAATAAGGCTCTGTTGCTAGTTAGTCTTTGTTTCTCACAAATATCTCTTCCATTATTCACAGCTTCCACTTTATCAGTTGGATTTGGTAATTTAACTGCCAGCATTATAAAATAACAAGCTAATGATAAATATTTCAAGTGACTTTATACAAAGCCTGTCTTGCATAACGATCTTCCATCTTTTGTTCCTATCAAACGTAGATCTATCATCATTGTGACTATATCCGAGATTTGTTTGGAAGTTTGTGGACAGACAAATAATTGAATTATTCACAGGCTAAAATAGAGTAATATAAAGTGGAATTAAGTTTCAGTTTAAGTAACTAAAGTAGTAAATTAACACATTCACTCAAACGAGGGAATGTATCAATTTAAATCGAGGTGGAGAAAAAGTAAAACCAACAGAAAATAACATAATTATATTACACCAATCTTTGAGAAAGGTGTTTAAATTTTTTAGTACACAATTTTAAAGATAATGACAAAAAAAAAAAAAACTATCTACGATACAGTCGCGGTCTGAAAATGTTTACCATATTAAGTTTTATAATTGCATGCACACAACTATGTCACAAGATCATATTAGAGATGTATTTATGTGATTTTATCAGGTATACAGAATAGTTTTTTTTCATATACTTGTATAGGATAGATATAGAAAACATTTTGTTTTTTAATGCGACCTAAATTATAAAAAATAAACTGGCATAATTATACGGATATTAACCAAGCGAGGTCAAAATTATTACAAAAAATGCAAAAATAGAAAGAAATGATCAAATCTAAATTAAAAATATCTTTATTTTTTTAAGGAAATTTATTTGAATTCTATTAACAATTTATTGTTTTAATAACTAGTATAGCCTGGAGGCTGATGGATCAGCAGCATAAGTTCCTCTGAGATTATCCCATACCCGTGCACAATCTGATCTAAGTGCTTCAGGGTTTCTTTCGTTCTGACAATCCCAGCGTTGAACCATTATGCCCCACAGATTTACAATCGTGTTCATATCTGCTGACTGAGCAGGCCATTGAATGAGACGAATTTCACGGTGCACGTTGAACCACACCAATATAGACCGGGCTGTGTGTATCGGTGCATTATCCTGAACGTAATTAATTTGCGGGAACTCAGCTGCAGGATACACAATGCGCTCAGAAGGCAGCATCACCTCTTCCAAAAGTGACACATTAAATTACACACACATTCACACATTCGCAGTAGCCCTACTTTTTAACGACGTGAGTTCTCCGACATCGTCGTGGCTCTTCCACCCCCATAAGTTGACTGTTATGCCACCAGATTCATTTTGAGGCACGCTATGAGCTTCATCGAATCGATTGGACTTGATTTAAAAGATTTTCGTCGCTAAATATAACAATCGACCAATCAAGATACTGTCGCGCAAAATTAACTCGGGCAGTTTTGTGGTGAGGTTACAGTTCGACTTTAATAGCATGATGTCTGTAGAGTATGGGGCTCGGTGCAAAGCTCGTCGAACCGTGCACACAACATACAAAGCAATAAAATGACTTTGGACGCCGAATCCAAAATCTCACGGTGAATCGAGATATATCTATTGAGTTTTCATAATATAACACTAAAATTCAAGCCATCTCCATGGAGAAATAATTATTCAGCCCTTTGTTGAAGGGGTATACTTGTCTTTTTATATATATATTTTTGTTTGTGATAAATATCATTGTAACAAATGCAATTATTTAAATGTGTCAAATTTAAAATTATGGAATGAGTTTCATCATAAAAAATTCATTAATACTCTTTTCGTTAAAATATATGCTTCACAACTATTAAAATGTCTCGTAGCTGTAATAATCCGTAGTCGTCATTTATTATTCATTCACTATTTATACACTAACTCAAATGGTTTAGTTCTCTTTAGCCTACGCACTATGTCCGTGTTGTCTAGCAGCTGAATAGCCTCGACATTCACATGTCGGTGAAGTCTGTGTTCGTGGGCTTCAGCAAATTTTTGGATGACGGTGGTGACGAGTTCCATTTTACGGTCCGGGTGGAGGTCGTCATTGCTGATGTACCGTGGTGCATTTGCAGCATCCCTGAGTACTTTATTTTGGAATTGTTGGATTATTATAACGTTACTTTGTTTAGTACAGCCCCAAAGTTGAATGCCATACGTCCAAATTGGTATAATTACCAATTTGGTTATTAAAAAAATCTGCTTTAAAAATAAATAAATGCCTGTATATAAATAAACAAATAAAAGTAATAAGTACCCAGATATAGCATTATAAACTTTACAGTTCTTTCTTTACTTTATATATAACCTGTAATCGTTGACCCGCTGCATTGACAAATGCAAAACGTTTATGCAATTCTGCGTGTTAAAGTTCAATGATAAAATTATGATAAACCATGAAAGGTAATTCAGCTGTTTTACATTACGGAGCTGTTTTGTAAAACAGCTAGCAGTTATGTAAAACAGCTAGCGGTTATGTAAAACAGCTAATTAAGCAATCTACCTGCGACATACACATTTATATCGCAATTAGAGCTCAGAAACAAGTTAATTTGACACATCGTAATAGAACTTATTCCAAATTATTTCCCACAGATGGAAGAGGAACTAGACGAGTCATTATGCAAAGAGCACCAACTGAAAACGACAACTGAGCTGGAAGTGCTCGATCTGCAGCACAACACCACTTATTACTTTGAACTGATCGCGCACAACGCCGAGGGGAATTCTACGCCCGCTAATATGACACTTACTATAGGTGAGATATTTGACTTTGGCTTACAAATGTATTGGAATGTGCGGTTTCATTTTCACATTTTGTTTTATGAATAGCTGTTGCTTACAATTTGATTTTTATTCATGTAAATTATTTTAACTCTTCGTTAGACCCGCTCGGGACTTGGTTTCGGAAAAAGTCGTTTCTTAGTGTCTACAGCTCCCATAAGGGACATGTCCTATCTAATGTTTGTCCATCTTCAGTGTTTGTTAACTTTAGAATATGTTGTTTCTCCCAGAAAATAAGATAAATCATCCTGTAGATACCTACCATATCAAGTATTGCCATAACTAGGTGCGACGGCATGTACCTAATCCTGTAGAAATCTTATTAGTGCAAGACTGGATGCATCAATCTGCTTTTTCCCTTGAGCTTATGAGAAAAATTTCAATATTCTGAACAAGAAAAGATTAAAACTTTGTAAGTTTACATTTAATGCTAGGCGATATCGCGTTCGGGAAGCTACGCAATAAATTCTCGTCCTACATACAGCAGTGTCTTAATACGAAAGTCTTTGACCAGTGAGTATTACCAGTGATGACCTATGGCACTGAAACATGATCGCCCACAATGGGCCTTATTAGAAAGCTAAAAGTCACCCAAGGGGCAATGGAGAGGGCTATGCTTGGAGTTTCCCTACGTGATCAAATCAGAAATGAAGAGATCCGCAGGAAAACCAAAGTAACCGACATAGCCCGAAGAATTGCCAATCTTAAATGGCAGTGGGCAGGACATATTGCTCGCAGAACAGATAGCCGTTGGGGCCGAAAGGTTCTAAAGTGGCGACCGTGAACCGGAAGACGTAGCGTTAGAATGCGTGAGAACAAGGCGGACCGATGACCTTGTGAAGGCTGCAAGGCTGCAGGAAACCGCTGGATGTGGGAAGCACAGAACCGTCCGAAGTTGCGGTGCTCTGAGGAGGCCTATGTCCAGCAGTGGACGTCTTTCGGCTGAAATGTTGATATCGCAGCAGACCAAGACGAAGGTGGAGGGATGAACTTTACTCCTACCGAAAGGACTGGCCCGCAATGGCAGTGGACAGATGTTGAGCGAAAAGAGGGGGAGGGGAGGCCTTTGCCTAGCAGTGGGACATTACAGGCTAAATAAAATTGTTAGAGAAAGTAGATAGAAGTTCATAAAAAAGGTTAAAGCACATTTTTAGCTGGAACCTTTTGTAGCCAAAACCGTGCTTCCACTTTTATGTACCAGCTAGAAAATATTGGGATGATGGCTGATATAGATCTATGAAATACGAAAAAATACTGAGCCCAAATAAATTGTGATATAGACAGGCAGATGATAATTGAAGAAATTGCGTTATTATTCATGAATTTTCATCATATTCAGGCATAGAGTTAAACTTTCTAACTATATATATAACATTTCTATCATTTACAGGTGAGCCAAGCGCACCGACATCAACTTTATCTGCAGGAGCGCTCATAGGAATATCAATAGTCGTAGTGGTTGTCTGTCTTGTACTTTTGGACTTACTACTATACTTCTGGAAAAAGCAGGGCATCATAGCCAGCTGCTGTTGCAAGAAGAGTAAGAAGAGGAAACCCAATCCTTTGAACGCACGGTAAGATTTTATGACCCTGAGTAACTATAAGGAACTGCTGTTCTAATGTAATGGTATTTAGTGACTCAACAAGTACCTCACAAGTAAATTTGAAGGATCATCATTAAATTAAGCTTAATAACATAATCATCCCAGTACATAAATTCATTTTCCTCGCAATCTAATGTTTATTAAAAACTCCCAAATTACATCACGAGTTGAGCTGGCTATTAAAAAAACGATTATATAAAAAAAAAAATTCGCTCCGAGGTTCCAACTTCAGAAATTTCCCTACCAATTATTAACAGGAAAGTAATAAACGACAAATCAAATCAAAATTTACTAAGCCATCCCGAATTCAATCCAGCAAAATTAAATTCGGAAAAAAGATTAATGAAAATTCGGGAATAATTTGTCTTGAATTGGCGCGGCACCTTAACCTCGATCCGACGTCTTTTTTTTGTTGAAGTCTTAAATCACGTTCTCAAAAAGTCCTATTGATTTTCAGTGACAAGAAAGGTCTGTTGAAAGACAACGGAGAATCTGGCACAGACGATACTTTGAAGAGGCATAACAATGGGCACAAAGAGTACGAATACAATAAGACCACGGGCATTATTACCGGGAAACATTCCTCTGTTTAGAGTAAAGAATTTTAAAACGTTTAAGATGACGTGAACCGTGCGATTTTTGTCGAGAAATTTGTTGTCATTGTTGGGCCTTTTCTTATACCGATGGCGATGAAGGAAGCGTACGCTTTGCATGGACAGCTTTTCTATTCTGTCTCTAATTTTGTAGATAAAAGTTTTTAGAATCATATCATTTTTTTGTTCATCGCTTTAAAACTTTCAAAGAACGCTTGATACAACCACGCTTATGAAATTTTGTTAAGAGTAATGATAATGGCACCAAATTGTGACAAATAATCGTACGGTTTACGTTTATGGTAAGTGAAAGTGATATTGTGAATCTGTAAGACAGTAATGTGTAAAGTTGATTTATGTTTGTAATGATATATTTTATTGAGTGGTGGACGAAGGGCGAATCTCATCAATGAAACTGAATGCGATCAGCATATTTCAACCGCATTTGAGAGCTGTCAGTGTCAATATTCCATAACAATGATGACATTGACAAGCGGTTTAGATGTGTTGATCGCGATAGGTGTAATTTCTAAATACTTTATCTACCTACTTTTGTCATATTTTCTGTAAGTATTATGTGTATGCTTAATTGTTCATAATTCGCCGAATCAAGCAAATGTTTTCGTACAAAACATTATTAATAACATTTTAAACAGTCGTTGTCCGACTTTTGGGTTACTTTTATTAATATTTTCCGTATAAATTATTTGAGTTATTGATGCTGAACTGTGCCGCTGTGGGTTCAAACAAAAAGCGATATTAAATTTGTTTAGTCTAAATACAATGAATTGTACCTATCTAGTATCTACAGTAGGCAACAGGTCAGTGGTAAAAAAAAACTAGTAATCCATATAAGCTGGCCTCGTATGCTATAGAAACTCTGTACCTACTACACTAGGCTAGCTCAAGGTCAAAATGTTACCACTGACGTGCGGGCTACTGTACCAGCAGGTACATTAATTAATCGATCTTTCTTACGCAGTTACCGATATTAGATATTTTATACTTTGTAAATATTTGTTTTTTATTATTATCTTTAAATCTTAATAAGTTTTCCTTGATTTATTAATAACATCC
The DNA here is from genome assembly GCA_917490735.1 of Dryobotodes eremita. NCBI lineage: Eukaryota > Metazoa > Arthropoda > Insecta > Lepidoptera > Noctuidae > Dryobotodes > Dryobotodes eremita. Next base: position 12,661,933 of record OU823258.1, on the reverse strand, counting down.
TTATTACAATACAAACATATTATTGAAAGTGTCATTAAAAATGATACATGACTACTACAATTTATGGAACCTAATATCTTTATCACTGTTAGCTTATTGATTTAAAGAATAGATCTGAAATATTTTATTTAATAAATGTATTATAATATTGGAAATTACCTATCTAAGTACCTAAGTTATGGTATTTTTTTTAAAGAAATGTTTACCTCATAAATCATGAAAAATATAAAAGATTTTATTTTGTAAGATAGCATAATATATAAAAAATCCTTTATAATATCGTTATAACTTCATACCAAAGAATAAGTCAGACTTTATTTACCTACATATTATAGCAAAACTATTGTTAATTTGAAGTTTACAAGAAAATCAAAAGAAAAATAATCATCATTAATTAGTACTACAAAAAATCGTTTATTTAATTATATATGTCGTCCTATAAAGTGCTTGTTTAATTCAGAAATTTTGAAACCAGCGTTTTTCTAAAACTATATGTATGTGCTATAAGTAGTTTATTTAGACATAGGTACATCCTAAATCCCAAACTAGCAACAGCTGATGGCCAAGTTCACAGTATTTTTGCTATAAAACATTGTAATTTTTTATCTTTCATTAAATTTTATATAAAATTATGTAGTGTTTCATTTTTCATGTACATTTTCTTTCATAATATTATGTTAAAAGCAAAGCAAGATGTCTACCGCCCTTGGGCGTGACTGTGCACTAATCCCGCTGTATTTAAACCTCACTTTCTACATAATGTGAATACATAATTATTTTTTTGTAATTTTCACAGGGCAAAATGAAGGTTCTTGTTTACCTCATTAAGATGTTGGAACAAAATTGGATTACATATTCGTACAGTAAGGAAATTGTTTGGTGCTTCCAAGACGAAGACAGCTTTGTTCCGTACCGTTCCAATGAAAGTGTTTTCGTCATTATAAATTATTCCAGAATTGTCCATTAGTATTTTACACCACACAACACTTTATTTCAAAACAATTATTTATTTTCTTTTACATAATATAACGGCCAAGGTCAATTACATTAAACACATTAGGTAAGTAAAACAACGAAAAGTATACAACTCAGTCATACGCTCATCTCACAATACTACAGACATACTGACAATGGTGTAGATTCTCTTGTTACAAAATTCTCTAAACTAGACTAAAAATCACAAAAATTTAGTTTATTCCTGTCAAACGACGATTTCCCATTCTGAAATAGACTAAAGTGACACAACTTAACAATATTTTAGTTTGACGGCACTAAGATGGCACTGATTTAGTTAAAATGGCAATTTTGCTATTCTGAATTTGAAGTTTTTCACCTAAAATTTTGGTTGTCTAACTAAATCTGACTACTTTAAATCGTGACTAAAAAGGTGAGAATTAAAATTAGTTCTCATGAACTGAAATTCACCACAGCACCTCGACTTCAGGTGCAAAAACAGTACTGTATTATATTTTTTCTTTTATTTTGCTTGTATCTCGAAAATGCTGTGTCCTATCGCAAAAATAATTACAATTTCGACCACCTTTATGACACCCTTAAACCCCTAAAACTCTACATGTAGGTAATAATTTTTCATATTTTCCATACAAAAAGTGAAAAATTCCATATAAAACTCGTCGAGGCTGCCCCCCATGAGCGCCACCGGCTCTAAAAATAATTCACGGGGTAGGGCAAATAAGTACCACGTGGAGCCGCAATTGTTAAATAAAATTTTAGGTGCGTCAAAATTATTTTTAAGTTTAGAGATATTTGTTTGCAGAATAGCTTTAAGATTCTCATAGCCAAAAGTAAGGAATTTTAGTGATAGTTTAGTTAGTTTAGTTCGGTGTACAACAGAATTGGTACTATTATCTTCTTCCATTCATCCGCGAACACATCACGGTCAGGCTTAGCGTCCTAGAGAGCGGTGAGCACGGGTAGTGTATTGACAGAGAGCACAGACAGGAAAATGGGCTCGAGCGACGGTTCGACTACCAGGCATGGAAACAATATGTGCCTCCTGTTAAGACTATAGTTTATCGGAGCAGAAATATTGGACAGTTCGTCGTGTATCATCTGTTTTACTGTGATAAATCTTACACATTAATAATTTGGTAATTTTTCTTCTAAACTCGAGATAATTGTAACCTATTCACATACTTCGACTACTTCTTCTTCTTTTTAGGTTCAAAGGATACACAAATGGATAATATCCATTCAAACGTTTATATGCCTAAGCTAAGCTTTTTTTACCCTTTCTAAGAGTAAAGTGTACTTGTTTTCGTGCGGGTTCCAGACGCATGCGCTAGACTCCAGTTTGCTGCGAAGTACAAATATTAAAAATATATTTGATAGCGCTGATGTTGCTGACATCTTTGCAATGCGCAGTTTGACACCTAATCGCCTAAATTAATCTTTTGCTACCGATACCACGTGATCATGAAAAGTTAGCTTGTTGTCAAAAGTAACACCCAGATCCTTTATTGCAGTTGTTCAAGTAATAGTGATATCATTAATTTTGTAAGTAAATGTGATAGGGCACGAGCACGAAATCGAGTAAAACTCAAGGAAGCATTTGGAAGAATTTAATGCCATTATGTCCACTCCATTTCAATATCCCCTCAATATAACGCCCCAGCGCCAGACTATCGGCTTCAACGTGAATTTCGGAAAAGAGTTATAAATCATCTGCATACAATATACTTCTGGCGTGATGAGTAACTGAAGGAAGGTCGTTGATCATTGTCAAGAAAAGAAGCGGTCCCAGGATTGATCCTTGACTGACTCCGCAACGTGTATGATAGGGCTGGCATTCATAAGGGCCCTGCCTGACAAACTGCTGATGATCGTGGAGGTAGTCAGCGAGGAGCAAGCCACTTGGCGGAAATCCGATGGCATATACTTTTGCCGGCAGAATATCATTATTGGCCCTATCTAACGCTTTCTGGAAGTCAAAGTACAAGACATCGACCTCCACAGCGTCCACGATCCAAACGTTTTGATATATTTACTAGGGTAAGAAGATTAGTATTTACTGATCTTTTTACTCTGAAACTATGTTGTTCGTTACACAGATAGTTTTTAACTCAGGAATAAATATAATTATGTAGTATGTTTTCAAAAACTTTAGCTGGTGATGACAAAATGGCAAAGGGACGAAATTTTCTACTAATGTTTTATTCAGACTCTTGGGAATAGGAGTGACCCTTGAAATCTTCGTAAAACAATATGTGTAGGAGGAACATTATGCTTCTGCAACCTGATTGACCGTCACAATAACTGTTACACTGGAGCGCTAGCGACACGTGTAAAATAAGGAACTAACTACTACCGAGTCACTGACACACGCGCACATGCACAGAACACATATACGTTCACATATACGAACACATAACTTGTTCCAAAAATATTTTGTTTTGTGATTTTGTGCCCCATTCCGCACAACAAACGTACAGTACGACAGCCAATGCTTGTGGATCATTCGTGTAGAAAAATATTAAGCTGAACTCTGGCCACCAGCCGCTCAAATTAGCCTTCAGAACACGGAGCATTTGAACGGGTAAGTTTGTGTTAAGTTTTTACAAGTTTAATACGACATCTTTCCTACACAGCCTTTACTCCCGAGGAGATCTGACCGAAAACATACTCGTAGAGTATTCGATCATTGCGCACCTACTACGAGGTAATAAAAAGAAATTCGATTTGCGAATTAGTAGTCTATGAAACTGTTAAATAACCGGGAATACCTAGTTATGTGCAGTTTCTTACACAATTTTTATCTAAAGTTATGTAATTTCATCAAAAACACAATAAAATAATATCGTAAATATGACGCCCAAATCCAACATGCTAAAACGAGGCGCAGTACGCGCCACAGCAATCGATCAGCTGTTACAGTTGCGCTGACGCGCCGTCATTAACACCACAGATAATGTAGAAACAGCGGTTCTGCACATTATTCAAATTAATTTTGGATTTGACCATAAACAGAAAGCATTTTGAGAAATTGTGAAAATAACATTTTTATCGCCGCCGCTGCGACAAAGAATTTATGTTCGAAAAAACAAAAACATCATTTTATTTCTAGACAGTGCAACTTTGCAACGATTTTATCTACTTCATATTAATTAACTGTTATTTTATTAGTTAATCGGATTGATTCATGATTCATGAAGCAATCGTTGGCGCGATCTAAATCATTCTGAATATTTAATCAATTTGATTTCAAAGGCTACGCGGCGCACCTGTTATTGAAAATTAATACTTTAGAAGAAGGGAATCGGTAATAAAATGTTATAAGTAATGAGAGAACAGCCGGTCTATTATGTAAAAATCTCACCGTGAAAACTTAGGTGACGTGAGCTGTCATGTCATTGCACCGACGTTTACTCACCAGGAGATGATAGTGCCTTACTTGAATGTTGTCATACATTTTACATAATGGTTTTGGTAGAAATCTATACGCGAATGCTTATTCAATTGTTTTTCCAGCCAGCAAAATCATTTTGACGGAAACAGGAAATAATTATTAAGAGTCGTCGCCATCATTAATTACAATTTGACTTATTGACGAGTTATAATAAGTTTTACAATTAAATATCTGATGATTAAATATGATTATTTCAACAAACCTGAAAGAAAAAGCCAAAAATCTCTGTTTTTCCTAACTATAGTAGCTGAATATTTTATCAAATCATCTTAATATCAGGTATGCCACACAATACCCATAACGTTTCTGGGTAAACTTGGAGCGTGGTTGCTATACCTAATATTTGACCTATAAAATGAGCAATCACGCTTCATCTCACAACTTGGGCCATGCACCGTCACCTGCACCGCTGATATTAAACGTTTGAACTGCAAAGCAGACGAGCGTGTTATTGAAAAATTCTGATATTTTATGATATATCACCACTATTATTAATTTATGGGTATCTTCGTGGAATCAATATACTTAGAACTTTCAACGAATGTACCTACTTGCTAAGGTATAAGTAAGGTACCAATTTGCCATTGAAATGAAATTGTTTCTTTCTGTAAATAGGATATCAGAATCATTTTTACAATAAATATTAAAAAAAAATAAGCTGGATGGAGTCAACATTGCCTACCTGAGAAGCAATCGCGAAATAAACTCAGGGATCAAAGTCTCTTTTAACTGTAAGTCAACTGTTGCAGTTCTAGTCAAGAATCGCTAATGAGCAACACAATTCATTATTCTATTGTAATGGCTAATGGCCCTCTAGCGGGCCACCTCGGGCCTGACTAGAAAAAGAGTGAAAGAACACTATCTTTAATTCCACTTCGTCATAGTTGCGTATGTATTTATTATTTTAATTAAATGATTAACATTCTAGTGATATTTATTTTTGAAGTAAGTTAATGTGTATTTGTATGTATGTAAGTATATTCTCATATTATATGTTTTATTTTATTAAGCGAATTGTTTTTGATTTTATGTATTTTCTTTTCTTTTTTACTCACACACGCTGTCTACATCTCTTTATCTACTTTCCTATCGCAGGTATGCAGGAAGAAAAAAGAAATTGGTATGCTGGAAGAGATTTCTTTAGAAATAAGCATCACCTTTGTACACATTTTTTTGTTCTTTTCTTCTTGTCTGTTTATATAGTTGTGTGTACATAAATGGTTAAATAAATAAATTAAATAATCTTGGTCAGACTACTAGTTGTTATGTGGAAATAAAACTTGGAATCCATGCTGCACTGACTAAATTATGACGTAATAAATATCCAGTCCTCTAAAAATGAATGACCGTGAGGGAGAATATTTTGCCGTAATTTCCGCTCTCGGATTTAATGAGAATAGTATGATGATAGGTATTAGCGTATCAAAAATAAGATGCTGCTCGTCCTTGATATAATAAGGCCTTATTTATATTTTTTAATCATTCTTAATTGAGAATTTACAGCGCTTTATACCCGAGATTTTACGCTGAAAAGCATTTTCCCACCATCACACGGAGGCTATTTCCTTTTAATCGAAACGAGATGATATTTATAAATAAATCTTTTGGCTAAATGCATTTTCTTAACGGGTAGCACAGTTACCATTAATCACCATCTTCACTCCAGACCGCCACAAAAATACTCTCGATTTTCATTACCCTCGCACACTCCCGCAAAAATCTGTTAAAATAACCGCAAGCAATACGGTTAGTGGATGCAACTGTCAGTTCCCACGAATAAGCGGCTATTTGGCCGATTTATAGGCTTTCTAACTGAATGGCCCGCAGGTGTCAATAATAGCCTTTAAAGGTAACATTTTCCGGTAAAACGAAACTCCTCGTAAATTAACTGTGTCTGCTACAGGTATTAGCAATAGATATAAAGTTTTGTGTTTTTTTCCTGTTGGCTGCTTTATCTTTTTTCCTGTGATAATGTATGTTTTTGTATGTATACTTTTGACATAGTCAAAGTCATGATAATATAGGGGCGAATCCGCTGGATGCGAAAAGCACAGGACCGGTCGATGTGGCGGTGCTTGGGGGAGGCCATATAGTACGATTTAATACGACATTCTAGTGCATCGTCCGGTGCACCTGTTTTTTTTTTTGGGTGGGAAATCATCAAATAACTTCTCCCGCTCTGGGCGGAGTGGGAGGGCGTGTCAGACTTTTACTGACTAATACCCACCCGTGTTCCTTCAGTTGCCTATGTGCCAGGGCTACGGTAACCCTTTCGGACAAACCCGCCACCCTGGCAGGCATTGGCCCTAACGGACCTCGTCAGTGTGTACTAACATCTCTTTGAGGCGTATGTGGAAAACAACGCGCCGTCGACCCGGGCCTGGTCCTTACCGGAGGGCGAGCTACCCATTGCTCGCCGTCCGCAGGCCCTCGCCTAAGGTGGCCGGGAATCGGCTTGGGATTCCCGACGCCCAGAGCGTCTCCTGCGGCGACTATATAGGGGCGTTTGGGCGCAACGATTGCCTCTTCCTCACGCGTTACGCCTCGTCCTTCGCTTACTGCTTCGCAGAAGGAGGTGACGGCTTCCCATGCCCTCTCGTTCCATACCATGGCCAGGACCAGGGCTGGACGCGAGAGATCGCCTTCGCGAGGACACGGCGGTGCTCCATCGTATGCTCCACCGTGTCGGCCCGGTGCACCCTGCGAATGCTTTTCTCAAATCACCCGTGTCAATGATTTCAGAAGAAATAGTCTATGACCGCTATTATCAGTTGGTAGTCAATGCAAGAACTAACAGTTTCGCCGCGCTCGCATACTCAACAATATTGACGTCGCGTATGCGATCGAGAAATTAATTAATATACTTGGATATTGTTACCATGTAATTATCTACCATACGTTCATTTGGCATCCCTATACTACATCACCAATATTTCTCTCATTCCATATTTGCTTCGTTCACAACTACTTACATTTAGTCATTTACGAAATGCATTGATGGGGTTTGCGCAAAATTATGAGCCCGTGTCCGAATATTCAGTAAGGCATGTTCGTAAATATTACCTAACATGGATGAGTTGACAATACGGAATGAAACAGTTTCGATTATTATCGTTAATTACATGTTCGTTAGGGCACATTGCTCGCAGAACAGATGGCTGATGAGGCCGAAAGGTTCTGGAGTGGCAACCGCGTACTGGATTACGTAGCGTTGGAAGGCTTCCCACAAAGTGAACCTATGACCTTATAAACACCGCACGAATCCCCTAGATGCAAGAAATATAGAACCAGTCGCAGCGGCGATGCTTGGGGGAGGCCTATGTCCAGCAGTGGACGTCTTTCGGCTGAAATGATGATGATGATGATGATTATGTTCGTTTCCAGAAGAGATAATTAAACCACTGATCTCTCACAGGTAAAACGATAACAATAGCATCATTAGAAAATCTTGACTCATTCTAAAATTGCCAACACAGTGTGTGAAAGTGGTAACCAATAACGTTCCATGTTTATTTGCTCTGTACTGACCAGTGAGCTCAGACCAAATAAAAAATCAAGACAGCGCTGCGAACAAAACTACACCTTGCTTTGTGCGTACAGCTCAGACGCAAACATTTACAACCCAATTTACAACCAAACTACACCTCACTAAGTGCACACATGTCTACGAAACCGGCCTCACGTCACTGTTGACAGCGCTGTCTTAATTTTCTATTTGGTCTATGCTAGTAAGTGGTAAAGTTGCATGCCGGTATTGCTGTCTCGTTGTAGTTAAGTAGATATTATGAAATACTGAAAATTATCAATGTTCCGGCCAATTGCAGGAATAGATATAGTTTGTATGAAAGATCTTATACCTTCGGTTTAGAAACTTAGAACTTGGCGCAAATAGTAAAAAAAACTAAATAATAATATTACTAAATACTAGTATTAATTTGTAAATAATAGATATCGCAATGATTAATTTTCCAAAACTACGCTTTCAAGACATGGAGGGGGTGTTGAAGTTCGTAGGGTTACAGTACGAAATTCGTGCGGACGAAGTCGCGGGCTAAGTGCTAGCAGTATTACAAAATTCCTTTAATTCAGTTGTGTAAAAGCAGAACGAATACTCTAACAAACTTTAAACCAACGAAACACGTAATTTCTCGTCATTTAAGTATTCTTAATCAACTTTAATGTCTATCCTTACTTCACTTTGTCTTAGTATAAAAGCTACGCTGAGGTGGATAATTAGAACAATCCTCTTTGTTTACACTTCTTGACGTTTTTCTTCGTAAATCACTCCAGAGGACAGCGGCCACTAATTACCCTTTCCTTTCTACGCATAAAGTATACCTACCTTAACACTTTAATTAAAAATGACTGATTTATTTACACTGTTCCCTTTCATCTGGGGGCGAGTTTGATCATATCTACGATTTGAATTTATTAGCTGCGGTTAACTTATTGACTATAGTGATGTTTGATGTTGTATTGGTCCTGTTATAATTATTAGGGCGGTAATTATGAAATGTTTTGGTAAATGAATTAGTAGGTAGGTAACTACAATACATTTATTTTTGTGTAGTTTCTGTCATGTATAAGGTCTTCCGTGTAGATTGCAAGGGTTTATAAAAGAGGGTTGGCTTCAATCCGAATGCAGTCGAAATAAATTAAGGTAGTCTTCCTGTAAAACATGTTATGACATAACGTTTAATATGATTAAAGGCTATAAAACAACCAAATGTGCCAAGGGAGGAAAAATGAAAAAATCAAAAAGAAAAACAACCGTGATCCAATATGATATTATAACATTAATATTTACATATGTAATAGAAAAAACATTAAAAACTAAAAGCAGAGGCCAGTTTACTTTTTTCAGTTAGAGGATTACGAGATTAATATGTTTTAAATCCTTTTCAATTGCGAAAACTAAACTGAAAAAAATTGAAATGGATTGAATTTTTACGTTCGCGTAAATGTAATTTTACATTTACGCGAACGTAAAAATTCAATGATTTATTTAAACATTCCATTCGGTAGGCATCAAAGTTGAAAATGTGTACTACGAATGTTTTTGTAGTTTTAAAACTATCTCGTTGTGTAGAACACAAAGTGAACAGCCATTAATACTAGAACAAAAAACCTGGAATTGTGTACATTTTTGTATGTTTTTGCGTCCATTTGTCGACATAAAACGTTAAAGAATAAGCTATTTTATGTAGATGCATCTGTTTATTATAAAATAGCTAAATAGCTAACTACAACCTATTCTGCTGGTGGCTTATAACCTGGAGGTTTTCACGTCTTGACTCTTGAGTGAATGACATAGGTTACTTCATGGTATAATAATATACTTCGCCAGGTATAGCATTCCGAGACACAGTGGTCACGTGGGTGACACAAGCCTACGTCATCACCGCTGTGTTACCAGTTGTGTGTAATAATAACTCCCCATCCGCGTATATTACCTATGCGAATCCAATAAAACAATGAGGTTTTATCTAACAATTACGTTGGTATGTGTTTAAATGGAATTGTTTCGTTTGATTAGAAAAACGAAACAAGCATTTAAATGCTTTAATTTTTTTTTTTAACAGATTGGTGACTGAAAATGTTTCCATAATTCGTGTTTCGTTGCAATAAAGTGGCAACTGGATAGTGACGTAAACATGTGTCACTAACGGAGTGCCAGAACTTGTTTTTTTAGACCATGGGTTACTTCGAGAAAAACGTACACCATTGTGTACCCCATCGCTTGCCATCAGCAGAACGTTTTCGATTTGTCGAAATTTGTCTACGATTCTGACCGATATACTCGAGTAAACTCGAAAAAGGCACTTTCTTTTTCTCGCGACGAGAGACCGATGTAGCAAGCTATTAAAAACTAATCATTTTTATCACAGAAATATCGGCTTGAGCTTCCGTTTTATTAATTCAATTTTATACATGGAATTATTATTGTACTATATTGAGTTTACGTCCACTTCTTTTAGTGTGTAACTGACTTTGTTGATTAAAATTAAATGTTTTTCTTTGATATACCGAAATTAAAATACAAAATGACCACATAATACACTCGCTAGATAATCACCACAAATTACAAATGGGCCGACGATCACAATTTGACAAAGTGAAGGTTGTTATTATTGTAACAATCACGATAAAACCCATGATATTGCTAATTTTGTTAATCACCACACTTAACAAAAGGACTGGCGTTCAGATAAATATGCAGCTGGAGTTCATTTCGCTAGTATAATTTTAAAGTACTAATACAGACTACTAATTGTTTTTTTTTCCTTCAGCAATACAAACCTTTAAAAACTTTTGTTTTTATCTTTTTATCACATTTTAATGTCAGGATTAACTAAGGTGAAAAATCCAGCATAAGGAAAAATCTGGAAAAATCTTTATTAATGCAAAAGCAGAGAGTACTTCAACGATCTGTATACGAAAACATTTTATTAATCAATCTAAGACATTTTTATTTAATTTCAATAAGGCAATCAACTTTTTTTTTAAATATAACTTGATCGGTAGAAACTTATGATGTGTGTATTATAGTAAAATAAAATTATGACTAAAATAAGTATAGTTATGAAGCTGCCATGTTATCTTGGACATTCTTTTTTGTGTTTCATTATTTTGTATACTCTTCTCGTCGTCAAAATCGAGGAAGACAAAATGACAGAAGAATCGGAGATTATCTCGTGTTGAATGGTCAAAATTCGAGGTAACAAGAGCCATGTTAGGCTTTGTCGAGAAAACACCAAGTTTGACAAAACGAGTCGAGTATTTTGTATGGCAGCGCTGTCAGAACACGAGAAAAGTGACAGAAATAGACACATCTCTTCGACGCGACAGTAATTGTCGCGAGCGGGTGAGGTACCTAGGTGATCAAACGCCTATGAAAGTTTAAATAAGTAATTTTACATGATCGTGTACGCTAAACGAATATGTACGAAGGAATTGTAAAATGTACGTACCTATTTAACAGTAACTTCGGTACCTAAGTAATTAGGATTGCTAGTTAAATATGTACCTACATTTAACAGATGTAGCTGTATCAAACGGAGCCAGAAACCGAAGCATTCTAAACATGCTTACGTGTGCGAAGAGCTAAACTAAACTACAGAACACAGATCGAAAATGGCTGAATGGTAGATCTCAGTTCTATTTATCGTGTACAAAAGTGTTTGATCCTTTGAACGTGATGCAAACAGAATTAAGAAGTCTATGAGTTAACGTATAATCTCACAATTAAGCTTCAATAGATTTAAACGACAAATTCGGTTCTAGTTGAATAAATGTTCAGCAACCTTTTAAAGAGAAGTGAGCTTTCATCGTAATATTCATCTGTCCATTTGCAATAGGTATTGCTGTTAACCAAATATTCTATCGTCACCTCCAGTAAATATAGTTTGTGACGTATCGTCCACACGTTGTCAGAGCAGTGCGGTCGCTTACCGCAAGTCAGCCAATGCAGGGATCAACTGAACGTAACTGAAACGAATACAAATGTTTTAATACCTCTTCTAGAAATCGTTAACTTGCGGCGTATCGTCCACACGTTGTCAAAACAATGTGGTTACTTGCCGCAAGTCAGCCAGTGCAGGGATCCACTGAACGTAACTGAAAGGAGTATCCATATTCTAATATTTCTTCTAGTAGCTGTTAGCGTGCGACGTTTCATCGATACGTTGTCAGAGCAGTGCGGTCGCTTGCCACAAGTCAGCCAGTGCAGGGATCCACTGAACGTAACTGAAAGGAGTATAAATATTCTAATATTTCTTCTAATAGCTGTTAGCGTGCGACGTTTCATCGATACGTTGTCAGGGCAGTTTAGTCGCTTGCCACAAGTCAGCCAGTGCAGGGATCAACTGAACGTAACTGAAACTTTGTGGGCCGCCAATGTTAACTTTATTTCTCTTTCAATTTGCGCTTGCTTAACACTGGGTACTGTTGAGTCTGGAGTGTTCATTGTTTTAGGTAGTTATAGGTACTTATAAGTCCTAAATGTACCTAGTATGAGAAGGTGTTATTAGTAAAGTCAATAAAACAATTTAAGTGATGGAGTGGTTGACCAACCATAACGAATGTTGTTAATATTCTTCTGTACCCGTTTAATATATTTAATTATCTTGGAATTTCTTAAGAGTTAATTTTTTTATTTTAATGTGTTATCGTGACTCTCAGTGTCCAATAGAAGAATTATGAACTCACAATCTAAAATGAACGAATTTTCAAATCCTTCTTAAAAAGAGAATGACATCGTATTAACTTCAAGAATAATGATAAAATATGCCTTCTCAGGCAATATCCGCGTCACGTCATTTGCAATATCCGGACGCGATCGTATCCTCGCGTCCCACTTCCGAAAACCCCCGATTTACTTATAAAATGTCACTTTTTGACATCACTGTCGTGTGAGAAAAAGATTGGAATTTTCGATGGTGTGCATTTTAGGCATAGTTGTTTTAAATGTTACGAGTATGTTTCCCTTAGGTGGTTTAATTCAGTTCAATTGTTTGATTTTCGAACGTCGATGTTTTTGAAGTGAAAACTTCTTTAGCCCCGTTGTGATAATAAACATGATGAAACGAAAAAGCGACATTAAAAAGAGACGACACATACATCTATAGGATTTAACGTGCGAGGGAATGAGATAGAATACATTATAAAGTCTTGAAGTTCAAATTTTTTAAGGTTTCACTTCTATCGCGAGTGAACTGCACACTTTTTTTTTGTTTTTGGCTACAGAAAAATATAAGATGAAACAGTGAACTTTGTCACATAAAAAACGCCTTATGATTTTACGTTTACTTTGTAATGGATGAAATTAAAAATCGCTCTACCCGTACACCTAATGTGGTTTGCCTCGATTTTATTTATTTGTAGACAATATTTTGATAAGCAGAGCTACCATGTATTCCTCCTCTTGAATACTTACCTACATGTTACTATCATGTAAGCATACAACTAGGTAGCTACACTACAACGTAAGATCAAGTTTCACAAGGAGTTGGATTCCTAAGCCGACTACATTTTGCTGGTAAATTCTCCGCTACTGCAGACGAAATCCTCTATCATCGCTCGTATGCTACTGTCTTTATCATCCTTACTATGAAAAGCGTAAAAATATAGTGAAAGACAACATACATCACGCCTATATTCCCCGAAGGATTAGGCAGAGAGGGTTACGATTAGGATTGTACGTAATACAGTACTCCCAGATTTCACCAGTTAAATTTAAGTCTCATGTAATTGGGGACCAGCCTAATATTGATATCAACCGGGTACGAATTCAGACGGATATGATAACCATTCGTCACATTCACTATTTCGTCACTATCCCTAATAGGTCACAGTCATTAATACGTCACCTTGTGCATCTGGTCAGTTTTCTTAACTCGTTTCATACTGCGGGCTACTTTTGAGAAATTCCTGATGGGAAAACTCATTAACACTTTGCCCGACCCGGGAATCGATCCAGCAGGTTCTCATGCTCAGCCATAATGCTGGCGACTGCTACCACCACCATTCAGCTGTCCTACTGCCACAATTAGCGAGTAGTGAGTAGAGCATCATCTGGAAACGAGTTGGCGAGCAACAAGCAGCGAGAGTGTAGTTCGGATAGTTGTGTCGCAAGATTATGAGCGACTGCGCGAGTGCGCCGAGTAGAATGATTTGCTTTGCGTATGTACCAGGCGAGAGTCTTTCGGCACGTGTTCTGCTCGTCAAGCGAGCGTCACTTAGAAAGTATTTTCTTTGATAGCTCTTGTCTCTTGAGTTCTCATCTGCAGTGTAAACAGTCAGCGATCAACTGTTAATATATGTAAATATCTCTTTTACTGACACGGGACCTACGTACATTTATTGTATAAAGTACTAATGGGGCATCATAAAGTATCAGACATCTAAAGATATTTTAAACAAATAAAATAACTGCAAAGTCTATAAAATATTTATAACACAATAAATGTATTATATTCCAAAGTTTCTCGAAACTTATCGATTGTTTAAAAGTTAATGCTAGATTCAAAGTTTCTAGTATAATCCGGAGCTCGCTACGCGGATTTGAACAACAGCTCACAATACGGCAATACAAAGGAACTCGGGACTTCAAGACGTCTCAAATCTTTGTCTACAGGTAGCGTAGGGTATAATATAACTAGTACAGTACAGGTAGCCTCAAAAGAAGTATGCGTCGACCAGAACCCGTTTATCGACGTGTAGCTACAATTAAGTACCCAACGTTTCATATGTTTTGTGGTTACACATTGATACACTATAGTTTAACGAAGATTGTAGACATTTCTTATAATTGCAATTAAATGAATTCTTGTCGTTGTTAATTTTCTAGGCCGACTGTACACTTTTAGATTTTAATGTCAAGACATTGAAGACATTCAAGACATTGTTTAATCATTGCTTTTTTTTTTGTTTTTACAATAAACTTTATTCAGAATTAAAATGATATGTACATATTATAACAGCTTACATCTAATTAATTAACTAATAAACTATTAAAATTAAAATATAATAACCTAACCTAACTAAAATGATTAAAAAACTAAAATATGGCGTTGAAACATTCCTCTGCATCGCTGTTAACTTTCAGATTGTCTAGGTACTTCATTTAGCTGATATTTGAAGGAAAATCTGCGGCATACCATTAGCTCGCGCCATATTGAAATTGACGCCAGGAAAGTCCTACATGAAATTGATTTGATTCCAATAAAAGTTTAACATAAATGGGCTTCCACTTTTCTTTTCTTTTTTGAGATTGCAAGCTTTTGAGATATTTAAGAACCCTAATCTTATTGCTGGCTGTGTTAATTGTATCGAGAGATTGAACAGGGCTTGATACCATAAAGATTTCCTTTGCTAGAAACCACCTATATTTATTTACATTCAGTTTCCATTCTCAAACACAATTTATACGACTGAATAATATGAGCAGGATCCGAAGTGAATACTGCCCAACACTGAAACTTAGCTAGTCAATATTCGCTCAATAAATGCAAGGGGGACTGCCCACTGTGCCAAGGCAGTGTTAATGAAATCTCGCATGTGTCCTGCACACCTTAACGAAGCAAGAGACTGTCGAATTGAAACCCGTATGTACTCCTTTGTGAATGAAGATGTGATTTATGTAGGTAACCAAGCAGGTATCGAGTAGGGATACCTACGTTAGATATTATTGAGAAACTCGATATGTTTGGGAATGAATGGAAGATGATACTGTCAGAATGTTTGAATTTTTGTAAGAAGTATGCATGACTGTGTTATATAAATTATGTTTAAATAGTGTAATTCGGCCATTCTATTTAAAATAAATAAATATTGAAATGGGTGTGGTTGAGCTCACATAAAGCAGTCACTAAACTAAAAAAAATAACTAACTGACCGCTATTTGCAGAAATGTAAAAGTGTCTAAAAATGGATTAAAAACGTAGATGGTTCTTTTATTATAGACTGTCCAGAGGGCCTAGACAAAGTGATATTCTATCGATATTATAACGATGCTCAAAAAGTCAAAAATGTATGGAACTGACATAAGCCACCGAAAAGCATAAGTCAAACTTGTTGAAACTCGTTGTAGAAATACGAAACGGTTTGAAAGCGATTGTCACTTGTCTATGCCCTCAGAGGGCCTAGACCAATGGCGATCGCTTTCAAAGCATTTCGTATTTTACAACGAATTTCAACAGGATTGACTTATGCTTTTCGATACCTTGTGTCAATCTAATACAATGTTTATCATCGTTAACGTTGAAGAACGACGCTTTGTCTAGGCCTCAGTTGTTTCGTTAGTGTCGAGCCTTTCAAGTTGCTGTAACTTGTTAGTTGCATTATTTACCGAAAGGTATATTTAGCGGGTAGGAAAACACTATCACCTCACGGTGTAAGTTTCTAAATCACATTTATTCACGCCTATGATTACATCGACGAGACAATCACAGTGTGTTTTTGACTTCATTAATTTATAGGCACTTACTTCAGTGACTCATTCGTTAGGGATCATAAGGGTGGACCAGGGTGCACCTACCACCCAAAATAGACAAACTTTTTCTTGCTCTAAAATGTAACAGAATAGTGTGGAATATGATCGAGCACGTACGTTTGAGCCATTAGTGAGCTGGCGCGGGAACTGCCGAACTAATGTCCGATACGTGAGCTGGGCAGGCCGCATACGGCCATAAATATAACCTGTGCTACTCCTACGTTCGTTTGCAAATGCGTTTTTTTTGGCTATGTGGAGGTTGAATTTGGGGTACGAACTTAATCATACATTCTAACTAGGACCGATCCTAAGTTTTAAAAGTTTCTATATACTTTTCGTTTGCAGTCACCATAGACAATAGTTGTTACTATGAGCCGAGGCCGATAATAGCAAATTTCATTCGAATTTATTACATCTAAACTATACCAATAGAAAACTTAGGTACCAACAAATATAATAGAATAATCACGGAAATCGAATACTTAAGTGATTCTTAAGGGGTTTATTCATAAACTTTGCTTAAAGTTAAATGACGCTTAAACGTCAAAAATGTACGATTAAACAGTCGCTAATCATTACTTAACTTTAAGCAACGTTTATGAATAAACCCCTTTGTGATTAGCGCACTAGACTAAGGAACAAACAGATGGTGACGTTTCATTTAACAATAAAATAAAATGAATCTAAGTTTTATTATATTTTGACCAGTTAATTAATAATTCAAACTGATCTTAACTAAGTCAACAATAAAAAATTATAAAACACAAGCTCGTTTATATAAAGGGGCATATTAATCGTAGTCCTCGTAGCGGTGCTTATACATAAAATATGTGGTGAAATAATATTTATTTAAATTATAGCTCTCTAGAGAACGTACCCTTTTCATAGTTGAATATTTCATGTAGCCAGCATTTAGTTTGAGACTTGTATACGTACATATCTTTTTGTATGTATCCTAAATTCCTCTTGAGACTATCACGTATTTACTTTGATGTAAGCCGGTTTCGTACTGTGAACTAGTTGCCAGGTAGTTAGGTTTCTTGCATGGTCTTTTGGTTGAGAGGTTTCAAGGATATTTAGGGGGATGCGCTATGAAGCCCGCGAAATTAAAAATTTTCTTAATTTTTTTAAATTTTGCAGGTCAGTGTCAGGTTGCATGTTGATTAAAATATGATTCGCGACCGTAACAAATATGGCTTTACAGAATTATAATCATTAGAATCAGCCCTACCTGCAAATTGCAAAAAACGTAAGAAAATTTTAATTTCGTGGGCTAACCAGACGCTTTCGCCTTAAGTAGGTAAATACTTGAATGGATGTAGTCTGTGAACATTTGGTCAGCAACCAGCTCGTTAGGTTAGCAATTACATGGGTGACTTTTACACAACATAAGTAAGTTACAAAATGTTTAACTATAGGAACTATGTAACATTATAAGGATTGAGACAGAGTCGCGATCAATCAGCTACCAACCTATTAACATCTATCTGTGTCTACGTACTTAGGGCTGATTTTACCAAAGTCAAATATATTTTATCCGTGGAATAAAATTGACGTCTGACAGTTCTATTATAGAAAAACTGTAAAAATTTAAAATTTATTCTCAGGATAATTTGGTGAAATTCGCCCTTAGATGTTTAATTAGATTGTGTATACCAAATCTTTAAAGATGAGAGCTAATCCTGTCGACAAACTGTCACGCAGTTTGGTAGGTTTATAAAATGTGTAAAAGAGTTTGGTATTTTATTTTTATTTTTTATTAATGTTTTATTTTGGTGTGTTGATTGATTCTTGATTTTTAACTTGCTGTAGTTACTGCTGCTATAATATAAGGCTATGCATATAGTCGGACTTTTTATTAGCTGCTGTAAAATTACACTTAAAAAACATCGTCACTTCGCGTACGTTTTAAGGATCCTACAAACAAGCGCGACGCGACTCTAGTAGAACAATACCTATGAAAACTTCTTGAATATTGTTCTACGAGAGTTGCGTCGCGTTGTCGCGTCGCGTCTGTCTGCGGGAGCCTTTATAAGTACGCGGTATGACAGTGTAATATACTGCAGGTAGGTACGCGCCGCCGACGGAATTTTGAGCTGTGTAATTTTACTGCAGCTAATTAAAAGTCCGACAAACTATAAAAGTTGTATATTTTGTATGATGTCATTTCAGTCATAATAAAATTAACAGCGTGGTTAAAGGAAGTAAAACTTCTAAGCTGTCTTTTCTCAAGCTCCAATAAAATCAATATTTTTCATCTAACTGTTAGATGGACAAAGACAGAGGTAGACAAACCGCTGGCGTCTGATGGATTAGCTCAGAAACTATCGTGACGGACCCCTGATGTCTGACCGGAGATTGAATTAAACGCTCGCTGTTTGATAAAATTCTCGTCTTGAAAAGCATTAGCAAGAGATTTTGGGATCGCAGTTAAGTACCTACTTACAAACTTAATTGAAACCTTCCACGTGTCATTATGTTAAAAGGTACCATAAGTTTTAGGATTATTTGGATTCATAATACCGATCTCCGAAGAAATTTTTCCCAAGGTTTAACTTTACGGAGGTTTACAAGGATTTACAATGTTCCAAGTAGGTACTTTCATAATCACTTAATTTTCACTTAACATGTTGGCCCGAGTTATAAGAGAATAGCCATGTCGTGGTGAACAGAGAAACCAGCACTTAAGAAGGTAAAAAGGTAGTAGGGATGACTGTCTATAGTGTCCACTAGCTTCCGCCCGCGGCTTCACCCGCAAGGTATGTCGATAAAAAGTAGCCTATTTCCTTCCCCAGGGTTCAAAGTATCCCCATACCAAATTTCATCAAAATCGGTCCAGCCGTTTCGGAGATTAGCCGGAACAAACAAACAGACAGAGAGACAGACAAATATAAAATAAATGTTTTTTATTATAAGTATACTGGATGTACTTTCTTATGTATTTTGTAATAGTAAAAAGCTGTTATTTTGACATTACAAACAGACATTTCAATTTATTTATTTGTATAGATGTGCCGGACGTTTTACAAAATGGCTACTTCCGAAGGCTCTTTTAATGCACTACAATAAAATCAGCAAACACTAACAAAACTATAGAGGCAGTGAGGGGCTAGTGGCTAAGTAATAACAGCCGCACGGCTCGATCGATCAAGTTAAGCTACGCTTGGCACGGTGGGTCCGTGGATGGGTGACGGTCACATATCAAGACCCCTTTCGTGGATCTTTGGTTGTGGTTACGGGTCGTCAAAAGCCCGCACATCTGACAACCAGTCTTACCGAGGTGTATCTTATTACCCAGTAACTGGGTTGTGGAGATTAGATAAGCAGTCGCTTCATGTAAAATACTGATATTCAGCTGCATCCGGTGAGGCTGGAAGCCGACTCCAACATAGTTGGATTAAGACTACGCAAATGATGACTAACAAAACTGTAGATGAAATACCTACTAGGCTACAAATATTTAATAAAACTTTTGCCATATGTAGGTATCTCTTTTAAGACCACGTTATTAACTGTATCATATTACATAACACCACGCCAGTAATCCCCATTGGGTTAGGCAGAGGAGTCCCTACCTATAGTAACTGTATTCTCGATATTAGGTAAAATTAAAAAAAAAACCGGACACAAAAAAGAGCTGATGACCTTGAAAAGGCGGAACCAATTTAGATAAAACATGTCTAAGAACCACCGCTAGAAAACCTGCTTTCAACTAAAAAACCCCATCCAAATCGGTTCAACCGTTTAAGAGCTACGGTGCCACAGACAGACATACACACATTGTGGTCATACTTATAACACCCCTCTTTTTGCGTCGGGGGTTAAAAATTAATTTTCTTTGTGTCCATGAAAAATACATAAAGGTGTATTAAATGAAAAATGATAAATGATTTTATTTCTTTAAGTAGGTTTGAACAAACACTTTTACACGTCAATCATATTTTAAAAACTAGATGAGGTCGGCGTTTCCTATCTGACGACTCTGAGAAGAAAGGCCGAAACAAACTCAGAGGTCACAGTCTCTTTTAAAGTCCAGGCATAATCTTGGTCAGATCATGTGAAGACCATGTAGATTTGTGTCTGAAATGGTCTTTTGAGGAAAAACCACACAGATTGAGTGGACCTGTCCAGTCAGTGCACGCATTTGTCAGTAATCGTGTAGCTCAACTAAGAACTTAAGGAGCTCAACGATTCGACGAACAATACCAAAGAAAAGACATTTGGGTAGGCCACAAAAATTACTCAAACTGCCAGACCATGATTAAAATTAACTGATGAGAAAAAAAGCAACAATGACCCACATAGTCTTCACATTCACAATATTAAAATGATAATCAATGTAGCCTGAATGCTACTCACATTCACAGACAGTTTTCTCTTTAAAAGTCATCAAAAATACCATAAGTAATTATATAAGGACATCGTTAATTTTAAAACACTCATTCACAGTATAAAATGGATTGTTGCTTGGGGGTACATTGAAGTGGCTTAGTTAATCCCAAGCCTTTTTGTCATCCAAATAATCTTTAACTTTATAGAAACCTTTTTGACAGAGTTTCTGTTTAATAAATGATTTAAATTTCTTAGAATTGTAGGTAGCTGGCTAGAACTACCTAGTAGATACATTCATCCAGGTAGTACCAAATAGGATTACATACGGTGACAAATAGCTAGTCGCGCGCACTGGATAACAAGATTCCACTCGCGTTCGTATATCGGGAACGCAGGCGCTATGAAATTGTAGAATAGTGATATTGTCATTTATATCTAGTGTACGGATGATAGAGTATGTATGGAATTTTATTAATACATGTGGGTTTTGCAGAAAACTATGTACCTAAGTACATAGTTATCGACAAAATAATTTTCTTCCTAAAAAATAGCTCGAAAGTTTTTCTACGAAACAGGCTCGATCTGTCGACTCAATTGGAAAAGGCTTTGGTGTCTGTAAGCCACATGTCTGATGATATTTTCATACAAACTCTCATGAGCATGTGCGTTGTCTTCACATATAATTATATAATTAATGTGAACCTACATAATATTGTACAACATTTTAAAAGAGTAACGGTGGAGTTTCTTGCCCATTCTTCTCCATACAAAACTACCTTTTGGAAGGGGCAACTAGAATCAATTCTATTTTTTTGTAAATTTTGACGTTCAAAAGCGCCTTTTATGTGCTTATTTGAAATAAATGATTTGACTTTGACTTTGACTTTGAGCTATTTAATAAGCTAAGGCACCCTGGTTAGAAATTTTAAATCTAGGGTGGCAGGGACATCGACGCACAACCTTTTACCATGCATTCAGTACATGACTCTGAACCCCTCTGCGTTGAAATTTATCGTCGGTTATTTTTTTTTAATATCTCTGCCATACATTTTGACCGCGTAGATATTGCACTTTTCTGTAAAACAGCAGTTTCTTTTTTTATAACCTTTGAAAAATTTCTACTCTAGGGGTCTAGAATCATGAGCTGAATTCATGGTTTCAGTTTGCGCGTGGATGTCCCTGCCAGCCTGTATAGAACTGATTAAATATTTAATCAGTTGATTTAAATGTTGGTGAACACAAGGCTAAGAATGAACTTTCCAAAATCCTTCCATATTGCATACCTTCGTTTTTTAAGGAACTCTTGTGTAATATTTTATGTTTATTTTAGGTTTCTAGACCCAGTGGTGAAGGCTGTATGTTGTCGGTCAGTGATTATATGAATTTAAGATTGTTATTAAGTAGAAGATGCTCAGTAGTAAACTATGATAGGATTATCAGGTTATCAAGTTAGTTTGATGTAGATATAAAGCTTAGAATTGTATAAAGATGATCCATACTAATATTGTAAATTCGAAAGTAACTCTGTCTGTATGTTACCTTTTCACGCCTAAACTACTGAACAGATTTCGATATTTAGCAAGGAGATAGATGACATCCTGGGGAAGGACATAGACTACTTTCCCAGGTAGCACGTTCCCGTGGGATAATTTCCGTTATCGACGCGGGCGAACCCGCAGGCAGAAGCTAGTTCATTATAAATTAAGAACTATTTATATTTAAGACCTTTTGTTTAACGTATTTTATCAAAACTACGCATATCAATAGTGTCTAGGGATCAAGGTATTTTTATTTTTAGTTTAAATTTGTTGTCCTATTGTAATTAAATAAGAATGTATAATTCGATTCATTGAATAAAATGTTTTCATATGTGTAGATCGACGAAGTAGGTATACAAATACTTTTCGCGATTTTTGCTTATGCTGGGTTTTTCATCCTGACATTAAAATGTGTTTTTTTTTTTAAGGTTTTTTATTGCGTAAAATAAACAATTAGTAGTCTGTATTTCCGCCGTTAACGCGTGTTACATGATTGCAGTGATTCGGTATACTCACTATGAGGGTTTTTTATTCATGTGCTATAAGAGTTCATCCAAATCACGTTGCGGAATGGCAGCCCGTCATAATAACGTTCTTTTGTATTGATTCCACTCAGAAGTATGGCAGAAATTTTACTGATTTGACCTCAAACCCGTTGCAGCAATCCTAACTAATATTATAAATGCGAAAGTAAGTTTGTTTATTTGTTACGCTTTCACGCCAAAACGACTGCACAGATTTGGATGAAATTTGGCACACTGATAGACCTAACCTGGGTAAGGACTTAAAATACTCAATGATCAATCTGAATGTTTCTTTGATATAAATTTGTGATATATATGTAGTTATCTGTTATTTATTGACGATAGTCCTTTGTTTCTTGTGCAATTATACCATTCTAATTCTTTCCCTAAACACCACTATATTATTATCTATAATTATGTTTTAGACAAAGGTATAATCGATTTTATTATTATTTGTTACACATACATAATCTATTTTTTTAAGTATGTACACACACTTAGGTTATGCAATCCCGCAAAACAGGATCACGCATTCCCGCGGGATCCCGCTGCTTTTATTAATCTGCTGGATCCCGCACCTTCAAAGCGCGGATTCGCGGATACCGCAAATAAAAAATATTGCGATGCGAAAAATTTGAAGATGAATCTAAGAAAACAGATTAATATTTACCTATACTTAATTAATAGAAAATAAATCATTTCTGTTGCTTAATGTAAGAAATGTTTAATGGAAGTTAATTTTTACACAAAAATCTGTAGTTTCGATTTGATTGTATAACATAATTTCAAAGATGCGGGATCCAGCGGGATCCCGCACGGGATTGAGTAATCCCGCATATCAATCCCGCGGGATTTAATGAGTTGCGGGATTGCAATCCCTACACACACTATAAAACTGATTTACATCCGTAAGACGTTCTCGTAACATAGGGTCCAGTTGTAGGTCAGGCACTAGTTGTCTGGCATTTATGCTGAACTGGGCCTATTTGGCACAGCCGTGAGGCACACAATACTGTTTTTAAGTTTTTTACAATTTTTTTGTTTTTGTGTGAATGTTGTGTGCCTTAACCTAGGTCAAATAAATTTATTATCTTTCTTTCTTTCTTTCTTTTATCCCGATATTCCCACAGGATCCAGACTTATGCAGGTAAAACCGCGGGGTGCAGGTAGTAGAAAATAAATATATATTATTCTATTCAGTTGCAAATATCTTACTTGCTACCATTGCCATCTGCAAACTATCTGCAACACTTATTACGATTTTTCCTTATGTAATCGTATAGAAGTAAAATAAGTTTAAAAGTATTAGTTGCCTAGTAAGAACCGACCTTAAGAACCGAGCTTATTGAATATGGCGATATTGATTTATTTATTTATATATCCTTTATTATTTTATATTTAAAAAATACATAACAAAAATAAATCAAACACTACAAAATATACAATGGACGGCCTTATCGCTTTCTGCGATTTACTTACCTACATGGGTATTAAATGCACCATGCTAAGAAAGTCCACTTTATTTACATTGAAAATACTCCCAGATTTCCTTAGTCGTTTGAGTTACTTTATACTAGAGTTAATAAGTAAATAGGTACTTAGTTAAAGAATACTTACCTTTGTAAAAGTACCACGTACGAGAGTAAATAAAATATAAACCGCAGCAAATAGTGTTTCAATCTTAAATCTAACAGAAATAGCTTTCCTACAGTTTATCTCGTTATTTAATTGTTTCCACTAAAGGGCAATTCCTTTGCTTTAGCTAAGAGAAATCGACAGAGTATAAGTACTGGAAATTCACTACAGAGAGCAGTTTAATTACAGAAACTAGTGGTAAATACCAATTATATTTGTATTTAGAAAGTAAAGGCTAAAATACACACACTATTAAAGAGCTTTTTTGTTTGTTAGGAAGTAACATGTTTTATTAGAGCATGCTCGCCGTGTATGTAAAAAAATAAACATAATCTTTAAATATACATCATGCTAGTTGTGTTCTACTAGGAAAAATCTGCTCGAAATGATAAATGATTTTATTTCTGTAGGTAGGTTGGAACAAACACTTTTACACGTCAATCATATTTTAAAAACTAGATGAGGTCAGTAAATTAGCATGCTTTCGTGCTACTACTTAGCGTGTGTACGAAAAGAGTATGTTTATTTTTTCATACACACCGAGAGCGTGTTATAAAAAAGCATGTTACTTACTAGCCAACAAGCATGCTTTTTAATAGTGTCTGTATTTTACCCTTAACTGTACTGAAGGCTGAAATTAAAGCGTTGATAAAAGAAAATTTTCTGTATTTGACGTGGTAGATTACCACGAAATTCGATAAACTGATGAACAAATGCAACCCTACCAAATCTACCTTAATTATTCAGAATTTCTAGTAACCCAATTAACGATACCTACTATACTAAACCAATTCAACATTAGGGATGCCACCCACAATTTGCACGTTTATAATTTATACAGACGAATGGACCGCGTGTTGCATTTAGTATGCGCGTCACATGCCCTAACGCCGGATTGCGTGCCACCCCTAATCACGGCGCCTTGTCCAACCAATAACTGTACTATTCATTCGTTAGTCTATTTTAGGCTATTGATACTTTGAACTGAATAAACTTTTAATGAAGGCGTTTTGTTTTTTCACTGTTTTAATTTTGAGAAAATGTAATTCGAAATGAACGGGTAGGGGCACCTATTTTTCTTTTTTCTTTCGTACCGCTTCTCCTACACCATTGAAATTAAAAAGGTGTCGATATGTATGCGCCTACTATAGGTGCATGTATGAGAAAGCCTTGGTCATATTTAAGGATGTGGTATAGACCATGGTATAATAATATACTTCGCCAGGTATAGCATTCCGAGACACAGTGGTCACGTGGGTGACACAAGCCTACGTCATCACCGCTATGTTACCAGTAGTGTGTTATAACAACTCCCCAACCGCCTTTATTATCTGTGCGAATCCGATAAAACAATGAGGTTTTAACTAACAATTACGTTGGTATATGTTTAAATTGAATTGTTTCGTTTGATTAGAAAAACGAAACGACAATTTAAATGCTTTATATATATTTTTTAACAGAATGGTGACTGAAAATGTTTCCATAATTCGTATTTTGTTGCAATAAAGTGGCAACTGGATAGTGACGTAAGCATGTGTCACTCCCGGAGTGCCAGACCTTGTTTTTTTAGATTTTTTTAGACCATGGTATAGACCATAAACTGAACAACTTTCTCCATTGGACCAAATTAATAATCGCGAAAAAATAATCAGCCGTACATTTAGGTCCAATACGTACTGAAGTTTTGTATACGACCGTTTTAAAATTTTACAGAATAGTAAGACAAGCTACAGGAGAAGGGATTTTCGAGAAATTGTAAGATTGCTATCAGACCCCTTGCACCGAAAGATCTTTTCTGAAGTTAGATCGATTAGTGGAAGGTTGGCAAACTTCTGAGCAATGTTAATAACACGATGTTATGTTCTTGGTGTCCTGAAATACAGGCTTTACGCCTGGCTTAGGCACCAGTCTCCCACGGTATAATTAAAAGTATTATGTATTGTTCTCAATAATTTGAAAATGTACTTATATATTGTGGTTTGAAATAAATCATTACCTTACCTTATTTATTTCGATAATCGTGCACCATTATCAGATTACAGGCCCCTACTGAAAATTTTATAGGTAATGGAAAAACCTGGGGATCGAACCTAGGTCCCAAAGTGTTTCATCATCATCATTATTCTTAATTACAGAAAAAAAGGAAACTTAATTCAAGTTACGACAATCTTTATATTAAAACAAAGGATCAAACGTAACAATATCAGTTAAGTTAAACATTTTGGGATTAGTTTAAATTGAAACAACGGTATCTTGTTCCGATCCAAACATAGTTTGCATGTTGATAGGAATTTCATTGAAATACCGGTAAATTACGGTTCAGTGATTTGTACTTAGCGAGTGAGTCAATTAAAATCTATTGGAATTACGTTGCAAAGTTACCCGAAACTGATCACAAAGTTTGGTGAATTAAATATTTTATTACATAATTGTAATAAAATATATTATTAATTGCTCATTTATTCTATCAGTTTGTTAGGGTATATTACGTTTAGTTTGTGAAAAATAATAAATACAGTTGATTGGTGGTGCGTATTTTTTTTAAATAAAATCTTCTTTTAGAATTATCTAAAAGAAGATTACATACATTACATTACATACTAATATTATAAATTCGAAAGTAACTGTCTATATGTTACCTTTTCAGGCCTAAACCACTGAACGGATTTCGATAAAATTTGGCAAGGAGATAGATAGCATCCTGGGGAAGAACATTGGCTACGTTTTGTCCCGGTAGCATATTCCCGAGGGATAATTTCCGACATCCACGCGGGCAAAGCCGCGGTCAGAAGCTTAATACATAATAATTCAAAATTAAATGATACGGGTTCCATTTTGGGATAAGCGCCATTTAAATTCCACCTAATTAAATTTATTCCAATTTGCTAGTATCTGAATTTCCTTATGTAAGGCACAACAACAACAAATCCATGAATTTAATTTTCATTTAATAAAACCCATTAACTATATATCAATACCTACTCAAAATAATTATGATTTTACATAAAACCGTCACGCTTCAGCAAACTATGAAATTCCCTTATCTATGAGCCCCCGATGGACAACGACACAGGAAGGTATAATAATGCGGAATTAATTTATATGCTAATTGCTGGCCAGAGCGCCACTGAAATTTTCCGATTGGGAAATTAATCGAAACGACCACCGCGTCATTGTTAAAAGGATCAATAGATATAATTAAAATGGAGTTAGAAAAACGATTCATAGTTTTGATATTAGTTTTCAGGCTTCCGCGAAGTATGTAGAAATTAACTACATGTGAACTATTAGGTAGGTACTTACTTACTAAGGTATTAATCTGTGGTATTAATGAATATTGCTATGATATAGTTAGTCATATTTCTTTCCTGTATCTACGCCATTTCTTATATCGTATCTACCTCTACTTAAAGAGCTGCTGCTTACCTACTTAGAGCAGCTTATTGTTATTATGCTCCCGAATGTTTTTGGTAAGCTTTTCCTAATGCCTGACTTCTCCTTGAAGAAAATGTTGCCAGTAAAATAAGAAAATATATGTTAGTTTATTCTGGAAAAATCTCATCGTAGAAAGTTAAGTGAAGTGAGCTGTCATTTCACCTGATGCTAGGGATTGACACTAGTGACAGGTCACTTCAATCAAGCTCAATGTACCTACGAGGTGCATTCAATAAGTACCTAGCCTCATCGCCAGAGGGCGCTGTAGTTTCAAAAGAGTTTTACCACAGTGTAGCACATTCTTTTTTAATTCTTTTTTCAAATTTTCATTCCAATCCCTTCATTTGTTTTAATTTGACAACTTATGGAAGCGAACGTGTCGATCGGTTTTACAAAAATGGAAAAAGAGCAATATCGTTCGGTGATTCGATTCCTATTTTTGGAAGGGAAAACGCGCATCGAAATCAAAGAGCGCTTGGATGCTGTGTACGGTGACTCTTCTCCATCGATGGCCACCGTCAAGAATTGGTTCAACGAGTTTGCACGTGGCCGTACGTCGGTTTTTGATGAACCACGTCCAGGTGCACCGAAAACAGCTGCTACGGAGGAAAACATTAAAAAAATCCATGATCTCGTATTGGCAGATCGCCGATTGAAGGTTCGGGAGCTAGCTGAGACTGTAGGCATTTCAGAAGGAACAGTGCATCATATTCTTCACGAGGAACTCGGCATGAGAAAGCTGTCGGCGCGATGGGTGCCGCGTTTACTCACACCAGAAAACAAGCGCAACCGTGAGACCACATCGGAGACGTGTTTGGCGCTGTTTAAGATGAATCCAGCGGAGTTTTTGCGTCGTTTTGTGACCGTCGATGAAACCTGGATCCACTGGTACACACCAGAGACCAAGGAGCAATCAAAACAATGGATCCAGACCGGGGAACGTGCTCCAAAGAAGGCGAAAACTGTAAAATCGGCCGGAAAAGTTATGGCCACCGTTTTCTGGGATTCACAAGGTGTGATCTACATCGATTACCTCGAGAAGGGTAAAACAATTACAGGGCTTTACTATGCCGATTTATTAGGCCGATTCGACGCCGAATTAAAGAAAAAACGACCCCATCTGGCGAAGAAAAAAGTGCTGTTTCACCACGACAACGCACCGGTTCACACGTCTGCCGTTGCCATGGCCAAATTGGTCGAATTACGCTACGAATTGCTGCCCCATCCACCGTATTCTCCAGATTTGGCCCCTTGTGACTTCTTTCTGTTTCCTAATCTGAAAAAATCACTCGCCGGGAATAGATATGGATCGAATGAGGAGGTCATCGCCGCCACGGAGGCCTATTTTGCAGAGTTTGACAAAAACTATTTTTCGGACGGGTTAAAAAAGTTGGAGCATCGCTGGGCTAAGTGTATCGAACTAAAAGGAGACTATGTTGAAAAATAAATTGCGACTTTTCCAAAATTTTCGTTTACTTTTTGTAGGCTAAGTATTTATTGAATGACCCTCGTAAGTATTCACGGAGAGATTTTTACATAATAGATTGGCTGGATTGCTAAGCCAATAACGCCTAAATAGTCCGACAAAACATCACTCCAAAAAAAACATGGCCGCTAAAAAGCTTACGGGTGGGTACCCAAGGAAAGCCTCGTTAAAAAACAATTTCCTAGCCTGTCGCAACAGAAACGCAAATGAGATTAAAACGTTCACAAAGACAATTAATCTGCATCTAGACGAGACGTTTCCCTAATTACAGGTGAGGATTTGTAGAATACTTCTCCTGTAGCAATTTATAACAAGTAACATTGCAGATGACGACCATATTTCAGGACGTATGCAGAAAGGCAATATTTTAGCTCTGGGGAACGGAATTTAGTTCCGTAATTTGTCTCTGCTCCACTGAAAATTCTAGGAGATGTAGAATCTCATGTAAACGCCACACGTTGCAACTTTTGTTCAAGATGTTATTATTCCATGTCAGTTTGTTATGTCATTTTGGGTTATGGGATTTTGGTTGCATGTTTTACATAAAGACGCTGATGCAGTTATTGTAATAGAACTGTGAAGAACATTCTAAAACGATATTTTCTGCATTATATCGCGGGTTCAAGCTATGTAGTTAAGGACTAGCTTCTAGCTAAATGCTTCGGCTTTCAAGACAGCTTTGTACAAATACTAAAATAAATACGAGTTAAATTTAATCAACATCATTTTGAGTTAGTCTAAATCGTTATAGGCAATTAGGCACCTACTCAACAACCTAAGTATTGATTGAAGCATAGGTACCTAATATTCTATTAATAAGTACAACAGCCTAATTAAAAAGACGTCCTAGGGAAAAATCTCTTAACAACTAGGAAAAAGCCAACATTTTTCGTACACAATTTTTCTTTGTTCAACGTCATACCTGCAGCTAGCGACGGCGACGTGACGTCGACGTGCGCCAGTGACAATCAACGTCCCTTATTAAGATAAATGATGCTCGCCCTAACGTAAGGGAAATCTGGCCCACGCCAAATGTTTGGTAAACTTAAGTGACACTGTTGTGATAGTCTGTAAGGTCACCAAGGACGGGGATTTGATGGGCTTTGTCACGAATAGCAACGGAAGTTAATCTATTTAATTAAGTTAGTTTTGGAAGTTTTACAGTATTTCCATGTATAATACTGCCCAACTAAGCGCAAAAGCGGTATCTTAATGAAAGCAAGTTTCGAGATAGTTGAAGTTATGTAAAAATCGTTTTTTTTTAAGTTTTTATATTGACTTTTTTGTTTTTTAAATATAATTTATCTATTATATTGGGTATTATTACTATTTGCTATCACAATAGTTAAAATATCAAAAATGTATGTGAATATACCTTATTCATGAGATACTGCTACACCGCTTAGTAATTATATAATAAAAATTTGAGTTACCGTTTTTTCGTTAGCTCTTCTCCTACATGTCAGTATACAAAAAAACATGAATTTTGTGTCGAATAAAATATGTATTGTTTTAAAGAAAAAAATCAATTAAAGTATATTTATGAAGTATTTTATTATTCGAATTTATTATGGCATAAAAATATTAAAAAGAAAAAACGGATTATATGAAATCTAGTCAAAAGTAAGTTCTCTCCAAAAGGACGTTCTATTTTGAGGTACAATAATATTTAGAGAAAATTTCAAAATATTTTCTTTTTTGGTTTTAGAAATGCCTTCCGGTGCAGTTTTCTTCTTCGGTGGTGGCAAAACTTGAGTTTTCAAAATTTTATTTCCGATTATGCTCGCAGTGATAGGGTCTTTATTGAATGCGTCCAAACAATGCGTATTCAAATATACGGCTGGTTGCCCACGTAATATTGATATACCTCTAATACCCTTAGTGATTGAAGGTAAAACTGAGATAGGCAAATCTTTTTTAAGGTTTTGTTCATATGTTTTGAACAAGCTAGCGTTAAAAGGCTTAGTTCATTAGATGCGTATTTTTTTAAGCTATCCGATGTCATAAAAATCAACTTTACGATATTTTTTGAGATACCGCTTTTGCGCTTAGTAGGGCAGAATACTGGTGTTCAATTGCATGCATCCGTTTAGAAGTAAGTTACTAGTCGACTGGAAGTTAGTCCGACATATTTGGGATATTGGGAAAAGACTGAGCTGATGAATTGATGATGACATTTTTGAAGCTTCAGGTTGAGTATTCCGTGAAGACTATGTTTCGTACTCTAGAACGATTTTTGAACATAAATCGCGATCGAATACGGGTCTTAAAGAATACTTCTGATTGCTAATTTAATTTATACAGCGCGCAGCGTGCTCACCGTTCGGATGATATAGAAAAATTCTAAACATAAACAGGCCGATTTCAGCCCACCTGACATTTCTTGATTTGTAATTTTATCACATAAACCTTTTAACATAAAATTTAATATTAATTAATAATTAATGTAATTTGTGACCACTTATTTAAATAAGTATAAGCACATTTAAATCAAGACCGACCAGACTTAACTGTGATTTCTGACAACCACACTTCCTGAAATAAGAAAAAAGAAGGGACTTTTATTCATCGCCATATTATCAACAGACAATTGCTAGCTTCAACACTTACGTCTATGAAAACATTGCAATAAGTACTCAGCACCAAGATACGGTTACAAAAAGCTATCATACTATCTACTACAGGTTCATTTAATCCTCATAGACGTAGACGCCCGAGAAACTTCATCCAAGCTAATTACTGACTCCTACCTACGACTTGTTCCTTCGTACGCGGTTCTAAATTAACTGAAAAATGTTCACAGCTCTTTACGAGTTGCCGAGTATGAAAATGTGTAGGTGTGTACATGTCTTCAGATTTAAGTGCTTGTCTCTTCAGACGGGCAATGAAGCGGTTATGGAAAGCCGCTTGAGATGTTCTTGACTTTAGAGGATGAGTAGGTGTGAATGTGAGAACGTTGTAGGCCTTACTTGTAGATTGTAGATTTGTAAACAATTTTTTATTTTGTTAAGTACCTGGTACTTGATGACAGGCCTACACTGTGCTCCCATACCTATTAACACTAATTTGAAAACATTGTAAAAGCCCATTATTTTTAAAAGAGTAACCGTGGAGTTTCTTGCTGGCTCTTCTCCATAGGAAACGACCAATTGGAACCGTGCACCTACGACGTTTCCTAGGTGCCCATGTAGGTTTATGTGAAATAAAATATTTTGATTTTGATGTTTGATTTAGGTAATTTATAGGTGTATGTTATAGGGTTTTCACGTAATACTGAAAAATGGACATGCAGGCAGGTACTTAAAACTTCAATCTAAGACGATCCTATCACAGGTTGAGTATCAACAAAAACTTCACTGAGGTTCGCAGAGGTGAACAACTGCAACAAACCAAATTCCTATTTTGCGCTGTCATTTAGGCTGGGTAATGTTTATCAGCCGATTTTCGAAATTGTTTAACAATGTAGATACGCATAATTATTCATATCCACAATTAACTCCACATTTAAAAATTAATGTTAAGTCCACAATTGTGTCGAGAATCTTCAACTGATTTGAATTAATCATTTTGCTCAATTATTCTTCTGACCTCAGCAAAGTTTTAAATTCTAATCGGTCGGAATTTAGAAAATTATCCCGTAGTAGTTAAGTGTTTATTCATTGAAATTACTTAGCCAGCTTTTAAAATAATGATAATTATTATTTTCTACGCTGTATTGAATCTCTATAGACTCCTCGTGTGTCCACTATCGTACAAGCGTTATCTACGGAAGCTTGCAACAACGACGGTGCAAGCTTGCATAGAAAAGGCAATCCATTTATGAGAAGGGCTGGCCTATTTTTTGGCCAAGGAATGAGCGTTACCATACAACATGGCAATCATAATCAGCCTATAACGTTCCCACTGCTGGGACACAGGCCTCCTCTCTGTGAGAGGGAGTGGGCCGTAATCCACCCCGCGGGCCTAGTGCCTGTTGGTGGATGTTGCATGTCTTCGAATTTTAAGTTCTAGGACATGCCGGTTTCCTCATGATGTTTTCCTTCACCGTTTTGAGAGCAGTGGTGATGAAATAATTTACACAAAGTAAAGTATCTGTGGTTCGACCCACGACCTACAATTCGTCAGTCGGGGCCTTTACCACTGGGCCACCACTGCTCAACGAGGCAATGCTGCCAACTTTTTGGGCATTTTTCCTGTTGACGGCAATGCGGACGAATTTTTTTTATGTTTTTGATTCTTTCCCTCTTTATTATATACTTGTACATATTATTATTTTCAGTAGAATATAAATAGTAACAATTTAAGTCGGTACCATAAAATAGAATAGAGTACCTACTCTCTATTACGTAGGTACACCATATGAATTACAGAATAGGTACTTAGATATAAATGTGAGTGTATGTGGGTGTGTGTGTGTTCATTCTACTGTACATATACAGGTTGTCCCCATCGAAGCGCAAACTGAAATCATGAATTCAGTAAGTACATGATTCTAGACCCCCTAGCGTAGAAATTTTACGTCGGTTATTTTAAAAAAAAGCTGCTGTTCTATAGAAAAGTAGGCGAAGGTTTTGACCTATGCGGTTAAAATGTATGGAAAAGAAAAAAAAAAATTATAACCGAGACAAAAATTCAACCCCCCTAGGTTGAATTTTTTTCTCGGTTATTAATATTTTTTTCTTTTCCGTACATTTCATTCATAATCATGAAGTTCAAATTCATTATCATGAGCTGAATTCATGGTGTCAGTTTGCGGGTCGATGTCCCTGCCACCTTGTAGGTATCTAGGTACAACTAACTACAATACGTACCCCTCACTTTTCCTTCATCCCCAAGAGGGTGAGTAAAGAGTACAATTAAAAGCCGTAGGTTACCCAGTTGTCAGTAATTTGGGCAAATGAACTGCTGCCGGTGTGTAATTTGTGCCTAGCCAATTAGTTTTCGTTGCTCATCCTCGGGTTGGGATTACAAGTCTGTAGGCTATTATTAACGGTGTCGGTCTTAAACTCAATTATGCATCAGTTTTTGAAAATAGGTTTGTCTACATACTGTCCCCGACCAAAGCCCATTAATACTGTGACATTTAGGTACACATCATTAATATCGACACACTTTTTTTCAGCATTTCATATAGGTAGGCAGGTAGACACAATAGCTAATTGTTATTATTCTCCCCCGTAGGTAGGTACATAACTCCTACTCTGATTTTGATAACTCAATAATTAGGATTAAAAAAACTGATGAGTTAAGGCTCCCAACATAAGGCAAAAAAAAATTGCAGAAGAAAGCTGCTTAGGTATGTGGTGAAGAAGATGAGTGTGTATGAAATAATTTGGTTCTAGGAGACCCAACGAACAATGGCTGCAATGAATCTATCTACAGATGGCTGTAGGTAGATTAATTGTAGCCATTGTTCGTTCTCTCTTTTAACAATTTTTCATTTCAATAAGGTGAATGATGAAAGTTGATGCAAGTTATTCCAGTGAAACGGAATAGCTAAGTAATTAAGGAGATTGATAATGTGTCGGTGCTGATTGTACCAGGGGATAATTGTACCACGGGGACAATCGTTCCAATTGCTTTGCCGTACAATAAATGTTAATTTTATTTGTAATTTTCGTTAATGTTGACTATTTATAAGTAGGTATTATGGCTACAAATATGTAACTCACAAGAAAGAAAAACATGTTTTGTAATGTTTAATTAAGATTTTAATACAAGGAAAATTGTGTTTTATGTTTTTCTATTTTTAAGTTGATGAAACTTAAGAACTTTACCGTGTTTTGATTGTAGTTACATTAAAAGAGGTTCTGCTGAGATATAACCATTAGTAAAATTATACTTTTCTAGTTAAAACACTGTTTCATTTCATTACATCACTGCAGCACTGGTACAACTAACCCCAAGGTCGGAGACATCTGTACCAATGCTCCCGATCCACTTAATGCAACATATTTATGTCGTATTATTTCTACACATCTAAAGGTAATGCTAACTTATAGCCAAGTAAACTAAGTATCAATGAATATTGGAACTTTTGCCACAATATTAGGAGTAGTCAGAATTTAACATTAACCCTAAAATGCTGCAATTGTGCGCGGTCTATTCTAAAGGTAGGTAGGTACCTAGGTACTTCTGCAATAGGTATCGATATTTTTAAATTTCACGATACAGATCATACAGTTGAGTGCTACGAGTATTCCAGTGCTGCACTTCTAGCGTTATTGCCCAAGTTTCGAGAGCACTCCCATATTTTCCTTGAAAAATTCGCACAGCTCCTCGTAAACTTTCGCAATTTTCAATAGAAGCATCATTTTGAGTAGCAAAACACTGAAATCACGTAATTTTACGAGAACATAGCGAGTTCACGGAGTAATTTAGCGGATGCTGTGAATCTATGTCGAATGGGTGCTTTGTGTTCAAGCGATTGTGTTTTGTTTGATGGCTTGTGTGATGGTGAAAAGTTTGTCTGTAAACATTGGGCTTTTCACGGAGACTGCTATAGAACAACCTGCCTATCCACCTCCCTATTGTTATGTAACATGTTTGGTGTTTGCAATACTAATACATTAAGAGAAATCGGTTAGGATAATGAAGAGTCAGCTATTCACTTTTGATTATCGTCCGTTTCTTTTCTATAAAAGTTAAGTTTGGTACTGAAACCTACCTACCTTTATATAGTAGATGGTTAGGTAGGTACTGTTATACCTTTCTCAATATATGAAAGTGGGGGCATAAGAGAAAGGAAACTATCTTTAATGTTTAACTAGATTATTATATTTTATCAAGGAATTTTCCTAAATACACCGGCAGACCCTAGACCTGCCTATCTACTTTCTAAACAAATTACCATCACTTTTCCTTCCTAAGCTTATTTCTAACTTGCTTGACTGTTCGAGAGTAACCATCGATAATATATTACCAGCCAGCCAACATAAGGTTGACACATGCAGATAACCTCTACAGTACATACCTATTTGAAGTAAGTAGTTACCTACTCAAAACTATGTTACTAAGTCCTGAAACTTGTCGCTAAGTACCAAAGTAGCTAGATCGGGTAAGTTTAAGACCTAAGCACCACTTTAAAATTGAGTTTATTTACAAAAGTAGGCCTCTATTCACAAACTAGCGTTTGTCCTTGTATTTGCTCAAGATGCTCTAGTGGCGAGTGTACTAATCGACCCCTTGAGAGGCTTGGACGGACACTGTGGGGAAGCCGGGCTAACATAGCAAACCACTCGGCTAGACTACGAGTCTGCGACAGACTTCGCCGTTTAGGTAATTGACAGGCGTAAGATGATTGAGCCTACGATTTAGAAAGTGTCTAAGTTTACGTTGATAAATATTTAATTAGGTAGGCCCTATTTATATCTACCCACATAGATTTGAAAAAACTTTTAGGAAGGTATTTGAAATCTAATCTGATATTTTTGTATAAAGCTTTTAAACGTACTATATTTGATCTATAAAAGAAATCTTGCACTAGGTATTTACCTACATAGCTTTCTCTATATATATACAGCGTGGCGCTGCAATGGTGACATTTATTTAACACATGGGTAGGGCTAGTTGCCAGTAACAATAAAAAATATAATAAGAAAAAAAACACTAAATTGAACATTTAAAATTTTCAAACAAACTAAATAATAAAAAAGTAAACAAAATTGGTATCACTGTGTGTATTCATTCATGAAGCTACTTACGTTCTCCTCAGAGCGGCAACGCCTCACTTTGCGCGCTGGCAACCACGTAACGCGCGTGCTTTGTCCGATGCTTTGACGGCATAATATCAAAGTACCTACATTCACAGCACAGTCCGGGCGCAGCGAAATGTGTAATCAATATGATATCTTATCAGTTATTACCACTATCACAAATCACAATCACAATTAATCATAATTTTTATTGTTTTGTCATATTTTTTTTTCAAATTTTTAAGTTATCAATGTGACCACCGCGCTCGCGGACACAAAGGTCTAAACGGTGTTTCATGTTTTCCCGCACTTTTGAAAATAAATTTTCAGCCAAAGCCATTTCCCTCAATTTCTAAAACGCCAAATCTCGCGATACATACTTATCGCAAGGCCGGCAATTTGATGGGCTTCTCCGTAAATTAGGACCATATCCGCATAATCGGTTGCCGTGTAGTTCGGATGTGTATTTGCAATCACGAACATAATTTTACACACAGCACTAATAATACAAAAAAAGCGTCCTTATCGCAGATGTACCAACTAGATAAAACTAATGAAAACAAATCAAAGCGTCTTTATCGCAGTACCTTTACCTAATTACTATCCTAATTAGAATTACACAAAAATAAATATTTTGCAACATAGGCATGTAAGCATCTTCTCAAAATCTTTACACGGCGCGGGTAGTTTATGCGTGCGAGTGATAGCAGTGTATCAAAGACCCGCACCCTAATTACGTAACACACTATCTATCACAATCTGAATCATTTTGAAGCCTATTGCTAATCCAAAGCTTCATATGTTCGAAAAATTAATCTGCTCAACAACGTAAATAACGCAATGAATGTTGTTGAACTATCAAAATGAAACCCATTCCTACTGTTAGAGTGTTACGTAATTACCCCGCCGCGCCGGCTAGCATTAAAGCAGAGTACATTTACGATTCTTAGAAATGTTAAAAGCAGGAGGGCGCGCATCGCCTGCGCCGCTCGCCAACAAAGGACTACTTATCTCATTCCTTCAATTCACCTACTTTTTGCGTATCTCATTACAATAGTATTTCTTTCATTGATGCAATGGTATGATCCGTGACGCCGGCAAATGATTTCTGCGCTACGTAGGTACAGGTTGCTCCAAGATGGTATTTTAGAAAATTGAAAATAAATGAATAAATAATAACGTAAAGTGAAATTAAAATTTCACCTTAAAATTAAAACGCGAAACCGTATACGTGTGTTAAATTAATGTCGCCAATGAAGCGCCACGCTGTTTATCTTGCATACCTTCGGGTGTGAGTTTTTTACTAAAGAAAAAGGGTGCCCTTTGTTATAAAACGTAACCTAAGTAGGTACCTATGTTAAGAATCGCAGCTGGTTGCAAGACCAGTTTGCTGGCATTCTGTAGACTATGCCTTGCCTTTTTGCCATGGGAAAGTGTTTCCATCAAACAACAAAGACAAACAAACCTACAGATAATTTGGTTGTAGGTATATACGTAGTATTCCTCCAGATTCATTCAAATTCACCCCTCGGTTGTACAGACATCTCCGCACTTACCTACCTTCTAGCGAAGAAAAAACTTGTCACTCAAAAAGTTTTAAAGTCAGTCGCACGTCGAAAACATTTTGCATTACAAGCCTCCTTTGATTATTGGCCAAATCGAGTTTCAGAAGTTCTGATTTACCGTCCTAAACTTAATTATGAAGGTAAACCCTTCGGAAAATATTTTGGCAGATAGCGCCTATAGGTACCTACCTACCTAACTCCTTTCTCTGTTGGTGATAACTATTATGTTGATTGGTACCTACCCTACCTACCTACCAATACCGGCGATAGGGTCATGCGTGTTTGACCATGTAAGTAGATACATGAAGCAAAAGGAATACGAATGTAAGGATCACAGGATCTACAGAACGCCACCAGCTGGTGTCGTTCTGTAGTTTCTGCCTACCCGCATGGGAAAAAGTGTGAGTTTATGTATGTAGGTATGTTACCTAGTAATACTTATACCTACCTACGTCGATTAAATGACTGTTCAGTTAAAATACCTATTTCGTAATATACTGTGAATCGCACGGCCAAGGTAACAATTGTACACTGTACCCTTTTTTTTGCGTGGGAAATCATCAAATAACTTCTCCAGCTCTGGCCGGAGCGGGAGGGCGTGTCAGACTTTTACTGACTAAAAACCACCCGTGTTCCTTCAGTTGCCTGTGCGCCAGGGCCACGGTAACTCTTTCGAACAATCCGCGACCCCGGCAGGCATCGGCCCTATTGGACCCCGTCAATTAGTGCTGACATCTCTTTGAAGCGCGCGTGGAACACAACGCGCCGTCGATCCGGGCCTGGTCCATACCGGACGGCGAGCTACCCATTTCTCACCGTCGGCAACCCGCGCCTACGGTGGCCGGGAATCGGCTATCGATTCCTGACGCCTGGGCGTCTCCTCCTGCGGCGACTAGGGGCGTGAGGGCGCAACGATTGCCTCTCCCTCACGCGCTCCGCCTCCTCCTTCGCGAGCATTACTGCTTTGCAGAAGGAGGTGACAGCTTCCCATGCCCTCTCGCTCCGTACCATGACCTGTCCAGGGCCGGACGCGGGCGATCGCCGCCGCCGATCGCCCCTGCGTGGACACGGCGATGCTCCGCCCAATACGGGCAGACCTCCACCGTGTCCTCCGGGCGATCCACACAGTGGTAACACCGGGGCATTTCCTACCGCCACACACGAAACAGGCACCTCCCAAAACAACCATGTCCGGTGAGGAACTGCGTCAGGCAGAAGGTGAGGATGCCGTGGCGCCTCTCACCGCCTCTACCGCCGCAATTGTGGCGTGCCCAACATTCACTGCTCCAAATATGTGCTGTCAGGGCGAATTTCGTGGTTCAAATGTTACCACCGACGTGCTGTTGACTGTACCTCCAGTTAGCGCCACGGAACTTTGTGACTGTGAAGTTAGCATCTGTTAGTCTGTGTAAATTTTTTACGAAGTAGGTATAGGATCAACCAACCAAAGAAATCCCATAAGATCCCATGCTAACGAGCTACTGCAATCCTTTCACAGATATTTTACATCTAAATTTGCACCATTGTTAAAATCAAAGTGTTCTTTATTACACTAAGTTGCAATAAAGTCGCTGACTGCTGCTGCATGGGTTGTTACAGTTCGCGCAAGACTTTATGAGCTCTCGGAAGTTGCACGCGAATGGCTGCGCAGTACGCATAATATAGGTGTCCAAGGGAACTCTCTTGTTCTCACTCAACTGTACCATGCGCGGTTTCGTTCTCGGGTCTACGTTCAGAGGGCTCATAAAATTTCGCGCGAACTGTATCAGAGATAAAATAACTGTGAAAGGACTGTAGACAAACTTTTTGCATATTTATCAGAGTTGTATGGAAGGGGCTTAAGTATTTCAAAGCTATGGTTTCCTAGAAGAGCAGTGGCCGCCACATAACGGCCGCAGTAACGGCTGTCAGGAAAATGATGGAAGCGATTTAAATCTTTGGGTTGCGGGGTGTAGCGAAATAAAAAATGGAATTCACCACATAAACACGTATAATTATTTTTTATTTTTTTTAAATACACCGAAATTACAAATATTTATAAAAAGTAAAAAAGATACCTAACAAGTTAAAAAAAAAAACAAATGATGAAAATAATTGCAGAATGATTTTGAAAATGATTTTTTATAAAAAGCACGAGAAAACTTAGACGCACAAGATCGTTAATACCTGTTAGTCTTGTTTTCGCTATGGGTACGTCCTAAGGAGTTTGTTTGCAATCTGTATTCTAAGGACGCGCACGTTAAATACACGGATGTTCCGTAAATAATGGTTCAACCGTAACAGGTACTTAGGCAGCTCACCTGGTTTCCAACAACTGATTAGATTAGTTTTTATTTCTTTTCAATTTTGGTCTTTACACGGTAAAAAAAAACTTTTCAATTCAAGATTTGTTTTTAAGGCAAAAAACGTTATTTACAAAAATGGTATCTTATTTATTTATTACATTAGTAAGCTAGGTATTAAGAAATAGAGTTACCGTGGCCGTGGCGCACAGGCAGAGCCGTTTTTAAGCGTGTGGAGGCCCAGGGGCAACCAAAAAGTGGAGACCCCAAAAATGTTGTGGAACAGACGATATTTTTTCCACCACAGTTTTCAATATATTTTAAACAGACTGGATTTTTGAGATAGGGCAGTAAGGGCAAGGTACCTTAACCGTTGTACCTATACACCGTGTGTAAAACAGCGAAAAAAATATCAAAGGAAAAGTTTTTTACTAGTGTTTACTCATCGGAATTTCAAAGATAGTTTTTCTGAAGTCTATTGTGGGGGCCCCTCTTTTGTGGAGGCCCCGGGGCGGTTGCACCGGATGCCCTCCTCTAAATCCGACCCTGCGCACAGGCAACTGAAGGAACACGGGCGGGTTTTACCTGTGATGTCCCACTGCAAGGCAAAGGCCTCCCTACTCTCTTTCCACTTCTCTTTGTTTAAAGCTGCCAAGGACCAGTTCTTGTTGAAGGAGTCCAGCTCATCCCACCATCTCCGTCTGGGTCTGCCGCGATGTCGCTTGCCAGTAAGAGGGATAATGGGTCGTAAGCGCGGCAGCTTTCAAGTGACATCAGTTATCTTTGTGATGGAATAGATGGTCGTATTTCTAAACCGGTCTGTTAGTTTGATATCCAGAATACTCCGTTCCATAGCCCTCTATTAAAGTTACGACCTGCTTATATGAGATCCACTATCGTGGACCCCAATAATTTTTTTCTCCTACTTGGATTTCTTGTAGGTCGTCGTCGACCACTGGGGGTCGATATAGACCACTTTCGATATCATTAGTTTAGAATAATACAAATATAAATTAAATATCTGGAACAGCCACTAATCGCCGTGCGCCGTCAAGACAGGATCACCAGCTTTAGTACCTAGTGTAGTTTCGATGTAGACCGAGAAGCTGACTGACAGGCTAGATATTTAGCCCAGGGGGTGGGACCGAATTTCGGCTTGATAAACACTGTCAATACCTAAGACAAATTATAGGGGATAAAGTCCGTCATACAAGTAGAATTTTTAATAACAAAGAATATGACAATATTTACATACCGTTTTGTCAAAGATAAGATTCTTGCTATAAAGCCCTAGAAGACAAGCGTACGTTTCACCAGTTGACAACGGGATGACTAATTAACTTCATTGGATAAATCGAGTGATTATCGTTACATCGACTTCATTATTGTATTTCACTAGGTGAATTTTGCTTAAATCGATTAACCATTTGGTTCTACGATTTTTTCTGCAATGACATCCATTGTAAAAAAATTTTGCTTGTCAAACGCACAAGTTCCAAATTTGAAAAAATTCAAGAACAAAATTAATTGCCGGTTAAATAAAGCTTAAAAAAGGTTCAATATGTTTTAAAAGAAGGAGGTATATTACAAAAAAATAAAAGCAGGTATATCATACTGCAGGGGTTTGACTTTACAGTGTCAAAAATGCTCTCTAGGAAAACACACCAACTTAAGTT
Organism: Dryobotodes eremita; assembly: GCA_917490735.1. NCBI lineage: Eukaryota > Metazoa > Arthropoda > Insecta > Lepidoptera > Noctuidae > Dryobotodes > Dryobotodes eremita. Next base: position 12,619,348 of record OU823258.1, on the reverse strand, counting down.
TCATAAAGTTTCAGTGACGTCATTCACCGGTAAAATGCAGACACAATGAGGCGGCCACCGCTTTTCTAGGAAACCGAAACTTTAGTAGATTTGTGTCGTCCTCTATTGGTTTTGACTGTCATCATTCTAATCAAGGAATACTGTTTGGTTAGACGTTAGAACAATAAACGCAATAAAAAACAAGTGTTCATCATTTGCATTTTTTTATTCTCATACAGTAAAATTAAATATGAAGTACTTATTTACAAAATTATAGTAATAGAAATCTAAAAAATCATCACATAAAGAGTTTCCTAGTCGTTCGTACTTTAACACTACAAAATTAAACTAGTTTACTTAACAGAAGATAAATTTTTCATAAATTGTAAATACACAATTAAAACTATTGTATAATATGTAAATATTACATTATTGCCATCGCGACACGGTTATTCAATAAAATAATATTGTTCAAAATTACGTATTCGAATACAATAATAACACATTTATATTAAAAATTTCAATAACACAAAGAATTGATTACAATGGAACGTTATGTTACTCAAGGGAGAATTTTAGGCCTTTTTCAGCCAAAATAGTAATGCGTATTTTATTACATTCGGTCAAACATGAAAGTACTTTTATTCAAGTTTTACAACAAACTAATGGAACAATACAATTGAGATTCGATATGCACTTAATTAATTGAATTCAAACAGTTACAGGTTTTTGTATTAACTGATACATAATACAAACCCATAAATCTTTCATTTTAAAGGTATTACAAGTCTACAAGTATTTGATACAAAAACGTAGATAATGATACCGCGAGCACGAATCCCAAATATTTTGTTAAGTTCAGGTAATCCTTATTTTAATTTTAATGCTCTTGACGTTCCAGAGACATATAACTAAAATTTAATAGTAAATACGCTAATTCTGTACCCTCCGTGAAGAGTGCCACAAGTCAGAAAGCCTTGTTTCGTAAAATCTGTCACGTGCATGTATTTTGATAGAGCTTTAATACCCGTTTTCGCTAACACTAGATGACATCTAAATTAATACCTAAATAAAAGCACGCCGTTGGATTTTCAACTTTCGGCCGTAAGCCGAGGTATGAAAATCCAATGGGGTGCTTTTATTTAAGCATGTATTTAGGTGTTAACTAAGCGTTAGCGAAAATGGGCATAATTGTATCAGTTAACACATCAGTTGTGCTTTGTGATTTGTGCTTATTACTCATAAAGGCGGATTCGACCAATTTGAGTAATTCTTATCCTGCGAATACCTTTTTTAATAATACCAGCCTATTATTATCCCACTGCAGGGCAAAGGCCTGTTCTCGTACAGAGATGGGACGAGCATCGATCACCACGCTTGCTCAAGACGGGTGGGCAATTTCATCCTTATATTAATAGGATTAAAGTCCAGGTTTCCTCACAATGTTTTTCCTTCACCGATGTCAGTAATGTGCAAGATAAATTCAGAAAGTATGTGCCTTTTTACTGAAACTTGATTCGCGGGATAAGGTTAACCGGTTGAATCCCCCCAAAGAGATATCATTATTCACAAGTGATCATTGCAATTTATTTTTGTGTCACTTAATATAAGTTTAATTGCGCACAAGGCTTCTGTTTTAAATGTGCTATGTGCTATAAACCAAGATAGATTAAATTACTCATACTTTCTTCAGGAAAAGGCCTCGTTTCAATGTAAATTACATGACTAAGGTAATATCTGAATAAAAAAATAATATAGTCAAAATTAACCAGAAAAGGGTATTAGTGTCATTGAACACGAAACTTATTTTCCTTCTATAACAGATATAGAGACACCAATGAGACAAAATAATAAAGAAATATTCAGGCATTAAGATAATCAAATGTTTCATAAGTTGATAAGCATTTCATTACCGCTGTATGTCGACTTGTATCATTCTTCATGGAGGGTACATAATAGTAGTTCGTGGTCGCGGTACACATTTCTCTGTAAAATTTGACACGCGTCATAAAGTTGAAAAAATTATCTTTTACAATATTTTCTAATAACAAACACATAAGTACAAAACGATTTCTACGCTAAAAGGAATCAAGTATTAGACCGATTCGGAAGTTTGAGCATTTCGTAACTAATTAATTATGCTTACTTTTACAGCTATGACTAATAGCTACATTAAAATGACGGGTTTATAAGAAAGTTCTTGAAATTTATTAGTGCAATTAAAACTTCGTGGTGAACCAACTTTCTTCGGTACGCTATTTTTAGTGTCAAAGCTACTGACTAATTAGGCTGTGAACTAATTTCTTATGGTGCACTTACACAGGCAACTAAAACTACGCAATTCTGGACAATTTCTACACGATCTTGTCATTTGCATTGCAGTAAATTACTCGGATCCAGTCTGACCCAGCCATCTTTTTAAGGTCATTGGTCCATCTACAGGCGTCCCAAACTACGCTTGCCGATACGCGGTCTCCACTCCAGGACTCGTCAGCTCCACTGGCCATCGGTCGTTCGATAAACAAGGCCAGCCCAGGTGTTGTGGCGCAGCCTGGAAGAGGCCTTAGTCCAGCAGCGGACTGTGATAGGCTGAGTTGATTGATTGAATTTAATGGGTGTTTTCGGGACGTAATGGTTGACCACTATTGTCTACAATTGCGCAATTTCCTTGCCTGTACATCATTAAGCTAAATACTTAGGATTTATGCGCTAAATCGGCAGTTCTAGGTTTGTTTCTTAATTACTATACTGTGCCAGAGCTGATAATTAATATCTTTTCTCGTTTTTGCAGCCTCCCATCACAAAAATGCGGGTGAGTTTTGGTAGCTCCTTAATATTAAAGCAGACTATATTAAGTATATTCGTACATTTACAGTCGTACGCTATGCCACTCACTAGTAGATTTTTTTTATTTTTTTCGTGGTTTATTCTAAATTCAATAAGTATACTGCATTAAAGTCACGATTTGTTCTAGAGCTAAAATAAAATAAACGAATATGAATTACAAACTGATAAACTGGCATTAAAAATGACCCATTAATTTGAAAGTAACTGTCAAATTAATGGGCCATTTCTGTTGTAAGCACTGTATAAATAAGTAGCTTTGTGTTAACGGCTCAACGTGAAATAAGGTTACATTATGGTCGGCCTTCACTGTAATTGTTCATTCTGATGTCATGTTTGGGCAGAAAAAAAATAAAGCATTGGTGCTACATCCATGTGATCTATGCTAGCTCTAACTTTATGTTTAAAAGAGATACTTATTACGAGCCTGTAAAGAAGGGTGGGCCACGTCGTAGAAGTGCTTATATACCCTGTTCTGAACGGACACATTATAAATCTGTTAAAATAAAATATTATATATTCTTTGGTTTATATCATAAACCAAAGAATTGATTCAAATGATAATTAAATTCGAAAGAGTATTTAGTAATTTAATGTCAATCAAAAATGAGTGCAACCCGTTAAGAACTTTTTTTTGCTTGTCCATTTCAAGTCACTAACGTTCAAAATGGACAAATAAAAATATAATAATCACGTTTAGTAGTAAGTTATGGGGGTCATTATAAAAGTACCCAATTTGATACATATTTTGTTATTCGATTTAAGTAATTTATGAACACGTTAAAATAATCGCGTACCTATGAAAATGTATACCTTACACCAAAGATTTTGCAGACTTAATCTAGATGGCAGCAGTTACAAGATGGCGTTTAAATTACGGGAATATTAAACGTTTAAAAATAGTTGCTACATGATTTTCAACTAATGTCTATAAAATAATTTACTAAAATCTAAAGATAGTATTATGACGACTATGATATAAGTAATAAAAATGTTTTAAACTTATAGTTTATAAAAGTTTCTAATTTTTGTTACAAGTTATAATCGACTATTGCAAAACATTATATAAAAATATAAGACTAGTATTACACTAGAGGATGTTTTTTTTTATCGTAAAATATAATTATGCTATTACGCTAAATTAATTATATAAAACGAAATTTTTTATTTATAAAATCTAGCATTTTCTACGCAACCCAGAATTTCTTTTACAAAAGAGTCCACAGTATAAAAAAAAAAATGTAATAATACTGAACGCAATGGAACAATTTTAAAGTCAATAACACGAATAATACATCTATATTTAGTTATTATGATAGATTGTGATGATATAATAAAAATAATTAAGTGGAAACCGTGGAAAGCCTCTTTCTAACAGCTTAAAATGTAATGTACATTTTGTCATTACACCACTTATATCTTTCAGTGCCATTTTTATTTTCCTAATATATTTTTTTCTGAAAATCCGTACGATTGTTCGCACAAACTATCATGATATTTAACCTTAACGTTGTCAAGCATTCACTGTCATAAATCACTATTCACTTGAGTACGAACAAAAATATATGAATTATATTAATGCGTACCTATATGGCAAACATATCCAAGTTAGAGTACCATTTTATCTGGTTTGGTTAAAATAATATACCTACATAATGTAAGTATATATTTTAAAATAGAAAAACAGTAAGGGGAACTTTTGGTGCCGATGACGTCACGCGGAATATAGGATGGTTCAAACTGGCCTTTTATTTATCAAATGAAGCTACAGAATTTGTTGAGTGTATGTGTAATTTCTTCAGTTTACATATATTGACACTTGAGATGGGTACTAAGCATAATTAAGTAATTGAAATTGAGCAACAAAGGCTAGAATAAAATAACATTCAATAATAATAATTGTTGGCATTATTCTTATTGAATTTTATATTATTCTAGCCTTTGTCGCTGTTGAGCAGTTTCCACGGGGTCATTTACAGGAAACGCCATGAAGATACCTTGTTTGGATTATTAGAAAATAAAAAAATCTAGTCTTTTTTTTTGTTTTTTTACAACGTGTTATTTAGAAAATTAAAATAATAAAATATGTCACTAATTCAAGGAAAAGAGCATTCTGTGTGCTAAATTGCGTCATTATGTCAACATCGGAATCAAAAGTCCACTCCAGATGTGATTATTTGAACCCAAGGAATCTTGAACATGTTTAAAAAAATGTTAATCTTTTGGTAATAGAAGTAATCAATGGCTAACTTCTTTTTCGCTTGCTCTCCTTTTAACGTTAAGCGGTTTGTTACCGCTGTCTCACTCTATCACCCAGAAAACTGCCATTGCATTACCTTAGCTAAATGCTAACCAACAATTTTACTCTTGGAAGTTTAGAATGGCGTCAGCAGTCACGTATGAAATGTTTTTTTAATCAGACCACACTATAATGAAAATATACAATAGTAAAAGTTAGTTGTATTCATCATGTCTTGATTGTTTCCATATAAAACCTAATTATTTTCTGTTTTAAGACGTGTTTTTATATAAAAGTGTGAGCTATATTTGACGTGCTGAGTCCCTGATTTATTTAAAATAAATAACATACTAGCTTGAAACTACTTCACGTTAATTTATAAATTAATATTGCCTTTCAAATAATTGTTCTCGATACTACATCAAGTGAATAACTGGTATAATTTATGATAAATAAGCTCTTATTAATTGCACAAAACATAATTTTGTAACTACCTCCATTAATATAAGGAATTAAGTGGCATTTCGGAGCTAAATTCGCTTTCTAACGAAACCAATATAAGTTTACAACACGCAAATATAAAGTAAATCAGAGAAAAATCTACAAAAAGTAGAAAATAGACAATACAATTTGTGATAGTATTCAAATACTTAAAGATAGATTGTAAAAGATTAACATTGTGTATAGAACACTTAACCCTTCAATGTACATGGCGGGTTTTTGTTCTGTGTGGGAGGATACTCCCCGTACATGAAGACCAATGTAATACTGTTTTGGACTCACACTTCGATGTGGTCGTCTGGGATGATAGGACGCTTCAGCTTTTTAGGGTTTAGTATTGCTGGTTTCTGCGTACGCGTATGCCATACATACACCTTCGTGCAGTTGTCTGCTAGCGGCTCCAATTCCTCTTTGCTTGTGAAATATTTTAATATTTCGCTCTCCTGTAAATTAAACAAGGTTACGATTAGTCATGATGTTATTATTATCAGAATGTTTGACGTTTTGTAAGAAAAATCCCTGATTGTGTTATCCCGAAGTACCTTTTATTAATTTACTAGCTGACGCGTTGTCCCCAAAGACCCATAGAAAAAAGGACGTTCAGTTTTTCCGAATTCGATTTTCCAGGAAGCTTTTCAAATTTTCTTTTCCATAAAACCTAATTCGGACTGTTATGAACATTTTAATACAAAAGATACCCAAATCGGTTCCGCCGTTCGCAAGTGATACGCTTAGCAACGAACTGCATTTCACTTTTATTTATACAGAAGATGCGAAATTTGTGGAGCGTTTAATTGAGTTTAAATAGTGTTCTTTAAAAACGAAATAAACGATGGAACATTATGGACCAAACATTTCAAATTCCGTTTTAATTTACTGGCTGAGTAATGTAAATAATTAATGTAATTACCATGTAGTAAATTAAGTATTTTTAGTACCTTCAATTACTTTTTATCATCTGAAGTAAGTACCTACCTAAAATTTATTTTAACACGGGTACATGTATGTATGGACCAACGCTACAGGATGTGTCTGATAAGCCCTGGCATAGGTTGGCACTGAGTGAAAGCCATGTTATCGTCACTTAAAGCCGAGCAGTAGTAAAATAGTAATTATAGACTTGTTATGATTTTATTTTTTTCATTAGATGGACAGACAAATTATTACTATTTATTTATTTAATTCTCGCCCTGAAACACCATACAGCATATTCACCAACGGCGCAAAAAAATACTGCATCTTATATTGGAATCATCACGGGCAGAACCTGAATGAGGTTGGCACAAGAGCGTGGGGACTGGCACAAAAAAAGAGAGGCCTATGCTCAGCAGTGGGTGAAGTCGAGCTGTGAATGATGATGATGATGATGATGATGATGATGATGATAATGACGATGATGACATCGGCATGCGTAGACCAATCTAAAAAGCTACTATAGTTAAGTACGTCTATCAAAGTAGTGCGTATGTTACCTATTCGATAACTATAGATAGGTATGTCAAGCATCGACAATATTTCAAGACTGTAACAATGCACGATTGTCTATCGAGTTTAGTTGAATGCTTTGCATTCTAGTACCTGCCTTAGCTATTAGTAATATGAACCATCTTAGAAAGAATAGGCGATAGAGTGTTATCTTCAGAATTAATTGCAACTTTAGATTCAATAATTATTAGTTTGAATGTGAGCAGCGGACTTTTACGAGTCAATGATGACAGATGGTGTATAACCACCAAAAACTTGAAACGTCTTTTGGTAGCGGCAGTGTTGTAATTTTGACATTAGTGACGACCGGGCGTTTTGGGGGCCTGCCTCATGTTATTTTGACGTTCGAAAAGTGCTGATTTTCAGTCTAGTTTGAATAAATTACTTTTGATTTTGATTAGTATCAGGATTTGAATGTGGACGGCTATAAGAGTAAGGGAAACCCAAAGAAACGATGAATGGACTGTGTGAAAGATGATATGACTAGAAAGAGGGTGACTAACAGACAGCCTAATGGTGGAAAATACCTATAATATGGATAAGGCTTTTTTTTGGGTGGGAAGCCATCAAATAACTTCTCCCGCTCTGGGCGGAGCGGACGGGCGTGTCAGACTCTTACGGACTAAAAGCCACCCGTGTCCCTTCAGTTGCCTTTGCGCCACGGTAACTCTTTCGAACAATCCGCGACCCCGGCAGGCATTGGCCCTATATGACCCCGTTAAGAGGGCGCAGTAAGACAGAAAGAAATCAAGTTTCACCCGCGCCTCTTTCCCTACCCCTCTCATCAAACACGATAAAAACAAAACACAATCCCTTCCCGCCAGCAGAAACTTTTCGCCCGGCGTATATTTAGGCATTGAATTTGAATTTTGTGTGTAGTGTGTATACGCAAAATAATCAGATGAAACTGTTTTATTCAATTTATCTATGTGTACATGTAGGTATATTATTAAATAATATTGTATGTCCATGAATCTGTTACCGATGCTGGTGGGATGTTAGATTGGAGATTAGACTGACTTAAATGAAATAAAGACTAAATGTTACTTCAAGCTACGGCCTATAAATTTTCGATTCCGAATTGAAAGACAAACCTAACGTTGTAGTTGAAAAAATATTGTTCCATACATTATGTAACATAACTACAATTGAACAATTTTCAGATACTTTCCTGTACCTATTCCTGTACCTTGCTTCTTGTCAAATTTCATGATTCTAGGTCAACGACATGTATCTTATGGGTTTTAATTTATTTGCGAGTGGCAAGATATGCTAAATGAATGGCAATTTATGCCAAGATACTAAGTCAACGTTTTAGAAGCTCGTTTTTTTTACAGCTCCAAAGGACCGTTTATCTAAGTATTTGATATCAATTTCAACTTGATACCCCCACGCATTCCTGAGATAAGCGGTCAGATAGATGGAAAACAAAGTGATCCCATAAGGGTTTCGAATTTTTCTTTTGAGGTACCGAACTCTAAAAAGCAAAGCACTTCCATCAAAGTACTATAATACTACATACTCATGATACTACCTACATGATGGTGAAAATAATTTCGATAAAATTGCTTTTTTGATGATATAAAAGCGTATCATTATAATCGCTTACCTTCCGCTTTTTTACTTTGAGAAAATGAAATCAATTGAACAAAAATGTCAATAAAATAAGAAAATAAACATTCGCAAATAAATTAAAATCCATATGATACATCTCGTTGACCGAGAATCATGATTTTTTGGCAAGAAGCAAGGTCTCACAGCACAAATAGGTACCTCGAATGGTTTTTCAATTAAAATATTTAAACGTAGTATGACCATTGTCCACTTCCTTTATTTTCAATGAAATTCTTCAGTAGGTAAAACATCTGTTTATTTTGCCTATACTATACGCTAAGCTTGAATTCATAATCTTAGATCATAGTCATGTTTTGGAACTAGAAACTCAATGCTTGCGTGACAAAGTTCAAATTCCAATGTAACCAAATTTTATTTAGGGCCTTGTACAAGTTGGACGTCAGACGTCTTCGTGGAAACCAGTGTTAACCAAGTAAAAAAATATAATGGTATATCGTGGATATTGCATTGCAGGATCGTGCAAATTCAATTAGCAACAGTGTTACCAAGTAAAAAATAATATTTTTATGGTGGATTTTGCACTGTATTGTGCAAAGTCAAATGGCATGTGTCATGAAAACCTATCCTGCGCGGATCACGAGTAGAAAAAAGTCCTCGCCGAAAACATTTGTGAAAAACAGGCCAATTTCGGAACAAATAACTAGGGTACATTATTCGGCTTTACCGACAAAATAATTGGTATTTATTTATATGGGTGCCAAAGAAAGTCGAAAGTTTATTAGGTTCCTCTTTTGTAACTGTTGAAACTTTAGCTTTGAAAAGCAAGCTGGCAGTCACAAGCAATGTGATCCGTCACAATCTTTACTCATCCCCACCATAAGAAGGGATCTAGTCAGGAGAACACTATCCGTATGTAAACTGTCATGTCCCGTGCACACCGTTTCGTACTTGTGTCCGCAATAAACCCTATTTTAGTTTTCCGATTTATTTATATTGTAAACTCCAATAATATTATTATACCAATAACCTACCCATATGTTAAATTTTGAGTTTCAACTTGATTCGGGGGTTTTGGTCAAAAGTCGCTCGAAATGGGTCGTCTAAGGTTACCCTTACACGAAGTTTGTCAACGAAAGTGGGAGTAAACGAATTTGGTTCTTTATTTAATAGTAATAAGATCTAAAATCTCCAGCACGAACTCTATGTTATAAATTTTCTCGGCAAGAAACTTGACTGAAGTGGAGAACAATGGCGCTAGTTGTACTATACCAGTCAAAAATCTGTCAAATAATTGTATGTCATCTTGAGTTTTCATATATCAACATTGAATTATTATAATATTTTTATTTTATAGTTTAGCCGCGGTATTTATTTAGTTTATCAATTCTTAACGATTTTAATAATCGTTTCGGAAGTGGTTTTAGTGATTTTTTCATGTTTTGTATTTCACAGTTTCATTCCAACAATGTGATAAATTACGAAAATATTATTTACGCAAATAAATTAAATCGCAGAGCAGCAGAAAATTCAAGCGCAGTCCTCTCGTCTCAACAGAGCGACGGCGACTGATTTGTGAAACAAAAATATGCTTGAAGTTCCCGCAACGTGCGACGGAAGATGACTTCTTCCACGAACTAAAAACGTCGTAAGTGCTTAAAGCTTCTAGTCGTAATAATACCAAAAATAAAAGGAATTTCAAAAAATGCCTGCACAATTTTTTTCGCCTTGTCTTGATACAGATAACCATTAAAAAATTATCCTATTAGTCATTAGCATATTAAGTACAAATTGAAAAAACGTGAAAATTAGGAGTAACTTCGTGATGATATTTTATCGAGAAAATTTTAACGTATTGTGTTTCTGTTCCACAAAAAGTTTCAAAATATCATGTAGTTACTCATACTATTTTTATTTTATACCTAAGTCTTATGAATTTCATGAAAAATTTAATTGTAGATAGGCCATTTTGGTTACTACCCGCTCTTAATGGTGCTGACATCTCTTTGAGGCGCGCGTGGAACACGACGCGTCATCGACCCGGGCCAGGTCCTTACCGGACGGCCAGCTGCCCATTGCTTGCCGTCCGCACGCCCACGCCTACGGTGGCCGGGAATCGGCTATCGACGAATATGGATAAAGCTAAGCTCGTATACCCAGCATAACGCCGATATCGAATTAGCAATATTAAAACCCTCGCAAGGACAATATAATATCCGAAACTTTATGAAAATTGCGAAACAAATAGTTACAGTTTTATTTTATCATATCCGTAGCCTGCTTACTAATTAACACCTAACTACTTTTAAGAATATAAGTAATAGGGGACACAAAAAAAAGTACGTTTCAGTTATCTCTTATCGTTTCGCAGTCTAACTTACACCTACTTTTAATGAATAACAGCGAATTTCCAATATCATTAAACTTACACATTTATAATATTAGTAGGAAAAAATTCAAATAAATTGATTATAAAATAAATCACTACATATTATAAATCAAAGTCCGCCTGCCGCTCTGTCTGTCTGAATGCGATAAACTCAAAAACTACCGGCCGAATTTTCATACAGTTTTCACCAATGGACGGATGATTCATGACGAATGTTTAGGTATATAATTAATTATTGTTTTGTGTAAATTGGTTGAAATATGACGATGACTGTTGACGATGTCGGAAAAAATCATGTCGACTGGGAGCTTTAATAAAACAATTTAGTAAAACAATAGTTATATGATGCTCTGCTACCCACTCATGCGAAGCCGGGGCTAGTAGATAATAAAAAATCAATAGTTTCAAGGCAAATAGTTACAAATACTCATGAAATACACGTGGAAATTATTAATACAATTATCGTCATGGAAAATACCATTTAAAAAGTAAATATTTCACCTATTTGCCTTGAAACTATTGAATTTATAGACATTATCAATTAAGTGCAGTTCGCGGTGATTGTAATCTCAAGGAGCTAAGTGTCGCCCGTGACATTTCTTGAGACAATAGTCAATACACAATTATGTTTACAAACATTAGCTTTTGTTTGTGATATTTTATATGGTACTATCTGTTATGTAAAAGACCCTTCCACGTGTACATACGTGTGAATTCGAATAAGGTACAGGTAAGCTAGAAAGGATATCCGCCTCGGTAATCTTCGTGTTTCCGAATTAGCACGAACGCCGCGCCTCAGAGTAACCCCCCACAGAGGTACACCTTCTGTTTTGTACTGCCACGCTCTATAGTAGTTCACTTATTATTACGCGTTTGTATGAAGTTTTCTATCCGTCGGGTTTTGTAGTTTTTTGGAATTCAATAGTTTGATAGTCACATTAGATCTCATCATCGTGCGTTAATTTCCGAAGTTAGACGATCATTCCCGAAGCGCATACTTTTCCTGGGATATCTGTAGTAGTAGTTCAGCTAGTACAGTAAATAAATACAGGCTAAAGAAATCATCCTTCCATTACGCAGTCAAAATTCATTTTTGAAGCATTCTCAAATGAGGAATGTCAAAAACTTGACTACAAAGCACAATATTTAAAAGTAGTTGTAAATTAGCTGCCCGCATAATCTCGTTTTGACTGTACAGTCAACACAGCACGTCTATGGTAAACTTTATTTCAAAGTAGTAAGGGCGCCCATTGTGTTAGCCTATGTAAAATTTCTATATTTTATATTTGTAATTTTTATGGTGTAACATAACAAAGAGTATTAATTATACATATTTTAAGGGCGGTTCTCATATTTAATGTATTTCTATGAAGTGCTTGTGAGCGTACTTTCCATATAAATAAGTATATTGATCAACCAACCTGAAATCCAGACTGCACTTTTCTGGAGAACTTAGCATCCGGATGTTCCAAGAACAGAGTAGCGTTGATGGCAAACCCTGCCATGTCGATGGGGAATGGTCTGAAGGGTTTCCAATACGCGTTGTACCCGCTGACTTTCCCGTCAGTTACCAGGGGCATCTCGACCCGCATACCCCCCACTATGCCGACTGGCCAGACACCCACTTTTTTTGTTTTCCGCATCTAGAAATAGGAAAAGATAAAATTATTATTGACTACGCCAGTAAAACTTCAAAAGTCAAAATGCTAACTTTAAGTAAAGATTTAATAGTCTATACAGTGAAAGTTTGGCTTTCAAGGGACTATCAGACTAATGATCTTTAAAATAGACTGCTTTCAAAATCAATTTGTCTTATACAGTCCAGCTGCAAGACGTGTTTTTTCTCTTCCGCTGGACCTATTCATTTATGAAAACATTCCCATCGATCTAATGTAGGGCTTAGTACAAAGAAAAATGCCATCGCAGATCACTGACAAGCTAAAATGTATTTTCTATCCTTGTCATATTTCGTAAACAAATCCGGCGCGATCTTTCGATTTGAGGACACTCTTAATGTTATATGAGCAGTCAGATACTGCTCATATAACATTAAGAGTGTCGTCAAATTACATCAGATGTAATTGAAACCGTACGGTGTTTCATAAAAATATCAAAACGTTTACCGAACCTCATCCTCATACGTGAAAACTGCGAAAACTCATGTTTTTCATTCCGTGGTCGTTTACTAAATATGAATTAAGACATATTATAATCCTACTAATATTATAAATGTGAAAGTTAGTGAGGATGGATGGATGGATGGATGGATGGATGGATGGATGGATGGATGGATGGATGGATGGATGGATGGATGGATGGATGGATGGATGGATGGATGGATGGATGGATGGATGGATGGATGGATGGATGGATGGATGGATGTTTGTTACTCTTTCACGCAAAAACTACTGAACGGATTGGGAACACAAGATAGTTTATAACCTGGATTACTATGTAGGATACTTTTTATCCCAGTAGTACGTTCCCGTAGGATAATTTCCAACATCCACGCTGGCGAAGCCGCGGGCAAAAGCTAGTCAAAAATATATTGTAGGTTAACTATGAAAACTGTTGTGAACCTTATCAGTTAGTCATAAACTTATTTTTAGCATCTATGTTAAGAGTAGATAAGATAACCCGCAATAGCTGATGTGGTTGAGTTAGTCAGCAATAGGGTCATTGATATCTCGGGTTGGTTCTCTAGGATTGTTTGATATTGACACTATCAACTTGTAAATAACGCTCTTCGCTTAGCTACAAAGTTGTTACCGCATCTTAATTGCATTTTTTTATCACTAGCAATTTGATTAGTACAATTAATTTTGAACTCTCGACCTTTTGCATACCAATTTGATGCTGTAACTTGGGGCTTCTCTAATTGCTCACAAAACGTATTTTAACTGTCTGGGATTTGGGGAAATCTTGGGATGAAAAGCATTTCATATCTATGAACAGTCATATTTGAGGAGAATGGCTGCAATCATGTACTTAAATCTGGCTATTTTTAGACCTCAAATTGACTTTTCGCAAAGGACTAACCGATAGATATGCATAGTTCTGCTTATTTTCAACACAAACTAATGTGAATGTTTCAAAGCTTATAAACAGTATGTTATCGCAAAAACCCATAACTGCATTTTATCGTCACAACATCGATAAAGAGAATCATTACTACATTATTATTATTATTATTACACAGCTTCCTTACTGATAATTCCATTCCAATGATTTTATGTTGCTTGTATAAGAGTTTAATTGTTATTACTACAGCGAAAACATTGGCTGTTAATCACTCGCAGTTTGTTACTCGTATTGTAAACAAAGAGACGTTGACAAGGAAAAAATAAATTACCAATTGATACCAGAAGACGTCATTCGACTGAAATCAGGTCAAACGATATGGAACAGATTTATAAGTAGTGTTGTCTATAGTTGAAGAGTGGTCATAGACGCGCCCTCTTTAGAACGGAACTTATGGCAATATTATACGGTTCAACTAAATTGATTCACTTTGATTGAAAAGCCTATGAATGAAAGGTTAATAATTATGTAAACAGATGCAGACACAACAGGCCTACACTGTACTACCATACCTATTAACACTGTAATTTGAAAACAACGTAAAAGGTTTTCAAATTACAGAGTCTTAGCCGGCAAGAAACTCCACGGTTACTCTTTTGAAATTAATTGATGTAAAAGCCAATTATTTTCATAAGAGTAACCGTAGAGTTTCTTGCCGGCTCTTTTCCATAGAAAACGACCAATTGGAATCGTGCACCTAGATTCTGATGTTTCATAACCCCATGTAGGTGATTTTATTTTTTGGTGTATCTGAAATCTTACTACCTGTGGATGACAATTTGTAGTGCTACTAAAAAGTTGAATGCCTTGATTTGTTTTGAATACTTCAACCCGCAATTCTATTTTTTAATCACCTCAAGATGTTTTTCCTTTGATAACTGAGGTTAATTTTATAACTTCAATTTTCGTCGATGATTTTTCAACTACAATTTAATAATGTTATTCAAACAATAATTGTTGCAAAATGTAGTGAGATATAAAGTTTAAACCTTCTAAATACAAATCCGCGTGTCTCTAATTCCCTTTAATAAGTGATCGCGTAAGATTGTAACATAAAAAGGGTTTGTTTATACTTTCATCAGATACTTTTGGAACAGACCATAGGTAATATTACCATTACCCATTGTTAGAAAACAATCGACAATCAGTTTAATAGTACAGATTTTCAGTTTAGTAATGAATGTTAACTAGATGATACCGTCAAACCCTATCTAATCAGTTACTACTACATGTATGAAAAAATATGAATATTAAGATAACGCTCTTATCAAAACGTAGTAATTACATCATTATGACGGAACTAACCGGAACCGGTATGTATTAAATGGCGTAGGAAAATCTGTCAAAATATCAACATTAATGTTTGCTTCTATTTTGCAGAACTAGAAATAATCGAAGGAAGTAAGTATTCGAGTATATACAAATAGATATTTGATATTTAGGTAGGCAGGGGATTAGGAGACAATGTTATCACGAAATTATGAACTTAAATAAATGTCAACGAACTTTGTGTTGATAAAGATTGAGATCAATATTTATGTCAAAGATTATGTGGTAATGCTGTATAATATGTAATCCATCAATCCGCACCAGGCCCGCGTGATGGATTATGACCCACTCCCTCTCACAGAGGAGACCTGTGTCCCAGTAGTGGGAACGTTATAGGCTGATTATGCTGTTTATGTATTTAGTTGGTAACCCATAAATAAATAGGATAAATACAGACAGTATATTATTTCAAGTTTTCTTTAATATCGCAATCAGTGCCGCTCATATTGCACAAAAATGTGGCATCCCTCTGGCAGCATAAATATCTGATATTCATGAGCGATTTTGTTTTCTTTTTGATATCAAGTATGGAATTGATACTCGCCTACTTTATGATGGGTAATTGATACTGGCAGAATAGTCGTCGTCGGCCCAGTTTTCAGAATTCTAAGAGATAACACATCTTTTTGAAGCCGATGCAGCATCCTACATTTTGGCGTCGCTTATTCGTCGTACAGTTTTGGTATTCCTTAGATATCACATTTTTGTGCTGCCACTTGATGCCTTCGACAAATGATCACATATATTTTCCGTCATTTTGACTACAGGTATTAATGGATGAATCATGAAGTCAGATATTATTGCCTAGCTGTCCATAGTAATTATATTTAGGCTCGTGACGGCACTTTCTGCGTTTATCTTGGACGTTACTGACATTGGTGAAAGAAAAACATCGTGACCTGACTTATACCTAGTTAATTTGTCTGAAATTGCCAACCCGTCTTGAGTAAGCGTGTTGATCAAATCTCGTGCCTTCTTTGTATGGGAGAGGCCTTTGCCCTGCAGTGAGACAATAATGGGCTGGTATTATTATAGTATTATTATTTTATACACACACAATAGACAGCCCTAGAGCTGCTCATACATTTATTATGCAATACATTTTCGCTTGAATGGCTATAGTAGTCAAGTTTTATCTATTCGTGTATTGGCTTAGGAAACGAACAGGGACGTCAGAACTACCGATACTTGCCCGGGTTAGAAGGAAATGATAAGATAGTGTCGACGACCCAAGCCACTGAATGACTATAGGTTGGCAAATTTTTAGATATATTGAGTTGGACGACTTCTTATTGTTTATGATCAAACAATATTATCAAGGCAAGTAAAATTGAGACTTAGATGAGTATTGTGATTGGGTATTGCTTTGTAATCACTCAGTTGTATTCAGTTTCAGAACCACTATTAGGCCTCCGAATACAGTTTTAAAAGCCAATTTTTAAGCAATATTTAGTACTTGATTTGTTTTCTGTACACAAAAATAATTACCCATTTTTAGGGTTCCGTAGTCAACAAGGAACCGTTATAGTTCGCCATGTCCGTCAGTCCGTCCGTCCGCAGCTTAGCTCAGAGACTCTTAGTACTAGAAAGCTATAAGGCATGGATATACATATTAATCACGCCGACAAAGTGGTAAAATAAAATATATTTTTTAGGGTACACCTTTACACGTAAACTGGGGATATTCTTTTTTCTCCTCGATCCCATGTTGCGAGGTATCGTTGGATAGCCCATTCAAAAATATTACGGGTCTATGAAAATAATTTTTCGATTCAGGGATCCGTTTGCGTAAAATTAAGCTTTAAATTGCTCATTTTTAATAGAGTCAAATGCCCAAGCTAAATGGTTGGTTTTGGATATGTGAAAAAATTCACGGCAGTAGTATGTATAACTCACGCCTTCTTCCCATGGGGGTAGGCAGAAACCACCACAGAGGCCACCTGGCCAAACACGCACGCCGGTTGCGAGTACTACGCACCTGACCTTTCTAAAGAACATCATCAATAAGGTCACTATATGTGAATATTTATATAATTAACAATAATAATAATTCTATATTTATCAACAATAAACCGCTATTCTTCA
The DNA here is from genome assembly GCA_917490735.1 of Dryobotodes eremita. NCBI lineage: Eukaryota > Metazoa > Arthropoda > Insecta > Lepidoptera > Noctuidae > Dryobotodes > Dryobotodes eremita. Next base: position 12,601,844 of record OU823258.1, on the reverse strand, counting down.
GTTTAAACAACACAAATGACTAGTTACCTGACAAATATAACATTACGCAGGAATATAGTGTTACATACCATTTTCTTGTTTAAATTACCGCGATTTTGTTATTGTTTATAAATAGCAATGTAGTGTTCATATAACTCGTACATAGGTATGTGTCAATGAATGTCGCTACGCATCGATGTCTATACTGACAATAAATATATCAGGATGCGTAATAGAAATGTTTGGATGTACAACCAAGGTGAAAGGATTAGTCAGCTAGACTCTGCGTTACCAAGTGCAAGCTGTCCAGGGTGCGCCAGACGTTAGGAATCGCAGTACGATTTAGATTAACACCGCTCGGGGAGGCTCCTTGCATGCACCCAACATCCAGAGCGAATGCAGTGCTCATGAACAGACTTTGCCCCATTGCTAGTGTCCCAAATGTCCGATCACCATCACGCTTGACGATTTGAACATCGCCTCTGACGCCGCAATAAATGTGGCCACCTACTCGGCCCAAACAGTATAATAAATATAGATGTACCGTCGAATTGAAAAGAAGAACAATACAAATATATACTACTAGCTTTTGCCCGCGGCTTCGCTCGCGTTAATTTAGACAGACTATCAATTCGGGTTATAATTCAATCATGATTCGAAAGACACGTGGCGCCATCTATTATCATAAGAACGTTATTGTTGTTTTCCTCGGGAACAGTACTTTTTTGCGGGATGAAAGGTACCCTATGTCCGTTTCTGTACACCTGACAACGTATATGCAAAATTTCAGGATGATCTGTTCAGTGGTTTAGGCGTGAAAAGGTAACAAACAAACAAACAAACTTACTTTCGCATTTATAATATTAGTTAGGAAAACATTTAATTTTAAATTGATAGGGTACCTAAGTATTGAATTATTAGATTTTGTAGTCATGGAGCTAAAATAATGCAAGTGAGTTCTTTTTCTATTCCCCATACATTTAGGGGGGAGCCCAAGAAGATTCAGGCTATATCACCTGAGATGGGTGAGCATTTATACCTAGGTATTAAAAATTGCGTGATTGGCTGTACCGTGTTACACTTAATTAAGGTAAATATGCTCGAATTATCTTTTAAAAATGCTGTGGGTATATTTCCAATAGCAAGAATAACAACACTGACTATTTTTATAGGATCATAGACCGAATTAACTAAGCTGGTAGGCAAAGTTATTAGCAACTCAAAGTTACTATAAAATCACTTTTTGTTAATACAAAAATGTGGACGCTAAAAACTATTAAATTAGGATACGAACGGTTGGTATAATGATGAATATAGTAAAGCAAATTTTATAGTTACAAAAAACGGAAATTATCATTAGAAAATTTTAAATCGGTATCCATTAAATTATGCACAAAGGTGGTCTCGTAGTAGGCTCGCCTACTATTAGAACAAAGGATGGTTTTTAGATCAGTGACCTAAAAAAATAGCTGTATGGTAGTGGGGGGAATATAAATACGTCGGTATCAGAAATGAACATGATTGTTGGGATGGCACATCAGGCTAAATTAGAAACTATGGGTAATAGAGTAAAGTGGTCAAAGGAACCAGTCTCAATTTTGAAGGAAAATAAAACCGATTTATTTTTCTTCTGCCTGGGCCAGGAATCCAACCCGTTTTTTTTTACAAAAACAGCACCCTTTTTTATTGCACTAACTGATAGTGTAAGTGGTATGGATCAAATGCTGTGAACAATTATAATGTGACAAATATAAGGAAATGGCAATATTTCAAAGTTTTCGTAATTTAGTAAACAAAAAAATAAAAAATAAATAAAGAAACAATCAATCAATCATCAAAATTGGAAAAATTGGCACTTCGTTTGATTTTACACAAAGTATTGCTTTGCAGTATATGGTCCTTGTCCGCAATAATTACTTAACAGTTTGTGAGGCCCGCGTCGATTTGATTAAAATGTCTGTTTATTTGGCACGATAAACTATTGTGCGTTTAAATTTAATTTGTAAGATTAGACAAAATAACACTAAAAAATACGTATTAATTATTAGAGAACCATTTTATTTTGCATCTGTTTTAGAATACTAAGTTGAAAATCAGACCACCATAATTTATCTAAAGTATATTTGTTATAAGTATGTGAAATTTGAAGTTAGTTTTTAAAAGTTTTGTTTTATTCTCTGCGGTAATTTTAGAAATTCTTAACTTGGTATTGTAGATACGTCACATAGGTAGGTACCATTATTATGTGTTTAGTATAAAGTCAAGAAATCTTCAATATAAAAAGAAGAATACACCAATGCCGTTACTCTTAAATCGTACTGAAATTTATCTGTAAAGTAGTTTGAAGTCTTTCTTAAGAGGGCGCACACGGGTCCAATAGCGCCACTCGTTTAAAATAATATTATCTCGTGACTGAGAAGGAATTTTGAATAACGGCTCAATAAGCACCCTCGGCAAATGTGTCTAGAATTTTCTAATACCTTTTATAAACTTTCATGTTGAGACACGAAGAACAAAATACGATCTAGAGGAATGTGGCCGCTTTTCTTTAGATCGAATTTTGTTGCTTCGTGAGGGCGCTTATTAAGCCTTTATTCTAAATTCCTTCTCAGTCACAAGATAATATTTTTTTAAAGGAGTGGCGCTAGTGGCCCGGTATGCGCCCTCTTAACTTATTCTGTAAACCTGTGCCCAATTTGCTAAACTATCTCTTAGTGGATATCCTCAAGATATCTTGTGGGTCGACATTGTTTTAACCCAGACAATGGCCAAGAATTTAGTTATTGTTTCGCAGACATCTACAATATATTTTTAAGATTAGACTGTGCTACTTGGGAACAGTTCTGTCTATATGCATAAGACTTAAAAGTTATTTATTCAAGTGCAATACTTAATTTTTTGTGATTTTTTCAAAGATGCAAATAAATCGTGAACGTCTTAGATCTCGGGATAAAGTTTCTACTTATTAGAATAGTTGACAAAAAAAAAATTTATACAAAACAAACGACTCGGTTGAAATCGCTTGTTCTTATTAATTTAATTAGGCTACCTACTGAACCGCTAAATATTACGTATTTCATAATAGACTTACCTCATCAAATACTTTAAGTGAATAAGTGTTGTCATCGTCCATAAAATACACAACGCCTCTTTTGTTTTCGGCCTTCTGCAAGTGGCCTTTGAGCCAATCCAAAGCCAGATTCCTTTGTTCCACACCACTTGCCTGAAATGTTTACAGGAACTAATTACAAAATTGAACAATCAATAAAGATATCCACATGTTTTGTTAGTCATCAATTCTACAAATTCTTTTCAGTTTGGTATTTGTCAAACAATTAGAAACAAACATCCCTTTTGTAGTTATAAGTACAGCACACGAAGAGTAAACAACACAATGTCCGTTTCCACTTACACTACGCAACACCTAAGTCATTTGCTAAAAGTACAGTTGGGTTTTCAACTCTCAGGTCAGCGCCGAGAGTTGAACATCTAACTGTGCGCTCTTATTAAGCATTACTTTTACGTGTCACCGTGTCACGTGTTAGTGAAAAAAAAAACTGATTCATGAAAGACAGATTGTTAACAAACTGTAACACATCGGCTACGTTTCTTATATTATGACTGAACTGAAAACTCTATTTTACCAACAATAAAAAGAGAAAAACTTGTTCCAATTCTATGGTTATGGCAAAGAAAGAAGTTCCCAGGAATCAGTTTTGCATTAATACACCTAGTCAGTGAACGTGCAAAATAGTTCTTATCTTTATCCTGAAGCTATCTTTGCTGATAACAAGATTGATTGAGAAGTTTCTTATCCACCTTTGGTTTATTATATAGTATATAGTACTTTAGTTTGTTTATATAGCAATACAAATAAATCGTTACACATATTTTTATTAAATACCTATTTTATTGCAAGCCAGTATTGAAATTGTTTTGTTTCTGGTGTGCTAATCATGAAATCACTAACATCACTAATTATCTCTTTCAAATCCCGTTTAAATTAGTGCAGTAAATACCGCAAGTGTAAATATTAGATTAAGTCAGAAAGGGAACAAAGAGATACCATGATAAAACACTCACCCTTTAGCTCACCAACACACATATTGATAATCTAGGGTATGTATTTAACCTCTAATATATCTCATTTTGCGCTCCTAAAAATATTAGCGATAAACACTCTGATATAATGATTGCGCCTCTTTTTGTGAACCTCAAATAATTCCTATTTTGGGGTCCTGCGACCAAGGTTCATTAATTTAAAAAGTGTCCATCATTAGATGGCCTAATCTAGTGTGTAGGAAAGAGTTCTAAAATACCTTAAAAATTTGTATTCAATCGTATACGTTACTGCTGAAAACCAATTATTGCACTATCACTGACCATAATATACAGATTTCATAAACACCATTTTATTCTAAACAAAAATATCACACAAAAACCAAAAAATAACTGTAGTCTACAGAATTTTAAATCATACAGAAAATATTTAGAATTTTGAAAGATTATAGCTACCTTCGAAAGAATAAACAAAACTTTGAAAAAAAAAAAACTTTGGTACTTCGGAAGCCAATTGTTATTCGCAAACGGATCAGTAAGTACAGATCAACTTGCAAATTATTTAGTGATGAGATCATGATTTTAACTTACTATATAATGCTATGAATATTAAGCATTATTAGATTGCTATACAACTACAGTAATTTATTAAGTACTCCACGTTTTAAGTACTTGTTTTATTTATGAAGCCAAACCCAAAAGGTTCACTTTTTTTAATGGTTTTGTCGCCATTAGCGGAACTAAAAACATTAGGTATTAAAAAATTCGGATCAAAACCTTTTTTAAACAGCACAGTACATTGGCTGCGAAATATTAGATTGTATGTAGTTAAAGCACCCAAAAGAAAAGATTTCCATATTTCAATTAGTGCATGAAAACTTATTGAAAATAACGGTGTGACACATTTTTCTCTTGGATATACAACATGACTGGTTGACAGTGGACATACGGAATGACATGACATAATGTTTATATTATATTTTTATATAAAACATATTTTGAGCATAATTATAGTCACAGTATTTAAGTAATCAGTAAAAACATAATTTAAAAAAAACACCATGTATAAAATTTTTTTTTTACTAAGATTTGTTAGGTGACTCAGTACAAGATTGCACGGGCGACTGCAATAGTCGGATCTTGGAATGAATGGAAATGACCTTTGAAAAGCCAGAAAGGCATGATTCTTACTTTAAACTTAGCTTAGAACAGGCAAAAATGCAACAAAAATTAATACAAGAAAAAAATAGTTTTACTTAGGTAATTATTTGCAAGGAGAATCCAGTAATGAACTACTTAACCCTCCTTCAGTATGTCCAATGTTTTACAAGTCACTCTGTATTATTATTCCTAGTGTGCAACCAGGAAAACACGTGAAAATGGTGGAAACCAAGTGCAATAGAGTTCGCTTAAAATTACCTACATTTTTATGGGACCTTGGTCATACCAATCAGCCGATCTATTCTGATAAAATGTTACCGTGGAAACTGAGGTGAACAAAGCTGTCAATAGTGTCAATCCCTAGCATTGGGTTGAATGACAACTCACTTCACCTAAGTTTACACGATGAGGTTTTTATAGAATATACCGGCCGGCATATTCAAAATAAGGTTGCCGAATATGACAATAGGTCATGCATGCAAGTGGAACCCAATGGTGAAATCAAGTGATCAAAGCGGAAGTTTTCCATACAAGTTTACATAAACTTTCGTACCTATAATAAACGAAAAATCGAAGTTTATAATTGAAATAATTAAATTAAGTACAGGAAAATTGAAACAATACTAAATTCTTAGAAATTATGTCACGAAGGGTGGGTCATGGCATGAAAAATATGAGTCATAAAAACCGAATCCCACTGTGGATACATAACACCCTTCCTGTACATAGGTACATGTACATAGCGTAATAGTCACGTAACTGGATGCGGTTATGTTACGTTAATCACTTATTACTGTACTCACTAATTTAATACTGATCACCCCTCGACTCGGCACTAAAGGCAAAGGCTGTAAAAGGATAAATTAAGTTATTTACAATAGGCCGCACGTCAGTAGTTCAAAACCAGTGTAAGCTGCACGTATAGCATGACCATTATAGAAACGGGTTTTGTCGACGCAAGAATAGCCTAAAATGACGTTCCGTGAAGACAGTACAACGGCAGCAAGGTAGAAAGAATCAACTGGGTCAAAATCACCAAGGTGGTGAATCAGCTTTACCAGCAAGTAAACGTCTAAATTTAGTTTATTTAAACAAATCGTTATTGTAAATATTACTTAGGTAACTCTGTTCATATTAACTGTACATAATATTTTATACTGAAAAAGTAAATCACATTTATTATTATTTGAAGAAATAACTACAAAAATCATTTCGAGAACGCGTCCTATGTAGCAATCTTCAGAAACAACTTTGGAAATATTCATAAAATAAAATAAATTTAACAGTTTTTCTTACTTAATGGCCTACAATTTTATCTTATATCAATTAATTATTGTTATTACTAAAGAAAGAAAAGAAATTAAAGAAAATCAAGTCAACATATTGTGTCCGGTAATGTAAGCGTCATTTTAGTGAAAGCAATTTTTATTCTTAGTAAAAATTCAGTTTTTGAACGCAACCTTTAGTTCTCTATGATAGTGATGTTAACGATGTAAACAAACGGTTGTCGTCTCTCGTTTCCGCCAAAACAATTGAAAATAAGTGGTAAGTATCTTTAAATTCATTATTTATAGAGCGTACATCAATACGTCATCATACCGGGAATGCATTTTTCAACTTGGAATATTGAAAAATAAGTTTTGTAGTGTTTTATAGCAAATAGTAACCTCAAATATTTTACAATAACAAAGCCTAACATGTTGTCAAAGATGGCTGCCGTCTAAAAAGGGGGCGTTTCTTTAAAAAAGTAATTTAGGAAACGGTCATTTCGGGACCATTCCCGGACTTGACGGAGCGTTCTCGAAATGATGATGACGTTCCCGAAATGACTTTTTCAAATAAACGCGCCCTGTTATTATAACTATTGGTTAATTAATTTCATGTATGTTGTGCTAACATATTTTTTAATATTTTTTTTTGCAATATGGAGTCTCATGTGGCTGAAAAAAATAGAAAACGTCCGAAAAAGCAAGTTAATAAAAGTAGTTCGGCTTACTTGCGACAACGAGAGAAAGCCAATGCCAGGAAAAGGAAATTTTTAGATAAGATGACAGAGGAAGAGAGAGCAATAAAAAGGGCTAAGGATAGAGCGTACTATCAGAAAAAAAAAAGCTGAAAAAATTGGTAAAAACATTGATGAGATGACTGAGAGAAATAAGCGAAAGCAGAGAAAAATTTGGAAAGAAGCATCAAAAAAATACAGAGAAAAGAAGAAGGCAATATCAAGTATAGTAAACAATACTCCGCCCCATTCTGATGATGAATTAGCCACAGAATGGTCTTTAGTGAGAAGAACAGTGGGAAGAAAAATTGTTCGGAAGGATAGAGCTAAAGCATGCCGTAAAATAAAACAACAAGAGAAAACAATTGCTAACATAAAACGTAAATATGAAACTTTAATGAAAAGACTAAGGAGAAAGGAAAAAAGAGAACAGGAAAAGGTTCAGGTACCAACAACTCCTACCAACAAAGTTGACACATTGATTAAAAATGTCGACGTGCCTCCTGAGTGCGCAAAAATCTCTTATTCACGAAGTACTGACTGCGCAATTAAAGAAAAGGCCTGTACTTTAAGACAAAATTCCAAAGAGAGGGAAAGTCTTCCAAAAATGTGTTAGCGGTGACATGGTACGGAAATATAAATTGCTTCATGGGGCTAAGACTTGTTTGCCAAAAGAGAGAACCAGTACATCGATTATGAAATCTGATACCAAAATTCGTGAGGTTGTTTTGAAGGATGAAGTTGGTAAAAAAGTAAAAGATTTCTTCGAAAGAGATGATGTCAGCAGGATGTGCCCAGACAAGAGAGATTTTGTGAAGAAAAACGGTATTAAGAAGCAAAAACGCCTCCACTTGTTCACAGACTCACAGTTAAAGAACTGACGTCAAAATTCGTTAGAGAAACTGGAATAAATTTATCTTATGCAACATTATTAAGAGCAAAACCGTTTTAGGTGGTAGCTCCAACATCATGTGTTTAATTAATATGATTAGGAGGCCTTGTTTTTGATGTAAAGTTGATTTAATATTAACTATAAAACAATAAGTATAATGTTTAGATGGTTTAATTATTACCATCATAATAAAAGTTTAATATGATTATTAAGAATTTCTAATCGGCTGTGTACAGCAATTAAAAGACTGTAAAGTGATTTAAGTTACGTTTTTGTTAATTAAGAACCTTTTGCCAAAATTAATAAATAAGTACGACGTACAAAAACATTGCTTATGATTTTATAAACCTAAATTGTATCTATATCGTCATTTAGGGAACACACGCATCATTCCGCGAACACCTCATCATTTTCGGGAACATCACTAAACTCACAGATAACACATTATTATTTTAGATATTTAAAAAAAGGCCCCGGTAATATTAAAATAAGGCGACGAACTTCTTATACCTATAGCATGTTAATTTATATATAAGACAGCGATATTTCTCATGTTTAGATATTTTAGACAAAGAAATCGTCATAATAGCTCCATTTGCACTATATTTTGCATTTTAACGTCTTTATTGGCAATTTCATTACATTTCTTTCAATTCTATTTATAAATAATATATATCCGCTATTGAACAAGGAAAAAAAAATACTTATGTTATATTTTAATATTATTATAAACCTCACAAAAACGTTCCCGTAATGATGTTTTTCAGCGATAGCTGTCTTTAAAAATAAAATTACAAGAGTAGTAATCAATTCCATGCTCTGCCAACGCAAATATTGTTTAAACATAACTTTAGTGATCATTTAGGCTGATCATCAAAGTAATTTCTGCTAGGTAAATTCATCATAAAACAGAATTTGGAATTTGCCACCTTGGTGAATTGACCCAACTGCACTTTTTACGAAATTGAGTAGTTTATTCACGTTTTTCTTTTATTTTGCTTATATCTCGAAAATGGTGTGTCCTATCGCAAAAATAATGAAAATTTCGACCCCCTTTATAAGACCCCTAAACCTAAACATGTTGGTAATAATTTTTCACATTTTCTATACAAAAAGTGGAAAAAAGAAACCATTTTTCCATTCCATTTTTATACTTTGTGGCCGCCGAGTAAAAAGTTTTCTACTGTCTTTAGCATGACGTTTACAAAATCAAATTGTCTTCACTACCTTAGACAACTGTCAGTTGTCAGTGTGATTTTGACGTTTGGTATAGAAATCTTTCTTCTGAAATAGTCTACATATAAAAGGACCTAGACAACGATCGGTAGAAACGAAAGACAAAATGACAGATTGTAGAATGATTTTTACGGTGCGATCTCAAAAATAGAGAAACGAAATCTCACTTTGTATAGAAATAGCTATGTCTTGTCTTCCAATAAATAGAAAGCTTCATGCTACGCCTGCTGGTCCCTAAGCTCAGGTTCGCAGGGGCGACCTTGCCACGGCAATTTTTTTTCGCGCACTTGATTTTCAACGCCCAGTAGCCGTACTATAACGTGTTAATACCATCATGGTTCCATTGCGAAAAAAAGATAGTGCTATCGGTCATATATAGCTCTGTCTCTCTTTCACGCTGGAACAATGATGGCTTAAACACGTCATTGTACGGCCGCTGCTTAGACCTGAGACTTGAAAATCCAGTGTGCGATAAAATCCCGCCGCGATACTTTTATATCCGTGCGAACGTGGCCTTATTCTATTGAAACTTCATACTACGCTAGGCCAGCTGAATGTCAGTGTTAACTTCCACAGACGTTCAGTCCGCTGTACCTACTTCGAGAGTGTAAATTGCGTGGAATAAGTTTCAGTCATGTTTTATCATCAACCATGTTTTATTAAATTTTACATTGATATGAAAAAATATTTTAATCAGTACAGCTAGCCACATGTTCATGATAAAAAATTGTTATTGATAGCACTCTTATTTCGTGGCTGTAAGGGTGTTTTTCGTACTTTACTAACGTACGTACGTTACTAATCGTACCTACCTTGAATTAGTTTTTCATAGCAATCTAATATCTTAAGAACAACTAAATAAATTGCAAGTTTACCTACAACAGTTAAAAATATGAGTTCCCTTAAATATTTGGCGGACATACACAATACCAAGACGTGTTGAATATGCTTGTTCTAAACAGACATATATTGATATCCATGATCTGAAATGAAAATGTGAGAAAAAAGAATACATATAGGTATCGTCAGCCTCTTTAGTCATCTGTCTTGGTCGCTTCAATAGCAGAACAGCACTGCAGTACGAAATGATGAAGTCGAATAACCAAAACCTTGTGTCTGTACCTAAGGCATGACAAGCTGATAAATGCTTTAAAAAAGTGACCTAGGATTCGAAAACCTATCAAGCGTTGCCTAATAAGACTTTAGAGACACAATTAATTATGTTTTGTTGCAAGACCCCCAGAGGCCAACATATGAAAAATTAAGGTTCTATGGGGCCGGAAAAGGCAGCATACTGGAAGCAGAATACGAAATGGAGCAAAATACATTTTATGTTCTGGACTATAACATCCTCAGATACTTCAGCAAACAATCCTAAATTATCATAATTCTAAAATAATAAAAAAAAAAATATTATTAAATATTGAAAGTAACCAAACATGTTTCATACATACCGTAGATGCTTTAGTCTTATGTGTTTTGATATTAAGATGTGTGTATTTTAAATTGGACTCTTTGAGCAAGTTCGCGACCAACTTTGTCTTCTCAATGGAGTCTTCAATCACGACCCAGTGGAAGTTCTTCACATGCATCAGTGTTTGTGATAACCTGGAAAAAGAGAATTGATTTATCAATCTTTCCTCGGCAATAGCTATGAGAAAGCCATGTTTAAGAGGTGAGCAAATTAGGTGGTGCAGCTGGCTGCTTGAGTGACTTTTTTTGTGCTCTTCTTTGATCTGCAATCGGTTTTCAAGCCATAATCAGATTTGGTCCTCAAGTGAGTGACAAAAGATTAATATACTACTTAACCCTTTAACGGGCAGTACAGAGTACGTAGTTTTTTTTTGTTTGAATGAGTGTTGACGTATTTAGAGGCCCCCTACAAAACTTTTATGAACAATTCCTCCCCCTAGATATCCCTATTTACTTTTATGGGGGGTGGCAATATATTTGTTTTGTAATTTTTATGTATGTAGATTAAAAATATTATTCTACCAAATCGATTACGCGCCAGATTCAAAATACCACTGTGGCAAATATTTTGCCAACACTTGTGAAAAGGTTAATGGCTGTGACAACCATAAGAGCGGAGATAAACTTTAAAATATGACAAGGACTCTGTTTTTATTTCATAATTTTGGGATAATACTGAAGGTAATCAAGAATTATATTTTAGAAAGATAATAAAAATAACTAAGTGGATACAAACATAACTATCCTACCAATTAATGCCAGTCAATGATGACATACCTAATATTTATTTTCATTATTACTTGCAGACAGGAAAATACACTTTTAATAGTTCATGTAATAGTTACTTAAAATACTTTGACACAACTATTTAAAGAAAAATTTAATTAAATAACTGTAAACAGTTTTGTGCGGGTTAGAGACTTTCATGTTATTACCACTATTACTGCAAAGGTAATATTTAAAGAACTGAAATAAGACTTTTTCAATTTATTTTTACCAATTATTACACCAAAAGCCAAAATATGAGGTAAGTATCACAGCCTCAAAACAAAATTATCTGCAGTTGACTAATACAATGACTTGATCAAGATAATTCAATCAAATTCTGCAATTTTTCTACAAATAGATTTTTAAGCCTTATAAAAGCTGTGCATGATAGTTTTGTGTCTGTCTTCTCAAGCTTTGAAAGGATTCCAATACTTAGAGCATTGTATTCATGAATAATAATCTGCCTTTTCTATTGTGTGGTTGCATTAATTTCCTCACTAACAAATTAGTACCTAAGCACTCAGGTTCACATAGTAATTTCAAATTCTTCGAACTCCACAAATAAAGCTCGTTGGTACGTACTTTCCGAATGACAAGCACCTACTGCAAATTCTCAAGGTACTCATTGTGCAAGCTCATCAATTAACTAATTAAAATTATTGTCGGCTTACAAAGAGTACCCATTGCCAAATACTTTAGCCAAACAAATGAGGTAAGCTATAGTATAAATCAAGGGCAGAAGAATCACGATAAACAATTCTTACCTTGTAAGATCCGCCTTTTGTGCAAGTCTCAAATACGTCGGAGTAATCCCGTAAATCACTGGGAGATATGAACTCACTTCTGTATTAAACTGACATTGAAAAACTGGCCTAGTATTAAATAAAAACAATAATACGAAAATCAACATCCCAATTGCTAGATATTGCTTCTTGATGTTTACAAAAGGCATCTTATTGCCGATCACGTTTCGTTCAATTTTTCCTTACGAACACTTCGCACACGCGTCTCACAGTCGATAATGCATTCTTGTACAGTTCAGTTTACAATAAATTGTAATAAAATAGCTCGTAACTCGTGTCCGCTGATGCGGCCGATTCGCCGTCGACGAATGACAGATTGATTTGACGCTTTCATTCACAGATATTTTACGTTCTACATGCGTCAGAACGGAAAATAAATAGCATAGGTGGATAGGTTGTCTCTTTCTGCCTAACGTAAACATCCACTTCCACAAAAAAGACGGAAGTTTCACAGCAGTGCAGATGTGATTGAGGATGTAGAAAATCGTTTAAAAATGTGTATCCGGTTGCTAATTATTCAAATAAAATATTTATAATATTTAAATAATACGTAACCTTTTCGGACCAATCGTTTAAATTGTTTCAATCATTAAAACAAAAAATATTTTATAATACTTATAAAAGTTTTACTAGCGTTATCTGTTACGTTTCTAGAAAACTAAACAGAAGCCAAATCAAAACTGGTTCATAAATGTTTCAACAGATGGCAGTAAAGTAAGAACCAAGTCTCAAAAAAAAAACGTGGGTTGGGTTTCTTAATTATTATTTACCCTCCAAAACTAAATCCCCCAACGTTTTATTTGATGTTATAACTTTTGAGAGTTGTATTGATGATTTTAATGATTATAATTCTATAAATAGACATTTGTATTTATCGGTCGTGAATCACTTAGTTTGATCAACATACAACCTGCATGCGTAGCATGACCATCATAGAAAAGGAGTTTTGTCGACGGAAGAATAGACAAAAATGACGTTCCGTGAAGACAGTACGACGGCAGCAAAGTAGAAAGTGTCAACTGCACTTTTTACGAAATTCAGTAGTTTATTCACGTTTTTCTTTTAAATACAAAAAATACAAAAATACAAAATGTTTATTTCTGTACCAACTAGTATACATTAGTTTATGATTGGAGCCTCCTTTTAAGCATGATGACGCCTGTGTTAGGAGACTCCGCCCTTCCATAGCTTTGGCTGTTTGTACTACTTACAGAATTATTTTTACTATTTTCCTAAAAATACATTAATGTGGGTGTGTTGGGTGTGCGGAGTGTGTGGTGTGTGAGAGGTGTGTGCGGTGTGTAGAGCGAGTGTGGTGTGTGATATGTTTGAGGTATGTAAGGTGCGAGAGTTGTGTGGTTGGTGTGTTTGTGTGTATGAGGGATGATGTGCGTGTGGGAGTGGCGGTACCAGTATTGACTAATTTCCACTTATTATAACAAAAATTCAATATCTGCATAAGTGCGCGATTTTAACCATTCTATTAACATTTTCTTAACTTTATGAAGATATTCAGTGTAAATGTATATGTCCTTATTTATTTTATTATATAACCGTGATGATTGATTATTATATTGCGTAGCAGCAAAATTGGTTTTAGTTTGTGTGACTTGAGCAATAATATCCTTTCTCCTTTTTAATGTTATGTTTTTATCATATGTAAGTGTCTTATGTTTTTTTAAGATCACGGCACAGATATATAGTTTCCTAACAGATAGCAGGCCGCTGATCTCATATAGACTTTCAGTGGGGAATCTCCGTTTCTTAAAATACATTATTTTTATCAGACCTCTTTGCGCACGTTCCACGTCTATAAATTTTGATTTTGCTGCCCCACCCCATACAGGTATACAGTAGACTATCACAGATTGTGCAAGGGCTGTGTAGATTTCATTTAAAAGATTTCTTTTGACGCCCCCCTTTGTGGCTACACCTGCAGGGATTACGTATCTCAATGATTTAAATATCCATCCCAACTTTCGTATTCTACCAGCAACATGTTCAAGGTGGGAATACCAACTTAAGTGCTGGTCAATTATAACCCCTAAATATTTTGTCTGTGATACTTTATTAATTACAGGACATGTACAGGCATAATTCATGGCTCGTTTACAGGAATGTATTTTTATATTTAAGTCTTGATCTGGTTGTGAGCGATTTCTAATTGTAAAACATATATAATTGGTCTTGGTTGCGTTTAGCGTAAGAAGATTTTCATTAAGCCAGTTTGCAATTTGAGCCATACCTATTTCAGTTTTGAGCTTTATTTCGGACCAGTTATCCCCATAAAAGACAATGGAAGTATCATCGGCGTAAGAAAACATTTTTGCGCTTTCTACTTTTAAGTTACATAGGTCGTTAATGTACATTAAGAAAAGTGTTGGTCCTAATACGCTTCCTTGAGGCACGCCGAATGATACCTCCACGTCATCACTGATGTATGTCCCTATCTTAACTCTCTGCCTTCTGTTTGAGAGATAATCTTTAAAAAGCATAAGAGGGGTTCCCCTTATTCCAATTCTTTCTAGCTTGGACAAAAGGGTTGGAACAGCAACGGTGTCAAAGGCTTTTTTTAGATCAAGGAATACAGCCAGACACTTTTTCCCTGAATCGACATAGTCAGTTACCAGCGAGCTAAGCGCTGAAACTGCATCCTCAGTTGATATTCCCTGTCTAAAGCCAAATTGTGTAGGTGATAATATTTTAAATTCTTTTAGATAATGTAAGAGTCTTATATTAATAATTTTTTCTAAAACTTTGGATAAACCTGGTAAGACAGAAATAGGTCTGTAGTTATTGACATCGTCGCTGTTCCCTCCCTTGTGAACCGGTGTAATAATAGATTGTTTCAGTAGTGTCGGAAAGATACCCTTTCCAAAACAGAGATTTACCAAATGAGTAATGACAGGTACAATTTCCTTGCCAATATATTTTAGGAATTTTGTTGGAATATTATCCCACCCCGGAGCACTGTCGGATTTCAAACCCATCAGAACACATTCTACTTCCATGGGGTCAGTGTCCAAGAGACCAAAAGAATTAATTTGTGTTGGTGGAATGTTAGATTGGCGAGAAGTATTATTAATTGGAATTTGCTGGGCTAATTGCTTTCCAATGTTAGCAAAAAAACCATTAACTGAGTTCACTGATGCAGTTGGAGAGGGTAGGATATTTAATAATTCAGTACTTTGATTTTTAGGTTTATTTGAGTAAGTAATTGATTTTATATTTTTCCATAATAATTTCGAGTTCGTAACCGATTTAGCAAGCAATTCTCTTTCGAATTTTCTTTTCAATTTTTTTAAAAGATTATTACAGTAATTCCTGTAACGAATATACGTTATTTTTAAAATGTCATTATACGGATCTGATCGATAACTTTTTTGTAATTTGTTACGATTTTTAATGCATTTTAATAATCCTGGGGTGATCCACGGTTTAATTATACGTTTGCTACTAGCGATAACTTTTGTGTCAGTGTTGTATTTAATAGCATCAATCAGTTTTTGAATAAGTTTATCTGTTAGCAAATCCGGGTCGTCACAAAAAAGCAGTTCTGCAAGATTTTGTTCTTGTAAATATTTTAGTGCATTTTCAAAGTTTATGGTCGTGGTGATTTTATTAGCAGTTTCGTGACTTTTTATTTTGGAAAGTGATAAAAATGTAGTATAGTGATCGGTAATTGTAGTTTTTAAGACGGCAATTGAAGCTGATGTCTTTTTTTTATGAGTCCTCAACATGAAATGGTCTAGGCAGTTCCGTTCTCTGGTCGGTAATGTATGACCAGGTAAAATACCATACGTAGACAACATGTTAAGATAGTTCACTCGGTTTTTTTTATCATGAGACATTTCTACATCTTTCGCTGTAATGTTGATATTTATGTCTCCCGCTATTATTATGTTTCTTTGTGTAGGTAACGTATCTAAGTGCTGACTCAGTGAATCTATAAACCTATCCAAGTTGGTGTTGCATGGAGACCGGTATATACACAGAAGAGTGTTATCTAGAATGTCTAATTGTAGACAGGTCGCCTGGTCTAGCCGAATTTCTTGAATTTTTGATTTTAACGTTTTTTTAACGAAAATTACTACTCCATCATTTTGATTCATCTGCCATGTTGATACAAAAGACTGATAATTGCTGAGTTGAGGTATATGTTTGTTCTTATTCAATCTACATTCTGTCAACACTATCACATCTGTTTCGAATTCAAAAGTAGACATCATAACGACAAAATCATCAAAGTTGCAGTATATACTTCTTATGTTCTGAGATAAAATAGTGAAATCGCTTTTTTTGACGCATATATGATCAGAAAGATTTGAAGGATCACATTCAACTGCTCTTGCAATTTCAATGTTGTCTATGTCATTGATTGTTTGCAATGTGTTACTCATAAATGATACCAGATATTATTGAGGTCATCACAAGGCAGTCGTAAATACCACATTGTACATAATAACGGTAAACTATGAGAGAAAGTATCGAGCTAATTGTGTGAATATTTCCAATTGTGTATGTTTTTTTATGAAAGAATGATTTCGAATATTTATTTTTAATTTTATGTTCTTTTTTATAATTAATATATTTATGAAACTGGTCTAGTAATTTAATGTGTATTTCCGAATTCATATGTGTTGAGTGAAAATTAGGTGCACGCTTGATAAACTGTTTTTGTGTTATGGTGTAGATAGACAACTTATGTTTTATTTGTTTGTGTGAGTTTGTATTATTGAAATGTACATGTACATTTAGTTCGTATAGACTGAATGTAGGCATGTGTATAATGAGCTTAGAGTATTTGTGTGGGTTAGGATTACAAGAAGTTATTAAAAATATAGAAAAAACATTAGATAAGTACCTCATTGCTACGCAGTTACTGCTATGATAGACTGGCAAGAGATAACGTATGATAAATGATGCATGACTAAAAAAATACAATGCAAATAGTCATGTTTTCACTAAAAGTTTATGAATTTGTTCTTCACTTCTTACAATTACTTTTTGCGCTTGATCATCCTTTCTTATATATATTTTGCCATATGCAGTCCAGCAATATTTATACTCTCCAGTTTTAATTAGATCTCTGGCAAGGAAATACAGTCGAGATCCCTTAGCTGTTAAATGCTCAGACAAAAAGATAGGGGTGTCTTCTTGGGACTTGAAGCCAAGATGTTTGCAGCATAGCTTGGACTGATGTTTTTTATTGAATGACTTTCCCTTTTTTAGTATCTCATTTTTTATAAGAGTGGATCCAGTTTCCACAACAATGGGAGTATTTTGGATGTCATTTTTTCCCTGCACTCTATAAATGTCCTTTATGTCAGACTTGGTTAGGGAACAGTCTATACCTTTGGAAAGGGTCATAACTAAGCCAATAAGTTCTTCTTTAGTTTCTCCAGCTATTTTCGGCACATTTTTTATCACAAAGTTGGCCTTACGGCTTCCTGTTTCCATTTCTTCTATTTTATTCTCCAAGAGCATAATATATTTCTTGTCTTCTTTCGACTGCTGTTCCAACAGAGATATTTTGTTTCCCAATTCTTGATTTTGTGACGCAAGGTGTGTGATCGTATTTTCTATGTTCAGATTAGTTTGTTGTATTTCTTTTAAAGTTGAGGTGACTTCTTGTGTCTGCTGAGTCAGCATAAAAGCCAACATTTCCTTCACATCTTGTTTAAAGTTATCCAACTGTTCCCCAATGAATACGTCCTCGCGGCTCCTTTTAGACCTCTGGGTCACAAAATTAGGTGGCGTTCGCTTTGCAACCGTTTCCATTTGGTCAATCTCCGTCTCTGAAGAAGATTTATTCATCAGCGAGGTCATCTTGTCAATTGGAATTTCGTGTAACAAAGATGCAATACAAGTCCGTCGATTACAAAAATATTCTATTATTTTAATGCGCAAGCGGCGTAGCCGATCCCCCCCAGACCACTGTGTGAGGTATCGCGTAGCAGATAAGCATCGACCGTCCCGTCGTAGCACTGTAGCAGCGTAGCACTCAATGTGGGACCGTAGCAGCGCACGTGACGTATATCAACAATTACTCGTAGGCAGGAGACTAATTACGCGCGATGACGCAGACGTTGACTCGGCGCAGCGGCTACGCACTTGACACGACGCTCGCCGCGGCCCGGGTTCAAATCTCACCAGTTGTCCGCGAGATTTTTTCAATGTTTCGAAGTGATGATTTATCCAGCCGCAATCTCTTCGATGGCGCGCCCGTCGACAGTGCAGATTGTAAGAAAGAGATTTCCGACACAATCCAATATGGCCGCCGCACTCAATGGACACTCTCTTTTATATTGCTTATGTCTCGAAAATGGTGTGTCCTATCGCAAAAATAGTGAAAATTTCGACCCCCTTTATGGAACCCTTAAACCTCTAAAACTAAATATTTAGGTAATAATTTTTCACATTTTCCATAGGTACCTACTAAAAGTGAAAAATTCCATTTTTCCATTACATGTTTATACTTTGTAGCGTCGAGTAAAAAGTTTTCTACTGTCTTTAGCATGGCGATTACAAAATCAGATTGTCCCTATTATATTTGTCACTACCTTAAACAACTGTCAGTTGTCAGTGTGATTTTGACGTTTGGGATTAAAAACTTTCTTCTGAAATAGTCTACATATAAAAGGACCTAGACAACGATCGGTAGAAACGAAAGACAAAATGACGGATTGTAGAATGATTTTTACGGTGCGATGTCAAAAATGGAGAAACGAAATGTCACTGTGTATAGAAATAGCTGTCTTGTCTTCCAAGCAATAAAAAGCGTCATGCTACGCCTGCTGGTACAGAATTTCTAGAAGCGATGCTACTTCTTTTACCTATATCATGACGCGTTTTGTCAGCTCTCCAAGCTGATCCTCTCTTGTTTTCTATCCTTCTAAATATGAAATAGTGTTTATCCCATTAGTTATACATGCCATCTACCTACTTATAAAATAACCTCCGAGGTCGTTTGTCAAAGCCAAACGCACAAAACCTACCTGCTAGATAAAATAGGGCTAAAGTAGTGTAACCGATTTTATCCAACCGAGATAAACACTACATACACCTGCGGGGTAATTACGTAACACACTAACAGTAGGAATGGGTTCCATTTTGACAGTTCAACAACATTAATTGCGTTATTTACGTTGCTGAGCAGACAAATTTTTCGAACATATGAAGCAATGGATTAGCAATAGGCTTCAAAATGATTCAGATTGTGATAGATAGTGTGTTACGTAATTAGGGTGCTGCCTATTAAGAACATTTACCTAATGCTAGAAAAACAATTAACAATATGCGATAGGTACGTCCCTTGTAACGTAAGAGACGGCTTAAGTCAGTAGAGTAATTGCGTAATACACTAACAAAACTAAATTAAGGCTCGAACACACTGGCGCGACGCGACATCGCAACACAAAGGCACCGCGTGTCACGCCCGCGACGAGCGGGGCCTTTCTGTCGCGTTGTCGCGTCGCGCCTGTTTGTAGGAGCCTTAACGCAATGAATGTTGTCCACTGCAGCGTAGAGCTGGCTGCTAACACGCCGGGGACTCGAACCCCGACGTGAGCTAGCTAAAAAATCAAACTCACGCAGCTGGTACACGTAAAATTTATTAATAAAAAGAACATCCGAAATAAAGAAGAAATAAGTCAAAAAATTTTAATGTTCAGTCGTTGGAAGTTGTGTAACGCTACCAAAAAAAAAAAAAATAATTATCACAAGAAGATTTTTGGAGAAAAAACTTATGGATGTTTCCAAATTTTTAGGAATTTAAGTATATAGACGAATTTAAATTCGATTGCAATCGTACGAAATTCGTGCCGCTCTATAAATTATTTAACACAAATAAGCTCAAAATTAAGGTTTTTCTTTACATAATTTCGTTAATATAAATTTTAAAGAGAATAAGATCTGATATTAAGAATTTAGGAAAGCAACTTAAAATTAAAATGTCACACGACGGTATAACACAGAACACTTCTATTATATGATGGTTGGGCGTTATTGCGCCACACAAATGTCTTATTTAGCACCTGATGTGTCCGTTAGGCACCTGTGTCGTCGACCTTGCTCGGCAACGATCCTGCGCTTCTCTCCGCAAGCTCGCTCGGACTTCTGCGGCCGGCAGACGAAGGAAGAAGACAGGCGAACAATAAATGGCAGGGTAAGGCCAAAAAAGGTGGCCTTTCAAACAATCAAAGAAAAAAGGGACGAGAAATTCCAGGGAACGTATCCGCTGGCTACTCACATATAGTGGTGGTTAAAATTTGAAACTAACTTTCGAAGAAAGATTAAATATTATTGAATAAAATATCCACACAATAGGAATTCCAACGACAGAATGCGTTGCATTTTTTTTTTCTTGACAATGTACAGAACAATTGTCAATTTTTTGAATATTTCAAAAAAAACGAAAAAGTAAAAAAGCTGACCGAATGACTCGTAAAAAGAATCTAATCGAAATGACAACAAAAAGTATCTAATTGCAGGAATTATACTGCATCACACCCATTCCAGCAAAAAAAAAATATGCCGATAAAGGAACAACAACTCAATATGAGTCGCATCACTAAAATTAGGAACAACACCAAAGGATTGTTATTATGAAAAAAATAGGAATATCACTATAAGAGTGACAATACCATAGAAGAATGTGTACGAAGTATGTGAAAGAGGGAAGAAAAGAAAAAGAAAAAAAATAAGGAATTAAATATGTCTAGTAGATAAGTTACATAAACCTAATAAGCAGCATCGAAGTGCAGCAGATAAAGAATAAATTTGAAGCGCCTCCAATCTAAACATTACCAATGCGAGCTCCTGACGTGTCCTCTAAACCTATGAATAACCTAAAAACTAACGACTTAGGAACTAAAGGATATAAATTAATCTAGAAGTACCTAACTAGCCTAATTAAATCATAGTATCCCTTAGATAAATTCAAAAACAAAGAATAAAATACGACCTCAGTCATAATATCCACCAAACACAAATTAACAACATCAGTCAAAGAACTAATAATAAATTGTGAAAAAAAAACTTCTTCAGACGAAATAAGAAAATAACAGGATGATAAAGAGTGTATGATAAGTTTTGATGATAAAAGATGAAAGGTTTAGTAAGAAAACATTTCGTTAAGCAATTTAAAATTATCGACAAAAAAATATCGACATTGTCCCAACACTAAACACTTTGTAATAGAAATTCAAATCATCGACAAAAATCTATCGACAGTGTCCCAACACTAAACACTAAAAGTAACGCCTTATGTGGGCGTGGTCAAAATAGTGGCAGTAGACAAGAAGTTGTCAACAAAAAGTTTATTTTAACAACTAGATGTCGCTGTCTATTTTTAGCCTTAAGTTAAAAGTAACGACTTAAGTCAAAGTCACAACTCAAGTTGAAGCGATAACTCCAGTAGAAGATACGGCTTCTGACACAAAAAAGACTGGAAATCAAAGGGTCAAACAAAGGACTTGAGTCAAAGATAGGACTTGAGTCAAAGATAGGACTTGAGTCAAAAATAGGACGTCAGTCAAAAACAGGGACTTCAGAGTCAAAAACAGGGACTTCAGTCAAAAACAGGGACTTCAGTCAAAAACAGGGACTTCAGTCAAAAACAGGGACTTCAGTCAGACGACTCAAGTCAAAGGAACCTTAGATTGACATAAACCATAACCGAAAGCCTAGAGGAAATAATATGTGGGTGGAGCTAAAGAAAACTAGTCAAGATACGGTTTTTAATAAAGCGAGGAGCCAGCTTGCCAACCAAAAAAATAACCAATGGCAAAAATCTAGAAAAAAAAAATTACGTCTCCATAGAATACCATTAACCAAGATGTAGAGTGATGGAGAAGAAATAAAAAAAATCAAGGCATGCTGAATCCGACTTTCAGCTAAATTAACGCTTAGAGTCTGACTAATTAGCATGAGTAGAATCTATAAAAAATTCTTACCAAACATAAGAAAGTTTGGTGTAAAAACAGTGGCAAAGTTAATGCATGAATTGAGATGTAGTAGGTAACAATTTTGACCATTATCCTTTATAGAAAGGATTTACGAAAATGGGCGTTATCCTTTGTAAAAAAAAATTTTGATTACTGTTGGAAGCAGAGTATTTACGTAAATAGAAAATGAAAATGAAAATTGTATTTACGTAAGTATTTAGATAATTTTGGTATCCCGGTTTACAATTATATGTAAAACTAATATTCCGATTAAATACGGATAATTAGGTAAGTGCTAAATGCATAAAAAGGGATAAGATTAATAGAAGGGAAATTGGGAGTAAAACAAGCTCAAAATATGCGAACCTCCGTGAAACAATGTGGACAATTATGAAAGGCATGTTATTTGTTGATACTGGATCAGACACAGAACAGACGTCGAAAAAATGGGCAAAAAAAAGAAGCCATAGTCTGCCCTGTTAGATCACAAAAAGACAACAAACAAAATAGAGCAATCTCCTTGTACGAAGCTGGAAAGTGACCATGTTGAGGTTTATGGCTGATGAAGGAATGTTATGGCCACACAACAACAAAGAAAACAGTTGGGCTAGTAATCAAAAGACAAATAGATAATAGCAAACAACCGCCAAAGAAAAAGGTATGCTAGCATCAAAAAATAAATAGACACAAGCAAAAAAGATATCAATGGACAGCTGGACTAGAATCAAAAAATGAAATAGATACAAGCAAACAACCGAGCATAAAAAAGCTTACCTTTGGTCACGAGGCCTAAAACATTCACACTTCAGACACACACTACGGGAAACTAACTACAGCTAAGTTACAGGGGAGAAATTAAACTCAGGATAAAAATATATTTGTGGGGAGAGTAATAAATAGTCAGCTATGTGATATAGTTACAGGGTTATTCAAAGTATATTATAGAAATAACACTTCAAAAATAAACAGGTAATGCAAACTGGTCGAAGTATTATCCACAGCACAGTGCAGCGCAAAGTTCACGGAGCATCCACTTTCTGCTGAGCGAACGCAAGGAGTGTGCCGATTCGAATGAAAGAAACAGTATCCAAGCTAGTCGGATTCCAGAATCTGTAAATAACAATGGTGACACGGGGATTAAAATATTTTTTGCTCAGAGGGAGCACCACACACGATATAACAAAAAAAAATATGTAAATAGTACTTACTTTTAAAAATCGGGCGCCATATTGCAGCGTAGAGCTGGCTGCTAACACGCCGGGGGCTCGAACCCCGACGTGAGCTAGCTAAAAAATCAAACTCACGCAGCTGGTACACGTAAAATTTATTAATAAAAAGAACATCCGAAATAAAGAAGAAATAAGTCAAAAAATTTTAATGTTCAGTCGTTGGAAGTTGTGTAACGCTACCAAAAAAAAAAAAAATAATTATCACAAGAAGATTTTTGGAGAAAAAACTTATGGATGTTTCCAAATTTTTAGGAATTTAAGTATATAGACGAATTTAAATTCGATTGCAATCGTACGAAATTCGTGCCGCTCTATAAATTATTTAACACAAATAAGCTCAAAATTAAGGTTTTTCTTTACATAATTTCGTTAATATAAATTTTAAAGAGAATAAGATCTGATATTAAGAATTTAGGAAAGCAACTTAAAATTAAAATGTCACACGACGGTATAACACAGAACACTTCTGTTATATGATGGTTGGGCGTTATTGCGCCACACAAATGTCTTATTTAGCACCTGATGTGTCCGTTAGGCACCTGTGTCGTCGACCTTGCTCGGCAACGATCCTGCGCTTCTCTCCGCAAGCTCGCTCGGACTTCTGCGGCCGGCAGACGAAGGAAGAAGACAGGCGAACAATAAATGGCAGGGTAAGGCCAAAAAAGGTGGCCTTTCAAACAATCAAAGAAAAAAGGGACGAGAAATTCCAGGGAACGTATCCGCTGGCTACTCACATATAGTGGTGGTTAAAATTTGAAACTAACTTTCGAAGAAAGATTAAATATTATTGAATAAAATATCCACACAATAGGAATTCCAACGACAGAATGCGTTGCATTTTTTTTTTCTTGACAATGTACAGAACAATTGTCAATTTTTTGAATATTTCAAAAAAAACGAAAAAGTAAAAAAGCTGACCGAATGACTCGTAAAAAGAATCTAATCGAAATGACAACAAAAAGTATCTAATTGCAGGAATTATACTGCATCACACCCATTCCAGCAAAAAAAAAAATATGCCGATAAAGGAACAACAACTCAATATGAGTCGCATCACTAAAATTAGGAACAACACCAAAGGATTGTTATTATGAAAAAAATAGGAATATCACTATAAGAGTGACAATACCATAGAAGAATGTGTACGAAGTATGTGAAAGAGGGAAGAAAAGAAAAAGAAAAAAAATAAGGAATTAAATATGTCTAGTAGATAAGTTACATAAACCTAATAAGCAGCATCGAAGTGCAGCAGATAAAGAATAAATTTGAAGCGCCTCCAATCTAAACATTACCAATGCGAGCTCCTGACGTGTCCTCTAAACCTATGAATAACCTAAAAACTAACGACTTAGGAACTAAAGGATATAAATTAATCTAGAAGTACCTAACTAGCCTAATTAAATCATAGTATCCCTTAGATAAATTCAAAAACAAAGAATAAAATACGACCTCAGTCATAATATCCACCAAACACAAATTAACAACATCAGTCAAAGAACTAATAATAAATTGTGAAAAAAAAACTTCTTCAGACGAAATAAGAAAATAACAGGATGATAAAGAGTGTATGATAAGTTTTGATGATAAAAGATGAAAGGTTTAGTAAGAAAACATTTCGTTAAGCAATTTAAAATTATCGACAAAAAAATATCGACATTGTCCCAACACTAAACACTTTGTAATAGAAATTCAAATCATCGACAAAAATCTATCGACAGTGTCCCAACACTAAACACTAAAAGTAACGCCTTATGTGGGCGTGGTCAAAATAGTGGCAGTAGACAAGAAGTTGTCAACAAAAAGTTTATTTTAACAACTAGATGTCGCTGTCTATTTTTAGCCTTAAGTTAAAAGTAACGACTTAAGTCAAAGTCACAACTCAAGTTGAAGCGATAACTCCAGTAGAAGATACGGCTTCTGACACAAAAAAGACTGGAAATCAAAGGGTCAAACAAAGGACTTGAGTCAAAGATAGGACTTGAGTCAAAGATAGGACTTGAGTCAAAAATAGGACGTCAGTCAAAAACAGGGACTTCAGAGTCAAAAACAGGGACTTCAGTCAAAAACAGGGACTTCAGTCAAAAACAGGGACTTCAGTCAAAAACAGGGACTTCAGTCAGACGACTCAAGTCAAAGGAACCTTAGATTGACATAAACCATAACCGAAAGCCTAGAGGAAATAATATGTGGGTGGAGCTAAAGAAAACTAGTCAAGATACGGTTTTTAATAAAGCGAGGAGCCAGCTTGCCAACCAAAAAAATAACCAATGGCAAAAATCTAGAAAAAAAAAATTACGTCTCCATAGAATACCATTAACCAAGATGTAGAGTGATGGAGAAGAAATAAAAAAAATCAAGGCATGCTGAATCCGACTTTCAGCTAAATTAACGCTTAGAGTCTGACTAATTAGCATGAGTAGAATCTATAAAAAATTCTTACCAAACATAAGAAAGTTTGGTGTAAAAACAGTGGCAAAGTTAATGCATGAATTGAGATGTAGTAGGTAACAATTTTGACCATTATCCTTTATAGAAAGGATTTACGAAAATGGGCGTTATCCTTTGTAAAAAAAAATTTTGATTACTGTTGGAAGCAGAGTATTTACGTAAATAGAAAATGAAAATGAAAATTGTATTTACGTAAGTATTTAGATAATTTTGGTATCCCGGTTTACAATTATATGTAAAACTAATATTCCGATTAAATACGGATAATTAGGTAAGTGCTAAATGCATAAAAAGGGATAAGATTAATAGAAGGGAAATTGGGAGTAAAACAAGCTCAAAATATGCGAACCTCCGTGAAACAATGTGGACAATTATGAAAGGCATGTTATTTGTTGATACTGGATCAGACACAGAACAGACGTCGAAAAAATGGGCAAAAAAAAGAAGCCATAGTCTGCCCTGTTAGATCACAAAAAGACAACAAACAAAATAGAGCAATCTCCTTGTACGAAGCTGGAAAGTGACCATGTTGAGGTTTATGGCTGATGAAGGAATGTTATGGCCACACAACAACAAAGAAAACAGTTGGGCTAGTAATCAAAAGACAAATAGATAATAGCAAACAACCGCCAAAGAAAAAGGTATGCTAGCATCAAAAAATAAATAGACACAAGCAAAAAAGATATCAATGGACAGCTGGACTAGAATCAAAAAATGAAATAGATACAAGCAAACAACCGAGCATAAAAAAGCTTACCTTTGGTCACGAGGCCTAAAACATTCACACTTCAGACACACACTACGGGAAACTAACTACAGCTAAGTTACAGGGGAGAAATTAAACTCAGGATAAAAATATATTTGTGGGGAGAGTAATAAATAGTCAGCTATGTGATATAGTTACAGGGTTATTCAAAGTATATTATAGAAATAACACTTCAAAAATAAACAGGTAATGCAAACTGGTCGAAGTATTATCCACAGCACAGTGCAGCGCAAAGTTCACGGAGCATCCACTTTCTGCTGAGCGAACGCAAGGAGTGTGCCGATTCGAATGAAAGAAACAGTATCCAAGCTAGTCGGATTCCAGAATCTGTAAATAACAATGGTGACACGGGGATTAAAATATTTTTTGCTCAGAGGGAGCACCACACACGATATAACAAAAAAAAATATGTAAATAGTACTTACTTTTAAAAATCGGGCGCCATATTGCAGCGTAGAGCTGGCTGCTAACACGCCGGGGACTCGAACCCCGACGTGAGCTAGCTAAAAAATCAAACTCACGCAGCTGGTACACGTAAAATTTATTAATAAAAAGAACATCCGAAATAAAGAAGAAATAAGTCAAAAAAATTTAATGTTCAGTCGTTGGAAGTTGTGTAACGCTACCAAAAAAAAAAAAATAATTATCACAAGAAGATTTTTGGAGAAAAAACTTATGGATGTTTCCAAATTTTTAGGAATTTAAGTATATAGACGAATTTAAATTCGATTGCAATCGTACGAAATTCGTGCCGCTCTATAAATTATTTAACACAAATAAGCTCAAAATTAAGGTTTTTCTTTACATAATTTCGTTAATATAAATTTTAAAGAGAATAAGATCTGATATTAAGAATTTAGGAAAGCAACTTAAAATTAAAATGTCACACGACGGTATAACACAGAACACTTCTGTTATATGATGGTTGGGCGTTATTGCGCCACACAAATGTCTTATTTAGCACCTGATGTGTCCGTTAGGCACCTGTGTCGTCGACCTTGCTCGGCAACGATCCTGCGCTTCTCTCCGCAAGCTCGCTCGGACTTCTGCGGCCGGCAGACGAAGGAAGAAGACAGGCGAACAATAAATGGCAGGGTAAGGCCAAAAAAGGTGGCCTTTCAAACAATCAAAGAAAAAAGGGACGAGAAATTCCAGGGAACGTATCCGCTGGCTACTCACATATAGTGGTGGTTAAAATTTGAAACTAACTTTCGAAGAAAGATTAAATATTATTGAATAAAATATCCACACAATAGGAATTCCAACGACAGAATGCGTTGCATTTTTTTTTTCTTGACAATGTACAGAACAATTGTCAATTTTTTGAATATTTCAAAAAAAACGAAAAAGTAAAAAAGCTGACCGAATGACTCGTAAAAAGAATCTAATCGAAATGACAACAAAAAGTATCTAATTGCAGGAATTATACTGCACCACTGTCAAAACGAAAGCCATTCCTACGGCGTTCATTTTGACAGTTTAACAACATTCATTGCGTTATTTACATTGTTGAGCAGAAACATTTTTCGAACATATGAAGCAATGGAATAGTAATAAATAGGCTTCAAAATGATTCAGATTGTGATTGATAGTGTGTTAAGCAATTACCTAGGGTGCAGAACTTAGCGATGGAAAGTTTAAAACCGACATCAAACGTATCCTTAGCAAAAATAAATAAATAAGATATAAGATTAGGTAAAGCCTAAGTTGAAGACAAGGAAGTTTGGCAACAATTCCTTCTGCACATGTAGCTTCCCTGGTACCTCATTAACGGCATCACTATGTAAATGTCTATTGACTGATCCCAAATAACGATGACTTTTTTTTACTTCTTTCACATTCCTAATCTTCTTATTATTTGAGATATCTACAATTATACTTCAACTCTTCACTATTGTCTTTTGTAGACAGGTTACTAATTCAATTTTTTTACAGTTGTAATGGCATTCATGTCATTTAGTTTAAGTAGGCTTTATTTGTATTATTTTGTTTATCTTTTATATAGGTAGATTATTTTATATTTTGTGAATGTGAGAACGTTGTAGGCGTAATTTGTAGACTGTAGATTTGTAGACCATTTTCTATTTTGTTAAGTATCTACATGCGGGGTAATTGCTTAAAACACTAACAGTAGGAATAGCTTTCATTTTGACAGTTAAACAGCATTCATTGCGTTATTTACGTTGCAGAGCAGACAAATTTTTCGAACATATGAAGCAATGGATTAGCAATAGGCTTCAAAATGATTCGGATTGTGATTGATAGTGTGTTACGCAACTAGGGTGCTCATACTTGTTGACAGGCCTTCACTGTCCTCCCATACCTATTAACACTGTTATTTGAAAACATTGTAAAAGCCAATTAGTTTTGAAAAACTCACCCTGGGATTTTCTTGCTGGATCTTTTCCATAGGAAACGACTAATTGGAACCGAGAAAATCGTTGATAGCTAGTCGCGTCCTCGTCGGCGTTGGGACAGGTGCCTGCCTGAAACGTAACTATAAAATAAAATATGGTACAAGCAACAGGTTGAAGATAAACCCTCTTTCCTTCGCGATACCATCTAAACCTTTTCAAGTCAATGACTTTAAACGCCACTTCAGTTTATTTCAGTAAAAGGAGTAGGAGATAGGTATACTGATAAAATAGAGGAAGGAATGATGTATTGCAGTGATTTGCTGCGACTTTTTGCTGACTTAGGTAATGTCTTCTTCTTCGCTTCGCTCTTGACAAAGCGGTCGTAGTCACGATGAATTGTGTCCAATCGCAGGGGTAGTCGTTACTCGCCTCACGATCTCTCTCCATCTGGTTCTGTTAATTGACAGGGCATTAATTAAGAGGGCCTTCAACCAGGGTACTGTAGTGTATCTATTTAATAGATATGTAAACACTGTCTCATTCACACAAGTAGTGAGGTAGCTGCTGTCATTAATGTCATCTGTCAGTCACCACGAATGGTGGGAAAGGTTGAAAGTGAAGCGGTGCGTGCACGAAAGACTTGTAGTGGTAATGATTTATAGTAGTCATTGTAGTGATTTATATAATCAACAGGATTTTACAGGTATCTTCCTTTCTGATTGTTTATCTACGTATCAAAAAGTTTCACCATTTATGTTATTTATTATATTAAGTATAAAAATACTATGATGTACCTACCAATGGCCTGTAGGCTAATATAGATGATCAGTAATAACTTCATTTTCGTTTGTGGGCTAGATCTAATCTACTTAAGTAGGTAACGTTGCCAGAAAACAAAAATATAGATAGAAATCTGCCAGATTACGAGATAGTAGCACGGTAATATTTCGTGTTAAAACTCGCCATTATTATGATTTTATTAGAAGCAAAACCGTGACCTTTTCTTCGAAAAACCATTTAAAACAGATTTAAAAATATCACGAATGGATTCACCAAAATTTTAAAACGAAGTTAGCATTAATGGGAAAGTTAACTATTCGATACGGTGTGGAACATGGGGCAGGTAAATAAATGACTTAGTAGTCCATTCGCACGAATTTACTCTCCCGAAACAGGCGAATCGACAGTTTTAAAATATAATTTTTCTGTAGGCGACTCGCACGAAGCTAATTTATATGTGGGTCAATCGACAACTTCGGAAATATGTATTAGGCAATAGACACAATTTGAATTTTATACAATAATGTTAAGAAAAAAGTAGGTACAATAGAAACTACATTTACCAAAAAAGATATGTTTGATTAATTCACGTGTTTCATTTTATTTCAAAATATTTTACTCTGAACACTTCTGTGCGCTAGTGTACTTTTTTCTTAACTTTAATGCATAAAATTCAAAACATGCCAATTGCCTAATACATATTTCTGGAGTTGTCGATTTGCCCACAAAAAAAATAAACTTCGTGCGAGTCGCCTGCAGAAAAATTTATATTAGTAAATTCGTGCGAATTTACTAATAAGCCAAATAAATTCGGTTATAACCTGCATATATTTTAGGAAAACAGTACATGACAGGTGCTTTTATATCTTTCTAAATTTTTAAATTGCAAATAGCTGGCGTGCCAAGCTACTTCCGGACATAAATATTAAATATTCTGCACCCGGAAGTCAGTTGCACAAAGTATCAAATAATTAAATAAAACATATAATAATCTGTACCCGCCAATTAACAAGATTTAGTTGTACATTAAAACCAAAAACACGTGAACTCTTTATTAAAATTTATTTCTCCTTATATTTCACTCTGCCTAACGCAGTAGGTACCAATGTAACTACCTTAAGGGGGAAGCGCAAGGGTAGCCCGCGAAATTCAAATTTTCTTACGTTTTTTGCAATTTGAAGGTCATTGACAGGTTGTATTTTGATTAAAATATGATTCGCGGCCGTAACAAATATGGCTTTACAGAATTATAATCATTAGAATCAGCAATACATCTCTCTATGTTCATATTACTGTATTGAATGACTATTTCATGAAATCATGACATTTGACACCAATTCTAACTTAAGGAGTTGTATTGCTGATTCTAATGATTATAATTCTGTAAAGCCATATTTGTTACGGCCGCGAATCATATTTTAATCAAAATACAACCTGACAGTGACCTGCAAATTGCAAAAAACGTAAGAAAATTTGAATTTCGCGGGCTAAACTGAAGGTTCCGCCTTAATGAACCTATGAAAGCATTAATCCCAAAATAGGTAGATAGGCGCCCATGATCAATACTAGGTAAGTATCTGATAGCTTTGCAACCTTGCAGCTAGTATTGATCGTGGGCGCCTATGCGTCCACGATCAACACTAGCTAAATATCTGTTACCTTTGTAACCTTGCAACTAAAATGTGTACCTTACTATGCCGTGGAACCTACGTCATTATCTGCCTAGCTTTTTCCCAACTATGTTGGGGTCAGCTTCCAGTCTAACCGGATGCAGCTGAATACCAGTATTTACATGGAGCGACTGCCTATCTGACCTCCACAACCCAGTTACTGGGTAACGAGATACCTCTTGGTAAGACTGGTTGTCAGACTTTCTGGCTTCTGACTACCCGTAACGACTGTCTAAAATCCACGATTGACAGCCGGGACTAACAGCTTAACGTGCTTTCCGAGGCACGGAGGGATCTCGGTATGTAAACATGGTCACCCATCCACGGACCGACCGCGGCAAACGTAGCTTAATCTGAACAATCAACCCATGCGGCTCTTATTACTTAGCAACGAGCCCCTGTTGCTTCATTAGTGGGTAACTCAATCAATTTTATTAATTAAGGTGTTTTCATCATTAAGCTTTGTCAGTCTATTCCTGGACATCAAGGGGCCCCCCAATCAAACATAATTCAATTTGATCCTCCTTATAAAAATACACATAACGTAACATCACGCCTTGTTTCCCCGAATGGTTAGGCAGAGGAGAACCTATGGTACACCCACATTTCGCCAGTTATATTTAAGTCCCATGTAATAGGGGCAAGCCTATTGCCATCAACCGGGCACAACTCCAGACTCCGGGCTGTTACTGTGAAATTCCAGATGGAAAAACCCAATAACACTTTGCTCTACCTGGGAATCGAACCCAGGACCTCATGCTCTGCAGAAGTGCTTGCGAAATCTCGACAAAAAAAAAACAGATAAAAATACCTAGAGATTTAAAAAAGTTTTTAACATACTTAATACGAAAAGTAAGTTAAAGTAAGTAAGTAAAGTAAGTTTAAAGTAATGTTAAAGCTTTTACTAGGTTTTAATTCTAATGGTGCCAACTACATAGGTACTTACCTACTCAAAATTACCTATTAACTTAAAATTGTTTATATTAATTGTCTGGTTAATAAGAAATTGAATAGCTCTTCTCATAGGGTCCAAGCGGTTGCATTTAGGGTTTCAATTAAAACGCCGTTATTGGGTTTCAGATGTACTGTTTGGTTTTCCGATTTTGAATCTGCCAATATGCTGTGCCGAAGGTGAGCGTGGTGATTAAATTTCGTTTGAATGAAAATACCATTTTGCGTACAGTGGAATTTAAAGCTCATACATATTAAATGTCACTTGCTTGCCGAAGTCGGTTCGTAGATGGGTGACCATCCATTACACACCGAGACTTCTCCGTGCTTTGGAAAGCACGTTAAGCCGTTGGTCCCGGCTGTCATTCGTAATTTTTAGACAGTCTTTACAGGTTGTCAAAAGACCCAAAATCTCAGTATAGCTAACGAAGTCACTAAGGTCGTATTTGTTGACCTCTCGGCAGCTTACGACACAATAAATATCAAGAGATTACTCGTACTTGGCAAAGTTAGTAATCGCCCTACATAACGACTACGGTTTTGTACGCATACTAAGCGAACTCTTGCACAACCGCCGCTTCCAGGTGTGTTTCCGGTCTGGTAAGAGTAGATGGCGATGGCAAATGAACGGTCTCCTTCAAGGCGGTGTGTTGGCGCCAACGCTTTTGAATATATATACCAAAGTCCAACCTATCACCCAACACTCTGAGCGTTTCTTGTACGCGGATGACCTGTTTCTAGCGACACAAACAGGAACTTTCGATGACACCGAGCAAAAACTTACATTGGCACTCGACTTACTCGGAAAGTATTATGACAATAATGCTCTCCGGCCAAACACGTCCAAGACACAGTTGTGCGCTTTCCATCTCCGCAACAGGAAATCAAATCGGTCACTTAACATCACATGGCGAGGAACTGAGGTGGAAAACTGCTCGAATCCTAATTATCCAGGTGAGACGTTGGATAGGGCTTTAACGTATCAAGCCAAACTGCCAAAACACAAAGCAAAAGGTCGGGACCCGTAATAATTTGCGACGTCGCCTAATTTCTACCAACCGGGGAGCAGTACCCGATGTTGTTCGTATAACTGGTATGTCTCTATGCTATTCTGCTGCTGAATTTGCGTGTCCAGTGTGGCACCGATACGCTCACGCCAAGCAGTTAGAAATTGCCCTAAATGAGACGTGTCGGATAATATCAGGCTACTTAAAACCGACTCCACTCTGTAAGCTCTACCCGTTAGCAGTTATAGCACCATCTACCTTACGAAGGGATATCGCATGCGCGCTGGGAAAAAAGAACCAGGAATCCGATTACCGACATCCTTTCTACGAGTACACGACTACTCCGGGTAGATTAAAAGACGCAGGAGCTTCTTACGGTCTACACAGGTCTTACGGTCTACGGTTAAGACAGGCCACCTAGAGAGCGAAGTAAATTGTGGGAAGAGAGGTACTTATCCACCACTTCAAGACTTCGTAAAGCCACAAGAACACCTGTCTCCCGGTTGCGAACTGCAGTGGCCTAACAAGAAAGCACTGAATCGATTGTGGACCCAATTAGGCCGCTGCAAACATAATCCTGCGAAATGGGGCATTATCGATTCAGCTAACATCCAGTGCGAGTGTGGTGCTCCTGAATAGACTATGTCCCATCTGCTAGAGTGTCCCAAATATCTTGCACCCATGACGATCTGAACAACGCTTCTGACGCTGCAATAAACGTGGTCACCTACTGGGCCCAAACAGTATAGCAACAGAGATGTACCATCGAAACTAAAAGAAGAAGATCCCTAAATATAAATAGACTCGACACAATTGAAAAAGTATGAATGTTGGTGGGCGATAGTAAAAATGTGGGTGTGTAATAGTATAGTAAGTAGTACGGCTCTACCTACTCTTTCAAATTATACTTCCAATTACCTACCTACTTTTATAAATATCTCAATATTTACCATCAACATTGGCTCGTGAAATCAGGTTTGGCGGCCAACTCGTTACTTACGTAATACTAGTAGGTACATACCTACCTAAAGTCCACAGTTCCGAAAGTACTGTTAGTAATAAAATCATCCAGTAGGGTCCACTTGCACAAGTGAAAACTTCTCTTGATATTAATAAAAACTGAATCACAGTAGTCCGGTATACATCTTCTTTTTGTGTGGTAGGTGCGAAGTGTTCAAAATTCTCGTAATTAAATCGAAAATCGTGAATGTCGTAGGTACCCACCCGTCTTCTTCAGCTTATGATACCGAGGAACATTGGCCTTTGTCGGAGGTGATCTCCAATCTATCAAAGCGACCTAAGTGTTAAACCAAAACCGTTTACAGCCCAGTATTACCCCAAGGTGAAAGCTTTAAACAGACCTAGACATCTTTATCATCATCAATTTATACTTTAACTAGCGACCCGCCGCGCTGCTTCGCCCGAAAAATCATGTAATAATAAAAATAAGTGAAGTAATCAAAATTACTTCAGCATGCGTAGCATGGCCACTATAGAAGCGAAAGAAACAGAAGATAAAATGACAGATTGTAGAAAGATTTCTACGGCGCTATGTCAAAATTCAAGAAAAGAATGACGTTTTGTTAAGAAAGTGTCTTCTCTTCGTAGAGTAGAGACAGAAGTGGTCATGCTACGCATGTTGAAAACATCGAGATTTCTTTATTATAATTATGTGAGTTTAATATTAATTGATTTATTATACACAAACACCTTCCGGAATAAGTTCTTAAACTGTGATGGATAAGGCATCAAATTCAATTGCGTAGTTTAGAAGAACATCGCGGTCACTCAGACACATACGAAAAGCGACTTTAATTTATAATATATAAATAAGTAGGTATGTAGACATAAAACATGAGTGTCCTACAACAATGATAGTCCACAAACGACTTGTATGAAATTTTCGCAGAATTTTACAGTTGGATCGACCCCGAAGTGGAAACGCTTTTCAATTTCTACTTTGAGAATATTTTATTGGAACGTACGGGATATTGCAAAACTCATACCCACCGAGATACTTCAGTACCCGATCGTAAATATTGCATATTTTATCGCAGTTTTTAATTTTGTTCAAATATATAAAAAATATGTTTACATACCACATGGACCGTGGTTATCTGCTATATATACAGGTATTTCTAGTGCAGCTATCAATCTGTTACGAACTACTGTCACGTAGTTTATAAGCTTGTTTTGCTGAAGAGATTTTTATTTTTTAAGCTATTGCATAGCTTTTATCGCGGGCTTTGAGCGCGGCGACCGAATCAAGAAATTCCGTAACGAAAATAAAACCTAACACCCCCTACTCCGCCTACCATGTAGCTCGGCCGAGCGTTCGCTTAACGTGTATGTATATGGTACGACTGTACTTGAATCAAAAATCAATCAATCAAAGAAAAAAAAATACTGCATAAATAAAAAAAAAATAAATAATTATAATTGCATAAGCTAATAAAAAATGCTATGCAATAGCTTTACCGCGGCAGTTCCCGAGTGCCACACGTGTTTTTTTTATTTTAGATTGGTTTGCTCTTGACTCTAGTCTAGGTCAGAGATGACAGAGACAAAGTCGACAATATTTATTATATATATTTATTTATTATATTTGAATTTGGATTGGAATTCGAAAACGTTCCGTTTCGTGGAGCGTTGTTTGTATAAATTATAAAAGCGGTCTCTGAAGCTCGATGTCTCAAATTAACACCCGGGTAGATATTGTTGATATTTATCTAATGTATCTGCATGCGTGTGCATACATTAGATAAGAGAGAATGAAGAATGTTTGCTACATTTGTAGGGTCGTTATCACTAAAATAGCCTCCAGAAGCAACTGCCTAAGAGCCAGTTTTTTCCACAGCATGAGCTGTTCTTCTTTTCGGCTGTCATTCGTAGATCTTTGACAGTCGTTACGAGAAATGAGAAGTCCAAAAGTTTGATAACCAGTCTAGGTTGTGGAGGTCAGATAGGCAGGTCGCTCCATGTAAATTACTCGTATGCAGCTGCATCCGCTTAGAAAGGAACACTGGAAGCTGACCCCAACATTGTTAAGAAAAGAATAGGCAGATTTATTATTATTATTAATTGAATACCAATACAATAGAGTAAGAAAAAGAAGATTGTAATTGTGAAAACTTTGTCAATGTACTAGTCGTAATCCTGTTTATTTATTTATTAAATTTTATGCAATGTAAAAGGTACAAAAGCTGACTTAAAACCTTTCACAATTTAAAGCTTAAACAATTTCTATGAAAACTTCACGGATATTGTTCTACAAAAGTCGCGTCGCGCCTGTCTGCGAGCCTTTGGCCTCTACGCAGAGGAGAGATAACATGGCAGGTGCATTGTTTGCGTGGAAAAAATATTAATAAAGATATATCATGATTTTAAATAAAATACGTGCATATTCTACACCAGTTCCTGGTCAAGGGGACTTAAATAAATAAACTTATTTATTGAATACTTTAAGCACACACATGTACAGAAGCGGTCTTAGTGCCATATTGCATTTTCTACAAGTCAACCTTTAGGTGATGCAGAGACAAACGCAGGTAGGTGCCATAACGAGAATAGAGGTATAAATATTTATATAACCGCTCAGTCCTAAACTCCCGACTATTTGTAATTGGTGATACTACTAATAGTATTTTTAATTTTTTTATTAGGTACCAACAAATTAGACAATTTTTTTAGTATTTTATATTTATTCACTAAAATTAAATAAATAATAACCTAGCCCACCTCAATACAATTGCCCGGTACCAATCCATGGTCACTAACTACTCTTACGTTATTGTTATGTTCATACCGTACGTCTCGAAAATATCTCACTATCTAAGCATGCATTATTAAATGCAGATTAAGATTGAATAATTATTTATTTGCTCAGCAGATACCTAACAAAGTTGCTTTCCCTACAAGTTCAAAGAACCAATATTTAACGTAGGTACATTAGGCCACCGGGTTCTATCGGTTAAATATAAAGATATACCGTCAAACGGGGTGAATAAAGATGCAGGGGTAAATCGGAACGAAACTTTAAAAGGGATTTTAACATTGAAACAACATAGTTTGTTGCCAAAAAGGACTCTAATGTGTTTACTGTATCATATTTAACGATTAAGTGCCCTTGTTGGCAATAAACTATATTATTTCAATGCTAAAATCACTTTTAAAGTGAAAGCACAAATAAATACTTGAATATACTAAAACAAATAAGACAAACAATGGGAAAACATTAGCGTTGTGATGAGATTGCCAGCTTCTTAAGAATGTGCTCGTGAATTTTAACTTTAAAGCACAATTGGCAGATTCTCTTCTTAAAGGCAGATAACGCGTACGCCTCCTCGGAAACTCTCAGTAGCAACTCAGCATTGACATTACCAGTAACTGATAACAGGCTCACTTTATTGAAACTTTATACAGTCATCAAAATGTGGGCGTAAACAAATGTAGGTACTTCATCACCTGTCCTTGGAGTTTCCTGCGTAGGCGAAACATTATTATTTTTTGTAAAATAAAATACAATTATTTATTTGCTTACGTAATAGATACGCATTTATCTCTCAAATAAGTTCATATCTTACAAAAATAAATTATCTGTGCATGTTCAATAAGTTTAAAACTATATTGTATTGTACCTAAATAAATACACACACTCACAGACGTAGGAAAATATATTTCAAACTCTAAGTGGTTGATTCTCAGAACGTCTTTATCAATCTAATTTATCAGTAAGTAAGTGGGAGATTTAGAACTGATATTTATTGATTTTCTTTTACGTTTAGTTTACGTAGATGTATATTTAAAATTATTGATAGTGAAAACCAACTTATTACACGAATCTTAAAAAATAAGCAAATAGCAAAACGCAACGCGAACGTATCATTTCTTCTACGCTGCTACGCCGTAGCAAGGAAAGCTGATTACAAGCGTCTGCTACGAATTAGTGTCAGGCGTAGCTTTGTTGTCTTGCTACGCGCGTAGCGCATGACTGACATGAAATTACGTGAATAAAAAATACGTACTGCTTATACAGTAAGTTCATTACGGTACAGATAAAAAATGTTTTTGATGTACGGACAGGTACCACAACGCTTAACCTGACTTCAGTGTAAAATAAATGTGGCGGAACCATGTAAAAACAATTTTCCAACTAAATTCCAACAGAATATTGTAAAAGGTTTAAATTATATTGTGCAACAGAAACCTTTTCACAGACTGACAAGCACGTAACAATGTAATTAACTCGGTGCTTGTTTAATTAAACAAATGAAGTAATATAAAATTATTCACTACAATGCAATGTGAACTATTCATGAAATTCAAGCAAGAGAGACTTACTAAATAAATATGTACCGAAGCTCGGTAAGGCACGCGAAAGTTTCGCTCGAGCACTCCACAAGTGCGAGGAATTCAACCTTTTCATGTGCCAACAATCGCAGCAGTAATTTTGCGTTGTATTACGAGCTCGTTACAAAAAGCTGAGTGAATAAAGTGGGCGACTTATGGGAGCTATGCGTCTGCTAATGTAGCACGCAGGTAGTTTGTGTTCACCGAGCCATTTCATTGTTAAAGCGGTATAGATAGGACAGGGACGAGCTGGCTGGAGGTCGGCCCGGGCTCACCTGTGCGCCAGACCCGTAGGCGCGTCATACACTCGCACAGACACGCGGACGCGTACAGGCGCGCGCAGTCCGCGTGCGGATAAGGGTGGGTCGCACACAGGCGCGGTGTTAACAATGAAGGGTGTAGCGTGCGGGGCTCACGCACACAGCCGCGCCCCGCAGGCAGGCGGGCGGCGCAGCTCGAGGCACTGGCGGGCGAGCTTTCCCGCCGCGAGGACCTCCGAGCCGGCCCGCGTCGCCGGCGCTCGCAAACCACTTGTTGAATCTTACAGACTTTTCACACCTTCACCGAACTCGTTCAAGTCACGTCGCGCGTGTTAACAGTACGTTCTCGTGTCCGGTTTTTTTTGTTTTTTTTTTCGTTTCGGTTAGTATCTTGTACTTCTGAGCTGATTTCGAGCTACCTGTGATGCCTACTCTTCGCTTCCTCTCTGCCTTCTCTTCACTCCCACATACGCTTGGTTGCGTCTTCCTATCAGTGTTATTATTGTCACGGACGGCTCTCTCAGTAACATGATCCTGAGCGCGTTGTAACTTGTTGTAACTTTTGAGATATTTAGAAACTGTTGTTGATACTCGCATCTGTGTTACCTGTTGACTACTTACTTATTATATTAGAGAATTCTGAATTAAATAAACATATACGTCGCTGTAAAATTATAATATCGTTCGTTATACTGTGGAGCGTTGCTGAGCACAGGTAAGTGATATTTTAAATCGTTATGATAAATTTTCATAAGGGGTGAAATAACTACGATATGAAGAGCAGTAAATTACTTTTATGGCGCCATTTTCGACAGTCGGACTTATAAATCAAGCTTAATAGCATAAAAAAATCTCACATTTCAGTTAGATTTCCACAGGACATCAATGAGTTAATTCACCCTATTTTTAACCAGGTCATAATGTTAGTCGTCGTCTTATACCTACAATAAAACGTAATAGGCTGCATTCAACAGGTAAGTGCACCTATTTGCGGTCGCACCTGCCTCACCCACATACTCGGAGACAGGGTGTATCTTTGTCTCGTACACTTACACAATGCTAACAGGATAATGCGTTTAACGTCCCGCTATACACGAGCCCCTAATCGGATTGTGTGCGACTATTGAATGTTGCGACATTAAATCCTGATTCAACGGGAATTGCACCGTATCGGAGCATCGGGATTTTATTTTAGGGGTATTATATAGACAATATGTTCCCAAGTCAAATCGACAGTAATTTCTCCATCGGTTGTGTACTACCTACTTACGGCTTCTGTAGCCAAATCGTACATATTCTACGAATCTTACCTATCTCACTACGAAACAAAATACCTATACTAAATAGCACATTTTGCGTTATATTTATGTTATCCTGTCCCCGAAGTTGGCACCGCGGCTGACTGAACAGGGTGCGTCGGGGATACTTATGTATGGCCAGCATGGCCTTCGCATGGCATTCGTGGTGGATCTTTTAACGCCAAAAGACCTAATTATTCTACTTAGAAATTGTCTCAGCGTTGTATTTCTTTACATTTTCCTCAACATACGTAACTTTATCGGCTCCGGTTTATTATTGAACAGAACAAGCTGGAAGAAAATCCAAAGAAAAAAGCAAAACAGCGTAAAGAAACAATGTATTTGAAATATTTCTACTTGGCAGTATTTGCAAGGTGTAAGATGTCGGCAGCAAAGTTATGAATATGAATGTGGACGGCTATACAAGTAGGGGAAGATCAAACAAACGATGAATGGACTGTGTTTGATTGATTTTTGTATGCAAATGTTGTACGACACACCTACCACTTCTCAACAGTTGCATTGCTTGTTGCTTGTCCCAGTTTTTCACTTGCAAGCTTACTTCTACCAATGGCTAATATAAATGATAAATGAATGATAAATGATTTTATTTCTGTAAGTAGGTTTGAACAAACACTTTTACACGTCAATCATATTTTAAAGACTAGATGAGGTCGGCGTTTCTTATCTGACTACTCTGAGAAGAAAGGCCGAAACAAACTCAGAGGTCACAGTCTCTTTTAAAGTCCAGACATAATTTTGGTCAGATCATGTGAAGACCGTGTAGATTTGTGTCTGAAATGGTCTTCTGAGGAAAAAAAACCAAAGATTGAGTGGACCTGTCCAGTCAGTGCACGCATTTGTCAGTAATCGTGCAGCTCAACCCAGAACTTAAGGAGCTCAACGATTCGACGAACAATACCAAAGAAAGGACATTTGGGTAGGCCACAAAAATTACTCAAACTGCCAGAGCATGATTTAAGTTAACTGAGAAGGAGAAAAAAAAGCAAAAATTTCCTACATTGTCTTCACATTCACAATATTAAAATAATAATCATGTATTCAATGTAGCCTGCATGCTACTCACATTCACAGACAGTTTTCTCTTAAAATAACATAAATACAGACATTGATACCATCACTATTGCTAATTCTCACATATTATGCGCACCAGAACGTTCTTTGGGTTTTGTTAGATACCCTCACATAAATAAATCCACGTAAATATCAGAAGCATTAACAGAAACTTTAATCAATTTATTACGATGCTAACTACGACTAGAATAGACTATGATATCATTGTTTTCACGGAGTGTTGGTTAAAAGTTACCGGATCACTTCCGACTCTTCAAGGTTATTCGTGCCATGCCAGCCAAAATAATCCTACCAAAAAAGAAAATTTATTTAAAAAACCCGCCTGCATAAAAATACAATCAATGTAAAATCAACTAAAAGGACCGAAACAAGATCAAAAATTCAATAAAAATAAAAAACCAACGAAAGAAATGGAAACAAGATCAAACATTAACGGCTTAAAAACATATCGATGGTAGTCCTTCAAAATTTAATGCAACATGATAACATGCAGTCGGAGGCATAGAATTGAATGATATGTTAAATCATTTAATGATACTATATGTATGCCTCCGACTGCATGCCCTGGCGCACAGGTAACTGAAGGAACACGGGTGGGTTTTAGTCAGTAAGAGGCTGACACGCCCTTCCGCTCCGCCCAGAGCGGGAGAGGTCATTAGGCCCAAGGAAGCTCACCTTCATATTTTTTTAAGAATTGAGACATTCAGCTGCCGATCAACTCATGAATACCTCTCTCAATACGGATCACTGAGTCACTTTAACTTGATTGCATATAAGTCGAAATAATCAATGTTTAAGAGGAACTTTGGCTGCTGAGATACAATAAAAAATTTATTTAGTTCAGGAGCTAGCTGTCCAAGCTGCTTTTGACCTCCACTTGTACAATCATGTTTAGTGTATGACTAACTTTAAGTATGTGTTTTATCATTACAATAAACTTATTATTATTTTCTCCTTTATTTCATTATATGTATATGTACATACAAATTATATTTTTAAATACTAAAATATAAAAACATTTGAATATATAAAAAAGTAGCCCATTGGTATCGGAAACAAGGTACAAGCTACCAGTGGTCAGGGCTCCAGAGAGAGGAACCTCCTAACAATACGAGCCTTGACTGGAAGTACCGCTTTCTGGATCCAGCTGCCCAACGAGAGCCTCCTCAGGTTTTGGTCGACGCTCTTTTATTATTATTATTTTGTGTGAAAGATGATATAGCAAGAAAGGGAGTGTCTACCCAGATGATGACTAATGACTCATGTCTATGTCTAAACGAAAATATTATTTCATGTCTGATTCTTGGAAAAATCAAATTTCGAATTGCCGTTTCTTAGTGTGGGCTGGGCTTCAGTTACGAATGTCCCAATTGACTTTAATATGATTGTTCTTGTAAACTCTGAAGGGTTTATTTCCAATA
Organism: Dryobotodes eremita; assembly: GCA_917490735.1. Taxonomy (NCBI): domain Eukaryota; kingdom Metazoa; phylum Arthropoda; class Insecta; order Lepidoptera; family Noctuidae; genus Dryobotodes; species Dryobotodes eremita. Next base: position 12,558,893 of record OU823258.1, on the reverse strand, counting down.
TAACCCTTTAGATACGAACAGCGTAGGCAGACACTCAACCTTGCAGTAACGACTAAAAATAAACAACGCTCATATTCCCCCATATTCAATTTTCGTGTCACTTTTTCCAAGAAAGTTATTTTGCATGTGATTTCGTCGACTTTGGTTTGAGTTAAGTTATGGAAACATCTATTATGAAAATTCTTATTGCTTTGGTTCATAAATTTGAAATTTGGCAATATTTGTCTCAGTAAATAATAAAGATTGTCACTTCTAGTTAAAAAAAATCCCCTCACCAGGATCTAGGTGGTGACAAAGGTAATATTAACGCGCTTTCGGATTAACTGGAAACTCGGCATTTTACTTAAAACAAAAACAAAATGTAGATGTTTAGGGTTTTAAAAAAATCAACTCCTAACGGGGTGGTAAAGGGTAATAAAGTTTAAGGGGTGCATTTTACTGCTTGCATCCATTAACTCGAAAATGGGGATAAATAATCTTTAAGTACAATACAATGGAACGTACCAATCGCTTAAAAACAAGCCCTGTCGGGGTGAAAAGGGAGGACACAGTATATTTAAGAAATGTTATTCCTTTGATCTATAAACTTAAAAATTGGCCCGAATACTTATTTATCTAAAAAAATGATAAAGATCATTAACATACATTTTCGTAAACTACCTATTAAGGAGGGTGGAGGGGGTGTTAACATTTTTAGTGGAAAGTACAAAATCCAAGCGGACGAAGTCTCGGGCCAAGTGCTAGTCAAAACATAAAAAATTGGGGAGAATATACTTAAGAACAGATATCAAAAAACTAATTTAAAAATAAAGTTAAAAAATTAATCTTATAATTCTGTTTGTCGCGCCTTTTGACTGACATTACTTTTAACCTCAGCTTAACTAAAGATAGAATCATTTTTAAAAATATTTTATTTTAGTCGCCATTTATTTACACCCAGTTAATAAAACAAGAAATATATAAAGAAAGTGCAGTACAAAGGTAGGTTCTCATTTCTAAAAAATCTCTGCAAGCGGACCTAAACGAAAATAATTTTATAATTTTATCCGAAGATTATTTTCTCATGTAATCTGTTTAATAAATCTCCATCTACTACTAGTCTAATACTAGTGGTCTCCTGGCACAGTTTCACACAGTATTAAATTAACCACTGGATAATGTGGTTTCAGGAGTTGCCGTATATTATGTTAGGCTTTTAGCCATTTGCGGGTTATAAGCCGGAGTACCTATCTACAATAATACAGGGGTTTTAAAAACATGTAACACTTAGTTGGATAAACAATGGTCAACATTAATGTCACCTCTATTTTATGATCCTGTAGCGCGGTGCTGTGTATATCAACGTATGTCAATGAAACGTTGTATCACTTGGGCCATGGGGACCAAGTGCCAACTTACTCTGCCAGCCGTTTGGGAGCTTTTCCTGTGGACAGCTACGCGGACGAATTTTTTAAATCCCCATGATTCTTCCCCACCATTTTTTTAAAAGACTGTTAACTTATACATCATGTGAATATTACCTGGTTTGAAAATTAACAAAGACTTTGGCATTCAATAGAGGGAGTTATAAAAAAAAATACTTTTATTTACTACTCAGGTCCATTTCGTTAATACACACACAACTTACATAGTAGTGTGGTTCGTTTGTGTGTTATTGTTGACTTGTCACTGTTTCAACTCGTCATTGTAAAACAAAAGAACACGATTCACAACTGTTTCAAATATTTTTGTATTCTTAGTACCTATTATATCTGAAACAAAAGACGATCAGAAAGCTCCATAAAGAAACTTAAGGGGACTAAAGGACCTAAACGCATGTTTTATAATGCCTAAATGATCCACTGCAGTAAATAAAATCAGAAAAATATATAATATTCTTCAGAATATACGCTAATTAGATAGTGTGTTGAAAACATAATACAACTAATTTGATACAATAGAAAAGAGTCACAAAGATACCTCTAAAAATTTCTTTTAACGATTAACAACCATACCATTATACTAATATACATGCAATCATTCCGATATTTGTCAGATTATTCTACAAGCTATATTAACGTAATAGTGTTTTAATTTTTTAGTTCAATCAATAGATTTTTTGTAAACAGATAATTACTTCATATTTTGCAATAAATTACCAGCATTATGTCATCGCGCTTGTCTTTTTTTTCTATGCAGTCCGACAGTGACCGCGCTTTAGCTGTTGTCAGCCTATTAAGTAAAGACGTTGTTTCATCGGAGATCCAGGATCCACCGTAGTACCTTAACTAGGTTATATGCCAATCCGCCTTCCTCAGTGGGCCTGTCCGCCCTAAAACGTTGCGGACTGCTATTAGTAAAACCATACGGCCGGTTGCCGTCCTCAGTACATAGGTACCTATAGGGGCTCCGGAATCTCCAGTAAGACGCATAGCCGCCACACCCAAACTAAAATGCCTCGTTGTTAATTTATAAACGATGCTTAAAGTTAAGAGACGTTTAAACGTCAATAAATGATAAGCAGACGTTAATCATTAATACTTAAGTTTAAGCAACGTTGATGACTGTCCATTTCCAGGCTGAAAGAGTTAAGGTAATGAAAAATACAGTTGTATTTACTTATTGCTCCACATTAAACAGCAGCAGTGGTGGCCCAGTGGCAATGGCTCTGACTTACGAGTTGTAGGTTGTAGGTTCGAACCCAGGCAGGCGGTTTACTTTGTGTAAATTATTTCATCACCACTGCTCTCAAACGGTGCAGGAAAACAACATCATGAGGAAACCGGCATGGCCTTACCCAAAATATCTAAAACATGTGACATCTACCAACCCGCACTGAGCCCGCGTGGTGGATTACGGTCCACTCCTTCTCACCGAGAGGAGGCCTTTGGCCCAGCAGTGAGAATATTATAGGCTGATTATGCTGTGTGCCACGTTAAACAAGTTTATTTTCCGATATAGACCATTTATTTACTCTGTGACTTCAGTATGTGTTTAAGTATATGTTATTTTTATTTATATTTTGCATTATATGTAAGTATATATAATATTCTAGTTTAAGACCTCACAAATCAAATTCTTCTTTTTGTTCTCACACACTATTGTCTACATTTCTTTTTCATTTCTCCTTTCGCAGATCTGCTGGAAGAAATTTCTTAAGAAATAAGCAGTACCTTTGTAATTAATACCAATATAACTATCTGTATCTATTTTACTGTGTGTACATAAATAATAAAATAAATAAATAAATAAATAAAAACGTAAATAAATGCGCCGCTTTGATGTCAGTTTCATGTAGACACAGTTATGCCTATATCTTCATGCACCGATGTTGTCGCAATTTGATGCAATATTTTACTTAATAAATATACGTTGGTTTGACGTGAAACTCTGCGTTCAAAAGACGTATATTTACTTACGTAGGTACATGTATAGGTATCGATGAAGAAGGCTTTAATAAGGCTCGCAGAATTTAAATTCTGTTCACTTTGAACATATTTAATAATTATGTTACCCAAACTTCGTATTTTAATATTAAATTTTAGAATCTTTTATTCCATGACAGTACGAGTACATCTCCTATAATAGAAACATACAACTTGTTAGGTTTCAATTTATGAATGCATAATTGTTGGATTTATTGAAATATATATTTTACTGGCCACAAAGCAGTTATTAATATTTAATACATTTTACAACTTAGTGCAAAACAATTTGTTTGTACTGGCAACACTGAAAGATTCGAAATGAAAAATGACGCGGCAACGTGCCTTCTTGTTCGAACATTGATGACAGTAGGACGTTCGGAATGTCTGTATCGGTTAAAATATGCTTTGGCATAGAATTGTTGAAGATCTACTGTAAATTAAGGTAACCTAGTTTTATTGTAAATATTAGAACATTCAGTAAATTGTGATATTATGAAGAGAATAGGAGATGTGATAGTATGGTGTAGAATATTGAATTTGATGTTGACAAAGACATATAAATGAATGATGAAATAGCTTGGTGTTTCATATTATTTTCCTTATCCCTGAAATATCGCAAATAGTTATAATAGACTGTAATTTATAGTTTGTGATATTGGGGTTACGACATTAAGATCAATTTGGGGAATAAATTCGGAATTAATTAATTTGTTTTAGAGCAAGGGTAATATTATAGGGGCTAGTGGCTAAATAATAACAGCCGCAAGGGCCAGTCGATCAGGTTAAGCTACGCTTACCACGGTCGGTCCGTGGATGGGTGACCATCTTTACATACCGAGACCCCCAGTACGTCGGAAAGAACGTTGAGCCGTTGATCCCGACTGTCATTCGTGGATCTTTGACAGTCGTTACGGGTGGTCAGAAGCCCGAAAGTCTGACAACCAGTCTTACCAAGGGGTATCATATTACCCAGTAACTGGGTTGTGGAGGTCAGATAGGCAGTCGCTTCGTGTTAAATACTGGTATTCAGCTGCATCCGGTTAGATTGGAAGTCAACCCGAACATAGTTGAGAAAAGACTGGGCAGATGATGAGAGCAAGGATAATTTTGTAACAAATTGTTATTTGAAAAGTAGTCTAGAATTAGCAAGTAGCTTCTCCAGGTCCTAGACTACATGCCTACCTCTCAAATTTCTTAACAATCGGTTCAGTAGTTTAGGCGTGAAAAGTAACAGACAAATGAGAGTTACTTTCGCATTTATAACATTAGTATATATGTATGGATATTTGTTCCATGAGACATAATTTAAGGTTTTGTGAAAAGTATTTATAAATTAAATATAAAGGTCTAAGATAAAGAATGCAAAACGTTCGTATATCAAGCCTACTTTCAAAATTATGTAAACATATTTGCGACGAGAAGAATGCTGTGACAAAGAATGTTCGCTGAAAAAGATATCAAAATACCAAATGCCTCCCACGATTTAACGTTAGTAAAATAATTTTTGGATCATGTTGATATGCAAGTAACGTTGCTGAGAATTCAGTATACAGTTTTGTATTGTTTAAATAAAAAATAGAAAATTGTATCCTGAATTGATAACCTGTTTCATTGATAACGATAATTCGTTATCAATGAAACGTTTAAAAATGTTGCAGAACTAGAAAGAGGGCGTTATTATTATAAGTAGGGATGCCTAACAAAAGCTAACATTAAAAAAAAATCGGCTTTATCTCCATTTTCAAGTCTCATTAAAGAAAATTCAAACGATATTTCAACCACAAATTCCTTTGACTCAGAGTTCCGACGCTAAACAATCTGTTCGATGAAAAACAGCGCAAGTTTCTTCAAAAGCATTCTGCACACTTCATAGTTCTTTTATTTCCTAGTACAATCTCAAGGAAGTACTCTAGCCCGCCCACTTCCTAGCTTGATTGCAGCCCACGGGTAACCCTATCTCAGCAGCATCCGCGATGATTAATAGTACGTACGTTCTCGGAAAACGATAAAGTTTCATGGAAAATGTTTTTCCGAAGACATGTTGTTTGTGTGACGACACGAATCTCAACTGACGCATGACGGTACTTTTCAAGATAATTAATTTGCGACAAACATTTTTCGCTATAATTAGATACTCAACCCGGCGTGCGTAAGGTTAAAATAATATGTAACACGGAGCGTAAGGTGGGTCTAAAAACCCTGATAGGGGATCGTGTGAATTTAATGGTGTAAAGTATTTTTCATTATTATTATTGATAATTAAATAATCAACTTATTATTTAATCAAAATTAAAGGAAACATAAAATAAAAATATTTAGGTTTTAAAGGAATCAACAACATAAAGAAATTGAACTTTTCTTCTAAATTAAACAAATAAAAAAACAAATTATAACAAAAAAGCAAACAAAATAAATAACACGAAAAAAGAAACTAGTTAAAAATTTGGTACTCGGAGCGTAAGGTGGGTGTAACGGACCGGCTGACACCTTTAAACTCATCTGATCATTTCGCCGGATAGCAATCCACTGAGCCGTGACAATCGGCGCGTCCTTACCACCCCCCGCGCAGCTACTCAGACGCACAGCCTATTAGAACGATTTACCACTAAAATATCGATTGATTTATCTTGGTCTGGGTGTCCACACCCAACCTTACGCTCGCAGGGTAAGCTTTTTTTAACTTTAAAATAAAATAATGGGACTGCTCTTGGCCTGGCGGAAAGTGATGGATGGATGAGGTCTACGGAAAATACTTTTTGAAGACATAATTGTTAGTCGTAACGGTAGGGTCTACTAACCTCGGTTAAACGCAATATTCCGACACAATATTTACTTTCGATAAACTGTTGTCGCTTAATAAATACAGCCTTGTTTTACCTTTTTGCAATAAACTACCTTACTTTACCTATTTACAAGTGGATAGAATAGTATAGACTAGAATACTTTTTGTTATGTCCACCATACAAATTACAGATTTGAATCTAGAAATTGTCAATAGGGTGACACAATGGGGGGACTTATCGCTAAAAGCGATCTTTTAAAGACAACCTTTGGATGGATTTAAAGGGAGAAAGGAGAGACCATACTGCAGGTTGTCTATGGTGGACTAAAGAACAAACTATTTTGCTCCCTTTTCAAATTGGCTGAAGCATGAAATAGAAGTCACTCAATGTGTTCCTAGAATACCGACCTAAACTAGATCCGTTTTCTAATGAATGAAAGGAGTTACTGTCGGATTGCTTGCAATGTTGTGAGTAGACAGAACAATTGGGCTATTTTATAAAAATACTATCTTTTGCCCGCGGTTTCCACCGTCTGGAGGTCGGAAATCAGCTCTCGGAAACATACTACCGGGATGAAAACGTATCCTGCCTTAAGAGACTGACAACAGCTAAAGCGCGGCCACTATCGGATTGCATAGAAAAGAAAGAGAAGCGCGATGACACAACGCTGATAATTTATTGCAAAATATGAAACAATTATCTATTTAAAAAAAAAACAATTGATTGGACTAAAAAAATAAAACACTAATACGTTAATATGTTGCTTGTAGAATTATCTGACAAAAAACAGGATGCTTGCATGTATGTACGGTTATTAATCGTTAAAAGATTTTTTTAGAGGGATCGTCGTGATTTTTTTCTACACTTGGTATCAAATTAATTGTATTATGTTTGCTACACATTATCTAACTAGCATATATCTTGAAGAATATCATATATTTTTCTAATTTTGTTTACTGCAGTGGATCATATACTTCTAGGCATTATAAAACATGCGTCTAGGCCCTGATCGAGTCCCCTTAACCCACGTCATGGTTTACCTGTGCGCCTAATGCTTTCGAAATCCGTTCAGCTGTTATGTCGTGAAAAGGTTCCTACAAAGTTACTTTCGCATTTATAATATTAGAATTTAAGTATGGATATGCATACATTTAAATGTAATAAAACGTGTAGAAAAAAATTAATAAGAAATAGAAATAAATAAGATTATTTTGAAGCTTGTACGAATAAATTCAATATTATATTTCAATATTGTCACACGTCAACAAACGTCCAACCTTTGTAAAATGTAAGTGAAACATCTAATAGTCCAAGATTAGTTTGGGACGTGCAAATTTAACAATATAAGTTAATGTCAAGTTACCAAAAACCACTGCAAAGATGTTTGCGGCGTAGACAGCTTGTCTAAGTTTGACAAAACGTTTTCGATATAATAATATAGAATAGAAGATGCAGCGTGAAGGAGACTGATTCAAAGTTAAAGCTAAGTTTACGATGTTCGATGTCGAAAGTCTTGGAAACAATGCAAGCTATTTGGTTAATACTTAACTTAGAACTATTTGTAGTTGAAATGTTCATGTAGTAATTAAAGTTAACGCGTGATAAGAGTTGAAATTTTGATGAAATACTTGGGTATAACTCTAAAGGTTTTAAAGTAGGTATCTTATAAGATCCATCGATTCCAAACATTATGGGCATAGCACTAACCGTCTAAGTAGCAATTTTCAAATTTCTTAATGCTCGCATCAAGAAACAAAATTAATCTAATTGGTTTTATTTAATTAATAATATTAACTTCAATGCGCTCTTAAAATTTTCAATTTTTTTCATAAATCATAGTCATCCAATTTCAAATGAATTCAACTGTCAAAGAATGACAGTTGTGATTTAAATATAATATGGACAATTTATGTCGGTGGTTCTATCAGTCTTCTGGGCACGTTTCCGGGTGACAGCGATGCGGACGAGCACTTTGACGCCTTTTTTGTTTTTGTATTTATTTTTATAGTTAGTTATTTAGTCATTCATAGTTTTATTTATAAACGTCTCTTACATTTGAATTCATTTGCTAAGCAACTGATTAGCAAAACTCTTATTTATAAAAGCTATTTAGCGCTAAGAGGTGGGTAAGCAATTAATTGATTAGTAGCTGTCAAAATTAAACACCACTGGTGCACTGTTTAAAGCTTGCTAAGAGGATGCTGAGGCAAGATGGCGGATTTTATTTGAATAAACTGATCGATTCAATAGGATTATAGTGTGTTTCAAAGTTATTTTGTTCCTAATATCGAGTTGTGCCTTAGTAAATATGGATTTCGTCAATCTTTTACGGCATTTCAGAACGACACAGAAGAATTAAATAATTTTTGGAACGCCGCGCCGGTGGGAAGTAGACGGAGGAAGACCTGCAAAGCTAGTTTAAAACTGCTACAAGGATACATATTACATGATCTTCAATCTAAGTACACATGATGAAAGGATTTATAGGGAAAACTCAATCAGGAGGAGGCTCATCAGTTCCTCAGAAGGTTAGAAGAGAATGAGTTCGGGAGGAAGCTATTGGAGATAGTGTTTATCCAAAGTGTTATCCCATTTGCTCCTCATCTTATGACGCCAGTTCTAAGGCCCAGAACTAAACAAAAGCCACGTTGTGGCAATCACATACAAATAGCAAGGGTCATTTTATAGAAAAAAAAAAATTTTGATACATAATAAAGCTAAATTTTTAAAATTAATTCATTATTCTTGATTTCCATAAAAATCAAAATCATTTATTTGCATAAATAAAGTACAGAAAGTTCTTAAGATAATCACATCGATCACTTATTATGCCATTAATATCGGCGTGCAAATTTTACATGATAAAATATTATTTTAAGAAATTAATTCATTAACTTGAATATTACATCCGATTAGTAAGTTATATTAAACTAGCTTCTGCCCGCGGCTTCACCTGCGTGGATGTAGGAAATGATCCCACGGGAACGTGCTACCGGTACAAAAAGTAGCCTATGTCCTTCCCCAGGATGCTATCTATATCCTTGCAAAATTTTATCGAAATCCGTTCAGTGGTTTAAGCGTGAAAAGGTAATATGCAGACAGAGTTACTTTCGAATTTATAATATTTGTATGGATTCAATTAAATTTGGTTAAAATTTATTGATTGATTTATATAAAAAAATGCTAGCTGCACTTACAGTAAACACCAAATCGTGCAGCAAGCCAACAATTTTTTTTACTAAAAAACTTCATACAAAAGTTAAACATAGATTTAATGCTATACTTAAATATGTCAACATCCGGCTCCTGAGCAATCAGGGCCATCCGCTTTGATCAAGATGTAAGGTTTGTAAAGTTAGGTCTTGTAGAGTAAGAGGCTCTACGTTAGATCTGATAACTTTTTAACAGTGAAAGCGTTATGTAAGTCTTTGCAAGCTATTTACATTCAAGTGTTTTTGGTGGGATTTCATTTCTTTTTGTAGGGTGCTCTATTTATTATTATTTTAGCGGTGATTTTGTACTGTTACACAGACGTGTAAAAATCATAACCCTTACTTCTAGCATAGTCGGGTAAAAAAGGTATTTCTTGCACGCCAGCAGTAACTTTATAAGTACTTGCTAATCTAGCTTTCATAACAAATAAAGTAGGTATACCGATTATCGAAAGTATTTATTTTTCCCTTCTTTGTGTGCAAATCGTAGGCTGCATACCAAATTTCAGCTTTCTAGGACTTCAGAATGCACCCCCCATTTCGAGGGTTGGAGGGTGAAAGATACAGATTTCTTAATTTTTTTGTTGTTTGTTTGCAAATCCTACCTTGCATACCAAATTTCAGGAAGTAATATAAAATAGACACAAGTACCTATATACATTTGTAAAAGAGTAAATTCATGTTAACAAGCATAAAGGACATGAAAATACATAGCTATTATCAGCTACTGCTTTAACATTAATTTGGTCAGTAAGTAGATAATAATTCAGAGTTGAAAACCTTTTCATGTTTAGTATAATTATTGGGGCTTTTATTTTCATTGCTACCATCGCAAACACAATGAAATAAAAATAATAAATGATTTTATTCAAATTTGCCGATGATGACTTGTCTGTCAAAGTAACGATAGATACAACAAATATCGTGGTTTTGCAAACTTTGTTCTTAAAATTCTGTTTTTAGCAAACTGTGTTGAATTTAATAATCTGTGCCGGACGCCTTTTTTTTTTTTGCTTGGGAAATCGTCAAATGACCTCTCCCACTCTGGCCGTCGACCCGGGCCTGGTCCTATGTCCTTACCGGACGCCTAATGTTACCTTTATTTCGTGTTTTTACCTATCATCTGCTAACTAGCGTTTATAAATAAGAAATGTTAATCATTAATTAAGAGCTAACTAGTTGGTACGCTAAACAGTGGCTAATCAGTGATTAGCGAGATTTTCATAAATAAGGCTGTGAATTTGGTACCTAGTGTAAATATTAGTTGTGTTAAATATTGTAAAAGATGTATAATAAATACTTTAAAGTTGGTAGTCAGTTTGTTCACAAATTAATTTCATCAGATTATCGTAAGATTAAAGTACATGATACAATATACTAACATACCTAACGATCTACGTAAGTACTACAATGATGAATGGGGAAATTGTAGAGGGAAAACACGTTATAAATTAATTCAAATCATTTGAAAGCTCATTCCCAACTAGCTTGACTGTTCGAATATAACTAGAATTATTTTACTACCGGCCTGCACAACATAAGGTTGACTTTCGCAGACAACCTTTACAGTACCTATATCAACGTAATCTGCCTTTGCTCTTTCGGCACTTATGTCCAAATTGCCAACATCGATCCTGTTCAAATACACCTGTAAATAAGGATCTTTGTCCTAATATCCAGAGTAAATATTACGTCGGAGGAATGAGATCAGCTAATCGGTGAATGAACTTAGCCAATCGGTGAATGAGATTAGCCAATCGGTGACAGAGGTGATTGCGAACGTGTTAGACATTGACCAATTTATTTATTTAATACTTCAAGCACATAAATGTACAGAGGTGGACTTAATGCCATTGGCATTTTCTACCTGTCAAGCTTTGGGTGATGCATATACAAACATTGGTAGCTGCAATTTATAAAATTGAGTAATAACTATATATTTATTTAAATATACATACCTACGAGTACAATACTTATTGTAAACTAAAAATAATATAAAATAGTAAAATATTTCGGAATAATATCAATAAAAAATTGTGTTGTAATCATTTCTTACCTAGTAATTCGCCTTTTTTTTAACTTAATCCTACCCTGTGATTTGAATAAATAATAAAATATTTCAAATTACATTTTAATGTTGTACAGTATAAATTATTATAATATTGCAGAAAATATTTTATATGTAGATAACTTGATATCCGATGACCTTATGAAGGCCGCAGGAATCCGCTGGATGCGGGAAGCACAGAACCGGTCGAAGTCGCGGTGCTTGGAGGAGGCCTACGTACAGCAGTGGTCATCTTTCGGCTGAAATGATGACGTAAACAACTTAAGCTTCGGGTGATTTTTACTTGAGAGGTAAAAAAATATTAAAAAATACTAAGAATCGTAAGGGTGGGTAGCACTTCAGACAATTAATACCTAATTGGCGGAATATACTAATTGCTGCTTCCGCAAAGAGCAATCTCTAGTTATTTGATCACGGTTCATTGATGTTGACAATGTTTAAGTCGTTTTAAACCATCCGATTATATTATCATAAAGGAAATTCAACTAAGCTCAAAGGATTTGTTAAAGCAAACATTTGGTTAAAGTTTGATTCTTGAAGCGGCTTTTAAGAAACTTTGTGTGGCTACATCGGTTGATTTAAGTAAGGATTGTTTTTGGAACGAAGTTCCTTAACGCGGCTTGCGGTAGGAGATGACTGGTAGAAATCGTCACGCTGAAAAAGCGTAGACAAAGTTGCATGGAGGGGGCTCCATGCAACTGTCTCTCTCTCTATCTCTTTCTATTATATACGAGTGTGTGTGCGTGCGAGTATCGGGTAAGGAACGTCGTTCCTGACGGGGGTGCCCCGACCACACATGTTTTTTTATAACGGAATTTTAGGCCTGTACAGCCTCCGTAGGCGCGGGCTTGCTGACGGCGAGCAATGAGCAGCTCGCCGTCCGGTAAGGACCAGGCCGGGTCAACGGCGCGTCGTGTTTCACGCGCACCTCAAAGAGACGTCAGCATCATTGACGGGGTCCAAAAGGGCCTGATGCCTGCCGGGGTCGCAGATTGTTCGAAAGAGTTACCGGAGCCTTGGCGCACAGTCAACTGAAGGAACACGGGTGGGAAAAAAGGTCTGCACAGCCTATGCATAAGGCGTTTTTCATGTAACACGACGTAGACTTTGCGTCGACGGGGACGGCGCGTTTAATACCTAGAGAAATCAGCAGTTTTTACGTTTGTAGTGCGTATACGTTGACGTCGCTTAAAATAAACACCGTAGGTATGGGCCCTTACAGGTTTTGGTGAAGATACCTACTATTTGAAGACTAGCTGCACCAAACCTACGTCTCCCGCCAAGCAGCATTGCTGTGTTTCGGTTTGACGGGGTAGTCACAAAAAATCTGTAAACAAGTTTCATTGTATTGTTTGATTTGCGTAAAGCAGTAAGAAGTCAATAAACTTCCATCTTATTGGTAAACTAGTTTCTGCCCGCGACTTCGTCCGCGTGAAATTTATTGTAACCCCGTCCCACCCCGTCGCATCACCCGCCTGCGCTATTACTTTGTTTTCGCTTAGCGTTCTTTCTGCCTTTTTTCTTTCTGCTCGTCTCCTAAGGGTCGTAGCGTGATGTTACATAGCCTATAACCTTCCTCAAGAATCGGGCTATCAAATGCAAAAATAATTTTACAAACCTAGATTACCCCCTACATACAAACAAACAAACAAATGTTACCTCTTTATAATATTAGTGTAGATATAGATATTGAGACAATATTTATCACTTGAAATTGAAAAAATTACGCTACTTAACTGAAATTCATTTAAGTAGCGTACTTTTGTTAGATAGCGTCGACCTTCCTAGAATAGAATGTTTCCAGATAAACCGTTTTGAGAGCAGTGGTGATGAAATAAATTACACAAAGTAATGCGCCTGCTTTGGTTCGAACCCACGAACCGTGAAGGAAAGCATCGTGAGGAAACCGGCATGTCTTAGAACCAAATATTCGAAGACATAATTTGTGACATCCACCAACCCGCACTGGGCCCGCATGGTGGATTATGGCCCACTCCCTCTCACTGAGAGGAGGCCTTTATCCCAGCAGTGGGAACATTGACGGCTGGATATACTTATGCTTAAGATTAACCAAGAAATAGGTTAATACAAATTTATTTAGTTTTCTGCTCGATAAGTTTATTTTACCACTTTAATATTATTAAAATGGCAGCTACAATTTTATTTGACAAATGCCATGTTTTATTCAACGCTATCCTCTTCGTTTTGACAATACAGCATAGTGTAGCAAAATAAAACGAAGGAAATCACCACATAAACACGTATTTTTTATAATTGTTTAAATAATACACCGAAATTACAAAAATAAAAGTGTCGTTCAAGTAAAACTTAAAACTGGTTGAATATGTTTTAAACGAAGGAGGACCATTACAAAAGTTTTAATGCAGGTATATAATACTGCAATAGGTACTAAATCCATCGCTTCATACTTTATGTTTGTTTATTTGTCTACTTGACAACGAAGTAACGCAATGAATATTGTTGAATTAACAAAATTAAAGAGATTCTGATTGTTTATGACGCAATTTCTCATCATTTGCCTAGCCTTTTTCAGCTTACGGTCAGTTTACGGTCTAACCGGATGCAGCTGAATACCAGTAATTTACATGGAGCGACTGCTTATCTCACCTTCACAACCCAGTTACTGGGTAACACGATACCCCTTGGTAAGACTGGTTGTCAGACTTTCGGACTTGTGACGACCCGTAACGACTGTCAAAGATCCACGAATGACAGCCGGGACCAACGGCTTAACGTGCTTTCCGAGGCACGAAGGGGTCTCGATATGTAAAGATGGACACCCATCCACGGACCGACCTCTGCCAGCGTAGCGTAACTGATCGATCGACTCGTGCGGCTGTTATGACGCAGCCACAAGCACCCCCTCCGCAATTAGACTGCTATTCAATAATACTATGTCAGTACCTTTGTAATCATTCAATAAATTTTTTCAAACATTTCGAAGAGAAGTATAATAATTATTGCAATCAAACTCAATTCAGCAGTACATTTTCCTCATTCAGAAAAGCTCGATCATTAACAATTACTGATTCAATGGTGCATTCATATCTATTTCTGAAACGCTTATGTACCCACGTAGGTACGTATTACCTACATGATACATTATATACAGGCTGAAATTGAAAACTTGCGCCAATCCAAAATAGGAGGATCGGTAACTGTTACATAATCATTAAAGTCATTTCCCAAACCTAAATTCTTAAAAAAAAAACGTGATTTTATCGTCTTAGATAGTGCAAAATAAGTTATTGCCTTCAAGTAGACAGAAACTATCGCAGTTCCCAGTTTTCACCAGGATAATAAAAATCCTTGCTGTGTTTGAAGATCCGAACTAGACTGCCTTTATTTGGGCTGAAGACTTAGATAATACACTATAAATACAGAGGCCCGTATTTATACCAGACAGATGTATCTTATTTCAAAAAGTAATTAAACTTAATCATAATTGGTAGTCGGCCAGAAACAATACAGTGGCTTTGAGAGAGAACCTTATCCTCTTACACTGACTGGCTTTAACATGTAACCTATAAAGAAAAAAAAGAAAACTGACAAATGACAATTTACGATTAAAATGCCGAAGTACAAAAATATTCTAAGATTATATAAAAGGTGGAAAATTAATAGTACAAAATACAGATTTGGATATTAAAAACAGTCAAAGATAACTAAAGGTTTGCTTTTCTGTGGTAATAGTGTAAAGTATGAGTTAAATGAGTGTCCTGCGATTTCACATCTGAAAACATAAGTCCAGGTACCGAAGTATAACAAGAATTTTGGTACACAAGCAGCCCTTAAAATGCTAAATATATAATAGACTAAAGGATGTGGTTTCTGTGAAGCGAAGTACCACAAAATACCCAACCTATATTATGTGTGCAATGGTCTTATTAATTCTACATAGTACAACATGTTGTGTGTTTTCCTTGACAGGATGTTTCGCAGTAATAAATGGCTTTGGTATGTAACTTAATAAATTATATACTTAAATAATAACATTGCTTGTCCAATTTCCAATAAAACATCGTAAAATCGCGACAAATATAAAGACATAAGGAAAATTGTAAAGGATACGGAAATAGTTCGTTAGTAACGTGTAAACACAACACAAACTTTACTTAGGCCAGTGTGTACTACTCACTATTTTTTTTACAATACCAATCAATCTGCCTAGCCTTATCCCAACTATGTTGGGGTCAGCTTCCAGTCTAACCGGATGCGGGTGAATACCAGTATTTTACATGGAGCGACTGCATCTGACCTCCACAACCCAGTTACTGAGTAACACGATACCCCTTGATAAGACTGGTTGTCAGACTTTCGGACAACCCGTAACGACTGTCAAAGATTCACGAATGACAGCCTGGTGGTATGGTCCAATGGCTTAACGAGCTTTTCGAGTCTCGGTATGTAAAGATGTTCACCCATCCACGAAACGAGCGCGGCAAGCGTAGCTTAACCTGATCGATCGACCCGTACGGTTGTTATTACTTAGCCACGAGCCCCTCTCGAAATATATCTCAATAAAATAAAAAAACCGAATGACCTACACTAAGGTCTAACCGCTACGTCCTAATCAAATAATTCAACAAGGGTTTCTATTACGACATTTTGTTGAATCGTTTACAACAAACAATTTAAATAACTCAAATCCTATATCGTCTGGGGAATATAATCGTTCATTTTGTGTGAGATTATTCAGCTGTACCCTAATATTATCTACATAAATTGTGACTTGTCGGTCCGTCCGCCGGGACCCTTAGTTTGGTCATACGTGTAGCTGTAGACCGCAGACTGGGGATTCGAAGCTCAACTTGAAACTGACGAAGCGACTTACTACAGACATTTCAAAAGTAAAATGTTTATGTATTTATTAGTTAGGGAAATGGAGATGGAAAACGGGTCTTTTTGTAATAAGGCTATATAAACTTTTGTAGTTGGAAATGTTTTCTGATAACTTTGGAAAATTGTGTCATCCTTAGGTACGCACTTACTTTGTTACTAGTTTATCGATAGTTCCTAATTCAATATACCTCAATAAACTTTACACGGATACGCTTCCTTGGCCTAATTCTTGAAGAAGCAATCGTATTCTCGTATTCAACTGTCGAACTGCTAATAAAGGAAGGGGGGACCGAACGCTCTGTGCATACAGATACGAGTTTACGGGAAATAATTTACAATAAACACACAACAATTTAGAACATTTCGTATGTACATTGTACATTCACGTTTAACGAATTCAGACAGAATTTAATTACCCTCCCTGGGCTCATAACAGGACGGTTGGCATTCGCCATGGAATTTTATTACGATCGTGTAGGGATGGCATATGATACGAATTATGGAAAAATATGTGATTTTATAAATGGTTCGTGAACACTCTTGCCAAAATATAATCAAGTTCATTGGCCGAAATCAAAACCTACAATGTGCTAAAAGAAAATACATTTTGTGCAGTAAAACTAGATATGAGTAGGTATTAACATCGAAACACATCAACTAATAAAATATCCTTAGAATATCCCGTATTGCCCAGTCATTGGTCAGTAGAGGTCAGATGGCCAACGTTATATGTTAAATATTGATATTCGGCCACATCTGGTTACACTGGAAGCAGACCCCAAAGGACGGGGCTTGGCTTAGAAAGTATAATAAAATATCTCCATTAGTATTTCTGCTACCTAGAGCATATTTGTAAATAATAAAGGCATGTATTTAATCGCAACCCTATTAATTCCCATTTTGTCTTCCTGAAAATAATATTGAAAAGTTTTATATAACGATTGCGTCATTTTTTGGAATAAAAAAAAAAAATCCTATTGTGCGGTAAAAATAGTAAGAACTAAGTTACTGCGAACAACTTGGATGTAGCGCTCGCTGGCTGCTACGGCGGCAAAGCTCACTTCGCTCGCTCGGCTCGCGCGCGGTTGGTCACAATTCTAACCTGTTCTAAACCTTTTTTTTTTGGTGGACTCTTACTGACTAAAAACCACCCCGGTATTCCATCTCACACCTGCGTCGGGGATTGCGGGAACGTACGATACTTCCGCAACCCCCGACTGATGCCGGCCCGCCTCTGCGGGCCCCGTCTGGTCAAGCGGGGGAAGTGAGGTGTTTGACTCCCCCCGCGATGTCTTAGAGGGGCGCGCGTGGAACACTAGGCTGCGACGGACGTCCGAAATTGGTCCAGGGACGCCGGACCCGGTCGTCCCTGGACCAATTTAGGGGGGCTGGAAGACGGCGTTGCCCGCCCTCCGCCGACGCCCGGTGCGCCTGCTGCAGGCCGGGTGAGAGGATGAGATCTCTCTCTCCCTTTCCGCGGATTCCTTCTGCGAGATTACTGTTTCGCAGAAGGATACCACCGCGTCCCAAGAATCCTCGCCGCCGACCATAGGATTCACTACGGCTGGCAGCCACAGGTCACTGCCTACTCCTGAGATGAGGGCACGGCGCGGCTCCTCCCATATGGCACACTTTGCCAGCGTGTGCCGCGCCGTGACCTCCCGGCAGTCGACGCAGTGGTGACACCGGGCGTCGAGCTCCATATGCGACACAGGTACTTCCCGAAGCAACCATGCCCCGACAGCACCTGCATCACCTGAAATGACAGGGAGTCATGCCTCTTCCCGAGCCAGAGGTCGAGCACCGGCCGGACCGCCTCTATTGTGACGAGCCCGGTGGTAGGGCGTGAGAGCCTGTCCCGCCAGTCCGCCACCAGGGCCTCGCAAAGCTGCGACCGGCTTCATATGTCGCTGCATCGGTCGCTTGTTCCGCGCCCGCGCTTCCTCGCGCCACCGATGCAGTGACGCGAAACTTTCGCTTCCAGGTCCCAGGGCAGGAACCTGGTTAGGTTAGTGTTCTAACCTTTTTTTTTTTCGTTCCGGGGTGGAAAATCCTCATGGATGTCCCCCGCCCGGCCCTCGGAGTTGTACAGAATTGGTTAGGAGACTGGATGTTGATGGTCTCCTTCGGTGTTGTACTACTCACCACCATGCTAAAGTAAATTTGTAGGGTATAATAAGCTGCTAGGGAAAGATTCAATTAAACAAGTACCTTCTTACACAATGCAATGTTTATTATAATAACACACTATTGAAGGTTCACAATATTGAATGTGGCTGGCCACATACCTTCCCCCATACACCTGGGCTTCCACACCAGTACAACCAGTCTCGGGTCTAGTTGTATTGGTGTGTTCACCTGCAATGAGAATATTACAATAACTCAGAGTCGCTATAGCGAGTCCGTGAGGTGAACCGCTTAATACATACTAGCTCAATCATACAAGTACCTACCTATCAAGGTTGTGCTAACAACGGGAACATAAGATTATGCTAATCAATCCGCGACACAACACTTTATGGCAACTGGTCTCATCACCCAGTCCATACAATAGGCCTAACTCTCTCAAAGACTAAATCGCTACCTTACCGATTATTCTCAGTGATCTCTCAGTACTTGACAGGACACTTGACAGGAGTACGACCCTTGGCATCAAACACAGTATATCCCTGTGTTTGCACGTTACGTGGCCTACGGGTATAATAATGACGCTTCGTTACCTGGAGCGGCGAACTTCCCTCATCACCGATATCGGTTAAGTAAAGCCTTCCTGTCAAACGGATGACCACACCTCAAAGGTTGCCTGCACCCGGATCCATTCCAATCATCTGGGGGGGCGGAGGGATCTGTCAGACTCTTACTGACTAAAAACCACCCCGGTGTTCCGTCTCACACCTACGCCGGGGGTCGCGGGAACGTACAAATCTTCCGCAACCCCCGGCCGGTGCCGGCCCGCCTCTGCGGGCCCCGTCCGGTCGAGCGGGGGGAGTGAGGTGTTTAGCTCCCCCCGCGACGTCTAAGAGGGGCGCGCGTGGAACACTACGCGCCGCCACCTCGGGTCCTGATGTATGGGGGGCGACGGACGTCCCCGAGTCCGTCGCCCCTGGACCCATTTAGGGGGGCTGGAAGAGGGCGTTGTGTTGTGTGTGCGCCTGCTGTGGGCCGGGTGAGAGGATGAGATCTCTCGCTCCCTTTCCGCAGCCTCCTTCTGCGAGATGACTGTTTCGCAGAAGGATACCACCGCGTCCCAGGACTCCTCGCCGCCGACCATCGCATTCACAACGGCCGGCAGCGAGAGGTCACTGCCTACTCCTGAGATGAGGGCACGGCGCCGATGAGGGCACGGCGCATGAGGGCACGGCGCTACTAGCTTATTTACTGCGACTAATTCGACTCACGGGTGGTTAGTCACAGTTCCAACCTACCCTTACCCAGTTGGTACGGGTTGTTTATTTAATCCGACCATTTGTGAGAAATGGCAAGAAAGTAAAAAAGAGGCACGATTATTAAAATAAAGTGTGCATCAATTGCAACGCAAAACGTTTTAGAGATTCATTAATTTTAAAAAGCGTCCATAATTAGAAGATAAATAAGTTTTTAGAAGATCAGTTAAATATTTCCAATAATAAATATTAAAGGTAATTAATTACAGGCACATGAGTCAGTTCAGCTTTGTTTTTGAGAAGGCCACGAATCTACGATGTCTTTGATATATCCATTGGTGGTGGTGACCACTTACCAAGAGATTGATTTGTTTGCCATCCAAAGACAAAAAACATTCTGATTATTTTGACTTCCATTCGTTATACCTAAGCCGAATTTATTTTGATTAACTTCTCGGGTGAGAAAAGCCGTCGTATTTTCGTTGCTTATTTAGAATAATCTATCTATATTTGGAGTGTAGCACAGATTAGTATGGGCTTTGTGATCATTACACAGCGTCTACTAACGAATATTTATATTCTGTGTCATATCTCACACGTCTTTGTTTTGTTTTTATTTTTTTATTCGAGTAATCTTATCTTTTTGTATGGACTGGTTTCTATCTATGTAATCTATTTAACAAGACTGTATAGTCACTGCAGGGCAGCGGCCTCCCTCTCCCTTTTCCACACAATTATGTCTTTTGCTAGTGCCGGCCAGTCCTTTCGGTAGGAGTCAAGCTCGTCCCACCATCTTCGTCTCGGCCAGCCGCGATGGCGTCCTGCGTTTAGTGGAACCCAATCGGTGGTTCTCCTAGCCTATTTGTCATCTGACATGCGGCTGACATATCCGGCCTAGTCCCACTTAAGCTTAACGGCTTTCTGGGTCACGTCTGTGATCTCGGTTTTAGCGCGCAGAGTCGTGTTCCTACCGGTCTGAAATTCAAAGCCCCAGGATACTGCGCTCAATAGCTCGCTGGAAAACGTCGAGATTAGACCTCTGCTGAAGTTTCAAAAGCCAGGTTTGAGCACCATATGTGAGAATGGGGGAATACAGGGGTCCATAATTCTCCGTTTGAGATATAGTGGTAGAAATTCTTTTAGAAGATCTTTCATTGGCCAATAGCACCTCCAGACACTCTCGGTGCCGTAGAGCAACTTCTTTGTCATGTCGCGCCTGGAAAGAGACTGTTTGGCCCAAATAGATATAGTCTTGGACAAAGGCAATCTTCCCCGCACAATGGTCCACATGAAGGACTAAGTGCGGAAACCATAATCCTAAAGAAGAAATAAAAAGAAGAAGAAGACAATCTTCTCTTCTTCTTCAATAGTGTTTGCTTTAATGCTGTTTATCATGGATTTAGTCTTTGACATGTTCATCTTAAGCCCAATCTCGAGGCTTCCCTTGTTCAAGTCTGCGAGCATGTTACCCAACACAGCCGCTGATGAGGAAAAAGTACAATGTCATCGCTTAAACGGAGGTTTGATAATCTCTTTTCACCGATGACTGATCCCTTGTCTGCCCAATTTATTGCCAAAGTTTTGAAGGCTTCCTCAAGAGTGACAGTAAAATGTTTATGGGACAACGGATCTCCTTGCTTGACTTCTCTTTTAATTGGAAAGGACGGCCCAGTGGTGTTAATTTTTATCGATGCTGTGCTATTACTGTATATTGTCTTAAGTAATAAAACTGATTCTCAGAACGTCGCGTGCCAGTGACGTGAGCATGCCAGTTCGCGACGCCCCTGGGACAACCCCGCGGTGCCTCGGGGCGTCGCGACGCAATATTAGAGAACTCCTGGTCTAAACCCCGTTCCCTATGAACCTCACAACAAGCCATCCCCAAGTGCCCAGCAGCTCCGGGGGGCTTCAAATTATTGACAGAATACCTGGAACCCTTGGAGCTAGGGGTGATAATCACCGTTATAGTGTCTCAAAATGTCACATGACCGATACTAGCCATAAGGACTCCGATAAATTAAACATACTAATATACAACGTCTGCACTTTAAAATCCGAAGAACAACTAATTGAACTTGAAAATGCCCTCGACTACATTAAATGGGATATATTTGGACTATCAGAAGTGAGACAGGAAAGCAAAGATACCCCCCGAACGCACAAAAAATGAGGTGCCAAGGAGGTCAGTCCGGTGTTGGGTTTCTAGTAGCAGACAAGTGGAAACATAACATCCTGGAGTTCAATGCGTATTCCGATAGGAAGACTTTGGCAACATTCCGGGTTGCTAAAAACACGTTTACCATCATCCAAGTTTATGATCCCACATCAGCACACCCGGACGTAGAAGTGGAGAAGCTTTACGACATGCTCAACAAAGTTTGTGATGGACAAAACGGGAGTTGGACCGTCGTCGTTCTAGGCGACTTTAATTCCAAACTTGGAGCAGTTGCTGATCATGATAATTGAAGCATCATATGACCTAATGGATTGGGTACTAGAAGCATGCGAGATGAACGTCTGCTCCAATTTGCTTATGGAAAAAACTAAAGTATCAGGAATAGCTACTTTTTCATAAAACCTCATCGTCGCTGGACATGGGCATCCCCTAACGGAATCATAAAAAAGTAATAGACTTCTGCCTGTCTTCCAATAAAAAAATTATTAGTAGTCTCCAAATTTTGAACCAAATTCGCTTCAGTACAGATCACCGGCCAATGCGCATGGTTGTAAGATTCAATTTCAAAATACACAGAGTACAGGTCATTCATAGAACCATAAAACGCTTTGAGAAGTCTTTCCTGATTTCTTGCAAAGATAAATTCAACATAGAACCCAAAAATGGCTTTGCCCTACTTGGCAAAGGCGCTGAGGACATAGAGGAAGAATATACAAACATCAAAAAGACCATAAGAAACGCTAGCCCTAAAATAAACTTCAAAATAAAAACATTATAAACTACTTAACACTGCTGCTGATTAAGGATAGACAGACTGCAACTTTTGGACCGCAAACAATCAGAGAAATAGATAAAAAGTTAAAAGAAGTATTAAGATAACGTACGCCATTATAACGATAGATTAATACAAATAGCTCTTGCAAGGAATAAATCTTTTAAAATCGCCAAGAGAGGGATACAAAAAGGACGATCATCCATCACGAAAATTAAAGATAGCTCTGGGGTTATACGCTGCGGCTGCGAGAAAGATCAAGTCCTAAGTTTTAGTTCAAATTTATAATACAAACATCTTTTTATTCTGAAAACAATGCAAACGCCGCTTCAAATCCTTCCCAGGACACAACATCCATTTCTTTGCGTACCACCAATTACCGGTTACGAAGTGCACCGCGCGTTACGCAGCATGAAATATTCAAAAAGTTCCGGTAAAGACGGCATTTCTACAGAACCTTTCAGAATCGAAGAGTCAGAGCTACTTTCTCAAATCACCAAATTGTTTAATTCTATATTGTCCATGCTGGTGCGGTCCCCTCAAAATTTTGCTACTCCTTCGTAATTTTACTTCACAAAAAGGCGATAAAACTGACAATAATTACAGCACCATTAGCCTTGTATGACATTTGCATAAAGCGTTTGTGAAAGTTATTGAAAATCGCATCTCACAACAACTTTTTTTTTCTAATGATAAATAATGTTAAGTGCTTTTTTATTGTACGACGGAATATACTTATATTTCTGTGTATTTATACTATTTCTTTCCGGAAAAGCTGCTGGTATAAGAATTGTTGCCCGAGTTATCAGTGATGTATTGTTTTCGTAATAAGGCTACGAAATACATCAACTGATTATCTTCTCCGACGATGATACTTAAAGATGAAGAAATAACCAATTTTGACGAACGTATGAAATTATTATCGTTGTGTCTTTCATGAGTTTGAATTTTTGAGATAAAAAGCATGGGTATAATATAATAGAATAAAATAAAATATAATAGAATAAAGCTGGGTATGTTTTACCCTCAAGCAAAATCCATCTTCGTGTTTTGCGCCAATGTAATTAACTAATACTTTATTAAGTACTTCTTGAACGAATGAACTGAACGCAAAGGTTCGGTTCTTACACAGAAAAAAAAAATTTAAGTGTCTTTATTATATTACTTAATTTTATTTGTTCTGGAGCTGGTTTGAGTCTTAAATCAAATGATGAGTTTTCAAATAAATAAATTTACAAGTAATTAAATAAGTGTAAGGCCAAAAAATATTATTAGGATAAGAGTCTCAACAAGCCAAAATATCAGTTATTAGAAAAAAGCGAGGTGAAAGCTACAATTAGGGGATTATCACTTGGATATTGTGGAGATTGGACTACCTTTAGCGTCAATCTACGTATGTACTCCTACCCTTCTATTGTTACGCGTTATAATAAGGCATGCATGAAAACAGGTCGTTCGGATGTTCGCCATTTTGGCGGCACGCCCATCCGAACATTATTATATTATGGGCCATGACGTTGATTATAAATATATGGTGTTTAGTTAAAGTGTTATTGAGAGGACTAAATTACATTTCTGTGGTTTCCCAAAATAGACAAAACAGATAATTGCAGCACTGTGATCCAATATCCTTCAATCATTATAAGATTTAATCGTCGACTTTTACTTGAAAATTGTTATTTTAATTTACCTGCTTAAAAGTTACCTATGTACATATTTTTGTATGAAGCTGACCAAAATACTCTCACCTTATTTTCAAATTCTTTTTACGCTAGTTACGTTCTAATTAAAAAGGTTTTCTATGAAAACCTCAACAAAGTTACCAAGTGAATCAATAAAGCGATTAAAAATTTAAGCTGTTACGAGCTTGCAAGGAAATTTCGATATTATGCCGATGCTAAGAAGCCAAGTTAAAGCAAATAAGTACTTACTTACTCATTAAATATTTAAACGGAATTTTCTTTGGAGCGAAACCACTAATTTCACCCTCTGGGTTTGTCTTGAGAAAGTTTCAAAAGCCTATAGTTGCACTTTGTAGCTTTATGTTTGAGCTGCTTTAGTTTTGTAAGCATTGTAATTCGACTTATACTAGAGAGGTTTATGTAGTTAAATAAAGGTAAACAAAAAAAAAAACCACGTGTCTCATAGATGCTAAAACTATAACCGACGTAATAAGAATAGATTAATACTACCCATCACAAACTTAAAAGTTATCTGGAAAAGTCCATACTCAAGTCTAGCTAACATATTTAATAAGCTACCGGAAAGTTTAAAATCCGTACCGAATGACCAAATTTTCTCGAAACAGTAAAATCTTTGTTAATAAAGAAAAGCTACTATACCGTTGAGGAATTTAAAACTGACACATTGTGAATCGATCGACCTTGTAATAATATGCTTGACGCAAATGTTAAATAATAAATAATTATAAGTACTATATTACCTTTATGACTAAAAATAATGAACGAATTGATAATAATGATGTATTTTAAAATAAAATGTAATAATTACTGATTGATGTTTAGTATAATTTAATAAACTATAATAATTAGAATCAATATTATGTTATGTAGATAATTTAATAAATTGATACAAAACAAATTGCAGTGTCCTTACAGGGTGCATGTCAGAATACTGTGTCATGGAATTTTAATGCATGCCTACTAACCAGTGTTTAACATGCTAGCAAATAAATAAATAAATCTTTTATTTCAGATGTTAAAATTCATATTATTTTTAATCATATATCTTCTCTCTGAATCTGAATCTCAGGACCTATCCGTCACATTAATAATAAAGCGTTCAGTGTTATCATCAATTATTTTGTCAAATCGAAACATTTTCTGTCCTCTTTTATTACACGACCCTCGCAATTGTTAAAATTTTCAGCAGTCATATTATTTAAAGCCTCTGGCAAAAGAGTTTTTAGGTCAGCCATTTTATAAGTTTTTTTTTTCTCGGTTACAAACCCTTTAACTTGAGCCCATATTAATTCAATTGAATGGAGCTCACAGTGGTATGGTGGCAGGCGCAACACTGTGACACCAATTAACATTTTTTCTAATTCATCCACAACATAAAAGGCATCCGGCTAACCGACTAAACGTAATACCTGCTACTTCAGTTACCATACTACGTCACAGGTGTACTTTTCAATTTAGCAACGTTATCTAATTCGTTGTATTTTCTAAAAGGTTTAAGGAACCTGTCTTTTTAGGCTCCTTAGAATAGACAGATTACAAAATATTATACAATATTATAAATGTAACAATAAAATTGTGCTCAGGCAATTACATCTACGAAGAGTATTTTACGAATAAATGATAAAGTTTAAAGTACATTAATAAAAGAGGAAACTATCGTAAAAATCCAAAAAAAAAGTAATTTTGTTGTAACGTATTTTTAAACAAGAAAGTGTCAACTATAAAAAACCCTTTATACGATTTGTTTACTTTTATTTAACTACCTAAATCTTTCTAGTATAGTTATTTGGTTTTGTTTGAGTAGCCTCATGTGAAAAGTTCCTTTCGAAGAGTTTCCAAATGGACCATCAGGTTTAAGCTTGAGCACCCCGCTGAATTAAATCATCTCTTGTATGCTGGTGGTGAGAAATGGCTGTTTTGCCAATTGTGAACTCGCCAATCCGACTTGAGCAAGTGTGGTGATTAATGCTCGAGCCTGCTCTGTCTGAGAAGAGGCCTTAGCCCTGCAGTGGGACAATAATAGGCTGGTATTATTTTTAATATTTATTTTATGAAGAACAGACCAAAAAAAGGATGTACGTCCATAGACCACATTAATTTTTATGTTGGCTAGTATAGAAGAAAATTGTACCTACTACCTAAAAAAAATCTATAAAACGTTACTACCTACTATTTCAACATACATTTACCCAAAACGTGCCATTAAAAGCAACCAGCAGGGTCTGTTAGCAATTTAGATGTTCTATATTTTCATAGTAATAGGCCTGGACACGCGACTTTACTTCATTTACATGTCATTAGTATACGCTGATGAAAGAATTCGTTAGCTGTCGGACTGTATGGACTAAATAATGAACCGGTGACGTCATTTCTTGGTGTGTCGTGCGTAAGTGGTGGTTTCCTTTTGTCAGATTTTGAATAAAGAACGCTTCGTCATAAATTCATGGTCGCTTAGAAGACACGTAGAAAAAAGCGTTGAGTTTTTAAGCGACTTCGAAATATGTGGAGGTTCTCAATTCACCTGTATGTTTTTTTTTTGTATATTTATTTCGCGACATATCCGGCAATTGTGGATCGATTTCGAAAATTCTTTTTTAATGGTATTTTGTATTAACTTTACTTCGGTAGTTTTTCAGTTAGCTTCAAGAATTCGTATTTTTTCCACTTAGTGTATATTGATGATGTTATAATAACTTCCTGTCACTGTTATTTACATAGAAAGTAGTGGTATACGAATTTGTGTGGGGTAAGTACCACAACAAAAAAGTGAAAAATAAAAACTTCTAACAAAAAAGAAAACAACTGACTCCCAAATAACTTTGATTTCGGAAGTCAGTGGCAAAAACCGAACATACAAAACCAAAGACACTGACTTTCGAACTACACACAACTAACACTTTCTAGTGTTTTGTTGGAAGTCGGTTGTTTATTTTAAATGTGTTTTGGTTAATAATTTTAATCAGTATATAGCAGTATGCACTCCTGATCATAGGTATCTCCAAAGTTGTTGCCACTGAGCCCGTCCTTCCGCAATCAGCCTGTCCTGGCCGACTTTTTAAGTCATCGGTGGTCCATCTAGCTTCCTCTTCTTTTCGAGTCGATGGCGAAAGTAAAAATATTTTATTATTTTAGAGGAGTTTAGCTCAGTAGGTGGCCACGCTAATCGCGACATTGTGGCGTTTTTAGGTCCACAGAAGTGCAGGTGTAACGGACACTTTGGACACTCCAACATATAGGACATGGTTTGGTAATTTTCCTAATATAATATTATTATTATATTCCAAATATAAAATATTGAAACATTGTTTGTAACATAATAAACCAAAGGCTGAATAAATAACACATCAATTTATCGAATGCGAAATCAAGCAAATTCTTAGAATTACCATGGAAGTTATCACAAATGAATAGGTAGCGTAGGAGAAAACTACCTATTTAGAATCTGAATATAGTATTCATTGAATATATTTCAATAGCGGAATACAATATGAAACTCGTTAAATGTACGAGAACAAAGGTAAAATACTATAATGCATGTGGAAAATAACTCTCATATCCGAAGGTTGATGCTGCGTGTTCGCAGACCCATGCTTCGACCACGCGCCACCCACTTACATATGAACCAGAATGACTATAAGTTGGGCGGGTGTGGGTGTTACATAGCCAGATTTTCAATCAAAGCACTGGTTTTTCTACGTGATGGTATAACTGTGATACTTTCGGCTGTGGCAGTGATTAAAATCGCTACCGGGCAAAAATACTACGTACGACAAAAGCGACGGCAGAGTTGTTAAATACAACTAGATCGCGCCGGGTTTATGTTCTATATATGTTACTAGCTGCGCCCCGCGGTTTCACGCGCAGAAATCTCGATCCCATGGGAATATTGAGATAAAAAGTATCCTATGTCCTAATCCAGGTCATAGTCTACCCATGTGCCAAATTGTATCCAAATCCGTTCAGCCGTTTTAGCGTGATTGAGTAACAAACATCCAAACATACACACTTTCACATTTATAATATTAGTAGGAAGTAGGATTAGGAGCGAGCCTTTTGTCATGAGCTACCTCCAAATTCAAACTGTGCTGCTACTAGGAATTTTTCAATGGAAGAACTCAATAAATTTTGCCCCGGAATCGAAATATCAATATATCTAATTGTTATGTTTCTAATGGTAAGCGCATAACGCATTAGTTTAAAAAAATGTTTTCTAATATGTGGAAAATTTCGTTGGTTTAACATTTAATTGAAACTAGTTCAAATTTTGTGTAAGACTCTAACATCTAACCATTAACTTTTCCAAATAAATTTTAAAAATGCATACATACAGCATAAATATGTATACACTTGACTAAATTCAAAAGCTATTTTCTCCTTAATTTTTGAATGAAATTTTATGTTGTTACGAACATAGTATTTTTTAACCCATAGGTTTATGTAATATGTCGCATTTAAACGTTGCATTCGTTATTTCACGAAAAAGTCGCTACTGAACGTTGCCAAGTGTTGACATATTACATATATTGTGCTCGTGACTGTACCTATCCCACGTTTTCAAGGCTCCTTCAAACAGGTGCGAAACGCGTGCGACACAAAGGCACCGCTAGTCGTGCGACAGGCCTTGCCTTTAAGCCCCTTCAAACAGGCGCGACATGCGACGCGGCACAAAAGCACCGCTCGTCGCGCGACAAGCGGAGCCTTTGTGTCGCGTCGCGTGTCGTGCCTGTTTGAAGGAGCCTTCAGTTGCGCTGGCATTTACTACGCCAATGAAACAAACATCAGATTATGTATTATAATAGTAATATCTATTTCATAAAAAAACATTAGGATCTGCTTATCCCATTATTAAACCATCAAAATACTCCTGTATCTTAACTCGTCTATACATATAACAGATTTCAATTAGCCACATGTCAAGAACATGCTATAACGTTTGAACTTTGCCCGATCGGTTTGTGTTGGGTTGGTATACCTATGTGGAAGCGAATCCAGTTAGCAATTAGTAGGATAACTCTTTGACCTATACTAGAAAGGTTTAGGTAGTTAAATAAAGGTAATAAAAAAAACCACGTGACTCATAGATGCTAAACCTTTTATTTTAAATGTTAAAATTATGTTCTTTTTAGTCATATAATAATAGCCTCTATTCTGAATCTGAATCTGAGGAACTATCTGTAATAATAATAAATAATAATAATAATAAAGCGTTCAGTGGTATCATCAATTATTTTGTCTAATTGAAACATTTTCTGTTCTTCTTTTATTACATGAACCTCGCAATTTTTCCAATTCTCAGCAGTCACATTAGCTAAAGCCTCTGGCAAAAGAATTTTTAGGTCAGCCATTTTAAAAGTTTTATTTTTCTCTGCTACAAACCCCTTAACTTGAGCTCATGTCTTGAAACTATGTCTGTTTTCAACGGATAACACTCTTTGGGTCATGTTTCTTTTACATATTTATCAATGTCTGTTTCTCAAAGGGTGAAAGAGGTTCTGTTTGGAAGCGTTTTTTCTTCGGTGCTGAAAATGAGAGTACCTACGCAGTAGGTCTGGCTTTTTTTTTGGGTGGGAAATCATCAAATGACCTCTCCCGCTCTGGGCGGAGCGGAAGGGCGTGTCAGACTATTACTGACTAAAACCCACCCGTGTTCCTTCAGTTGCCTGTGCGCCAGGGCCACGGTAACTTTTTCGAACAATCCGCGACTCCGGCAGGCATCGGCCCTTTCGGACCCCGTCAGTGATGCTACCATCTCTTTGAGGCGCGTGTGGAACACGACGCGCCATCGACCTGGGCCTGGTCCTTACCGGACGGCGAACTGCCCATTGCTCGCCGTCCGCAAGCCCACGCCTACGGTGGCCGGGAGTCGGCTATCGACTTCCAACGCCTAAGGTGTCTCTTCCTGCAGCGACTAGGGGCGCGAGGGCGCAGCGATTGCCTCACCCTCATGCGCTCCGCCTCCTCCTTCGCGAGCATTACTACTTCGCAGAAGGAGGTGACGGCTTCCCATTCCCTCTCGCTCCGTACCATGGCCTGAACCAGGGCTGGATGCGAGAGATCACCGCCACGAGGACACGGCGGTGCTCCGCCTAAGCCAGGCAGACCTCCAGCGTATGCTCCACCGTGTCCTCCGGTCGATCCACACAATGCTAACACCCGGGCGTTTCCTCCCGCCTTATCCGAAACAGGAACCTCCCGAAACAGCCATGTCCGGTGAGGACCTTCCGTCAGGTGGAACGTGAGGACGCCATGGCGCCTGTCAAGCCACTCCTCAAAAAGGGGACTTATCGCCGCAATTTTGGCGTGCCCTGAGTTGGTCTGGCTAGTAGCAGGCTCGGGTTCACTCATTTTCAACAATACGAATTTAAAAACCTATAACGATAAATAACAAAAACTTACAATAAATAAATAACAAATACAAAACAAAGAAAAAAGGTATATTAACAAAATTCAACAAAATCGAAACGCACACGCGACATCGCAAATGTCGAGAGTGCTGTCAAAGGTGTCTGGTTAACCGACCAAACTTATTACCTGCTACTTCAGTTGCCGTACTACGTCACAGGTGTACTCTTCAATTTAGTAACGCTATTTAATTCTTAGTATTTTCTAAAAGGTTTAGACACTCTTTACAATAGACAAATTACAAAATATTATACTATTTTATAAATCTAACAAAAAAAATGTGCTCGAGCAATTACATCTACGAAGAGTAGTTTAGGAATAAATGATAAAGTTTAACATACATTAATAAAAGAGGAAACTATCGTATAAATCGAAAATAAATTTAATTTTGTTGTAACGTATTTTTAAACAAGAAAGTGTCAACTATACAAACCCTTTTTACGATTTGTTTACCTTTATTTAACAACCTAAATCTTTCTAGTGAATACATCTTTGAATATGAGGACAGCTTTATAATTAGTTCCTTGCAAAAGAGTTATTGTGTGGACAAAATACCACCATACTTAGGTACCTATTTTTAAAGTTAAGGTAACTATTAATGAACTCTGACTTTGGAATGATATACCTAAGTGCCAGTGAAATAAGTAAGTATGAAAGGGTTTTCAACTCTGAACAATATTTCATACTTTCGTGGTTGCGGACTCCTTAAAGGATTGGCCCACAATCGCAGTAGACCGGGAAAAGTGGAAAGAGGGTAGGGAGGCCTTTGCAACACAGACTTGTAATATAAAAAATATATATTGTCACTAACGGGATATGCAATACATAGGTACAGGACCCTTCACGAAGCCGTCATCTTCGTATTCTGTACATCAAATTAAGTAACTTTGTGCAAAAATAATTGCTGGGAAACGACTTTGGTGTGAAAATTCGCTTTTTACGGTATTGCGCAACGCAACACACGCAAAACATTGTGCTTATGGGTGCATGCAACGGTACAGGGGTCGTGGGAGTATTTACAGTTATTTTCATAAAAAAATCTTTGACCTTCAATACTTCCGTAACCAGAAGTTTCAAAGGTGGGGTCCAGAAAAAGAAAAACATATAACTAGATGTAGCTAGTGCTTTACAACGTTTCTGTTCTACAGCTATATTTTGATACAATTTTAACATTTAAGGGTATTTTCACACTCGTTATCTACAGATTATCTGGATTTTATATCCCGGACTCAACAAAACATCATGAAAGTAATTCCCTAAATCTGTCTAGATAGAATCATATTATGAGAAACTAGAACAAATTAAATCTATGAAAACGTCAAGGTTACAGTGCGTGTTTTATGTAATAAAATATGGCCAAACCTCTTTACTGGTACTTCGTTTGATGGTCCACACACTGTTTCTAGCTCCATTGTCGATATTAATATCAGTGCTAATATTCAGGTCAAGCCGCACTTTTAAAGTCTCGAAATAGAGAACAACATTCTTAATAGAAATAATCTTTGTTTAGTTTAAAATAACAACTGCAGATATTGGAATTCAACGATACAGATGTCTATTTGGAGGAATATGTAGTTGGTTTCGTGGTCACAAGTCAAGTTTTCAATAAGATTTTCAGTAGCAGCCATCATCTGCCTTGCCTTTTTCCAACTATGTTGGGGTCGGCTTCCAGTCTAACCGGATGCAGCTGAATACCAGTATTTTACATGGAGCGACTGCCTATCTGACCTCCACAGCCCAGTTACTAGGTAATACGATACCTCGTGATAATACTGGTTGTCAACTTTCGGGCTTCTGACCACCCGTAACGACTGTCAAAGATCGACAAATGACAGCCGAGACCAACGGCTTAACGTGCTTGCCGAGGCACAGAGGGTATATAAAGATGGTAACCGATCCACGGACCAACCTCGGCTTAGCGTAGCTTAACCT
Organism: Dryobotodes eremita; assembly: GCA_917490735.1. Classification (NCBI taxonomy): domain Eukaryota; kingdom Metazoa; phylum Arthropoda; class Insecta; order Lepidoptera; family Noctuidae; genus Dryobotodes; species Dryobotodes eremita. The sequence continues at coordinate 12,526,192 of OU823258.1, read as the reverse complement.
GATCGATCGACCCGTGTGGCTGTTATTACTTAGCTACAAGCCCCTTAATACATCATTGAGGAAAAAGGTGTGTGCTGTACATCTCTGCCAATCTCTTCGGGGAATATAGGCATGATGTTAAGTAATGTTATAGTACGGTTCAAACTTAATGGCGGCTCGGAACCGGAGGCGAGTCGCTGCGCAGTAACCAATTCACGTGTTAGCGGGGGTGAGGGGTGAGGTACTGCGCAGTGAATAGCGCACTTCACAGCCGCCATTAAGTTTGAATAATATGTGTCATATTTTTACACCGGTTACAGTAGTAACCGGTGTAAAAATATGACACATATTATTCAGCAGTATTCGGAATTGGAGCATAAAAAATGTCGTGTGTATACGTGCGATAACAACCCAATTATATTTTATTGTGAACTATTGAGCGATTCTTAGTAATATATTCACGAGGCTTCAATCAGGTGTTACTATGGTTCAGAGTAGCGAAAAATAATTATTTATCTGCTTTCGAAGACCAATAACTAAAAAGATAACATAACATCACCCTTATATTCCCCGAAGGCTTAGGCAGAGGTGAACCTATAGCAGGTACACCTTCATAACGCAAGTAATGTTTAAATCTCATGTAGTTTCATCAACCGGGCACAAATTCAGGCTACGGGCTGCTATTGAGAAATTCTGGATGAAAAATCCCAATAGCACCTTGCCCGACCCGGGAATCGAACCCAGGACTTCATGCTCGGCAGTAGCGCTTGCTACTAACTAAGCTTGTTAGCCGATAAACCACACAGTATTTTTTTTGTGCAAGTAGAAACTGGTATAAGAACAAATCATCTACTCACTTAGAGAGGGAAAGAAAATGAAAATGTAGGTGAAGCTTCGTTAGACGCTATTGTAAGTTACACAGATTATGACGTAAGCGACTCCATTTCCTAACATTTTTACATACAGCCAAAATGTTGTTCATTTTTATCATCCCTCTGTGACCTTTTTTTCAAGACTTCAAGTCTTGAGTGAAAAGGTTACTACTAAGCAAGCTTGCACCATCGTCGATCGCATTATCGCTTACTTATAGGTCAGATACCGAATGGTCAATTAGAAAATTTGAAAGAAAAAAAATTGGCAAGCAATAGCTCGCCTAAATTAAAAAGTGATTAACTGTACCTAAAATAATGAAACACTAAAGATTATAACAAAACGTTGCCAATCTTAGATGCAAAATGTAGTATTTCTTTCCAGTTTTTAAACCCCAGCTGCAACAAATCATAGCTTCCTACTTGGGGGACAGAACTTGGTTTGGTAGACATTCTTCCATATATGAGTCCTCACAAAAACTATGCCTACTACTAATTAGTTCCACTAAATTAATATCAACAAATCAATATATACTTATTTTCATTTACTACATACAGATAACAAACCTATTCACCAACGCACCATTCGCTTTTCTAAGCATCAAATCCATTTTGCAAATAACATTTGAATCAGTTGAAATTAGGTCAATACGTAATTTATTCGGTTTCGGAATACAGCCGGGAATATTATGACATATACAGAGCTTTTAAGGCTTATAATTTGTTCCTTATTGGTTGAATGGGAAGAGGAGGTTTTCAAGGAAGCCAATTATTTTAGGTCCTTGGGTTGGCGTGTAGCTGCTCACAATAGCACCGAAACTTTCGGAGAAATCGTGGATAATAGAATTCCTAGTTTTTCGATAAGTCGTTTGATACACGATCAATATTCAATGTTGACTAAAATATATAAAGTAGGACAGTAGTAGGTACTTTCCAACTTGTCCAGTAAGTACCCAATAATTTTATACAAAAAGGTAATAGTTATAACTGTATATTAACTTTCAAGAATATAATAGAATAGAATACTCTTTATTATGTACGCCACATTACAGATATAAATCTAGAAATTTTACATAGGCTGACACAATGGGCGGTCTTATCGCTAAAAGCGATCTTTTACAGACAACCTTTGGATGGATTCAAGGCAGAAGGAAAGATAATAATGCAGGTAGTCAGTGGTGTACCATATACTTATACAAAAAATACATACATACATAAAACATATACTTATCTACATATAATATATACAACATAGACACATATACATATATTTCAAGGTGCAGGTTTCGTAAATATATTGAGAGTAGGTATAACTTTTGTAAGAAAAATTGCGAATTAATTAAAAGGTTGAAGGACACGTAACGACACACAATAGAAGTTTTATTGTTATTGCATCTGAGCCAGCAGTCTCGACATTAGATAGCGACAAAAATCTGTCGCTAACTCGTATCGATGTCAAATTCCTTTAATAGATTTTCAACTTTATTTCCAAAACATAAGGTTGAAAATCTATTAAAGACATTTGACATCGATACGACTTAGCGACAGATTTTTGTCGCTATTCATGTCGAGACTGCAGGGCCTGGAGGCGTTTAGAATCTCGCAAAGTGTTAACATTAGGTATAGGTATACATCAGAACATACCTACCTATCCTATTTGATTAACAAACTTTGCGTGCCTCCACAATTATAGAGTTTGACGCCGTTTCGAATACGAGATTAGACTTAATTGACAACACTGTTACCAGAAGAATGACAGGTATTAATTTCAATTATACTAATAACTGAAGATAGGTTCGGGCAATTAGATTATCTACTTGTGGCGTCACATTTGTGAAGTGACTACAATAAGCCTGCCTATCCATTGGATCGAAGTGAATAAACGGAGAAAATTAGCGGTGAAAATTAGCGAATTAAATAGGTGTGACGTGTATGCTCTTTTTCATACGTTAAGCGGCTGAAGTCATCATTCCCTTTTCCTTCGGCCAATTTATTTGGGGTCGGGGCGACATATCTTCTTCTTCTAAAATCCTCTATTAGCTGTCTTCTCAGTAGTCACCCCCCTTTTTAGCCGTATCATCTTTCACCCAGCCCCTCCATCGTTTTTTTGGTCTTCCCCTGTTCTTCGTCCACATTCGTGTTCAAAACTTTCCTCACGACATTTTCCTTAGTTGTCCGCATCACGTTCAGCAGTTGAAGTATATAAAACTAATCTTTGCTGCGTTTTTGCCAGGTCCACTAAAGCAGAACGGAGCGGCTTCGCAAATTTTGTGAAATTCTATTTTGGTTATTGATTCCAAATCGATGAAATGGACACGCAGTCTAACACACACAAACACACCCCACATTTCTACACATGAGGAAAAACACACACATGCAAACATTCACTTAGAGTGTTCGACAAACTCAAGTTTAAGTTAGTTGGAATGGAAGTTTCTACTTTAACAGGTAGAGCTCTATATATATTACGTAGCTTAATAAATAACTATAAACATCAGAAACTTTGCGACTGCAGCTTAATTAGGGGTAATATCAACTTAATATTTATTTACGAAGAAAATGGAACACATGGTGTGACTTTGAAGTGGCAAAAGGAATTGCTTGGGTAGTCATAATATCATAGAAGAATAAGGTTCCCGGGATTTTGTAATATCTTGATTTAAAAAGAGTGTCCTTGGAGTTTCTTGCCCGTTCTTCTCCATAGAGATCTACGTTTTGGAATGGACAAATAGCTTCAACTTTCTGACTAACTGACCGACTCTTTGACAATTCAAAAGTGCCTGTGAAATGGTTTAATTGAAATAAATGCTTTGAGTTTGAGTTTGAATATAATCTAATACTCTTTATTAAGTTCACCATAAAAATTACAGATTTGAATGTAAAAATTGTGTCTATGTAGTTTTGTTGGCCTTCTAAATTAGAATAGAATAGAATACTCTTTATTGTGTACACCATAAAAATAACAGCGGTGCTATTCTCTAAGGATACAGCCTTGCGCGCAGCGCTGTCGCAGCGACGAAACAGCGGCGAAACAACTTGATTCGTCGCTGCGGCAGCGCTGCGCGCAAGCCTGTGTCCTTATAGAATAGCACTGCTGAACAGAAAGAATTACAGATGAAAGGTTTTCCTAAAACCTACGTATAGACTGCTTCGGAAAACTTCAAGATAGGTAATGCACATTATTTACACATTGCTATGCTCTAAAATAAATATTTTCGGATCTACAAAATACCAATTTTAAAGTGCCACTTGAAGTAACGAATTTGTGTAAAATAGAGCTTGTTTATGATATTGTAAACTAATTGTGATGCCATTTCGAAATCGAATAATCTCGAACTTACGTTCGCAACTTTGAGAGACTATGCTATTGGAAAATTGCTAAAGGTCAGTGACATATAATACATATCTAATCTAAATATTAGAAATTTTGTTTCAGTTACTAAACGAAATAAATATTACCCTTCCAAGGCTGTAAAAGTTGCCTTTGAAAATAATAATATTATTTTATTAGTACCATCGTTGTTTAGACAGACGAAACCTCTCGAGATTTCAAACATTACCTAATGTTATTGCTTTTACAAAGTATAAGCAAAATGGATAAACTCCTAAAAGACAAGACGTAGGTAATTCTATTGAACCAAAATTCTATTTTACGGTAAAAATAATTCTTTTAACTTTTAGATAGCTATGCTGATCTTGAGACACGGAAAGAAAAAGAAATAAACCGTTTTATAATTTATCTATATGTACGTACAGTCATGTGATTGATTGCCCGACACACTCTAAAAACAAAACAATAAAATAAGTATTGACAATAGAATCAATGAATCATTGAAAGATTTTTGCGTCACAAAAATATTCGTTAATGCATGTTTCTATATTTTTTTTATATTTAAAGTTTTATTTTAGGTTTTCAGTTCGACATAATACTCACAGGTATAAAATATGAATACGAAAATAGTAATACTTTTATACCGCACTATCGCAATTGCTCCGCCATACTTTACCTACTTCAGTATCGAGCCCACTCTAGGGAAACAAACTAATAGACATTATCGACTATCTAACAAAGCAATCTAAGAAATTGAAATGTGCTAGTGTAAACTGCTAGCACAAACGTTGTAACGTTACGATTACCCGGAAGGCTAATTGTAAGTCACATTAAAAAAAATAAGAATGCAATGCCAAAACAAAGTATAAAAGTTAATTAGGATTAGTAACAGGTCTTCAGCGCAAGACACGCGCAGCCTGCTGCCGCGTGTCTCGCGCTGGACCCTGGTCCACAAACATCAGCGCAGGGGCGAGGATGGGACTTGGAATTCCCCGGGCTTCAGCATCCTCACGCCGTGCCTTTGGGATTCGGTCTACAGCGTCCATGCGCCGAACAACAGGACTACCCTAGCATGAGAGCACTGTTGTCCGAGGGAGGGTCGCCGGTGCTCATCGAGTTAATAAAACTCCACTTATGTTTGAAGATCAAAACTAAACTGACTTTTGGGCTGAAGGCCCATATTTATACTAGACAGATGTATCTAATAAGATACATCTGAAATGAAATATCAAAAAGTAATTCAACTTAATTATGATTGATAGTCGGCCACAAACTATAAAGCGGCTTCCAGAGAGAACCTGACCTTATTGCACTAATTGGTTTTACAGAAAAAGAAAACTGACCGATAACAAATTTAAGATAAAAATGTCGAAGTATAAAAATATTCTAAGATTATGTATAACGAGGAAATTAATAGTATTAAATACAGATTTGGATGTAAAAACAAAGGTAACTAAAGGTTTGCTTTTCAGCGGCAATAGTGTAAAGTATGAGTGTCCTGCGATTTGACATCTGCAAACATGTGACCCATGTGAACATGTGTTCAGGTACCGAATTATAACAAGAATTATTGAACACAAACAGTCCTTTCAAAGCTAAATATATAAATAGACTAAAGTATGTGGTTTCTGTGAAGCGAAATACCACAACGTATGGGACAAATAATTGAGTGCAAGGCCCTAATTATAAAAGCGTACAGTTTACTAGTCTACTACTAGTGTTCTAAAAATCATCTGTTTTTTGTTTTTATTGCTATAATTTGCCTATTTCATTAGGTCTGTGAAGTTTCGCTAACCACTTTAAAAAGGCCCTTATACACTTGTAACTTCTAGTTTGGATTAATTTGTTAAATTACGTAATGAAATAACGGCGCAGGATAGCCTTTACCAGAAGTGGTCATCGTGTTAGTGGGCCAAAAGCGTAATATTATTAGGATTATGCCGGAATATAGCAGTTCATCGTGGATGTGGTACGACAGCGGATCCCCTGACATCATCTCTCATCAAAAGACAGCAGCCACGCAACCATCGATGCGACGCTCTGCTAGAGTGACTGTCACCAGCCAGTGTCACACTTATCCGACCTTTTCGGTGATTCTAGTAAGTTTATAACAAAACGGGGCGGCGCCATTTGCTGCGCCATCAGATATATTTCATTTCCCAATAATGAATTCAAAAAATTGTAAACTAGATTTATCAATAACACAACTAGTATTTCTAAACAAACTTTCAGAAAAATGCCTAAGTTACATGAAAGCCAACACCCGACTTCGTTTTGTGTACATTGCAAACGAAAGGAAAGGACACTAATAGAAATTGGACACGTACCCGAAAGCGAAATGTATTCGCTAATTGGTAAGAGGTTCGAATTTCTAGTATCATTACAGAGATTAATTAGTGAGCTCTGAATATGGATACTGTATGCGAATAAACATGGCCACGTATCGATGAAACAAAAGGGATTGCATAAAATGTAGAAAAGAGTTAGTATTCATTGAAAAGAACGGTTTTCTTTTTTTTATGATCGAATGTAAAATGAAAAGCTTCTATCTTTATACATAAGCGTTCGTTTCAATTTATTCGTTTCTGCTAGAAAGCAACCCAAATGTAAGTGGTCTTCTCTATCATAATATCTTTTAATGACGGTTTTGCAGTCCTACCAAAGTTAGGTTAGGTTAATAAAAACTTAAACCCCTCATCAGTCAAATGCGTCATCTATCTTCTGAAAATATTTTGCGGAGATCTATTTATTCACCCATCTGATTAAAGAGATGGTGCATGACATACCTATGGAAATATTAACACAGCTTTTAGGGGAGGCTAAATGCCCTGCACCTTAATTGCGCAACACACGGTCAATCACAATCTAAATTCTCCTTCTAATTGCTTCATATGTTTGAAAAATTTATCTGCTCAACAACGTAAATAACGCAATGAATGTTGTTGAACTGTCAAAATTAAAGCCATTCCTACTGTTAGTGTATTACGCAATTATTCTACAGTACCTAATAGTTAAATGACAGGATTTTCACAATAGGACGGGACTAGGTCACCGGGTAAATAATTGAATTCTGTAGTGTGTAACATCTATTAACCATTTTTTGCAGCATGTATCTAAGCACAATCCACCATTAGAAAGTGTTACGTTACGCATGTCACAGCATATCAGGAATAAATAATGCTCGCTCTGAAATATGATAGTGGAAGACGCAGTAACAATGAGCGACAGAGTAAGTCCCCACGGCTTAATCAACGTACGCAAATGACACCGTAATGCTATGCTGCCCTGGTACCGTGCTTTGTTAAAAATAATGATAGCTTATGAATTTCAAGCAAATTGTTGGGTGGTTCCGGAGTTGTCGGAATGTGTGATAAAACGTGATAATGAGTAATGGTTTGGGTGACTTTGCCGCTAAATCTTTGGTTTCCTACTTTATAGCTTACTTTCATAAATAACGCTTCAGTGACGTCATTCGGGATGAATAGCGGACGCTATATGTGGCGGCTAGCGCAGTCTTACGAAACCCTAACTTTACGGTTAGTGGTTGTGGTCACCGTTGGAACTGTTCTTTAACATTATGAATTGCATAATAACCGCTGCGAAATTTCACCGCAGCGTTACTGATGCGACGAATAAAGTTTTAAGATACGGTGATTGAATACTCATTTTTTCAATTAACCAACCCTCGTCTACCATTCAATATATATAACACACGCCTCCAACCACCGCGGTGTGTAGTTACAACATGGGGTACATTAGGTACTCATGTACCTAATGAGTATATAAAAAAAAAACAAATACGCACGTGAATCTACATTTATGTCATAGTATGTACCATGACAATCAACAACACCGTACAATTATTATGATACACTCGATCGATTGCGTTTCACTACCCTAATCTTCCCCAACAATAGCACAAATATTTTAGCGAGGAAAACACACCTCCTTTATTGGTTTCGGAACATTCATAGTTCGAGTTGAAATTTGTTTTACAAAAATCAGGACACAAAGTGGTACACGACTGCCAATCAATCAATTTCCCTCCGAGATATGTCGCTTCGGTAACTTGAAATCCAACGACGGCCAACACGGTCAACGCCATCAATAGCTACATAGTAAGCGACATCTAGGTAACCAGATTGAGTACGTAGTTGTATATTAGTTGACACAGAATGAGAGTTTCAACAGAAGACACCGCTGTTTATATCGACGAATTGTTTTACAGCATATGTGACTCTCAGATACTTAGGTCACGATACCTAGGTTATCAGCTGCCGGTGCCATGTACGACTTATCTGTTGTATATATAATATACTATTTTTAAACACCAGGTCATGCTCGGGATTTTCCAAATCGTTAATTAACACTCGTTACAATCAGAACATGATCTTTGACAGCTATATCGACCTTTCCTGTTTATAGTATTTGTATCACACGAAGCGACGCGCGCTTTACTTGTGGTAACTAAGTGTACAAACACGCTGTGAATGTGTGCGTGAAGACGAGAAGCGTCAGGACATAATACACACACACTTCCGACTTTGCCATTGTATCGGACGGTACCGAGAGCTTCTGCGCTTATACAAAGATTCACAGCATTCAGGTACTTGGTACCCACAAGTAAAGCGCGCGTCGCTTCTTGAGATAAAAATGCTGAATTGTCCGGCGAAGTGTAGTCTGTTTGTTCGTAATGAATTAAACGTTTACAACAATTAATTTGTCCCCGGCGTGCGTCAAGTTGCCACTCGTAGTGCTGCAGGCGTTTATATGCGAACCTCCGTGCGTAGCCTCTCGAATATATCCGAGCGATAGAGTACAAAAAATTACTTACGGCTAAATGTGTCCTTAAATTTGCTCTCTGTATAAATAGAGCAAACAAGATTAGGCTTGTCTGCCCTAACGTCCAATTTTGTTAAGATATAATGCCGATGGATAGATTTCTTCGAGGAAAACATTTCTTATTATGACGACTTCTCTCGGTTGTTAGTCAGTGGCGAGCTACAGAGCTCTAAATGTGAGTTATTAAGTATGATTTAAATTCTGGCATTTTGTCAATTATTTAACTCTCATTAATACCGTATCTTTAAGCCTATAAACGTCAATTTTGAAACATTGGCCGCCGTGCCGTTTTTGGAACAATGTTCCTGAATCGGTCGGGCAGAACGTTAAACCTGTCGCACCTCTCAATAACGTTATGATATATATGCGTAAGTTTTCCTTGAAAAGCTCTTTCCATTGATATATCTTATGGCTGTTGGGATTTAGGGTAGATACCCATTAGTACGTTGGCCATTCTTCTATGGAGACTAACTCTTTTGACGAGCTGTTGACACTCTTTAAGCCAGTGGTTTACCCCGTCTTTCCTTTTCTTTTCTTCTTGTTATACCATAATAACAAGGCAATACAAATTAATTCGTCTATTCCAACTACTCGAAGAACGTAAGTACTCAGTTTTTCTAACTTAAAAAAGGTTGTGGTGTATAGATTCCATGGAATTGGGACGAGAGATTTATGTGTTGGGGAAGTACTGAGAATAATTTCAGTATAAATAACTTTTCCCAATGCGGTGGAACTCTCGAGTAAAATAAGAAAAACTAAAAACCAAAAAACACGTATATACTCGTATGTGAACCTAACAACGCTACGAGATTCGTTTATGCTCTCAAAGGCGCAGCATAAGAGATGCCATCAATGTACCTAACATCATTATTGCGTATCATGCTTATGTTTATGACTATTTTTTTTTATATATGTACGTAAAAAAAGTTCACACTTCATTCACTTTGAATTTCCTGCGCGTAGTATTTTACGTATGACATTATTGAACTATGGTTGCAACTCTATAGAGCTGGTACAATAGGCTACGTTACAAATGAGAGAGTAAAAATTAAAAAGAATAGAATAACAAACCTAAAAAGGATTTACGAAATAGAGCTTTAAATGTTGTTTCTCTTTTCAGGTAAGATTTGGATCTAGTATTAAGTTCATAAGTATGATGTAAAATGTTTTAGGAAGAGCAACTCAATTTAGTTTCTGTTTCAAAATCCTAAATTGATTACAAAATCACATTATATTAATTGTGTCCGGATAAAAATTGGATGATTTAAAAAAAAAAATACTCAATAACTACACATGCTAGCTACATGGAGATGTTGCATTTAAATGATTATATCTATCAGCTTCTTAATATAAATCGGCGTTCGATAAATTTGTGCATCGTAACTAAATATCATCGGATTTCATAGTGCCGAAATTACACGTCATTACTGAATAGGTATGTCATGTAAATTCATTTAATTTAGATATAAATCGTACAGATACGTGTGGCTCTTATTTTGTTTTGATGTCTTGTTTAAACCATTGGTTGGCGTTTATAACCCCGTCTTTGCCTTCGCGCAGTCGGGTAACAAGAATGGGTCGCGCCGGTAGCACAGGAGTGCTAAGCAGTGTACGTCTTCTTCTGAAAGCTTATGCACCCTCCTTCACCGTGTCAATCCGTGGCCAGTGATTATCAGGTTGGCTTTAATTTTCTATACTAAGATCCATGTTTCACACTGGACATGAAATTGTGATACCGAGAAAACATAAACCACCTTTTTACTTTTTTTAAACGTTGCCTCAAATTAAAGCATGATTAGCGTCTGTTTAACGTGTTGACGTTTAAACGTCTCTCAGCTTTAAGCAAAGTTTATAAATAAGGGGTCCAAAAGACTAAGCAAGCTGAAGTGTGAATGGGCTGGTCACATCTCTAGCAGAACCGACAATCGATGAGGCAAACGAGTTCTAGAGTGGAGACCGCGTTAGGCAAACGTAGTGTGGGTCGCCGCGGCCAGGTGGAGTGACGACTTGCGAAAGGCGGCTGACAGAGACTGGATGAGGAGAGCCGAAGATCGGGCTTAGTGGCGTCCACTAGGAGAGGCCTACGTAGGCAGTGGACGAATATAGGCTGATGATGATAAATAAGAGGGTGCATGTTAAACGTACCATTAACAATTTACGTATCGTGCACTACATGAAATCCAGCCCGACAATTACACGTAGTATGTGACCTTTTTTCCGTCATAAATACTCCTCGCGGTACCGCTGAGGGTAATATTCCAGAAAACTCGGTTTAAAACTAAAGCAATAAATTAAAACATGGTAGGTAATACAGATTGTAACAATTAATCAAAGTAAACAAACATTAATTACTTAAAAACTTGAGTAATCCTTTAAAGTGTGTTCTCGTATGTGAATACAACACTGTAATATGGCACTCATAAGGCCATATTAATCCCGGCCTCAAGTTTTAATATGACGTGTGATTTATAACAGTATCCATCTTTGTGAATTACTCTGAGTATTCAGACGGTATACTTGCTTAAAAATATGAGTGGTATCTACTAACATGGGAATATTTTTACTTTGTTTTAATGCTGGTGTTATTATGGATTTTACTTGAAAAAATATTTAGTTAAGAGGTTCCTATGTTTTGAAAATATACTTAGGCAGAATAAAAAGAAGATTCTACTGCGGAAAAGTCTGAAAAAAGTACGTATTTAAGGTCAGCACATTTGTAAGAAAAGAAAATAATACAAATATTGTACAGAGAGGGAAAGAGATGGTGAGATGGTGTGGTGGTGGTGTGATGGTGTTTGTAAGAACGCAAAGTTATGTGAGCATAAATCTAGCCATACCTGTAAATTAAACTAAGTCAACCATCAACTTAAACTACCTACCAGAAACTGCCTAGCACAGTCTCCATTCACCATGTCCCTGCCCTTGACCCATATTTCTGGGTCGGCACAACACGTTTTAGTCTCCATTACCGATAAATAGAACAATCAATAAGTATGATGAAGATACTCATACTCTCGACATAGGAGAAACAAATTGATGCAATTACTCGAACAGCCTGCAATAGTCAAGATAGAATGAATACACATGAGCGGTAGAGTAGTTCCAGGAATCATAAGATTATGTTATATAGTCTATGACAATTAGGAGCGTGCATCGTGTCAGTTTTGTGACATTGACGTAAAGTTTAAATTGCAATGCGCTCGTGAAAGCAACAAATATACCGGAAATGACAGGAGAGACATAGAGAAATGAATTTCTCGAGAATTCTGATGTGTGTTATTACAACATTATAAACTGTCCGTTCGAAGCAATTTCTGGTTGTATTAACATGCATGATGCAGGCGTGGACCGACCATTAGCCTTTATTCAAGTCTGAAGCCAGTGGTATAGTGACGTAGGTGTATATGTATGTATAATCTATGTAGTGATGGCATATTATGCAATAACAGTGAGTGAAAAGTAGTTATTAAATCAATGCAAAACGTGTTTCTTATAAAAGACGATACTAACTTAAGTTTAAATTATGACTTTACCAACCTGCTGTAGAAAAAGCTATTAATGTTTTCGACATTCTGAAACATAAACAGTAAAATAAAATCGTAAAATGGACAGTTCAAAAGATTTCATTAACTTTTACTGAATTTTCATTTGATTTCCATCAGTAACAGACACGATCAACAAAATGGAAAACACGTTTTCGACTTTCAGATTATTTGATTAAAAGTAGTTTATTAAAGTACTATCAGCCTTAAAACGTCAGGTACAAAGTAAACAGCAATCGATAGATCAAACACGACCCGGCCCATAATTTCTTTAAAGACATTAGGCGGTCTCGATCATTTTATCGAAGGCCACGCTTTCAAGTCAACCGTTCCTTACGTTTCTTAGAATTTTAGCAAAACATTTCACAAACTAGTTAACGATCTTCTCCATCTCAATTATCTTAAGGAAGGTAACAATAATAAATAAAAATAAAAATCTTAAAGCAGTGAAGTTTTCGTAGACAAATACCTATTTAACTAAAAATACATGTTATTTTCCCCTTGCAAGGAAGACGCAATAAATCGTAGTCACGAAAAATAACCAAATCAAAACAAAGCAAAACATTGTAAGTAACTGGATATCCGAGACACTTATTTGTAAACTATGAAGAATGTCAAACAGTAAACAGCGTACATTTTCTGTATTAAACAAATAACAAGAGACGTAAGTAACGAAGCCATCATTGGACACTTTTGTAAACATCGAATGTTTGGAGTAAAAACAAATGAAATCTACGAATTCCTGGGAATCTAAAAGCAGCAAGTGTATACAAACCTAATTGGAACGGCGAAATCCTCGCTGAAAATGACCTCTGATGTTTACATTCGCGGTTTATCAAAGTAACGTATTCGGATCTTTCAGAGACACACGTTTTCTCTTTGCGGCAAAATTATGAATAAGCACTGAGATCTGAAAATGTTTCATGTTAAGGTCGATTTTGTAAGCCAATGACTAGACGGGACTTTGTATTTTTATTCAGAATTAAAATTATGAACATATATAACAACTTGTCCCTAATTAATTAATAAAAATATACTACATAATATAATACTCTAACGTAACTAAAACTATTAGCGAACTAAAATATGGCGTCGAAAAATTCATCCGCATCGCTATGACAGGTAATGTACCCAAGAGACATGGCGGCATTGCTATGTTGTATATGGCAATGCTTAGCCTCTGGCCAAGGTTTTTAAAAGCCAACCCTTGGACTAACGATTAGACTAGTAAAAATAATAAATATCTTATTCACTTTAATAACTCTTTTGACACAGATAGTTGATACTAATTATCAGTGTCCCAAATACGACGCCATATTCTTTACAAATTGATTACTGCATTAAATGGTTCCAACCGCACTGAGAGCGCAAAGGACCTCACGTGATGCTCTAATTGCCTACAATCAACCTAAATACTACTGCAAAATTATTTTCCGACTCGACTCCGTTGAGAGCAGACGATGCACAATACACATACGTACCTGTAGGAGTTTGGGTACAGTTGGACTACAATTAAGGTTTATAATGGGTAAATATCGTGAGAAAACAGGACGTATTTTTTTTAAGTCGAGATATTCCATCTCAATAAGCAAGAGCGGTGATATTGATTGTGCTTCCTCGTCGTGGAACGAAGTTAATTTACTAACCAACTTCAAAAAAAGGGAAACCCATTCAAACTTCCTCAGTTGCATTTGACATTTCTGTCAAAGATAACCTATATTTTCAATTTACAAAGCGTGACCATTCTACCAGTCTTTCATTGTGTCCATAAAATTTATAAAAATCTTCTTGCAAACAGTGTTAGCAGTAGGCTCACTAACAATAGGGTCATGCTTCAAGGGTCGGATTCGAATCCGCTGTCCTTCCCCGTACCCAAGCCTTTAGGCTATTTTCCCTTCATTAATATTAATTCGGTTAGCCCGACGCTTTCCTTTGAAAACGCATTTTTTAATGAAGTAGAGTAACATGTTTTAATGTAGAATTGTTAAGAATGTATGATTTAAGAGGAGTTTGATGTTATGAGCCGGCTTTACCATCAAACAGTTTTTTTTTATTGCTTTTGTTTTCCAGAATTAACCCAAGCGAAACTTCCAATAGCTAAAATGTGGAATGACTAAAAATGATCATCATAATATTCGATCCCAAACAGATTACTATAACCCCCCCTCCCCCTTGACCCCTTGCAGTAAAACGACCTTGGAATATGTCCGAAAGTTTAATGTTCAACTTGTCGAAGAGTTTTTCTGCCAACCCTTAAGAATTAGTAACCCAGTGGTTACTTAAAATTTCTCTACAATAAAATAAAATTATGGCTGATTGTTTTCCGAGTATTTAATGTGGTAAAGGCACAATTTACCTTACCCTCAGTCCGAATCCCAACCTTTAGAAAATTCTCTCAACACTGGTTCACCCACAAGAAATGTAAATGATCCTATTTTTGGACTACCGGACGGAATTTTGAATCAACTTGCCTTACCTGTACCTTAGCCTCATTATAACAACCTTCTTACAGAATAATTTAAAGTTAGACTGTTTGACAAAGTTGTTTACGAATAAAAATATTATTTAATCGTATCCGATTCTCATTACCATAATCTGTTTCTTTATGATAATTTTTGAGTGAAGATTATCTTTTAAGGATAGCCAGAATCGAATTTCGTTTGACGAGTATTGGCATCGAATATTAGATTTTGTTCTATTTACATTTTGGGATCTATGGAGAATTTCAATTCGTCTTTTGGGGAAAGAGTTTCAATTAGCAATATTACTTGATGCAGGAAAATAAAGAGACAATTTTCCTTTTGAGTAAAAACAAGTTGGTAAGATGTTTTATTGAACAAAAATAAATCAAGACAGGCCTTATTCAAAATCGTTAAAATAGGTAAAATGGTTTCTAACATGTTCAGGAAAATGAAAAACTACGCTAATAGCATTATGGTAACAAATTTTTACAAAACCCTTATTAAAACTCATGTTCAAAACAGTAATTTTAGTAATAAATTAACAAACCTATTACAGTAATAGATTTCACTTTCCAATTCGCGTTATGTTCGTCATTTGTCTGTTTCACTTCGCTGTTTGTTTGTAGATAGTGATTAAATGTCGCAGTTTGTAATTATGAGAACAGTAACGACTACAAATAGGCAGTTAGTTCGAACTAGTTGAGAATACTTATCAGTTTTGTACGCGCGATACTTAATTTATTTATTTAGAATAAGCATACCACACATATCAAGCACAGTCACTTACAATTCAAATTAAATAACATCTGAAATTGGCATTTCAGTAACCATGCAAATAACAGGTATGCATGACATTGACATATGAATATTAGAGACAAAGGAAACAAAAATAAAGTGTGTCTAGAAGACATAATCGAGAAAACTACAAAAATAACCAATTTGAGCTAGATAGACGTGCACTGTTGAAATAGGGAACGTACTTGTGTATGAAGCGAAACTTGGAGAAAATATCAATAGGGTAATCTGTCAAGTTGGACCTATCATTATATTGTCATGTCATACGTGTTAGGGGACTATTAAATGTGGTATTTAAGGTGTGGTATTTGTGGTATTATTACTATTGATTGGTGTTTTATAAACAGCATAATGAAAACATTTAAAAGATAAAAACAAATAATCTACGCTTTGTGCTGCGACTCTGCTACGTAGCGAGCACTCCGGAACATTTTTATAGACAAAAAAAAAACTTTGTAAATTTAAAATAATGTTGTGTAGGCTGGAGTTACAGCCCTAGAAGTCCTTTATGAGCTATCAGTTGTTCGTCACAAGTACAACGATTAATATACCTGATTTTCGGATAAACAAACATAGGTATCGGGGATTGCTAAAATTTTAATTTTCCAACAGGAAAACAAAACACAAAATATATCGCAATAAGTATAGTTATAGTAAAAAATAAGCGACGGGACCTTTAATTTTGTTTTATGTACAATGCAGAAAGCAAATCTCATCTTGCCAGTCTATCGGGAGTTGGACGTTATTACCTTTCTATTTTCTCAATTTGATCTTGGTTTACCTTGGAAAATAAATAAGCTAGTAATACATTTTCCATTAGTATTGTCCCTGACCAACGCTATGTTGAATTCAACGAAAAACTCTAAGCTTTGAGGTAATAAAAAAAAACATGAGTTACGAATCGAGGTGAAGTGAACGAAAACAAAAGTCGTGAAAATCTTACGTGCTGACCAAATTCTAGGAAATGTGGTCCTAATAATACAGGATTTTAAAAACTTCTAATAATACAAGACGTATGCCTGATGAGATTTCCCATTGACAAAAATGACGAACATCCATACAAACTTTCATCCATCTTAGGCGATGTATTTTCAAAGATCCTTCCTTAGTGGTCACTTTCGTTCTTCCAGGAACTCTTGCGCCATGCTTCTTCTAGACTCAGCGGTTTAAGCTTTGTGTGTCCGTCAGTGAATTAATGAATTTAAGATTTTTATTAAGTAATATGAGCAGTGGTGGCCCAGTGGTATCGGCCCCGACTAACGAGTTGTAGATCGTGGGTTCGAACCCAGGCAGGCGCTTTACTTGGCGTAAATAATTTCATCACCACTGCTCTCAAAACGGTGAAGGAAAACATCGTGAGGAAACCGGCATGTCCTAGAACCAAAACTTCGAAGACATGTGATATCTACCAACCCGCACTGGGCCCGCGTGGTAGATTACAGCCCATTCCCTCTCAAAGAGAGGCCTGTGTCCCAGCAGTGCAACATTATAGGCAATATAGCAATATATATGCTGATTATGATTAAGTAATAATTTATTACCCATGAAAACGTCTTAAAACTATCATAAAAGTACCAGGCTTACATAACTATAGCGAAGGCAATGATACAGCAAACTTTGACGACCAACAAAGATTCAATCGTACATTCCGTTACCATTAGGAAAATGGCGTTAGGGGGACGTACAACAAATCCGTGACCGAAATAACAATGATGGGACCGCTAAGCGACTAAGCACACATAGAATTGTGATCCTGTTTTGTGTTCTAAATTGCCACGTTATAATAAATGTAGTTTTGGCCCAGCAGTTACAAAGGTGATAGGGATGAGCAAAATACTTTCAATGGTAATTTTATCGGGAGCCTTTAAAATAAAAGGCGATTATGGTTAGAGTTTAAATGCGATACGTGAGAATATTATTGGGAAGGATTTAAATCCAATATTCAACACAATAATAAAAACTCAAATAGAGTTCGGCAGGACACCTGGTAAGGCGCAGTGGCCAAGTGGCGTCCAAGGACTGGAAGACTTTGTCATCATCGCGGATAAAACCTGGAACGTTCGTGTATCTTAGCGACTTTAAAAGTACCACGGATATACTCGTTTCTTATTTTAGCCATTTTCAAAACGTCACCAGACCAGCGTAGCATCTTCATCTCTGTGGCCACAGTGCAATGCCAACAAATGCGTAAGAGGTTTACATGAACACGAATAGATGGACTTACCACAAAATATCGATTTTCCGCGCTAAGCAAGACAGGCCCACCACTAAAATACGATACAACGTACCCTGCGTAGTGTTTAGCTAATATAATGGCGCTGTCATGGTGGATCCGTGGACAAATGGCCAACATTTTTTATTACATCCATTAGGGGGAAACGGTAGATTGATATTAATATAATTTTAATATTAATTTCGTGAACGAAATGGACGAGCAAACGTGTCAAAGTAATTTAATTATGGAAATTGGTTTGTTAAAAAAATGCATGTGTCCTTCTACTAGGTAGACTGTTGTCTCAAACTGGGATAATACCCCGAGTTATGGAAATCTTCATACCTTTGTTCGAGCCAGTAGCTTGTGTTACTGATACTAATAACTACAAACATAACTGACTTGGAGCTTGAGAGTGTTTTCGCAACGAGTATTAGGTGTGTTCTTTTAGCATTGAAGTCGCTTTGAAGCTGCGTAAATGTATTGTACACTACGCTAGCGTTGCGTAGACACATTGTACCAAAACAGTGACGCGTTGATGCGGCGTTTGCGTTGCGTCTACGTTGCTTATGCAACGGCAAAGATGCGAAAGCAACCTCAGATAACTCGGAGGTAGCAATAATACTTGTTCATACGCAAAAAAGGTGTTAAAAAGCTTCAGTTTTTAATATTAAATTCGGTCGTGATCCTATCCATTATACTTTATCTCACCGTCTCTCACAATCCGACACGGAATTCTGAACAATATTGTATCGAGATTTTTTAATCATTGGTGTCGTTATTTCTTAACTTTTCTACTTCGGCAAATATTTTCTCAGGTCAATGAATTCGAGAAAAAAAACGTCTGCTCATTTTCTTCTGCCGTCCATATTTGAATTGGGAAATGTTTTTAAATTATGGAGATGATCGTGCGGATCGGTGCTAAGATATTTATTGTAGAATAATTAGCAATTTGCAATAAAACACGATTGATTTTTATTCTCGTGTAAAGTATTTAAAATAACTATCATTATTTTGAGCACTTTATTTACCAAGTCATCCGCATCATCGGACCTTTATTTAAATCCATTCTTGTCACTTTTGAGTTGAAAACGCTAACATACACTTTTGAAATGGAAAGTTTTCATTCCACCTATCTGCTTCTCAAATAATATTAGATTGTTCACTAAGGGGGTAAAGTTTGAATCCTGAGTGCAGCGACGGATTCAAGCTCGCCCAAGACGAAGTCAACTTTATCCCCGACGAGAATACTCTACTTTTCGCACTTACTGCGAGGTAATAAAAACCAATTCGACTATCGAATTAGTAGTTTATGAAACTGTTCAAATAACCGGGGAATAGCTAGTTATGTGCAGTTTTATACACTATTTACCCAACTACGTGACAGCATAGACAGGGTTATGTTTTTCATGCGTACGTATCTATGTCCTATCTTTGTATGTGGAATTCTTTAAACCCTCGAAAAATCCTAACGGCCGGATGGATTAATACACGAGGTGTCTGTCGACTCGTCCGGGTCGCGCGAAGGTTATAAATAGGCTAGGTTTTGTTTTTATTAAATCAAAATGGCGGATTTTAGACGTCAAAAAGTAAATTCTTAAAAAAAGAAATTGTAGCATGACTATGTAGGGTATCAATATAAAGGGCTTGAGGAGGCGATTCCAAGAATGTAACACAGTAAAAGCATTAAAATTACATACAAAAAACAAAATCGAAAAACCTGACTGCAGCAAAGATTCTTAAAAGCTCACTTTTCAAGCAGTCTGATGCAGTTGGTGGCATCAAATCTGAGATTGAACTAAAATAAGTTACTGCCTGTCAGGTTTTCTGATTTTTTTAAATTTTTAAATCGGAACTTATGCAATTTCATCATAAAAAAAACACAATAAATAATACTATCAATAGGGCGTCAGCCCAATTCTAACATCTAAACCTGGGGTACGTGCCATAGCAACCGATTATTTTGTTCGTCAACGGGAACTAAATCCTGTGAAGTGAGAAATCTTTCGTCGAGCTGTACATTAACAGAAAAAAAAAAATTGTTTTAAAAGTTTTCACACGATGTTTTTAGTTGAGGTTCCAAATTCAAATTACATTATGCACGAGCAGGTCATGATGAAATTCAGTACAATATTAATGCCCGGCTAGAGCTTAGGGCTTTAATAAATTACTATAAGTTAGGTTTGCATGACATTTCATTTGACATTAGCGGGCAGGTGGTGTAAAAACATTTTTTTATTATTTTGCTGTCTTCTTTTATATTTGGAACAAAACTGCTAACAGCCTAAAAGCCTGTCCATTTGTGTAAAGTCTAAACTTTATTTTCAGCGAATGTTCCTCACTGCAAACACTCGGATAAAAATGGAGTTTGCATAATTGACTTATAGAGATATCATAGGACAGCTGCAAGCTAGAACAGTTTAAATGTAGAACATTTTAAAGTCACTGACACCATTTCTTATTTAGCACTCCAGATGTACAATCCGGAAAATCTAATTGACATGAAACATATCTCCGACAGCTCTTTTCCAAATGAGATATTGTAGTCGCGAAAGATTTAAACCTAAAACCTAAATGAAAACTAACAAAATCATTTATTTGCAAATATTAATAAGGGTAAACAATACGTCGATATTTTACATTAATGGAATAATAGTATAACACAATCTTGGTATCACCATATATATGTCTAAACATGAAATAGCTAGTTAACAGTTTCCCATTTCAGCCGGTGGGGCTTTATTGTGATAATATTTTGTGAATTAAATGCTCGTGCCGTTTCGACGTCAGTTTTTCGCGGTGCACACCGTTGTTCTGATTTCCTTTCCACGGATGTATTTCGGTATATTGTGCCCCAGATCTTTTCGTTTATGATTTTTAATATATTATTTTTCGGTAACTCAAGGAAATGAAGGAGTGCGCTCATGTATGAGTTTATGGTGTTACAGATTATAAGGGGATCAAATGTTATACAAATATTATTGCGTTATATCGTGTATTTAGGTGTGATATACTTGTAAAGTCACGAGTTTTACGTTTCTTTTTCAAAAAGAAATATATATTTATTTTCGTTTGTGTTATTACCAACCCGCACAGAGCCTGCGTGGTGGATTAAATAAATAAAGAAAGAAAATAAATTTATTTGACCCAGGTTAAGGCACACAATATTCACACAATAACAAACAACAGAAAAAAACGGATTACGGCCCACTCCCTCTCACCGAGAGGAGGCCTGTGTCCCAGCAGTGGGAACATTATAGGCTGATTATGTTATATATGTATGAATGTTATAAAGATCATTTTGTATCGTTAATTTAACTTCGTAAAAACACATAATAAAGCTTGATTGATTACTGTATTCTTTGCTCATTATTCTACTAAATAATTCTGCTTAAATCACTTTATCCCAAGTTTAATTCATTCCGTTTTGCTTACCTAGCGTCTATCAATTTATATAATGTTTGACATTTAAATTGATGGCCAAAATATAATCATTATTATTCTTCGGCCACTGGACTCTGCTCAATTATTAACTCGAAAGATTCGTCAATTAATATAATGCCAAAAGTAAAAGCCATTAAATATTGACACTTTAATGAAGCTACACTTTGGGGCCCGTATTATCGAATAATGAATTTAGATTCAAAACAGACAGATTTGATACTTATCTCTAACAGTTCTCAATCTATTTGTAATCTTAGCGTTTCAGAATAGGGATTTACATCTAGCATGGTTAAATACATAATTAGGTTGAATTGCCATAACCTACACGTTACACAGATTCGCATAGTTCAATCAATTTCAAATATTCCAAAAATCACGAAATGTTATTTACTTTCTTCATACGAGCTTAGCGAAGTTATAACTGTACATGTTTTTTTAAGTAGTTTTTGCGTGGTCTGGAATGATTCTAAAGCCAATTTTATAATTTTTTATTTTTGTGTCCTCGTGTCCTCGTGGCGGCGATCTCTCGCATCCAGCCCTGGTTCAGGCCATGGTACGGAGCGAGAGGGAATGGGAAGCCGTCACCTCCTTCTGCGAAGTAGTAATGCTCGCGAAGGAGGAGGCGGAGCGCGAGAGGGAGAGGCAATCACTGCGCCCTCGCGCCCCTAGTCGCCGCAGGAGGAGGAGACACCCTGGGCGTCGGGAGTCGATTGCCGACTCCCGGCCACCGTAGGCGCGGGCTTGCGGACGGCGGGCAATGGGCAGCTCGCCGTCCGTAAGGACCAGGCCCGGGTCGACGGCGCGTCGTGTTCCACGCGCGCCTCAAAGAGATGTCAGCAAAATTGACGGGGTCCGATAGGACCGATGCCTGCCGGGGCTGCGGATTGTTCGAAAGAGTTACCGTGGCCCTGGCGCACAGGCAACTGAAGGAACACGGGTGGGTTTTAGTCAGTAAGAGTCTGACACGCCCTTCCGCTCCGCCCAGAGCGGGAGACGTCATTTGATGATTTCCCAACCAAAAAATAAAAAAAAAAAGCGTCACGCAACAACTACCGGATAAATTTTCCTCAAATTTTGCATGGATATTTCCTATAAGTCTGGTCAGTCGGCTATAAATTATCACGCTATTTGCTATGGGGATGAGGAATATTGCAATTTGTTCGTATTCGTCTATAGTTTACCGCAAATTATAAAAAGACGAGCCAAAATATTGCAGATAGTTACAGATTTAACCTTTTAAATGAATATCATCCTGCATCCTTTAAGGAGCTTTGCAGTCAATTGTGTCATAGAACGGCTATTTTAGTCAACTTTCCACAAAGCAAACAGCTTAGCCGTGCGACGTCACCTTTGCAAACCTATGTTCAATTCCAAACAATTGTTATTTTTGTGCCTCCTTTTTTTACATTATGTTATACTATAATATTATTATGATAATTCGTAAATCGTATACGGAAAAACAAAGTTTAGTCCTGTTCTGTCATCTTTGGTTGTAATAAAAATAAATATCTATGGTTAGGTGACTGTTAATGAGAAATCCCGTGTGTCCCGCGTCACCAGTCCTGACTCTCTTCATATTTGGTTGCTGAGATCACAACTACAAACGTAGTATACAGGATTGTTTTATAAAAATGTAGGTGTTATTTTAGTAAATTGTGGTGTCTTACGACTTCCACGCGAACGAAGTCACGGGCAGAAGCTTGTAAAATAAAAATTGGGCACCCCACGCAGAATTAGTTCATGTATTCACCAATTTCCTTTCATAGTTTTACAGCGAAATTGCATTCAGATATTGAATGTCATTCACCTTTCAGAATAATAATATGTTTACTGGCACAAAACAAAATACAGATTTTAAAACAAGCGTAACAAACATAGAAAAAGAATATACCGAGCCTAAAAAATTTCAATATATGTGAGTGCTTTACTTTGTAATCCGAACACATGGTCCGAACGGGACTTTCATACGTTATAACTTGGATGTACCTGACAGTTTTTCAATGAAGTAATACCTAAAAGTCAACTTTATTTGAATACATTTGAATCACCTGGTCGCTTAGTAATTTCCTTGCTGGACAAAGGCCTTCTCTTTTCCTTCAAAACGTGTCTGTTAACTAACAATGGACGTCCCTTTAACACGTCCGGTACACCGCGAACTTTCAAATTGGTAAATCTTTTATTAAATGTACCTAGATATATCCACTTTGAATAATATACCTATCACGTATATTATTATTCCTTCAAAAAATAATAAAATCCTTGTCTTTTGTTCCCAGATAATGAGGTGCGTTTCCAGCACACCAAGTAAGTGTAAATAATATAGTCTCAACAAGGAAGGTTGATCTTCAACGAAAAATATGATAATTTGTTGGTAGTGGGTCAAAAGAAAATGGCGACGTGAAGGTAAACGAGGTACGAGAGAAAGGTGAAATTGACGACGAATTTTGGGCGAAAGTAGCACAAGGGACCACGGTCATACATACTGCTCAAAAAATTATGTTTATAGGCATATGTGCGAAGACATATATATCAAGGCTATTTTTGTAATTTACCTTCAGATCTTTGAGTGATATCGCACCTGGCTCCAAAATAAACGTAGGTAGGTACTGCATAACACCATTCGGATATTAAAAACTGAAGCTAATATAGCGCTTTTCGATTGCTTTCGCATGAACCAGTACATGATACCTACTGCATAAAAACGAAATAAAATATTTAGTTCGAATACAGCATTCAACTGAAAATATTCTCAACTTATTGAACGTGAAAGCAAAAGTGGACATATACAGTAGTAATTATTACTCTCGACATAAAATTATTGTGCATGTAAGTGTTTATGATAAAAATATATAATACATATGTCATAATTGAATTTTTTAACGAAGTTTTTTTAACGCAGTTTGCGGTAGGAGTAAACTGGTAGAAGTCGTCACGTAAGGAAAAAGCGTTGTGCCCCCTCCATGCGACTTTCGAGAGAGATAGTTTTCGTGTTATTCGAGTTTAAAATTTTCGCAGCCGCCATCTTGGATTTACATTTTGACCTCACTATCGACTTTAGAACATTTAAAAACTATGAAACGACACCCATGACAAAAACAATCTTGGTTTTTCATTTCGAACCCCCAGAACCCATTTTACTTTCACACGTTCGTCATGTCTAAATACGAGTAAAAAGGATATTTTTTTAACAAGTATAGCATTTTATATTTTTCATGGATAATAATTGAAAATAGATTAAGAGAAATAATGGAAAATAAATTAAGAGGAATAATGGAAAATAGATTTAAAGAAATAATGGAAAACAGATTAAGAGAAATAATGGGAAAAAGATTTAAAAGAGTGACATACTATAATGCACATTTTATATTTCTGGTGGCTAATAAGTTTTGATTTTACCAAATTCCTCGCTTCGATTTTATAAAGGCTCCACTTGTAGACGACTGCTTACTTTATCGGACGCACGAGTCAAATAAACATTTGATCAAAAGTAATTAAAATATAGATGATTTTGGATTTATTTGACGTTCACAATAAGAAGCGCACATATTATATTTGAGTGTTCAATTATATTTTTGGGAGCGCAAAATGGGAATTGTTAGAGGATCGTTTAAATACATGCCGTTTTCAAATAAAACACAGTCATGTCATTCTAAAATTCAGTAAATTTTAATTCTCTTTCATAGTCTCGACTGCAGTTCTTGATATGGTTTGCCTCGGAATTTTTATTTATTCACAGAATATTTTATATTATTAAATTATTTTATTTGTTTATATTGTAAATTGTTTACAATATAAACAAATTTAAATACAATTTAAATAAAATACAAGTATTTTAAATGCACATAAGCAATAGTCAATAATAAAGCGCCTACCTGCACAATCGAATTGGGCCCTCTGCAGCTAGCTTTTCTATAAACGCACACAAATACAAAAAGTTTATAAATATTTGCACTAACACATACGTGTGCGCATAGTTGTTCGATAGCTGGGGCAGAGCAACGAGCGACAGCGCTCTCGTCTCAATGCTAATGCACCATTGCCACCCGCGCCCGCGCAGAGCACCTCTGAGCCTCTATCTCAAAATGAGGACATTTAGTTTTCAAATGTTGATTGATTTACAAATTATTATTATGCTGTTATGTTTCTGTAGTAGGTACTTCTAACCATCGATTTTTCAGTGTAAAAATAGTAAGTAGTATATAAGCCAAAAAATTGCGTATCGGTATTTTTTTTTAAAGCAAATGTATTACCAATACGAAAAAATTCTGTTAGAATAATGATGTTAGTCCATGAACGTTTAACAATTTTTTTTTCAAATATTCTAATCAAGCCGTGTATGAGAAGTAGGCTTCATAAAGTGATCGTGTAAAGGCTCCTACAGACAGGCGCGACGCGACAGCGCGACGAGACTCTAGTAGAACAATTTCTATGAAAACTTCATGGAAATTATTCTACCAGAATCGCGTCACACCGTCGCCTCGCTCCTATTTGCGGGAGCCTTTACGGTACTAAACGGGGGTAAGGGCCTTAATAGGTACGACATCTCATCTCATTATTTACTCGTAGATGTAATAACAGTTTCAAACTAATATAGAGTGACCGTGTTTTCTGGCTATCCGGCCCTGGGGCTGTTCGAACTACAACATAACATTTGGCCACAGAATACAGAACAAATCAGAAGGCGCAAACGCGCGTAAGACTCAGGCAACAAAAACTAGTCTTGAATAGTGTCATTTGACATCTTTTCGAACTTTCTTAAGTCTGTTTATATTAATTTCTGCGTGCAGAACGGATACAATATTTTCCCACAAAAATGGTCAAATATAATATTGGAAGAGAGGCTGTTAATTTTATTTTTGGACTAAGTGCGCCCTAGAATTATAATAATCGAATACGACCCTTCTGGTTTAATCTATGTTTCGAGTATTCGACACTTGTTTGCTTCGATACAATGAAGGGAGAGGTGTCCGGTCAACATTAATATATTTCGTGGTGTTATTGCGTCGCAGATATGAAATGACGGAGCCACGGTTTGCCTCCATATTTAATGTTTTAAGTGCTTTTTCCTGCTGCCAGGTACTTAGTAAGCTTGTCGCTAAATTAGAGGGCTATTTTAGTGGTGGGTCACTTTGTAACTGCCCGTTATAATGGCATGGCAGTTAGTTTAATTGTTATATTAGTGAGGCGATAATAGTATTGATCGCACCGTGGATTTTGGCTCGTTTAGTAATTCCATACTAATTCATATAGACGTTAAATTATGTGCTAAAATGTCTTGTCACGAAATTGTTTTACACACATTAACACAATCTAGGGATATTTTAACTAACTAGACAAGACTAAGAAACTACTTAGACAATCTTATAACATACTCATATGAAAATACGCAGTATTTTATACTCTTAAGGAAATTAAATATCATTAAATATCAAAAATCTAACTTTGAATAAAATAGCTTTTATAGTAGAAATAGAAAAAGTTAACTATGTACAAAAAAACGTGCTTCTGTTTTTGGTGATTAAATAAAGATATCAAGTTATAAGAAACATTACACTGATTACAAAATAAACATTAATAATCTGTAAAAGCACCTCGGATGTTAATAACACACCTGCAACGATTATTCATACTCAAAATGAGGTTATCGATATCTCCTTGTGGGATAAGGTCCCAAGTTCGACGAAGATGCATGAAAAGTTCACTGTCTGTCTTCAGATTTTCGTTTTTTTTTTGTAAATTTTTTGTAAAGCCCTTTGTTAGAGCATATCCCACGCTTGCTCAATTGGTATTCAATCCGGGGACTGTGCGAGCCTGTCCAGGATTGCCACATTATGTTGCTGCAGCCACTGAGTTACCACTCGAGCCGTATGTGGGCGAGCACTATCATGAATAACTAAAATATCCCTAGATTGTGTTGATGTGTATTAAGGTATTCTGAAACTTGGCGAAAGGTTTTCTATTGTATCTGCTGCATCCGTTCAAAGGCTTGACTAAAGAACCAAAAGTTCAGTTGTTTGATGTCATTACGTTTCTTCGTTTGGCGTAATAGTATTTCAAAAAAACATCAGTGACGCAAAAACGAACATGTTTTGAAAAATATTACCGAAGTAGGCGGCGGTCACCGGTCGAAAACTTCTGTTGTTGTGGACATGTTTCGCCCGGGGCTTGTTCAATGGTACCGAAAAAGGACTAAACCGGAACGCAAAAAAGACCCGAAAAACTGGCTGACGCTTTTGAAAATTGGAAATATCTTTGGATAAAAATTCAAAGTTCTTCGGCTTTGTTGTAACGGGTATAGACGTTATTATGGTGTTATGCACCATATTGGTTTCAATTTCACTTGCGCTGTTTTAACCCTTGCACGGTAGAGGTAACGGAGTGAAGTAGGTTATCTCGGTTGGTAACTAGGCCATCATTACCTACTCTGTGTTTGCAACATCCATTTATCGGTTTTAAAAACTGTGTACAGAAAAACGTAGGTTATAAAGACGCGATATACAGCTATTTAATAAATATTTGGGGATTTAGAGAGCTTTAGATAACACTAGGGCTCCAGACAACGAAACCTAATGATCTGAGATATGATCGTAATTGTTAACACTTCAGGAGAATCGAACATTTAATACCTAATTGGGGTTTCTTTTGTGGAAAATGTTTGGTGGATTTTTTATTACGCTTCAAGATGTCATAAAACTGTAATTGCTCTTTTGTTGATTTTGAAGTTATTATAATTTATGAATTCGATAAGAAACTTGATTACATAATGATAGCCAGTGTGTTTTCCGTATCTTAAAGGTATTCAAGTTTTCTAGTTTTATTAAATACCAAGCACACTATTATACCTGAGTATTAAATGCTTGCTGTTTCGAACTTTCAAATATTAAAACTAGGAAATATTTAAGTTATTTCCATAATCTTTTTACACCATAAAATAGTTCCCTATATTAAAGTTCTCGGTCGCTATGCATAATGAAAAATGTTTACAATATTCTGTCGTTAACATGAAAATAGCTCTAAAGAGCTATTAAATTATGAAGTTACCTGAAACTTCAGGTAAGGAATATAGAAAATCTTTGCCTTAAGAAATACCTGCCGTCTTGACGCAGCGATGAGATTGTCATTTTAAGTTTTTTAATTCATTAGTAACTTAGGTTTATACCCTACAAACTCCACTAAAGATTGCTAACTTGTAAACAAGGCAAATTATTTTTTTATAGTTAGTATTAGTAGGGTTAATTTAATACATCGATTATTAAAACTTGAAATGGTATAAGTATATACTCTTCTGAAATGGTATTTACATACGATTTTTCCAATAACATATTGGTTTCAATTCGTCGCGCGATAACTTTAAGAAAAGAAGAAAGAAGATCATCAAGAAAAGAAGCCGCATAATTATTTTAGTATACGTATTCATATTAAAAATAAATAGGGCCATCTTCTCATAAATGATGGAATTGCAATTCTGCGGTCTCCATTCCAATTTCGAATTCAATATAATAATAATTTAATTTAATACAAGATCTACTTAATCGAATTTTAAACATACTTCAAAATTTGATTATTTACACACGAACGAGCAAATTGTGAGAAAAGACATTGAATAAAAGACTGTTTCCTCTGATAGTCGAAGGGAAATGCAGAAACTATAGACAAAAATAAATATTGTTGAGATTCGAACGACGCATTGGGTCGCCTTTGACGAAGGCATATTACATATTCGCGTGCATCTCTCTCTACTGATGTTTCATTTCACAAATAAGTAACAATGGAAAGTAATTCGATACATTTTAATACTCGTACATTGTAGCAATTTCAATCTCGTGATTTTCTCTTATTTTGCCTGCATTCAGCATTTAGTTAAAGGAAGAATATTTTTTAGGTAGGGTACGTTCAAAGTAACTATATGTAACTTTGTTTTTGCTGGTTGTAAAATATGAGCAGAGATATCAAAAATGGAACTGTAATAACTGAGATACCAAATCTGTAATCAAGGTCGAAGACAAAGGAAATTCAATTACGTAACTAAAGTTTTAATAAAAACAAATGTTAGCGCTTCTGTGATTGACATAACCAAATTCAGTTTTCACTTACCTCCAACTTTTATCTCAAGGAATTTTAATAAAATTCACTTTATTATGTTGTAAGATAACATTTTCATTTCGTTCACCTCGTAAACTAAGCTATATAAAATTATATGAGAAACATAGAGACATGTATGCTATTCAATGTAAACCAGCACCCTAATTACGTAACACACTATCTATCGCAATCTGAATCATTTTGAAGCCTATTGCTAATCCATTGCTTCATATGTTCGAAAAATTTGTCTTCTCAACAATGTAAATAACGCAATGAATGTTGTTGAACTGTCAAAATGAAACCCATTCCTACTGTTAGTGTGTTACGTAATTACCCCGCAGAATCGTAACAGGTGAAGCTTATTAATAAATATTTGATGCCAACAATATTGTAAATGCGACAGTTGATGGAATGTTAAGACGATTGTGACTCAGTCTATATATTAATATATTATAATTTATAAAGAAGTACAATTTGTGAGTTTGTACCTAAGTAGGCGGTAATCTTCAGAACTTCACTTTCGAAATTCAAAAAAATAATAATTGTTATTGGGAAACTACAGTATTGACGAGTGTCATAGGATAATTTAAGTTAAAACAAGAAATTTCACGCGGATGCAGTCGCGGGCAGAAGCTCGCAAGAAAGGCTGAACGGATTTCGATGAAAGGAGATGTCCCAAAATGTATGAAGTTTGGGCCAGGACATTGTACACTACAGTTAAAAATAAGGAAACACATTTAAATCAGCTCTCAACTGTCCAGTTACTTACTTTAAAATGGCTTTGTTTGCTGGAAACCACAAGAAAATACACATGAAATTGCAACACACAACAAAAACCTGTCATGGCGGTAAGCTGTCAATTTTATTGATTAATGACGTTTGATATGTTTATTGGCACTATTGTGACAGCTGACAGGTTTTTTTTTTTTTTTTTCTTGTGGCTTCGCACGGTTTGTGCATTCAGCCAATGTCACGTTTGAAAAAACTTCTTCTAAATGATGAAAACAAAGTTAGGGAAACGAAAATATTACTAGTAAAAATTATAACGGGATTTAGGATAGGACGGTTAAATCTATAGGATCAGTATTAATTACAGTGATATCATATTGAATAATGAACTAAATACAATGACGAAAAATTACAACTTAATACTATTTAAAATAATGAATGATACTATGCATTTATATACAGGAAAGCTATTTGTACAAAGTAAAGAAAGTATTGAGGTAGGAAAAGGAGACAGTTTTCTTTCTATGATTAATAGTCGATCTATGGTTTACTGTCATTGTTTTTAAGCACAGAGTAACTAAATCGGTGAGACGCCATGTTAAGAGTCAATAAAAATAATTGATAATTTTCAAATAACTGCCACAACAGTATACATTTAAATGACTTAAGTATACGTATTTTTCCTGAATTCTACGAATTTTTATTTTTGTTTTGAGGTAGTGTAAATAGACCTGGCCTATTTTGAAATATCTCCTTTAAGCACTTACTAAATTCAAAATATAATTCAATTAGAACAGATAAAGTAGGACTCATTACAGATAAAATGGCGAGAGCGTTTGAGTAAATAGTGACATTCTCTGCAGGACTGTTAGCACGCAATCTCACGCGACGATTCTTACCTACCATGTAAGCGGTCAGTAAATTGATCCTATTTATAAAACTGGGTGAGAAAAAGCTTTTTAACAATTTGTGATTAAACTCTTTCCGATTCTGTGAAAAATCGATTATTTATTTTTCTTCTCTCAAGGGAAATTGTTTATTTGTTTGCAGACTATGAGAAATTATAATTACTAACTTTTATATTCTAGTGATTTCGTATTCTTTTTGTGTTGATGTAAGTAGAAAACTTTGATTTGGAGTGGTAGTTATAATTATCTTCATTGAAACTGTGTTTATTCTATTCAATTCGTATACCGAAATGGACTCCAATAATATTTGTAAAATACCTCCTCTTAAAGTTGTATAACAGAAATTAATTATGCTAAGCTGAAGCTATGGCTGCGATTTTCCGAGAAAAGCACTGGAAATATTTTAATTGCTATCATCTCTCGAATTGTTAGAACGAATAGTCGGCATTCTGTGAGTAGTAAGTTCTCAGGTAGTAAAGATTTACCTCGAACTCCAATGGTTTGTTTGCATTCCGGTTTTATGATGAAAGGGTTATGAAAGCAGGAATTGCATTTATTTTCTTGTTTATTTTATACCTTTGTTTCTTTTCCTGAGAGCTACGGGAACCTACATATGAAGCAGGGCTTAATTATTTCATTTGTGACGTTGTTGGGCTGAATTAATTAATAATGTCTCGATTCAATACTTACTACTTTCTCTAACTTTAAAGTTTTGAGCAAAAGTAACCTAGCCCTCTAACCGAGTTTGCAAGTATCTAGACTAGAAAATTCAAGAATTAATAACATGTCATATTCTTATTGAACACGTGAAAATTGTATTCCAGGTCACAGTCACTTAATTTTCTCTGGAATCATAGGCCAAGTCTTCGGTTAAACTCTGTGTAAATAATGGTCAACTTAAATGATCTCTTTAACGAAAATCTGGTATCTGCTTCTCCACATAGCCACAATAGGTAGGTAGATCGGTCGGTCTTTAGTACTTCCATTCAGCAAAATGGGTAACCGTAAATAAAATCTATCTGGGAGTCCGAAGCCGCAGCTTTTTGTGAAAACAAAATAATATAAATGTTTCGGTGGGCTCTTAACTGTCTCATTGCTTTAGCCTAAACTGGAGGAGTTATTAACTTACGATAATGTTTTTATGATTTGAGAAAGGAGCGAAAGAGATTTAAAAAAAATATTTATTTAAAAAAAGGAATTGAATATTCACATAACTCGAAAGACAGCCCTGCTAGATATTATCGGCCTCCTCAAAAAAATACATCTCTAGGTACATGCGTATAGCACAATTATGTTTAAAACACTACTATTCTTACATACGGTATAAATTACAATAACACAAATTCAATACGTATCACGACATTCGCATTAGAAACATGGAACATTACATTCAAAAGCGATTTCAATAACACACCAGTGAATTTATAGCAGCCCTATCAGAGATCAGGTCATGCTCTTCGGCAAGTTTCAAGTAGATCGCAATTCAATTTCCTTTGCGTTGGGTGAGGTGATGACAGCAAACCGTTACGGTTGCCGAAACAATTATATTTAAGGCTACATTAGGTACCCACGACATCTAATGCAGGTGAACCCGTTTTCGTGTTATAATGGTCATGTTGGAGCGAAAACAATATGAGGGAAGGGAAAACTTATATAAGTCTGTATCAACCAATTAAAGAAGAAGGTGCCCTGTACATATAAGGAGGCCAAACAGCTGGCCCTCAATATCACAATACAAAACTGAATCCCAAAACCCCAACCTCAGACGTATTTAGCGCAGCCGTGAGGCACGCACACATTCCTGCTTTCTTTTCAAGAATGTTATTTTTTGTTTTTATTTTGTAGAATATTTTGTGTGTGTATATTTTAGTCTGTGCTAAATATGTGTATTTTCTTTTTTTATTCCTTTCAAAAACAAGAGATAAGTGGGTAAAATATTATTTTCCGGGAACTTTACAAGATATTATTTTGACTGTAAATTCTGTGGGCATCCAGACCTTGGCTTTACCACACTAACGTTGCAGCGAGAAATAATCTGTCAAACCATTTTCAAACTGTGCTGGTGTCGGCTCCGTCTTACCCAGATACAGCTGAATATCAGAATATGTATTGTGCTTATCATAACAATGATTTGCCTGTGGTATATGGAATTTCTGAATTGTCAATTTTACATGAAAATGTTGTAATGTGTTGAGCATAAATATTTGGCACTAATAAAATATTGTCAAATGGAACGTCAACTAGGTTAGATTAGTTGCATAAATGACGTGAAAGCGTTCAATTATAATTTTCACAGTGATCCAACTTTAATTAGCATTAAATTCTGCTTTAAAATTACCTGCCTACCTTAAGTAAGTAGGTACCTAACGTGGATCATATATTCTATCGATCTACCGAAAGACGTCTACTGCCGGACGTGGGCCTCCCCCAAGCACCGCCACTTCGACCGGTTCTGTGCTTCTCGCATCCAGCGGATTCCTGCGGCCTTCCTTCTATTGATATTGATTTAGGTTTTTAGATTACCCATGTAGGTATGTTGAATTTATGTCATGAAAAATGTTGGTATTAGTAAAGCAAATATTTAAATAATTTCACTTTAATTCATACAAAATACATGAGTCTGGGCATTGATAAATCGTGAAACAAACGTGTTGTGTTCTTTTTCAATTTACTTTTATTTGAAGAGTTGAATTATAAGCTTGGATTTTTTTTTGTCGCTGTACCTACCATGCAGGGAAAACCATAAATTACTCCCGGTATATAAAATCCAATTGCGGGGTAGTTGCCAGTACATCAGGCACCATATTTTGCACAAAATGACAGGTTGTAACTAAAATTCAGGGCTCATACAAGTCTAGCTCACAAAAATGCGAATCACAGCACATTTTTTATTCAAATCGCTGACTACGGAAGCTTTCCTTTTCAAAAACGATGCATTAGGAGTTTCCAAGAGCCGTAATCACATTACATCGTGAGCTCTCTAAAGATATTATAATAAAGCATAGTAGGTATCCCTTGCACTCAGCAAAAAAGCCTCGTTACAGTTCAACCTCTCATTTACTTGATGTATATTGAACCCGTAGGCCCTTTGTATTCGAAAGACCGCTGCCCGACTTTTTTGGAAGGAAAATCCAAAAATATTGAGAAAGCGCGCATTTCATCCGAGTCACGCCCGAGTTTAGGGTTGACTTCGAATTTCACATTGAGTAAATGTATTGAATAGTGAGTAGATGTTTTAATAATATGAACTGTATTAACAAAGCAGGAAGTTTTTTTTAAGTATCTTTAGACTATATACGTATATACATTTAAACATAACTGGTGAAATGTGGATGTACTATAGGGTGACCTCTGCCTATCCCTTCGGGAAAACAAGGCGTGATATATGTTATGTTATCTGTACATTGGTCTTTCGGGGTAAACGCACGAAAATACTCCGTTTATTCTGTTAACTTAATCTAAATGTTCACCATTTCGTCCACTTTATCTGGGTTTTCAGTACCTCTACGGATTATTTCTTAGTTATCTTTAAACATATCTAATGCCTATTTAAAAAAGGTAAAAATTGCAGCCTATTATTGATCCCACTGCAGGGTAAAGGCCACTTCTCATACAGACGAGACACGAGCATTGATCAACACGCTTTCTCAAGTCGGGTTAGTGATTTCAGACTTTATTAACTATAAGTCCGGTTTTCCTCACGATGTTTTCCTTTACCTTCGTTCAGTAAAGTAAAAAATAAAATTTTAAAATATCTAAATCATAATATTTAGTTTTACATAAACCTACGTGAGCACTTATGAAACGTCAGAAGCTAGGTCCACTGTTTCAATGAGTTGTTTCCTATGGAGAAGAGCCAGCAAAAAACTTCACGATTACTCTTTAAAAAAAATAGGCTTTTACAATGTTTTCAAATTAAGTATTAATAGGTATGGGAGGACAGTGTAGGCCTGTCAACTAGTACCAGGTACTTAATAAAATAGAAAATGGTCTACAAATCTATAGTCTACAAGACCTACAATGTTCTCACATTCACAAAATATAAAATAATCTATATATAAGATGTTTTCTTAAGAAATAAGCAGTACCTTTGTATTCAATACTAAAACGACGTATCTGTATCTATTTTACTTTGTGTACATAAATAATAAAATAAATAAATATAAAAACCTATTTAAACCAAATGATATAATTGCCATTACAACGACTAATAAAGAGTTGAAATTAGAATTGTAGATGAACTCAGAAAGTATATAATTATTCTTAATGAATACCGCGGCAATCCATTAATAAATGCTAAAACATTACCTAATTAAAACTAGAGTTGGCGCGTGAAAAGTTACTGAAACTGCAGAGTGCAAGCAGAATTCATTGCAATATAACATTACCAACTAATCTAAGTCAGAGATTAATATTAAAGTTCTTAATTAATATGTGTCCTTAGAATATGGCATTTACTTGGTTACGAACTTTGAATTAAAATCTCATTTATTTTCCCCGCATGTGAGGAATGCTGCAATAAAATAGTTAAAATGTACTCAAAACGTTTGTATGTTTACACAAAGACATGAAACTAAATATTCATTACACTTTGTTCTCTAAATACAACCTTTGTTCTCACTCTCAAAGGTACAATAAGAGATGTTTCACACGAAACCTTTGAACGGACGTTTTCTTCGCTTTTTGAATAGTTCAAGTAGAAAGTGGTTCTGCTATACTTTTTGTGTAAAAGTTTTCTAACTTTGTGACGGTGTTGTCATTGAAAATATTTTGTATATTTTTAATTACGAGTGTGTTTTATGACTGGCTAGAATTAATTTTTCTTGCGTTTTCTAAAGGTAACTCTTTTATGCTTGGAAGAACGTTTATCGCAATGCTAGTGAGATTTTTGAATGTTAAATATAATTAAACAAAAAATAATGTTTTTCTTTCCGAAATCTCATTAATTAAAACCATTGTCATAAAAGAGAACAAGATAATCTCTTTATTAAAACTACAACTTTATCATTATCATCATTAACAACTTAAGGCCGGTCACAAAGCGTAGCCCAAATTCGGATTGCGTTGGGATTTCCCAAAATCGGTACCATGCAGTACCTACCCTTTGTGGTCTCTACGGTATTTAAACCGCATGACATAACCTAACCTATAGCTATGATATTCAATCAAAATAACAATATAATATACATCAAACCACAAATATTTTAAGCCATCGAACCGAATACCCAAAACGGTAATATTCCGTAAGAGGATTACATTTCTAAGAACATTAAATTATTGACGGTACAGACCAGACACGACAATCGACAAATGTGAAGTGAACTTTAAAATGGCAAAGTGATATCTTTCCTTTTCGCGAGCTTTGAACGGTACTTTCGGTAGATACTTGGATAAGTGGGGATCAACTCAATACTATCGACGATCTTTTGATTTTTGATGCGGGTGATGTTGCTGTTTCGAGGTTTTATTTATGTTGTATTGGGTAAAGAAATAGCTAGTTTTTTATATAAGTAATTAATCTCCAGATATGATGTCTGAAAGATGATAAATCAAGCTAGGAAGATTCTTGGCTTCTTCTTGGTACTTGGAAGTTATCTATTCAAATACTGCATTTACTTTCTCCTATATATTACGAAATTTCTCTTATATTAACTGGGAAATGGTTACTAAGATGATGAC
Organism: Dryobotodes eremita; assembly: GCA_917490735.1. Classification (NCBI taxonomy): domain Eukaryota; kingdom Metazoa; phylum Arthropoda; class Insecta; order Lepidoptera; family Noctuidae; genus Dryobotodes; species Dryobotodes eremita. The sequence continues at coordinate 12,489,318 of OU823258.1, read as the reverse complement.
CGATAGAGACGAATGGAAGAAAAGTACGTAGGTACTGCGCTGAACATAAACAAATTGAGATAAACCATGGAGGATGATGTACCATTCGACATTTTCAGACTTCGAAAGCCAATTAGTCTTAACGGTAAAGTCTAGTTGATCCACTTCAAAATACTTATGAAACGTCTATTATGGGAAATGAAAACTCTAAAATGAAATGAAAATTCGAGCAATAGTGAAGTAAACGTTGGCTGCTGCAGCAGACGGCTCATTAAATTGCCTTCAAACAGATTACTTGAAAATTGGAATGGCAGAGTTTACTATAATATCTGGGGTAGTCAAATAGCGGGCATTTTAAAGTAATTGGAAGATTCGACAACATATAACATAAGTAGATATTAGTCGCACTCATATATATATATATGTAACTATTTCATAAGTTTACAGATAGTTAAGGAACTATTCAGTAATTAATAAAGAAGAAAGAAAAAGGAAAGAAAGAAAATACATTTATTTAGCACAGACTACAAACCACACAACAGAACATAATCAAATCAAATATATTAATCATATCTTATTCACAAAGATTAGGCGGAGATAGGCCAGAGAGCATATTAGACTCATAGTCATTAAAGAGCTTTATCTGTCAGACCTACCTACCTATAATTAAACGTAAACATAAAACAAGGCGTGAATATTCAAATGAGCACGTGATAGTAGGTGAAGCGAAATGTCAACGATTTAATTAAATTCATTTGCATATAAAATACTTAATTGTTTCACTCATGTTTCGTGTCACTTGTTTGACTTTATTAAAGTTTTCTTTATGCTGAAAGCAATAAAATAACTCAACATTATGTTAACAAAGACGAATAAAAACTTTTATATATTGTAGCCAAAGTCTAAACGTAGAACATTGTACTAATTTTAACTTTTTATATACTTAAGTGGTCCTTTGGAAATATTCAAAAAGCAACATTACCAACAGACGCGTTTGAAGGATGAGAACCGCATCGATAATGGAGCTGGCAAGTAAAAGCTGATCTCAGATGGCGCCACCACTGTACGAACCCGTGTCACTAAGTGAGATAAACATTTACAATCTTCGGATTTCTTAATTGCGTTGATTTCTTGAACATTTTCCGATTTAAGACATGTATTCCACTTGGAAAATATCTGAGTTAAAAGAAGAGTTAAGAAAAAGAGGCGCCTGTTTACGTGAAAGGAAAGCAGACCTAATTGAAAGAATTGAAAGGATAGCAGACTTTTTCAAAATATTGCGCTGGTTTATGATCCCTGAAAGAGTGATATGCCGTTAGTAAACAAATAATTTATGTATTTATATCAAGGACAAGATGGATCAACAATCTGTCGAAGATCTCTAAACCTCCAGTGGGCTCAAAAAGCCTAGACAATTCCTTGTGGAGAACATGGCCGCACAAGGGCGCACATGAATAGAATTTTAAGACAGAAATTCCCCATTCATTTGTTCGTTTGTTCATGTATTATGGGCAGTCTGTTTTCTTTTAAGGTTTATTAAATCGCATTAAAGCATTATAGGTTATGTGATGCAGGTAGGTATAGGTTACGTACAAATAAGGGGAAAAGGAAATAGTTTTGGACAACCTAGTCAAACTGAAAGTTATCATTTTTAATATATACCCTGAGTATTTACCAATCTTTTCATAGTCACTTTCCTTGAAATGTTTATGACACACTCTCGCCCTGCTTTTAGGCTCGAACTTTACTCGCCTTATCGCTTTGATCCACAATTTTTTAAGTTTCTCATCTCGAGGAAACTGGTGGCCTCCAGTTTCTTTACAATTTGGTACACAACATCTAGGCATTTTCTCAATAGTTGTCTCTAATTCTGAATTCACTACTAATTCCATACAAAAACTGCTTTGTTATTGGTCTGTGCGCTACTAGCGCCACTTTGACAGTTGTCGGCCCCATTACAACGGCAAGGAGCAAATAGATATAAAACCTAAGGATTTGGTGCCAACTAATATAATTTAACTATCACAATTATCAACTTGGTAGGCAGTAGCCAGTATAAAAAAAAAGCGAAAACGTGTTTTGAATTAAGAACATGTAAATCTATACCATTCTTCTTTATTTGAATTCTTAAAAAAAAAGGGTTGAAGATATCGAATGCTCTACGCACATAATCTCTGAAGCTGAGAAGCAACTTAAGCGAAAACTATAATTTTCCCGATATGTAATACCTACCAATGTATTCAGAGCTGGTGCAAAGCTTTTTAGATCACCGTATATTAATGTCTGCAGACCGCCTTCGTATTAATCAACTTCAGATATGTACCTACACAGATACTGCTTTTTGACCTGACCATTAATAAAACAATAGGACTAAAAAGCGAAAGCTTGCTTTGGACAAAATATTTTAAAGCAGAAAATATAACATGAATTCTTTAAGAAACACTACATATCGGTTGAAAATATTGAATGTAGTCCTTATAATCTCCGAAGCTGAGAAGCAACTCAAGCGCACACTAACGTTATCCCAATAAGCCGTAGGTACCTATTCAGAACTGGTTCAAAGCGTTTTTGATCAGAGTATATTAAAGTCTGTATAGGTACTCTGCAGGCAGCCTTCTTATTTCGCGAAGCAATGATCGCACATTAAGCCTGGATTTACTGTCAGACTAAACCTTCATTTTATTGAAGATCGATACCAAGATTATCTGCTCTCGTTTCTGTTGAAAAAGAACTAGACCCTTGGGTCATTAGTGTATACGTATCTAACAAAATTGCCACTTTTTTGGTCCACTTCTTCGTAATTGAAGTGCAAAAACGAATAAAGCTTTGGTTTTTTGTACTTAGAGTGTATCCGAAAGTGTAAAGAACATAATTATATACTCGTAAGAGTATATAATTATGTTCTTTACACTTTCGGATAATGTATCGACATAAATTTAATTTCGACTTATTTAGGCAAATCAATAAATCTTTTATGTTAGTATAGAGTACGGGAAGACTATAGAAACGATGGATGGGCTGTGTGAAAGATGATATGGCTAGAAAGGGGTTAACTTTTGAGATGATCTCTAATAGAAAAGTATAGAAGAAGAAGACATGGTGTGCAGACCACAAATAAATTAGGATAAGGGCAAGATAATGATAATACTAAACCTCACTTGCGCGTTCATGAGTTATCCTAAATAACTCGGAGTTAACAGCTAACTCAGGGTTAATAGCTAACCCAGGGTTAATCAAATAATTCATCTTGAGTCACCAAGAGTTAGAGGTAAACCTAGGGTTAAACTTTTAAATATTTAACCCATCGATGTGGGAGAGTTAAATCGCTAAACAGTGGGTTAGTGTTAGTGATGTTAAAATAAATTGACGTTATGAGGTACTGCTGATAACTTATTTTAACCGACTTTAAAAAAAGGAGGAGGTTCTCAATTCGGTTGTGTTTTTTATTTTATTTTTTGTTTGTTACCTCAGAACTCCGTCATTTTCACTCCAAATTAAAGTAATTTTTCACTTTGTAGTGTTTTTTTTTTTGGAAGTCTCATGTCTCAAGTCTCAGTTTTTGGAAATGTCATGTTATAAAATTCAAAGACAAGAAAGTATTACGTATCGTAATGTAGTGTAAAAGAGACGAGTGTACAATTTCCGTTCATTGTCCGTTCATTAATTATTGGTCGGATTACATATGAGGGCGTAGACATTGCAATTCTATTTTACGTTTCGTAGATTGAACTGCAATGTTGCCAACTCAAAAAACACGAAGGTCAGGTTACCCGGTGTTACTTTTTAATGGCGCAATACGTAATAAGAATAACAATGTTAATTACATGACTCCGAGTTTCCTAACTCTACATTTATTAATTTAACCCGACTAAACATGCCTAAGTAGACTATTGTTAGTAACAATCCATTTAGTATCAATAACTATATCAACAAAAGCCTTAAAATCCAATCTGATTCCATTTCATCACTATTTATAGCTAGTAAGTGCGCTTGTATCACACAGCATTTGAATTATATCTCTATACGAATGTACTGATTGTGCATTGTTTCATATAGAGGTTCGCGAGAACGTCGGGGACTGATAATACAACTTTCCGTGCCTTGTTCCGGTGTTAAAGTAACACGCATACACTGAACGTGAATACTAAATAGGTACCTAGTACTATCGGTTTTCATAGAATAAAATATATTATAATTATTCATGAAGAAAGATCACGCAAAAAGAACATTTAGCTACTGAAATTCAACAACGATTTTCTCCGAAAGTATTGATGGCCGCGCCTTATCTAATGATATGTCGTGCATAAAGTATTTTCATAATATCTATACATTATAATAATAGTAACAAGGTCAAAACTCATGTTCATTGAATAATAAAAAAAAGTAATTGCTACAGAATGTGGAAACGAGTCTAATGCCGACAATATAGTTTTTGGAATTTTTGTCTGTTTGGCTATTTGCCTGGATATATGTTCTGAAATAGCGCAAAAACGGCTGAACGGATTTGGATGAAATTTGGCACACAGATAGTTTATAACCTGGATTAATTAACACATAGGGTACTTATAATCCGGGTAGTACGTTTCCGTGGAATATTTTCCGACAGCCACGCGGGCGAAGCCGCGAGCACTAGCTAGTTATTATCATAACACTAATTATGTTAACATTTGGATGAGTCTATAACTTTTTGGTCGTGCCTATACAAGTAACGTGGTATCGAAATTCTAAATGTGTAGTGAAGCTGTAATTTTCTTTTTATTTATGTACACAAAACATTGTTCAGAGCACTTTTAAACATCTCTTCAACTTTTTGTAAGTTTGCACATACTTACAGAAAAATGAAATTGCCGAAACCTTACGATATAACTTCTGACATTTCACAAAGTTTTTGCGTTAAAGAAGCCTTTGCTTAAGCTAAATGCCAAGCAGTACCGCAAAATGTTTTATTCAGATTTCTAAACAATGCTTCGCTATAGTTTACAGTATAATCAAAAATGTGGTGAAGCTGTAGAGCTTCCTTAAATTACAAGTCGCGTTGGTACTTGTAGTTAAGACACCTTTTATAATATTTATTGATACCACTTTCAGCCACTTACAACAAATGACAGGGGTTCTCAACACTACATTAGTATGATGGGTCCGTAAGAGTGAATCTGCCACCGCGGCACTACATCCACTACTTGACCCCTGTTAGATTGGATTTGGAGTGGGCAGCTACGAAAATATAGGGCTCCAAAACTTCTTTAACTATTGATGTGTCCCAAGGGATGCTAACGTTTGAATCACAACGATGACTTTAGCGAATTGAAAAAATAAGAATCATAAGAAAATAAAACACAAAAAATGAGTACCGTATCTAATTTTTTATGTGAAAATACTTGTACCAAAGATCATGAGGAATTATGCACACAATCGGACGGCATGGCAGACGATCTATTTATTATTGACTGAATGATGATTTCTATAATAATAAGTATACATAATACTCGTAGAGAAACAACCCAAAATTAACACAAAAGTTAATTTTAGAACATTACCCACCGTTCTCTTTACCAGTGTTGATGAAAACATCCCTACATGTAAGTACCTATGTTAACCGTGCGAACCTATGTCTACCTAATTTAATATATATATAAGTATATTATTTGTACCTATCCATTTGTTTATAATAAACTTATAATGTACGTTCGAGGAGCCTTGTTAGCGTGCGGGGGGCTGAAGAAGGCGGGCGCGGGGCAGGGGAGCGCGGGCGCGCGACGCGAGCCAACCGAGTAGTCGTCGATGTTGTCAAGGCATTGCGCACGTAAATCCTCCTCGTCCGCGACATTTTCAAATCTATCTTTACTCTTGGTTTCTTCATTACCTCCCCTACAATCTGGTCTTCGAGCCGAATCTGCTGGATGTTTCATACTCCACCGAAATCGCGAGCTATGGTGAATACACGGAGCACAGCGAAGAAAAACAAAGAACTTTATGGCGAAATGTCCAAGGGCGCTGAAGGCTTGGAAACTGCTGTTCAAGATGATTCCAGGCAACCAAATACTAAAATAGACCGTGATGAGAAAAAAAAAGACCCAAAACAAGTCGGAAAACCTATATTTCTAGCCGAACAAAGTGAAAAAGTAAAATTGAGTTCCAATATAGATCTACCCTCAAAGTCAGAAAAAATATCTAAATCGAAATCTCTGTCAAAGTCCGCATCGTCATCAGTGTTAGCTAGAAAGAAAAGACTGGAATTAGAAGCAGCAGAAGCTAAGGCAAAAATACAAATGGATATAATCGATAAAAGGTTGGCGGCCGAGTTGGCCGAGCTAGAAAACGAAGAATACAGTTCACAATCGGAAGGAAGAGAAGAAGGAGATCATACTAAAGTTGAAGTGGAGAAGTGGCTAGAACGAAGTCATCGCGAACTGGAGGCAGAGGCTGCCCAGCCGCAGGATACAAAACTGGGCGACCTTCCGCTACCGCCGCTGGCGCAGCAAACAGCTGCCCGAGGTGGCACTGATGGAACAGTTCACATGTTGGCAAGCGCTCTCAAAGATCTGGCCGCTGCTACTACAGCTAACGGATCGCATGCTCAAATGCTGAGCCGATTAAGTACACCTAAAGACTTACCTGGTTTTGGAGGTGACCCGTTGGATTGGCTGCAGTTCAAGCAAGCATACGAAGACTCAACAAAAGTGTGTAACTTCAGCAATCAGGAAAACTTATGGAGACTACGGAAATGTTTACATGGAGCAGCCAAAAATGCTGTAACGGCGCTGTTAATTAGTGCTACGTCACCGGATGTTGTGATGTCTACGCTGGAGCTACAATTTGGAAATCCAGATATTATTATAGCTAAAATTGTGTACGAAGTCAACAAGCTTCAACCGATGGCCCAGGAATATCACAAAGAAATAATAACGTTCTCTGTGAAAGTAAAAAACTTTGTCGCTGCTGTGCTCGCTATTGGTCAAGATGAGTATCTGAAAGGAACAAACGTTATATCAATTATCCTGTCTAAATTACCTACAGTGCTTATCTCAAAATGGGCAGACTACAGTTATCCAATCATTAGCAGCGGGGACAAGCCTAAACTTGTGATATTATCCGAGTTTTTGAACCAAGAAGCTATAAAAATATCGAAAACATCAGTGAATATAATATACAATCCCAGTGAATACAAACGTAAACAAAGTGATAACGTAAACAGAACTCATACGGTGCTAGTGCAAAACTCTTTGGACGGTAACATTGGTGACGATAAGTGCCGTTTTTGTAAAATAAATAAACACAAAATAATAGACTGTAAAAAGTTTCAAAAAGCGTTGCGTAAGGACAGATGGCAGTTTATAAAACGTAATGGTTTATGCTATAAGTGTCTGGTGTCGCGTCATAACCGTGACGCTTGCTCAGCACCCGTGTGTGATAAGGATAATTGTGGACAATCGCACCATCAACTTTTGCATTTCCCTGATGGGCGCGGTAAGGAGCAGTGCCAACCGTCCGTTGCGGCAACTCCTGCGGCGTCGTCGTCGTCGGCCTCGGTGGCGGCGCTGCCTAGCGAGGCTGTCGCCCACATTAACGATAACAGTTGTAGTCAAGTGTTGCTAAAAACAGTGCCTATAAATATACACGGACCTTACGGAACATTGAGCACGGTGGCTTTACTGGACGATGGTTCCACCGTGACGATAGCTAGTGACGAACTGATAGCGAAGTTAGGTATACGCGGACGTAAACAAACATTAAAAGTGCGTAGCGCATGGGACGGTAGCGAACTTGTATGTGATAGTGAAATAGTGGACTTAAGCGTGTCGAACAATGACGGTACGATGTTTACATTGCAAGCACGTACCACCAAAGGACTTAACTTACCTGTACAATTTATACCGCTCGACAAACTAAGATGCAGTGATGCAATTAATAACATAAAACACAAATTATGTTCTGGACAATGCAAACCGGAAATACTAATAGGACAAGATAACTACTATTTATTATTGCCTCTGGAAGTTATTCGAGGCAATCCTACCGAACCGTACCTAACTCGTACTGCGCTGGGTTGGTGTTTACATGGCCGCACGTCCTCGAACGTGAACTGTCGAAGCAAGCATTCAACTTTGTTTTTAACGGAAGCCGATAAATCTCAAATAGAAACTAAATGCATAATGGACGACTTGCATGAAGAAGTCCGCCGCTCGTTTTCAATAGAAGCTATGGGCATATCAGGTAAACCTCGTCTAAACGCAGAAGATGAACGAGCAATAGCCCACCTCGAACGAACTTCTACCCTGAAGGACGGCAACTGGTACATCGGCCTACCGTGGAAAGATGAATATTGCAAGATGCCAGAGTCATATACCACTGCCTTGAACAGACTAAAAGGAGTTGAAAGAAAACTAAAGAAATGTGAGAGCTACGCGGAGAGATACAAAGAGAGAATATACCATCTACTACACAATGACTACGCACGAGAATTGACCGATGTCCAAAATACGCCAAAGACCTGGTATCTTCCACACTTCGGCGTGGACAACCCCAATAAAATGAAACTGCGGTTAGTTTTTGACGCCGCGGCGAAGAGTCATAACTTCTCGTTGAACGATTATATACTAACCGGACCTGACTTACTTGCATCATTATATGGAATCATGTTGAGATTCCGCGAAAGCAGAGTGGCTGTGACCGGTGACATACGCGATATGTTCCTGCGAATTAAAATTCAAACTGAGGACCAAGACGCACTACGCTTCTTGTGGAGAGATGCACCAGAAGATCCTGTAAGGACATATGCGATGACGTCATTAATCTTTGGTTCGAATTCGTCGCCGTTTATTTCACAATTTATAAAGAATAAAAATGCTAAAAGATTCGAAACAACTCACCCCGCAGCAGTTAATGCAATCTGTAATCAGCACTACATGGATGACTACATAGACAGTTTAGAAGACGAGTCAACAGCGGTTCGATTAACAAAAGAGATTGCATACATCCATAAATGCGGAGGGTTTGAAATAAGAAACTGGAATAGCAACAGCGCAGCCGTGTTAGAAAACTTACCGAAAGAAACCTTAAGTTCTACTGCAGTACGTTTTAAAGTCGGCCAGCAAGAAGCTGGAGAACGAACTCTTGGATTAATCTGGTACCCGAAAGAAGATACGTTGGGATTCGATACCTCATTTAAACGCATTCCTGAAAACATAATAAATGGCCTGAAACGTCCTACGAAAAGGGAAATGTTACGATTGATAATGTCTATTTTTGACGTCTACGGATTCCTGTCACCATTCACGATCAAAGCTAAAATACTATTACAACAAATGTGGAAGATTAATTTATGTTGGGATGACGAAATACCAGACAGTGTAAATGACAAATGGTTAAATTGGCTAAAACTCCTAAAAAACGTTGGGCGTATTCGATTACCTCGTTGTTATCATGCGAGCGTACGAAAGAGCGAGACGGTGATAGTTGCACCGAATGCACCGGATAGCGGATCGTCGGCGCACGCGCAGCGGCAGCCTATTACTACAATTAATGAATCACGCGCGCTTGCCTTCGCTACGAGATTAAGTTATACGAACCTACAGCTACATATATTCAGCGATAGCTCAACTTACGCTATGGCCGCCGTGGCGTTCTGGCGCTGGCAAGATAATGACGATAAAACTAAATTAGCTTTCATTTCAAGTAAGTGCAGAGTAGCACCACTGAAACATACGTCTGTACCACGATTAGAACTGCAGGCGGCGCTCCTTGCTGCTCGGCTTGCAGATACTATAACAAAAGAACACAGGAATATGTTACCACAAGAAAGGTATTTTTGGTGCGACTCGTCAACGGTTCTATACTGGATTAGGAACAATGTGCGAGATTATAAAGCGTTTGTGGCGCACCGGCTCGGCGAAATTGACGAGTTGACACAAATAAAGGAATGGCACTTTATACCTACTAAAATGAATATAGCCGACGTCGCCACGAGAGACACCTGTGAATTAGATATGCTACAAAATGAATGGTTATATGGACCCGAGTTTTTGTACAAAGAAAAAGAGACATGGCCAGCGGATGTACAACCGGAAGTCAGCACCGATGTTTTGGAACGGGTTTCTCTCGTCGTCACTGAGAAGAACTCACCTGCTGTGCCGGAACCCGAGAGATTTTCATCTTGGCTACGCCTCCTGAAAAGTACGTGTATGGTATTATTATTTATTGATAAATGCAAAAAACTTACCAGTGCAATCGACGGTGATATGATGGGGAAAGCAGAACGTCTGTTGATAATGCACTCCCAGAGGCAGACATTCGCCGAAGACCTGGAACACCTGAAACAGAATAAACCATTAGATCGAAAAAGTAAGCTACTCACCTTAACTCCTGTGATTGACGAGTACGGAGTTTTACGCGTTGGAAGCCGCATCGACCAGGCACCTGGAATATCACCTGAAACCAAATATCCGGTAATACTTGACGGTCACAACTACATCGCTCAGTTGATAGTAAAGCACCACCACGTGAAAGCCGCCCACGGAAACCAGGAAGTTCTCGTCAATAATCTGAAACAACATTTTTGGATTATACGTTTGAGACCTACAATTAAACATGTGACCTCAAAATGCATGTTTTGTAGAATAAGAAAAGCACAACCGCAACCACCCAGAATGGGGAACTTACCTGAGGCCAGAATGGCTTATAATCAACGCCCGTTCACGTTCTGTGGAGTGGATCTTTTTGGGCCCATGGAGGTGACAGTACAGTACAGGCGACGAGAGAAAAGATATGGAGTTCTATTCACTTGCCTAACTGTTAGAGCTATACATATTGAAGTAGTATCGAAACTAACCTCTGACGCATTTATTATGGCTTTGCGTCGCATGGCCGCGAGGAGAGGGTGGCCACGACATATGTACTCGGACAACGGGACTAACCTGAGAGGGGGTCAAAATGAAATAAGAAAGTCGATAAGCGAACTTGATGAAGATACGCTAAAAGGAGAAGCTGCTAACTACGGCACTACATGGACTTTCTCTCCGCCTGCCAGCCCACATTGGGGTGGGGCGTGGGAACGCCTAATACGTTGTGTAAAAAATTCAATGAAGGTCGTTCTGAAGGAACGAGCACCCCGCGATGAGGTTCTAAATACTCTGCTGGCAGAGGTGGAACACATGGTGAACAGCCGTCCGCTGACCCACGTGAGCGTCGAACCGCAATCCGATGAGTCACTGACGCCTAATCATTTTCTTCTTGGCTCGTCATCTAACCTACCTACGATCGGTACATACGATGAGTCAGATACATACCTACGGAAACAATGGCGCATCTCCCAAAGACTCGCAGATTTGTTTTGGAAGCGTTGGGTGAGGGAGGTACTACCAGATATGCGACCTAGAACCAAATGGCATCAGGAACAACCGCCCTTGAAAGTGGGTGACCTTGTGTTAATCGTCGATCCTGATTCTCCGCGCAATGTTTGGCCGCGCGGTCGCGTGCAGGCAGTAATGGCAGGCAGAGATGGACGCATAAGAGTCCTCGATATAAAAACCAAGAATGGTATGTTGCGTCGGTCAGCCGCACGCATCGCCCGAATTCCAACGGAAAATGAGTGCTGACGCACTGGGGTGGGGGATGTTAACCGTGCGAACCTATGTCTACCTAATTTAATATATATATAAGTATATTATTTGTACCTATCCATTTGTTTATAATAAACTTATAATGTACGTTCGAGGAGCCTTGTTAGCGTGCGGGGGGCTGAAGAAGGCGGGCGCGGGGCAGGGGAGCGCGGGCGCGCGACGCGAGCCAACCGAGTAGTCGTCGATGTTGTCAAGGCATTGCGCACGTAAATCCTCCTCGTCCGCGACATTTTCAAATCTATCTTTACTCTTGGTTTCTTCATTACCTCCCCTACAACCTACATAGGTCTTTAACCTCCAAATACACCCCGCAATGGTTCGGTGTTCATGCCATAAATGTGATACGGGAATACATAATGCTTTCACGCTCCCTTTCCCTGATTATTATGCTGTAAAATATGATTTTCCATGACGTAGTATCGAAATACATGGATATCTTTTTTACATTCATTGAAGGCATGATTGATGGATTTTCTATACAAATCTGAAACTGAAACCGGTAAATTGAGTAAGTCAGGGGTTCCCAAACATTTTCACTTCACGGCGCACTTACAAGTTTTGTATTTTGTCTCGGCGCGGCGGCACCCTAGCTAGTCGAAATAGGAAAAATGGTACTAGGTAGATTGGAACAACAATTTAAGCATCCACAATATAAGGCTGAGTTTTTATATTGACACACAAGAATAGTAATTTTATTATTTAAGAAAAATGGGAACTAAAAATACAATCGTCGATTTCCGAGCGTAAGCTATCGGCGAGTGAGCGATGCATGCAGCGCACGCGATTTGGATTGTTTATTTTGTGACCGCGAATACCTAAGTTTCGTTTTACTTTACACTTCTTTCTTACACTTTACTCTTAACACCAGGGCGCCGCGGCGCTCACTTTGGGAGTCCCTGGAGTAAGAGATTATTTAAGACCAGTCATGCGCCAGATTTAATGTCCCATCGGCAAAATGTCGAACTTCAATAAATGTCAGGTGCTCCTCCTGAAAAAAAAAAGAAAGAAATATATCTCGAAAGATGAACGCATCACGAGAATATGGATGCAAAAAGAAAATTATTTGGAAATTAAGTTATTGAAATCTTTAGCAAGCCACTTGCGATTAAGATAATTATAAATACTAATATAATTAATTATTAATATAATTATAATGAATTCATTTCAATTTGCAGAACGTTTTTATTCCAAACGTTGTTTTATGAGATAAAATTAAAAATAATGAAATGTTTTTCAAATCGTACGTTATTAAAAAAAACTTTATAGGATTATTATTTTCTTAAGTGAATCATTTGGATATCATGTTTTTGCCAATCGTTGCTTGTCAAGTAAAAATTTGTGAATTCATTTTTGGTGAATTGACAGGACAGCATATCATTTTATTTATTTATTTTTATTTCTTCAGGATAACAAACAATTGCGCAATAATGTTTAATATTTAGGTACACATATTTTATAAAACACGTAAGTAATCACGCAACCAGCATCGTTATCCACAAATTAATTCAACAGTGAAAATAGTTTCAGCAAAGTCCAAGCAAAGTTAGCAAACAATTTAATGTCGATTATTATTAATTAATCCGTTAGTATAGACATGTGCCAAATTTCATCCAAATCCGTTCAGCCGTTTTAGCGTGAAAGCGTAACAAACAACATACAAAAATTTAATCATTTCTCTTTATAATATCAGTTTAGTTATCGAACAGTTCCGCTTACTTTCCACAAAAAAATATTTTCGCCATCTCCCCTACAAATAAAACAAACATTTTCCTGCGTTCAGTAACAGGGTAGATATTCAGTGCAGTCCACAAATCCTCTCCATCCATTAGCATAGCATATCTCAGGCTGCCGACGTAAAGCCAATAATTCCTTATTCTATTTTCACTACATATACCTGCAGCGAACGCTATGAAGCTTTTATATAAATCATATTTACGAAGCAACATCGGATGATCACTCACTTAATTTTGATTTACTCAATTTCCCCTTGTCAATTGTGCTGCATGGATTTGTGAACATGGGTTATATGTTTATGTTTTTATGTTTTATAGGTTTTTGGGAGATTTTTTTTCCAACATAGAAATAGATAGGGGAACCTAAGTCCGTTTGTCCACCGCCACGGCCACGGGACGTCAACGAGAACGGGCACGGTGTAAGAGGACTGAAAAGAAAATCTCGCTATGATTCTCGTCGCTCAAGATGAGTCGCCGAAATTATGTTGCATTCGGTTTCACCAAAAAAGAAGGAGTTGCAGTTTCGTTGCAAAATGAGTTCAATTTTTACCCGACTACGGCAAAGCCAAAAGGAAGGCTTATATTTTTAGCAGTCTATACATGTATTATTTTTTGCTTATTTTTTGACCCTAAAATCCTCGGGTCAGTTTGAGTGCTTTAAATTATTATGTGGGTTACACGCGTCTGGGCACTTTAACTATAATAAACAAAGTAAAACTATTTGAAGGTTAATCTATAATAAGTAGCTCTATTGTTCTATCGTGGGCGAAAGGCTTTTAACTTTAATCTCGACCGTAAATATAGAGCTCACTAAAAGTTATGGTTCCCTAAACTTTTCGATGGAGGTATAATTTCGGAAATGAAATTGTAATCCCACGATATTAGTAACTTAATTTGTTGCAATATACTCCTTTTGTACCAAAATCACTTTCCTTTTGATTAATAAATCGTATTTTGACATGTCACCTCATATTAGGCTTTGATACAATACCTACTTGATTTGCCTAGATACCTATTTATGTTATCTTGAATATTATGTCATCATCTGACTGCCTTTTCCCAACAATGTCCCCTGCAGGATGCTGCTTAATTCCAGTATTTTACATAGAGCGACTTCCTATCTGACCTCCACAAGCCAGTTACTGGGTAACACATACCCCTTGGTAAGACTGTCAAAGATCTACGAATGACAGCCAAGACCAACGGCTTAACGTGCTTTCCGAGGCACAGAGAGGGTCTTGATATGTAATAAATGGTCACCCATCCACGAACCGACCGCGGCAAGCGTAGCTTAACCTTCCATCGACCAGTGAGGCTGTTATTATTTAGCCACGAACCTCTCATGTCATTTCACCCCGTATGAGGCTTTAATAAAATACTTTATTTGCCTTGTTATCTAACCTATTCATGTTAACGTTAATATTATGTATCAACCATAAATTACTATAAACTACAAACATACATAAACTCACGCCTTCTTCCCGTGGGGGTAGGCAGAAACTACAGAACACCACCCGCTACGATCCTTACATACTCAATTTGCCTCGTTTACGTTCATATAAAAAAATTGTATAAACTAATAGGCAGATCTATCTATTCTCTTGATATAGAGGGTGAGTGGCATTAATTAGTAGTAATCAGGCCACAGCTTGGTTAACCCTAATTACTTAGCTATCATGCCTACATACCTACCTATTATGCACCTCATATCATCAATAGTTAGTACTTACATTATTATGATTACTGTTTCAGCAAATATTAAATGATAAATGATAAATGATTTTATTTCTGTAAGTAGGTTTGTACAAACACTTTTACACGTCAATCATATTTTAAAACTAGATGAGGTCGGCGTTTCCTATCTGACTACTCTGAGAAGAAAGGCCGAAACAAACTCAGAGGTCACAGTCTCTTTTAAAGTCCAGACATAATCTTGGTCAGATCATGTGAAGACCGTGTAGATTTGAGTCTGAAATGGTAATTTTGAGGAAAAAATACCACACAGAATGAGTGGACCTGTCCAGTCAGTGCACGCATTTGTCAGTAATCGTGCAGCTCAACTCAAAACTTAAGGAGCTCAACGATTCGACGAACAATACCAAAGAAAGGACATTTGGGTAGGCCGCATTAATTACTCAAACTGCCAGACTTTGATTAAAACTAATCAACAAAGAAAAGAAAAAAAACAATGATCTACATAGTCTTCACATTCACAATAATTAAAATAATATACTATTTTACAAAGTAAATATTCATGTCAATATATTTATAAAAATTCATCAATGTCAACAGGTATAAAAAAATCCTGAAATAATCTTGGTCAGATCATTTGAGGACCATGTAAGATTGGTGTCTGAAATGGTCTTTTAAGGAAAGAACCATACAGATTTGAGTGGACCTGTCCAGTCAGTGCACGCATTTGTCAGTAATCGGGAAGCTCACTTACATTACGTAAGTATCAATACTAATTTAATTGATTTTTCCGTACTATGGAATATCTTAGTAGCAACCCGGAGTCTAGGTGTACCCGATCGATGGCAATAGGGTACCTATTACATGGGACTTAAACATAATTATCCGCAGGCGGAATGTGAGTGTACTTTGGGAACAACTCTGCCTACCCCTTCGGTGATAACAGGCGTAATTTTATGTTATGTCACAAACATAATTACGAAGTTCTAAAAACGCAATGATTACTGTGGATTTAAATAATAGTAAAACTTGAAAATAAAAAATAAAATCATCTTATAAATTCGAAATATTATAATGAAGACGTTAAATTTCCAGTATTAAATTACATGGCCTAATTAATTTCTATGCGCATGTTCCCTCAAAGTTGAGGTCCCTCGTCAAATAAATCGCTTTCACCGACGACGTTTTCGAAGTGACAGCTTGTCTTACATTAGTCATGTTCAAGGACCTCTGTTATATCAAATTTAATATTAGAAAGTCACTTCCAACTTCCTTTCATTGTAAAAACAGAGGATGTTTTAAGAATTATGTCACACGCACAAAAATGATACCTGGTATAAAAACAAAACATTCAGTTCCTAGCTGGTTTATTACCTGACTGCGGCGAAGCCTAAAAGGAGGTCTAATATTTGATGAAAAATTGAATAACTATATAGAGGTATGAGGAACAGGGTGTAAAGCTCACTCATACTCTATTGAAAAAGGAGGATCCTCCGACCAGACGGGTGTTGTGTCTGGTGGGCAACTGCCCAACGGTTGATGTCGGGATGTTGTATATATGCTAGTTGCGCGGTAAACTCTGCTTGCGCGATGCAGGATTTTGCGTGACGTCATTGTGACATATAGCTCGCATGTGGCGATGTAGATACCGCTACAACTAGAAGTACCTATGTCTTTGCATGCCTCCAAGATTTCAGGCTCATACTAATTCTTGACGGTCTTATCTTTTGTCCTGTAAAGGAAAAACCACATTATAAAAGACAATTAGTAGCAGGAGTACGATAAGCTTCTTTTTTTTAAATCCCACGAAAACATATAAGCAAATATTTCGTAAACATTATATAAAATAAGTACTCTATAATTATAAAGTAAGTAATTATGAATCGTTTAAGAAGACATCGCAGCCCAGGTGCTAGGCATTAACAAGGCCCCTGTGTATAAACTCCTAAGAAATTAATGAGAATTAATTTGCGCGAGTATTGAGTCGCCCCTTGGGGTCGGGAATAGGTACAAACTTTACTTTCAACCCATTTTCAACCCTATTGTATGTCATTATACCAGAGAAAACGTTACTGTTAATCAAAACACGCCTTTCATTGTTCTATCTTCATTTGTTTGTGAATTCTGTTACGAGAACCACCATATTTCTGATGGAGATAGAATAAGGATCACGATTTTATGATATTGCTTTAAGTGTGTTGTTAAATTTGGTACTATTGACATTGTTTGAGAGCCAAAACTAAGTGATATTCAGTAAAAAAATATGTCCTTTGCTGAAACTGGTCCTTCGTGTCCTGGATCGAAATTCTTGAGATCTACAAAGACCGTTCAAGGATTGAGTAAAAATTATTAAGAGTATCTTGGGGCCATTTCCATTAGATTTTAAAACCGTCAGTAAAATATTGTGCCACAAACTTAAGCACTGTACTTCGAAAAGCCGCAAACCACTTTGTTTAAACATGAAACATCAAAAATAAACAAGTGAAAACCACAAATCAACAACAGTCTAAAATTTTACGCAGTACACCGAAAATCAATAGAAGCGATGTTTAGCAAGTTCGCCGACTCTATTGACTTAGGTTTTAATTCAATAAGCATTAGCGATCGAGCAAGCCGTGGTCGCGGTAACCCAATAACCGGAGCTCGTTGCGATGCAAATTCAGAACCGAAGCGACGGATCAAACACCTCTCTCGCTTTGCTATAATTACTACAAGGTTTTAAGGTGTAAGTGATAAGCTTGTATAGACGAAAGTTAAAGTCGCAAGGGTCAATCCATCAAAGGTCAGGCAACGCTTGCCGAGGTCAGTCTGTGGTCGGGTTACCATCCATTCCATAGTGAGATCTCTTCGCGCCTCGGAAAACACGTTAAGTCATTGGTTTCGGTTATCATACGTAGATATTTGAAAGTTGTTACGGGTAACGACTTTCAAACATCTGACGATGTCACACTTGCGGGCTTCTGACTAAAAGCCTGACAGTCTGACATCGTCTTAACCGTAAATGTGTAGTGGAGATCAGATAGGCGGTCGCTCCATGTAAAATACTGGTCTTTAGCTGCATCCAATTAGACTGGAAGCCGAACGTTTTTAGATGAGTATGTGAGGGATTAAAGTTGTATAGAAAAGTACTATCAAGCTTGATTGAAGTTCACGATGATAACTAGATCCAAATGAAACAGAAACTTCGTGAAATAGTATCTCTGCATGCAATGGTGATGAGACAAAATAAAAGTATGAGAACTTCGCGCAAACTTTCTGAATTTTCATTGCTGTTATTCGCAGTCAACTATGGTCTCTGAGAAAAGTAATCATTCTTAAATATTGTTTTATTTGAAGATGCTAGAAGATGAGTGTTTTTTTTAAGCTATTGCATAGCTTTTATCGCGGGCTTTGAGCGCGGCGACCGAATTAAGAAATTCCGTAACGAAAATAAAACCTAACACCCCCCACTCCGCCTACCATGTAGCTCGGCCGAGCGTTCGCTTAACATGTATGTATATGGTACGACTGTACTTGAATTAATATCAAAGAAAAACAAATACTGCATAAATAAATAATTATAATTGCATAAGTTGATAAAAAATGCTATGCAATAGCTTTACCGCGGCAGTCCCCGAGTGCCACACGTGTTTTTTTTAGTTTAGTTGTACTTACAGGAAAAATTAACGATTATAGCATTGACCTTTACAAACATTGTAGGTATATAAACCTTCGTACCATCACATTTATATAGCCAGCATTATTTATATTCTTCCCCAAAATATACTACAACAACCGAACGCCCGCGGCAAAAAATGCTTACATCGCAAACGAAACCCCTAAAAGGGTGTATGAGGTCAAATTGTATATTTTTATGTGACATTTTACGTATACTAGTTTTAACGTTAAACCTTTTCGTGATGTAAAACAGAGGACATCCAAATGAACATTCCATTACGCAAATTGAGTAGATGGAGCTTGCTTGTATATTGGGGACGCAAAGTAATAAGTGACGGCAAAAGAGTTTGCAAATAAAAAGTAGATGTGGACGTATTTTCATAATTCTTACGTGTCCTACTTTCTAGTTTCTTTGTTGGACTTCTTTGTGGTACAAGGGTATGAGGAAAACTTCAGTGTCGTCTTTTCTATCGACACACTCCACACCTACGATCTATAGTATATTTTTATGCACTTTATTTACACGATTTAGGCTAGTAGCTACATAATAACAGCCATACGGGTCGATACTCGTAAAAAGTTAAGCGCCACTTTCCGCGGTCGGTTCGGATGGGTGACAATCCATTACATGTCGATTCCCCTCCGAGCCTCGGAAAGCACGTTAAGCCGTAACTCCCGGCTGTCATTCGTATAGATCTTTAACAGTCTAAAAACGTCTTACAAGGGGTATCGTGTTACCCAGTAACTGGGTTGCAGCCGTCAGATAGGCAATCGCTCCTTATAAAATACTGGTATCCAGCTACATCCGGTTCAAACTCAAACTCAAAGCATTTATTTCAAATAAACCAATTACAGGCACTTTTGAATTGTTAAGGGGTCGGTCAGTCAGAAAGATGAAGCTAGTTGCCCATTCCAAAGCGTAGTAGGTACCTATGGACAACAAGAAGACTGGAAGCTGGACTGGTTAGACTGGAAGCTGACCCTAACATAGTTGGGAAAAGGCTAGGCAGATTGATCTACACGATTTAGGCTAAGGTCACGGAGGAACACGCATTGGTCACTAAGCTTGATCTTAAGGGCGATGCGTTTTTAGACCATAATTTTAAGTGTAGGTTGCCTTATGATATTTTACTGTTTGAAAATTATAGGTATCAGGGGCTTATGCCCTAGACTTTGTAGTCTGATAGTTTCAAATGGGGTCCAACAATTAACCCCTTACAGTTCTGAGATAGCACGACGAATAAATGCGAACAGTAATGACATTAAAGAAAATTCGTCTATATTTTATTTTTTCAATCGCTCCCCAAATCGTCATTCGGAAATTGTAAAACAAAGTGCTATAAATCAAAATGGGAGTCCATTACGAGAATTGATTTACGTTGATGGAACCCATGGGTAGACATTATATATTGGCTTATATTCATTATTTACTCTTGTTTGCGCATTTAAATGAAAATTCTGAAAGTATTACTCCCTTGTTAAAATCGAGTGCATAATAAGCTACTTCAAAATACTTGTGAATATTGAAGGATCTGAGTAAAATTCACTTTAAAATGATATTCTCTCATGAATTCTTTAGGTAATAACTTCTTTGATCAACTAAATGTGAATTTATAAGTGCTAACTATGTTTTGCAGTGAAATTCATTTCAATGAGCATTTTGATATATTTTAGTATCTAGTAGATCATATTTTGCGTATTGATATTGACAAGGACTCTTTAGTGTTAAGTTAATTTTCAGAAAACACAACATAACAACACGCCTGTATTCCACGAAGGGTACGGCAGAGGTGTAGGTATAGTACACCCATATTTTGCCAGTTATGTCTGAGTCCCATGTAATAGGGGGCGAGCCTATTGCCATCAACCGGGCCTAAATCCAGATTCCAGGCTGCTACTGAAAAATTCCAGATGGAAAAAAAAGCAATTAAAACTTTTTTCAACATGGGAATCGAACCCAGGATCTCATGAACAGCAGTAGCGCTTTCGACCACTAGACTAACGAGTCAATCAAATCAGCAAAGTCTAAGTCTAAGAGTTTTTCTTTAAGTTTCATTTTAGTCGAGCCGGATGCAACTGAATATCAGTATTTGCACAAAACGACTGTGGCCTCCGCCGCCCAATAACTGGGTTATACCGATATGCTAAGAATAGCTGACGGTTTAATATCACAGCTTTAATTAAATACCATTTCGTATTCGGAGGCTTTATTGCAATCCAATTTAAACCTTATGTCAATGACATAGGACACATGACGCGCGCTCGTCATTTTAAACTATACGTTTATATATGCAGGTACCTATCATTATACGTTTTTATAAGTATCTTTAGACGACCTGTGAGATGATGAAAATAATACTTATGTTAGTAAAACATTAACCGTAATGGAAAAATTATAGAATAATGTTGCAATCAGTATCTAAAGCGGTTTATTTTGAACTCCCGTTGAAAATGTTTTATGGATGATAATGGATGACAATTATGTCGTTTTTCTACACTGTTGCGATAAAGGTGCGAGAAAAAGATATTTAGTTGCTGTACGTAAGTGCTTTTTTTTTCTAGGGTTTATACAGGTTTATCTTTTTATCACCTATCGTGAACATATTGCAAGTCATCCCCATTTATTTCCTATCAGAGAAAGCTCAATACAATTTTCTTTGGGAATCGAAAACAACTATATCATGGCCTGAAAAAGAATCCTCAACTAAAAAAAATATACCGGTTCCAATTACAAAAAATCAAAAGTCGAACAAACATTTAATATTCTTGTCATCAACAACTTTCCCAACCACAATAAGTAGTTTAGGCCATTTCAGAGCTATTATACGATTGCTTGATGTAGCTCCAAATCGCATTATGTAGGTTGTTTGCTAAGCCAATAAACATTCGAAATTCATTAGAAATGCCACTTGGAAGTTTTCTTGATGTAGGTTAAGTAACTTTAGAGTACACGTCATTCGCTTATTAAACAATTCTCGAAATTATTGTTGAGAACTTTTGCTCCCGGATTAAAATGGGAAAATTACCCTTAATACTTGTAGTTGACTGTGAAATCTAATTAGGGAGGGGACCGACGAGCAGCGTTGCCAACTCTACGTCTTTTTACGTAGATCTACGTATTTTAGGCCTTTCCTGCAAAGCTACGAACTTCAGTCCCAGAATCTACGTATTTTTTAACAAATTTGCAAAATAACATACTCATTAGGCTAAATGCGCATAATTTCCAGTACCTATACCTACGCGAAAAAAAAGGTAATTAACGTTTCGTTTCATAACTAACGCACACTCAGTTCGCCTCGTCACACAACAAGAAAGTGTGTATTCCATAGAGCCGTGACTTGACTCCTGTGAATGTGTTAAAGGAAACGTCTCTTCGCGCTCGCGACTTAAAAAATGTCAAACTTAACCTAAAACGAACTAAGATTTTGAAGTGGTTTTGGTTTTGTTTGAATTCGATATTTTTCAGCTTCCTGCTCAATTTAATTGACTTTAATTATGGAAATAAGCAGTGACAGTGAGAAAGAGCGGAATGTTACTCCCACAAAAAAAAAAAAATCTGCATTATGAACAAAAATATTTACACTTGTGGGAAAAAGAGAAAAAATATTCAGGTTGGGTAAAGAAGAGCAACAAAGGAGATTACTATTTTTATTGTAATTTATGTAAGTGGCCAACATGTATTAAAAATCAATCTTATTTGATTTATTTAAATAAATAGTTTATCAAAACATTCGTTTGATTCCGTAGCTCTAAATATCACTTAAAAAAAAATACGTAGATCTACGAACTTTTCATAACCAAATTTTACTAAATCTACGTCATTTTCTAATCTGGTCTACGCCTTTTTTTAAATCCGAGTTGGCAACACTGCAGACGAGTGTAATTCGTTATTTGCGTCGTTCAAACTGACTGACTCATTTACCACTCAGTAGCTAAACCGCAATGTTGCAGGGTGAAACCGAATGCTATTTCATTTCTTCATCTTTTTTCATTATGCTCAGAAACCATGCATGCGGGAAAATGCTCATACAGGGTGATTGTTCATTAGGGTGAATACTCAAATAAGGTGAATTCTTCCGAGGGTGCAAGCGAGACAAATATTGACGACCACCCCGTTGGAAGATAAAAATAACTCCGTTTCTGGATTATTTACATAATATTTAATTATTTGTATGTTCAACAGATTGGAAACCGAAAGCTGTAAATAAATATATACCATTCCTCCTATTAGTGGAAATACATTTTTAAATACAATATATATATACATCATTAAATAGCAATACCACCCTCTACATAAAATAAACGCGTTATATTTTGTTTATCAGTATCAGAATTTCCACGAAATGTTAATTATTGGAATGCATCACAAAAATAAATTCTGTTGAAACTGTTCCGTATTTTAAATTTCAATACCTTCCGTATGTACTTTTTAATTCGGATTTGTTAATTGAAATTCCTGTTAAAGATAGCAAGCATTGCTTTTTAATTATGAAATGAAAGAATTCTGTGTACTGACCAGTAGGGCTTTTATAGGCAGAACAAAATACCTTTAAGTATGATTCGTGATTCAATAGCATGGTGTTAACGAGTATTTGCTCCGATACGCACAGAAGGTAAAACCCTTATATTTATTCAGTTAATTTTGCTCGGCCTTTATTCGATTGTTTTTATACACCCTTTAAGAGGGCGCACACCGGTTCTTTAGCGACACTCTTTTAAAAAAATATTATCTCGTGACTGAGAAGGAATTCTGAATAACGGCTCAATCAGCACCTTCGGTAAGTATGTCTAGAATTCTCTAATACCTTTTATAAACTTTTATATTGAGATACGAAGCAACAAAATTCGATCTAAATAAAAGCGGCCACATTCGTCTAGATCGTACTTTGTTGCTTTGTGGCTCAATAGGAAAGTTTATAAAAGGTATTAGAAAATTCTAGACACACTTACCGAGGGTGCTGATTGAGCCGTTATTCGAAATTCCTTCGCAGTCACGAAATAATATTTTTATAAAGGAGTGGCGCTTGTGGACCGGTGTGCGTCCTCTTAAATGCTCACTGAAAATGGATTATGAATGTTGTCTTAATCGTATTTTTATTTCATATCGCTTAGGTACCATTTTTATTCACTAAATCCTCTTGTATTTAATTTAAAATCCAAACTACGGGATAATTGCATAACGATCTAACAGTAGGAACGGCTTTCATTTTGGCAGTTCAAGAACATTCAGTGCGTTATTTACGTTGTTGATCACAGACAAATTTTTCGAACATATGAAGCAATTGATTAACAATACGCTTCAAAATGATTCAAATTGTGATAGATAGTGTGTTACACAATTACCTAGGGTGCAGATTGAGATTTTGGGAGCAATCAAATTATTGTCATTTGAATGTTCTATCTGTAATATTTGCATAAAATTGAAAGTGAAACAAGTTCTAAAAATGTGAATTATTTTTTCCGAAATTCTTTAAACTACGTAATAAATCCACTCCCTACGTCACCAACAAATTTATTGGTACTACTTCGATATAAACTAAAATTGGAAGGGATTAAATACAAAATCAACATGTAAATTGTACATGCCAGCATCAGGTACCATTAGTATCATAAATTCTAGGCACTGTTTAACTTTTTTATTTTATTTCATAAAATATCTAGTGAATCTCGTTTTATTTTACGACATAAACAATATTTACTGCTAAAGTTTCGTCAAGCTATTGTCAGGATTCTTTTGAACTGTCTTATGAACTTGGAAACAATTTTTAAAAGTATTTTAAGATTTTTATTAGTTACCGCAAAATCTAATACCAAAATTATTTTGAATATAAGTAGTAAGGAATACAGATACTAATATACTTTTCAATCATTAAGGTCCATCAGAAAATTGAAGCGGTTTTTCTTCTTAAATTCATGTTATGTGAAACCAGTTCTTTTTCAACAGTAACAACAGTACCTAGTAAAAATTTTAAAACATAGATCGTGTAGCGTACCGACATAATAAACTAGCGCAGCGGCGCACGCCTGCAGAGTAGTCACAAGCTTGCTGGCGCCCGAACGATTCCGACGTGTGACCTCTGCTGTTGACGTACAGTGAATTGTTGTTTAATTTATCTACTCGAATACTTCCTATAACGTGGTGATTACCACAGATTGTGTAACATATTATGTTGAAACAAATCTTCGCATTTTATCAGAACTAAGCTTTACTGTTAAGTAAAATGTTTTGAGTAGGAATTGTTGTTGAATATCTTTCAAAGGAATGTTAAATTCTTAGCAAAGAGTTTAGTTATACAGAAGGAAAATTCTTAAAGAAAATACGTTTCAGAAAAGTTGCCCGTCACATTTTTGTAAAGTCAGGGAAAATACCTGTTAGGCAAATTGACTACCGACTTAAATTATGCGTTTATTCAAATCACAACTGTAATTTTTTGACAGTTGTCTATGACACGGCATAATTGACGTTGAGTGTGAATTTGCTTAGCAATTACCTAATTTCCCTGACTATATGTTGTAACTTGCACAAGATATGTTACCAAATTCTAAGTTAAGTACTAAAACATAGATTGAGATTTCATTCCACGAATAAAAATAAACTGTAGCTACACACATCAAAAAAGTCTAAACAATACGTATCATTTACAGAAACTGCGTGTTTTATTAATTGATACTTAATTTTTTTTCTGAACAAAGCAGATTGGTTTACAATATTTTTGTTCTCGGAAACATAAACTGGCTGATTTTAAAAATAGAAACGTTTGGATTGTGTTTTGTTTAAAATAAAAGCTAATTATTTTTTCCCGATTTCATGTGTTTTCGTTGCTTGATAAATTTGGTATTTATCTCACTTTTATGATTTTGAGATATACATTTTTTGAGAAATTTTTGTGGTGAGTAATTTTTTATGTCATGGAGCGACGCCATTTGACTGCTAATGAAATGCAGAGGGCTGTAGGAATGCTACAAACGGGAAGACATCAGTATCAGGTATCAAGTTTTGGTGTCAATAGGAGCGTGATTCGTCGTCTTTGGCAGTGTTACGTTAAAACAGGTGATACTGCTGAGCAGCACCCAGGACGTGAAAGGAGTACAACTGCTCGACAGGACCGTAACATACAAGTTACTGCAAGACGTCAGCCGATGATAACCGTCCAGGAGATAGGTTTAAAGCTACATTCTCAAGCGGTGTTGTTGTTAGCCACCAAACCGTGAGCAATAGGCTGCATGAATACGGCCTACGAGCACTATGCCCAATAAGGTGCCTACTTATACGCCATGGGAATCGCGCCCGTCGAAACGAATGGTGTAGAGAACACTTGAGATGGACCCAGGAACAATGGGATAACATTTTATTTTGCGATGAGTCCCGGTTTGGATTTAGGCATGATACGAAAAGGGTAAGAGTGTATCGTCGTCTGGGAAATGCTAAACGGCTGAGTCCAGGAAGTGCAACCTTACAGTGCCTCCATAGTGATGGTATGGGCGGTTATTATGAAGAACAGACGAACTGAGTTCGTTTTTGTAGATGGCAATATGAACGCTGAAAGTTACGTTGAAGATGTCCTCGGGCCTTATGCAAATGAGTGACCCATTTGCACCCAAGTGTTGGCTCAGATTTCACGCTGATGCATAACAATGCGCGTTTGCACTCAGCTCGGAGGACCAGAGAGTACTTGACAATGGAAAACATCCGGGTATTGCCGTGGCCTGCACAATCGCCAGACCTCAATTCCATCGAGCACGCATGGGACATGCTCCAGAGACGTGTTCTAAAGAACCTGGACGGAGTGTCGACAGCCCAGCACTGAAATACTTGTTAAAATTCCATTAGGAGCGATTGCCGCAGGATCAGATAAACAATCTTATAAATTCAATGAAAAATCGTTGCCGACAAGTTTTAAACAACAGAGGCGGTCACATTTTGTATTGAATTATCAAATAATTAAAAAATGTCGTTATTTAATTTTGTAAAACATGAAAAGTTTATTTTATTTTAACTTTATTTTGTACTACGTATGTTACGGCACACATATTGTTAATTATATTGTCATTAAATGAGCAATTTGAATGAAGGATTTTGTTTTAGTCACTAATGTATAAAAAAATGCTTAGTTATTATTTACAAAAGAAATATAAATAAGTATATTACAATAGTAAAAATAGTTCAAAAGTTCAAAACCATACATGTTCCTTAGACTTTTTTGATGTGTGTATAGTCCTTCAAACACCAGCCTTCATGACAAATGAATACAACATAATCTATTTATTTTTCCTCAAACAACAGCTACCATATTGAAATTCCTCGAACCTACTCAAGGAAATACTCGGTGAAGTATCGTCCTACATCACGCCATGTTAAAGATGAGTCGTAAAATCGGGTTGAGAAGGACATCCCGGCGGAAGGGACCTTTATAGCCCGATTATCGTACAGATATATCGATTTGATAGTCTCCCCAGCCTTAGCAATCTGTTGCTTCTACGTCTCGGCTATTGAGACAGTTATTTGGTATTTTATTTGCACCAAGCGCGGGATGTTGTGGATTTTCTCGATACTACGTTCCAATTTCGATTTACTGGAACGGTTATTGAATTGTTGTTCAGTTGTTTCCTTATTTCTTTACTTCAAGACTTTCGTTGTATAACATTTTAACTGAAGCGTAAAAGCTATTCATAAACAATTCATCATTTAAAAATGGTATTGTTAAAAACCGTGTGCTACGCGAGTGCTACGCCGTAGCTTGCCTGGCATACTCGCAGCTTGGTGCGGCTACGTCAAAATACGTAGCGGTAGGGGCAATTCCCGTATTTTTAAGAACGTTCACATTCATCTAATCTCAGTCTCAATCCATCAAAAATAACACTATATTACCCACAGTTTTGAGATTGATTCTCGCTGAGATGAGATTACGACTTTAATTTAAAGTTTTCTAAGTACGAGAATTGACCTTTTTTATCAAATTTTCAAGAACTTTTTATTTAAACACGGCAAAATATTCTTAATTAGCAAACAGCTGAAATCCGACACAAGTAGCCATAGCACGAGCGTAGCTATTTCAAAGGCACTTGATTTGGACAGCGAATAAAGCTGAAAGCCAGTTTAGAAGCTTCAAAACTCTGCTCGCATAGAAAGCTGAAACAAGCAAACGATTAAATTTACCTTGCACTTAGTCATAACTTAGATACCAACATAGTGCGCGTGTGGCGAAAAAGAAAACTAAATTAAAAAGTATTGAATTTGACAGATTTTAGACATTCTTTCTTCACAAGCAGCGCCACGATGACACGCATAGATACGATGACACGTTTGTTGGTGAAACCATAAAGTTTACAACCACACAGGTTTAATACCAGCAACAAATACGTACGTACTAAAACACAAGGGCACGTGCACAAAGATGATATTAATTGATCACTCCTGCTCTGACTGGTACACAAAGCATTCTATTAAGAGTGTCCCATTAATGTGTGTTCCGCATGGTACTCGTCTTGTACTCGTATATACATGTAGAGAATTGGTTACGTTCGTCGCAGAAATTGTGTGCCTACCTTGAGCTTGATACGCTTAGGTTGGTAGGTATGCTTCAATGCTGTTCGCATCTCGACAGTACAGTTATAACTTTCCTGTGTTCGTTTTTTTTTAACTAAAATTGTTTTCACATTAGGTGGTACACTTCTTTGACGTAAGCTCACGCAATTGATAATAATTATAATCGACCTAATTACCTGAACGTTGCCATTAAAAACCTGATAATTAGCAAAATCACCAGGCTTGTGTTAGAGATTTATTATTTCAGGTTGAACCTATTTCTTTGGCATGCATTACCGGTTTTTTTAAAGATAAACTACGTCACAATTCTTGCCTACTGCAGTATAATTCCTGCAATTAGATACTTTTTGTTGTCATTTTGATTAAATTCTTTTTACGTGTCATTCGGTCAGTATTTTTTACTTTTTCGTTTTTTTTGAAATATTAAAAAAATTGACAATTGTTCTGTACATTGTCAAGAAGAAAAAAATGCAACGCATTCTGTCGTTGGAATTCCTATTGTGTGGATATTTTATTCAATAATATTTAATCTTTCTTCCAAAGTTAATTTCAAATTTTAACCACCACGATATGTGAGTAGTCAGCGGATACGTTCCCTGGAATTTCTCGTCACTTTTTTTCTTTGGTGAGTAATCCCTTTATAGGTTCCGTATTCTTGTTACTTGTGCCTTCTTCATTAATCTAAGAAGATTTCCTTTTTTCTTAGATTGTTTGAAAGGCCACCTTTTTTGGCCTTACCCTGCCATTTATTGTTCGCCTGTCTTCTTCCTTCGTCTGCCGGCCGCAGAAGTCCGAGCGAGCTTGCGGAGAGAAGCGCAGGATCGTTGCCGAGCAAGGTCGACGACACAGGTGCCTAACGGACACATCAGGTGCTAAATAAGACATTTGTGTGGCGCAATAACGCCCAACCATCATATAATAGAAGTGTTCTGTGTTATACCGTCGTGTGACATTTTAATTTTAAGTTGCTTTCCTAAATTCTTAATATCAGATCTTATTATCTTTAAAATTTATATTAACGAAATTATGTAAAGGAAAACCTTAATTTTGAGCTTATTTGTGTTAAATAATTTATAGAGCGGCACGAATTTCGTACGATTGCAATCGAATTTAAATTCGTCTATATACTTAAATTCCTAAAAATTTGGAAACATCCATAAGTTTTTTCTCCAAAAATCTTCTTGTGATATATTTTTTGGTAGCCTTATACAATTTCCAACGACTAAATATTTAAATTTTTTGACTTATTTCTTAATTATTTCGGTTGTTCTTTTTATTAATAAATTTTACGTGTACCAGCTGCGTGAGTTTGATTTTTTTAGCTAGCTCACGTCGGGGTTCGAGTCCCCGGCGTGTTAGCAGCCAGCTCTACGCTGCAATATGGCGCCCGATTTTTAAAAGTAAGTACTATTTACATATTATTTTTTTTTGTTATATCGTGTGTGGTGCTCCCTCTGAGCAAAAAATATTTTAATCTCCGTGTCACCATTGTTATTTACAGATTCTGGAATCCGACTAGCTTGGATACTGTTTCTTTCATTCGAATCGGCACACGCCTTGCGTTCGCTCAGCAGAAAGTGGATGCTCTGTAAACTTTGCGCTGCGCTGTGCTGTGGACAATACTTCGACCAGTTTGCATTACTTACCTGTTTATTTTTGAAGTGTTATTTCTATAAAATAACCCTGTAACTATATCACATAGCTGACTATTTATTACTCTCCCCACAAATATATTTTTTATCCTGAGTTTAATTTCTCCCCTGTTACTTAGCTGTAGTTTCCCGTAGTGTGTGTCTGAAGTGTGAATGTTTTAGGCCTCGTGACCGAAGGTAAGCTTTTTATGCTCGGTTGTTTGCTTGTATCTATTTCATTTTTTGATTCTAGTCCAGCTGTCCATTGATATCTTTTTTGCTTGTGTCTATTTATTTTTTGATGCTAGCATACCTTTTTCTTTGGCGGTTGTTTGCTATTATCTATTTGTCTTTTGATTACTAGCCCAACTGTTTTTCTTTGTTGTTGTGTGGCCATAACATTCCTTCATCAGCCATAAACCTCAACATGGTCACTTTCCAGCTTCGTACAAGGAGATTGCTCTATTTTGTTTGTTTTTTTTTTTGTGATCTAACAGGGCAGACTTTGGCTTCTTTTTTTGCCCATTTTTTCGACGTCTGTTCTGTGCCTGATCCAGTATCAACAAATAACACGCCTTTCATATTTGTCCACATTGTTTCACGGAGGTTCGCATATTTAGAGCTTGTTTTACCCCCAATTTCCCTTCTATTAATCTTATCCCTTTTTATGCGTTTAGCACTTACCTAATTATCCGTATTTAATCGGAATATTAGATTTACATATAATTCTAATCCGGGATACCAAAATTATCTCAAAACTTACGTAAATAAAATTTTCATTTTCATTTTCTATTTACGTAAATATTCTTCTTCCAACAGTAATCAAAAATTTTTACAAAGGATAACGCCCATTTTCGTGAATCCTTTCTATAAAGGATAATGGTCAAAATTGTTACATACTTTATCTCAATTCATGCATTAACTTTGCCACCGGTTTTACACCACACTTTCTTATGTTTGGTAAGATTTTTTTTATAGATTCTACTCATGCTAATTAGTCAGACTCTAAGCGTTAATTTAGCTGAAAGTCGGATTCAGCATGCGTTGATTTTTTTTATTTCTTCTCCATCACTCTACATCTTGGTTAATGGTATTCTATGGAGACGTAATTTTTTTTTTTTCTAGATTTTTGCCATTGGTTATTTTTTGGTTGGTAAGCTGGCTCCTCGCTTTATTAAAAACCGTATCTTGACTAGTTTTCTTTAGCTCCACGCACATATTATTTCCTCTAGGGTTTCGGTTATGGTTTATGTCAATCTAAGGTTCCTTTGACTTGAGTCGTCTGACTGATGTCCTATTTTTGACTGATGTCCTATTTTTGACTGATGTCCTATTTTTGACTGATGTCGTATTTTTGACTGATGTCCTATCTTTGACTGATGTCCTATTTTTGACCGATGTCCCATCTTTGACTCAAGTCCTATCTTTGACTGAAGTCCTATCTTTGACTGAAGTCCTATCTTTGACTGAAGTCCTATTTTTGACTGAAGTCATATCTTTGACTGAAGTCCTATCTTCGACTCAAGTCCTATCTTTGATTTCCAGTCTTTTGTGTCTGAAGCCGTATCTTCTACTGGAGTTATCACTTCTACTTGAGTTGTGACTTTGACTTAAGTCGTTACTTTTAACTTAAGGCTAAAAATAGACAGCGACATCTAGTTGTTAAAATAAACTTTTTGTTGACAACTTCTTGTTTACTGCCACTATTTTGACCACGCCCACATAAGGCGTTACTTTTAGTGTTTAGTGTTGGGACACTGTCGATAGATTTTTGTCGATGATTTGAATTTCTATAACAAAGTGTTTAGTGTTGGGACAATGTCGATATTTTTTTGTCGATAATTTTAAATTGCTTAACGAAATGTTTTCTTACTAAACCTTTCATCTTTTATCATCAAAACTTATCATACACTCTTTATCATCCTGTTATTTTCTTATTTCGTCTGAAGAAGTTTTTTTTTTCACAATTTATTATTAGTTCTTTGACTGATGTTGTTAATTTGTGTTTGGTGGATATTATGACTGAGGTCGTATTTTATTCTTTCTTTTTGAATTTATCTAAGGGATACTATGATTTAATTAGGCTAGTTAGGTACTTCTAGATTAATTTATATCCTTTAGTTCCTAAGTCGTTAGTTTTTAGGTTATTCATAGGTTTAGAGGACACGTCAGGAGCTCGCACTGGTAATGTTTAGATTGGAGGCGCTTCAAATTTATTCTTTATCTGCTGCACTTCGATGCTGCTTATTAGGTTTATGTAACTTATCTACTAGACATATTTAATTCCTTATTTTTTATTTTTCTTATCTTCCCTCTTTCACATACTTCGTACACATTCTTCTATGGTATTGTCACTCTTATAGTGATATTCCTATTTTTTTCATGTTAACAATCCTTAGGTGTTGTTCCTAATTTTAGTGATGCGACTCATATTGAGTTGTTGTTCCTTTATCGACATATATTTTTTTTTTTGCTGGAATGGGTGTGATGCAGTATAATTCCTGCAATTAGATACTTTTTGTTGTCATTTTGATTAAATTCTTTTTACGTGTCATTCGGTCAGTATTTTTTACTTTTTCGTTTTTTTTGAAATATTAAAAAAATTGACAATTGTTCTGTACATTGTCAAGAAGAAAAAAATGCAACGCATTCTGTCGTTGGAATTCCTATTGTGTGGATATTTTATTCAATAATATTTAATCTTTCTTCCAAAGTTAATTTCAAATTTTAACCACCACGATATGTGAGTAGTCAGCGGATACGTTCCCTGGAATTTCTCGTCACTTTTTTTCTTTGGTGAGTAATCCCTTTATAGGTTCCGTATTCTTGTTAC
This sequence comes from Dryobotodes eremita, assembly GCA_917490735.1. Lineage (NCBI taxonomy): Eukaryota > Metazoa > Arthropoda > Insecta > Lepidoptera > Noctuidae > Dryobotodes > Dryobotodes eremita. Next base: position 12,456,628 of record OU823258.1, on the reverse strand, counting down.
TTGTGCCTTCTTCATTAATCTAAGAAGATTTCCTTTTTTCTTAGATTGTTTGAAAGGCCACCTTTTTTGGCCTTACCCTGCCATTTATTGTTCGCCTGTCTTCTTCCTTCGTCTGCCGGCCGCAGAAGTCCGAGCGAGCTTGCGGAGAGAAGCGCAGGATCGTTGCCGAGCAAGGTCGACGACACAGGTGCCTAACGGACACATCAGGTGCTAAATAAGACATTTGTGTGGCGCAATAACGCCCAACCATCATATAATAGAAGTGTTCTGTGTTATACCGTCGTGTGACATTTTAATTTTAAGTTGCTTTCCTAAATTCTTAATATCAGATCTTATTATCTTTAAAATTTATATTAACGAAATTATGTAAAGGAAAACCTTAATTTTGAGCTTATTTGTGTTAAATAATTTATAGAGCGGCACGAATTTCGTACGATTGCAATCGAATTTAAATTCGTCTATATACTTAAATTCCTAAAAATTTGGAAACATCCATAAGTTTTTTCTCCAAAAATCTTCTTGTGATATATTTTTTGGTAGCCTTATACAATTTCCAACGACTAAATATTTAAATTTTTTGACTTATTTCTTAATTATTTCGGTTGTTCTTTTTATTAATAAATTTTACGTGTACCAGCTGCGTGAGTTTGATTTTTTTAGCTAGCTCACGTCGGGGTTCGAGTCCCCGGCGTGTTAGCAGCCAGCTCTACGCTGCACTACATACAATATACGTGACCCAGAACAAATCCTCTTATTCATAAAACTTGACATTTATAAAAACTTGATATAAATACAATCTGCCCTTGAAATTCTCGTGTCTAAAGTTAATTTAGATAAAAAAATACATCCCCAAAAATGTAAGATCTCGAAATTCACCTTTTGCCAATGCAACAGATATCTTGAAACAATCAAATATTACGTACAATCGAATCCAACAAGCAATTAAAATCATTATTTGAGAAACCTTGATTCCGAATCGAATTTTCAATTCAGGCTTATAACGAATTTACGTTTTCCATTTGCTTATAAATGATGTAGGTACAGAGCTTTTGGAAATCTTATTATATTTTTACCGTATTTCTCTGTTTAATTAGTAATTGTAGTATGCATCGACTCATCGATAATTGAATGCCTCGTTGGTGCATTGGTCGCAAGCGCATGAGATCCTGGGTTCGATTCCCAGGTCGAGCATAGTGTTATTGGGTTTTTCCATCAAAAAATTCTCAGTAGCAGTTCGGAGTTTGGATTTGTGCCCGGTAGATAACAATAGGCTCGCCCTCTATAACATGGGACTTAAACATAAATAGCGAAATGTGGGTGTACCATAGGTACAGCTCTGCCTAACCCTTCGGGGAATACAGGTGTGATGTACGTTATGTACATTATTTTATATAGAATAAAAATATAAACTGTTCGTGTTTAGAAAAAGTTTGCAGAGATTCCTTTGAGACTCTCATTACGTCCGGAGACAAGAACGCATAAAATAAATAGACATGAGTTTTATCTCTGACAATGTTTATTTAAAAAAAATACAGTAATTATCCGAATGTTATCAAAGTCAAAGTCAACATTTTTATTTGTAACAAAATAGGACTAGGATATAATAACAAAATAGGACAATATAACACGTGTACATTAGATTAAACACAATACTATATTATGTGAAGTGAAGTTATGAGTTCGTTTCTATATGCTTGATGAACAAACTATGATGTGATACATTCCATGGCGGACCTGCCTGTTGCCAGGCTAACAAATTAAAACAAAACATTAAGCACATCAGAACCGCGTTCAGGAGCTGTCAGTGTCAATATTCCATGACATGACAGGAAAAGAAACTAAGAAATCATAAAAAATGGAAAGTCAAATTCTGAACACTTTTATTGCACTCCTCCACGGTAATAACAAACTTTAACAATGGGTAAGGCAACTCTCAAAATGGCGCTGTCGTACCTAGTTCCCCAAACAAGCTAATAACGTAAGGCGTGGTGTTTTTTATTTAGTTTTGCGAAAATGACTCGTTTTTGTATTCCTCAATGCTCGGAAACTGGAGTCTACCATTTTCCGAATGACCTAAACTTAAAAGTTTGTGGCTTAAAGCTATTCGCAGATAATTATTTTAACTAAACAGAATTCGACGTTATATAGGAAACATTTTGAAAGGAGTGTTTACGAGACAATAAGAAATATTTAAAGTATTTAATTCTGAGTCTTTTCATGACGAATAAATATTGATTTAATATATTGAAATTACCGAAAATAACGAAATAGTGGAATAAAACCAAACTCATGAATGAACACAAAATGTATTTATTGAATGAACGAAATTTCAAATTTATTGGTAGGCCGTAGGGACCTATGGCTATGTACCTTCCCCAATCACATGAGAAGAACTTCTGTCACTCATGTTTTTAGGTATACTATTTATAATCATAGAATAAACCGCGAACCTAACAGACTGGACATAAAAGCTTGGACAAATATTTGTTGACAGCTATTTACTCACTTCCATGAAAACTGGTGTCCATTCTTCTCAGTAGTTATGTTTGACACGAAACATAATAAAAAAAATGTCCGTTATTTTATGTTCAGGCATTTTTTGTCGCTTAATAAAAACCGTGAAAGTACAGTGTATTTACATTTAACAAAAAAAATCTCTGAATAGAGTAAACATTATACGTTAAACGCGAAAATATTTGTCGACAGGGATTCGCGTAAAGTGTCCGCGTCGGGTTTTTACCTATCGCTGGGCTGAAAGCGGTGATGTCGTTTGTATGCAACAGAGCGCAAAGAATCGTTGAATAAATTAAGAATGCGGGACTGAATGCAGTTCCTGAAGCAGGTTTATCCACTCAGTTTATTATGAAAATTCAAACGGTTTGTGGTGTTATTTTGTTTGCGTTGCGCTTTATTCAATACTCAATAATTTATTTGCATTCCATAATGTGTACTTAGGTGGTATATTAAAATTATATGTGATGATTCGCTTGTAGTCATTCTTTTTTCGTTTTTCTACTCCAACGCGTTGAGGTATACTTACTCGAAAACTGTTAGTTTAAATTTTGCTTAGAAATCATGGGTTAATTTTCTCCGAAGTTTTCTGCTAATTCATTTTATTTTGTGTCGTTCTGCGCTGACGTTACAGCAGTATCATTTTATGAAATGTAATTCTAATAAGGTCAACATTAGGTATCTATATTGTGGAGCATATCACTAACTACTATTAATAATTATATTGCCTAAGACGGTTAATTAATAGCAGCAATCTGAGAGATGGACCTATACTCTGTAATTAGATAATTACACGGTAGGTAGCCTATAATATGACCATCTTGATTGCTAAGTAATTAAAAAGCAAAGAGCATTTACACACTTTATTCCAATAAGTAGGTAATATATTAAATCTCGCACAGATTTTTCGTCTGCCTACAAAGTTAGGCCTTCGAATAGAAACAGAACGTTTTTGTGTGAGCCCAACTTCTGTAACATCACAAGAATAAATCAAATCCTGGGCACAAAAAGAAATAAGAAACGGCCAAGCGTGGGGTCGGTTCTCGTGTTTAGGGTTCACCACTCCTGCTTTTTTCTGTCTGTTTTATTCTGCCATCCTCTATACCTACCTATGTGACCATTTCTGTACTCCGACTACACAATTCTATCGGTGTATTGTCAGGATCACTATGCTTGTTAGGAACATTCCGCAATAAAGTGTTGTCTTGAATATAATCCATAATAATATTCTAACTCGAAAGTAACTCAGTCTGTTTGTCTGTATGTTACCGTTTCACTTCTAAACCACTGAACAGATTTCGATAAAATTCGGCAAGGAGACTGATGGTATCCCGAGGATGGACATAGGCTTCTTTTTGTCTCAAAATATTCCTAAAAGGGGTGATATAGGGGAGAAACTTTGTATGGGAAACCCAACATTTCTTAAGTTAGGGATATGAAAATTTTGCTTTCAGTCAGAAATAAAGAATTACATTTCAGCGTTTTTGTAAAATCATACCCCAAGGGTATAAACTAGGGGACGATTTTAAAATTCACATGTAATATTGAATTTTTTATGTACCTCTTTTTATGCGATTTAAGGGATTGGAAATATAGTCTGTCTGTTACCTTTTCATGCCTTAACGGCTGAACGGAATTGGATGAAAGGCATACGGATATGCCATGACCTGAGTTAAGACATAAGATATTTTTTTAATCCCGTTATTAAATTCCCGTGGTTATTCCACGAAAGTCACGAGGGCGAAGTCGCGGGCAAAAGCTAGAATTAGATATGACCTTTCCACATCGGATATTCCAGTGCCTGGCTCCTACGGATGGATCTAGATAGTTTCAAACTAAGACAAACCACAGAAATACCTACCGCCACGCCAGCAATCTAGTTTCAATATTTAGTCAGAAGAGCAGGTTGAATTGGAGGTTTCAAGACCGAATGCGGACAAAATAGTCGTTCATTTGCGGAACCCCAAAACCAGTCATTCACTCCGGTCACGTTTGGCAGACCCGGGGGATAGATTCGCGATTAAGTACACGTTTTTACGGTTCGCGGTAAATCTTTCCACCTTATTTGAAGTGATTATAGGCGTAAACCTGCCTACGGACGTAAACAGTCACTACCATTAGTGAAGTAATATGACCAAAATTTTACAACTGAAATAGGTTCTGATTTATGACGTCAAATAGAGGAGGCATGAATGAGCTATAGACTTAATTTTACGCTTCACGCTAAATTGCGGTTGTTTGTTATTGATGTCGTTTGAAGATGACGTTGCTACCATCGACATCATAGCACACAGTTCGATATCACCTAGGCATAGAGCTCTATGTGTTTGAAAAAGATGTGCTCTGTCTCTTGACGTGGGTATAAATTGCCGATTTTGAAGGAAAAAAGAAGCCTAGCAATGGGACAATTTACGTTAGGAACAGGTAATTCAGCGATTTCATATTTACAAAGTCAAGGTCAAGTAGGTCGTAGATTCGTACCCAGACAGGTGCTTTACTTTGTGTAAATTATTTCTTCACCGCTGCTCTCAAAAGGGTGAAGGGAAACATCGTGAGGAAACCGGCATGTCCTGGGACCCAAAAAATTGAAGACATGTGACATCCGCCAGCCAGCAATGAGCCCGAGTGGTGGATCATGGCCCACTCTCTCTTACAGAGAGGAGGCCTGTGCCCCAGCAGTGGGAACATTATAGGCAGATTATGAAAGTCAAGTTGGTAGGTAATGTCACACAAAATAGATACGCCAACGGTAATTACGTCACATGACAGTAAACAATGAATCCATACATTATTCATGATGATTATCACCTCGTGTGGCATAACTAGATGATTAGGCATTATCACGATTAACGTCAACGTGAACGTCACGTGTCCTGTCTGGTTCAATTTCGAGCTGATTTATGTACGTACGAATAAAAAGTAAAGGTATACATGTGGGATTAGCCCTATTCAAGTTAAATAAAACCATTTATTACTTCTTTTAATTTTATTTTCGTCTTCACAATCGTCTTACGTCTTTCACCATGTTCTTCCTAATCTCCGTTCTTTTATTTTACTAATTCTACATTTGTCACATTCATTTACTATCTCTTTCAATCCTTGACTATTTCGTACATTCATCTCTGTCACTTGTTTATGCTTCACATCTGTCATCCATCTTCAGATCTCCTTTCACCGTCCTGACACGCTCTGTTCCTACATACATACACGTGTCTTCAGCATAAACTTTATTTATTTAGGTATAGGGAAGTTAGTTTGCGTTGTGCATGGATATACTGGACCAGTTTCTGCTATGATTAGGACACCTCATCTTTTATACTTGGTGGATTATAATCGCCTAATTTCATACTTTAATCAGTTCTTTTTAAAGCCTAATAAAGCCAACTGAAAACGAAATTCTGAAATGTAGCAATTATTAGAACAAAACATAATTTCGTAGCATCTGTATATCTTGCTTATATCATATTTATTAAAACGTAAGTAATGACGTACATAATTCTATGACAACACTAATGTATCTTGAACAAAACTATGAACGTCTCACAAGAGCTCACAAAAACTGTCTCCACGAAAATAAAACAACTCGCTACAACCTAATACGGACGCTAATGTAATAGATAGTAAGTTCATTATTACTTGGCATGCTCTGAATAAGTATAAATGAGAAAAGTTGCTATGTTTGATGACTTCAGGGCGACAGATACATATATTTTTTTAAATTACTCTCTCAACAACAATGAATAATAAGTATAGGTAGAGTAAATTGTACAGCGATGTGTTTTTCTGAGTTTGATTAACATACATATAATTAACTGTACTGTATATGTAGAAAAGTATGCAATATTCACAATTATTTATTTGCAATAGGTATTGGTACAGTGTTAGCCTTAAAGTCAGTAATTAAGTTCCTAGTACATAGTCAGACATTTAACGTGCGAAATGCTACAATGTATACAGGATGTAAAAATACCCATAACATAGCCCCCAACTACGCATTCTGTACATCAAACTAAGTAACATCGCACAAAAATAATTACTGCGAAATATCTTTTATTTTTGGTATGAAAAGTCGCTGTTTGTGGTAGTGCGCAATTTAACACACGCAAAACATTGGAACGGTACAGGGGTCATGGGGTTATTTAAAGTTGTGCTAAAACATTAAAATCTTGTTTTCGTAAAAAACATCAGTAAAAGTTGGAATTTTGACCTTCAATATCTCCGTAACCAGAACGTTCCCAGGCATAGTCAAATACGGGGAGGACGGGGACGATACGGGGGGACGGGGAGTACTGAAGTACTGACTCTCGGCTTCGTTAAGTGTCCTTCTACACCCACTCTAATAGAAAAATATAATGTCGAGTTTTTAGATCTATTATAAAGATAACATATATACATTAAACACGGATCTGTTCGTTAGCATCCTCGCCTTATATCATTGCTGCAACTGACCCATGACAAAGACCCATGGAACTGAAACTTGGTCACTCACAATGGGCCTGATTAGAGGGCTGAAAGTCACCCAAAGGGCAATGGTGAGGGCTTGGAGTTTCCCTACGTGATCGAATTAGAAATGTGGAGATCCGCAGGAGAACCAAGGTAACCGAGTTAGTCCGAAGAATTGCCAAACTGAAGTGGCAGTAGGAAGAGTACATTGCTCACAGAACAGATGGCCAATGGGGCCGAAAGGTTCTGGAGGACCGAGTTCCGGAAGACGTAGTATTGAAAGGCCTCCCACGAGGTGGACTGATGACCTTGTGGAGACCGCAGGAATCCGTTGGATGCGAAAAGCGCAGAATTGGTTGAAGTGGCGGTGCTTGGGGGAGGCCTATGTCCAGCTGTGGACGTCTTTCGGCTGAAATGATGATGATGATGATGATAATTATGAACTGTATCTCTCGTAGTAACAAATTTCAAGATGGTGGCGAGGCTGACTGTCCAACCAGTCCAAGTTTCCAGTGCCCAGAATGCAGTATACGTTTAAGTATCGTCACTCGGCTACTTTAATGCACCACAAAATGTTATGTTTAGACGACTTTATACAGCTACATGATAGCAAAGGGTACTTCAACACACATTTTATGTCTTAAAAATAAACTGTTTCCGCGCGAGCACAGCTGCAAGCAATGCAAGGATTTTTATATTAAAAATAAATATTATTATAAAAGCTAAATGTTTGCACACAAAATAAAATAATCTAAAAGTGTTGATAACAATGTCAGTCCAAGCTTTGTTTGGGTGAAATTGAATTACCTATACAAATATTTAAAGCGAATTGAACCGCTACTTTACGTATCGTACATTTTCCCAAGTAAATGATTAAATTACCGTGTGAGGAAATCTTATTTTGTACCAAAAATGCGAAACCATTTTCGTGTTTTAAATAGGTCATGTTCATCCTTGGACTTTCGCTTGGCCACTGAAAATATACAACGAATTATTTTCAGGTCAAGGTTTTGCAACCTCATCTCATGACAATGGGATAATAATCCTATCTTCCTAACTAATATTATAAATGCGAAAGTAAGTTTATATGTTTTTTTGTTACGCTTTCACGCTAAAACGGCTAAACGGATTTAGATGAAATTTGGCAGATGGGTAGACCATAACTTGGAGAAGTAAATAGACTCCTTTCTTTTTTTTTCGTCCTGGGTGGCAGACGAAGTCGCGGGCAGCAGCTAGTATCAGTTAAAAAATTGACTGAAACTTGGTTTGCTGAGCTAAAAGACATTTTTGATTAGTTTCATCTAAAATGCTTACTTACATAAACTCGCGCTTTCATCCCATGAGGGTAAGCAGAAACCACAAAACGCCACCTGCTACGATCCTTACATATCCTTTTGCTTCGTTTACGTTTACACATCTAGTCGTACAAGCACGCTGTTTGCGAGTACAACGCACCTGACTTTTCTGAACAAGTTAATATTATTATTTATTTACTCAACACTCTATTTAAAAAACCTTTACCTTAATGTTTGCAATATTTTTTACTCCAACCACGTGCTGAAATACAACATTAAATTCAAAATGGAAGCATGCTTCGTAAATAAACAACCTTCAAAATATGCCTCCACAGAATTATCCAGTCAATTGATTACCAAAACACTCGAGTCAATATTCCATATTTAAGGATTCACCTCAAATTTTCTCCGCAATCAGTAAACGAAAGGAGATGACGCCAGAAATTCTTTTTGATGGTTCAAACTCTGATGACAAGCCAGAATGTGCTATGAATTCAAATTGAACCTGATTACTGCGAAAATATTGAAGGTGCTCATATATATACCCACTTTGGCTTTGTTGAGACCATCCTAGTGTAAGTTTATGGGTTTATTCAGTGAGTTATATGCAAAATCTTTGTGAGAGTAATCCCATACTTAAGGGTAAGTAGGGTTTCCATGGTTGGGAAACACTCTGAAGATTATTTTCATGTGTTCGTCTTAAGAAAATTTTAATACTTTGCATTTCTTTAGCTTAGCTGAGTCCACGAAGAATATCAATTTTAAGAATTAAGTACGATATTTGCTTTCCAAATTCTTGGTTACATTCGGGAAATTTAAATCGAACATTGCTTTCACGGAATTGCAGTACGGATCGCAAATCGTAACGTATGGATTGTAAACACGTGGTCGTTAAAGTATATCGGCTCTAGTCATCTTTAACCTAAACCACCATAAGTCACCTTTTTAAACTTTTAAATGGCCTTCTTTCACTAACTGTCAACTATCTGTGTCCTAGCTGTAAGTTATCTTAAGTAATAAAATAAAATAAATAAATAAATAATAATAATAAATAAATATAAAAATAAATAATAATATAATAATAAATATTGGGAACAATATTCAGGCCAATATTGGGTTGAGTTGGGTAATAACGGTTATTATCGATACCACCAACAGGTCGTCCAAATCGTAATTACCTATTAAGTTTGTGCACAGTCCGCTCGAATTGAGGGCTCCAATGACCAAGTTTAATTATGTAGCTTGTATCTGCCTGTACTATAGAGTTACTTTATACTGTAATTAACATGTATGGAAAATTAATTTGATTATAATAATGCTAATTTAGACAATGTTCAACTATTTTGGTCTATAGTCTGTATTATATACTTTAATTTCGAAGCGTTAATAAGTAATTTTTGTGGTTGTTGGCTAAATACTGGTATTATAGAGTGGAAATTAGATTATTGTGGTTTAGCTAAACAAGTTTGTGGGAAGCAAAGAGAACGATCACAATGACAGAAGATGCAAAAATCCCTCTGGAATAAATTTTATCGCCCGCGGCTTATGAAAGTAAAGTAAAAGTAAGAAATACAAATCGATTATTTCAACATTCAAATTTCAATACCCAGTCAGGCAGATAGTTTGAATATATCTCTATATGAAGAAGTCCCTCAAATGAGATCCCTCACTCTGTTATCTAATTATGGAAGAGCAGTCGACACTCAAAAGTCATTGTTTCTATCCAGGATGTAATATGAGAGACAGACATGTAGTACCTCTTTCACTAAAGGTGTGGCTCTTCAAGGACTGTATTATCATTATGTACCAAAGAATTCAAAAATACTCGTATGTAATCATCATTTAAACGGCGAACCGTTGGTATCTTCGACCATACTACGTATGGTACTTAGCATGGGCCCAGTACCAATCCAATATCTATCCTCCTGCATTTCTTGATGATATTTTTTTTTTTTAATGGTGAATGAAATGTATAAATGCTTTTTTGTTATTTAATTATTGCGTATTAATCCTTAACCTTGACTTAACCTATATTGTAGAAAAAATGATTGGAACTGGCTTCTACCTAGTTTTTTGATAATTATTGAAATTGTATTGGGTTTCTTACGATTTGTAGCGCAATTTGGCTTTTATTTTATTGTTGTTCATTTTAGGCATTTTTTGTATGGGTGATGGGCATTGCCCTTTACTTGTTTTTTGCAAATTGCAGCACTGTTTTACGTCGTATGATGATATGAAATTGGTGATTATTATTCAGTAAATATATCATTCCTAGAGTCGCGAATCGCATTTTGATCAACATACGACATAAAACAGAGCTGCATTTGCAAAAAACCCAAGAAAATTTGAATTTGGCGGGCTACAATTAAGGATCCGCCTTAAATTATTTAAGAAATCTTTCTGATGCTCCAATTCCGACAACGCAAGTCAACGTTTACAAAAAATGTCTCAGTCTGATTAGTAAGCCGTGGCCGCTTTCACAAAACCAGTGATCTCTGAAACGTGATTAAATATCAATTTGGGATGGGACCCGAAAATATACCAGTCAACAAAATTGAGTCTTTTCTACGAATTCAGAGTATTTTCTGATGGAAATGAACGGTTTTTTCGCGAATACGTCATTAGTTAAACGAGATGTTAAATACAACCTGGACCCGCAGTTTCGGTGACTTCAAAATGTGTTTAATTATTCAGGATTATTGTTCATCCAATCTGTGTTAAACTTTAATTGATGTTAGTATACAACACTAGAGTGTACATAACTTCAACCAAACATCCATATTTTTGGCAAATGTATTTAATTTTTAAGAGATGACCTACATTATTAAACATTATGTTGTCTTTTACAGTATTTGCATTAAAGAACGCTGTTTTCCAGTTTTCAACACTGCAATAAATTAGGAGGGACATTGTCTTAAATCTAAATTTTAAAGATAGTTTAAATATTTTGTGTATTTGGCTAGAACAGTAACTTCGTTGATATACCCAAATGCAAGCGTTATACTCGTATAATATACCCTTATTGAAACTAAGTATGTTTTTTTCATCATTAATCATCAGGTATGATATGTATGTTTCGGCTAAATATTATCGAACGAAACGAAATCCTTCACTGAATGAAAAGTCCATGAAGCGTATTGGAACTTTACCTGTCAGACACGAATATGGGAGAGTTTTTGCTTGACAGATGGTTCGTTTAGTTCGGGTCAGTGAAGCAAAGTTTGAGTTTAATTTTCGTAAGTTCTAAATAATTTTTTGATAGGTTGTGTAATTATTGATTATTTGAAATGTATTATTATTTTAAATAACATGTACAGGATCAAAGAAAATTGTTCCACAAAATTAAAACTGAGGTTTTTATTTAAAGGCTTAAAATTCCAAAAACTAAATTCCCTAACACAAATATGAAGTAAACCTCCATAAACAGTCATCCCATTGTCCCCAAAAAGTTTAAAACCACATCGTGGTTCGTACTTTGTAAATCAAAATGAGACCGTAAACGTTTGGAAACACCTTTTATACTGTTGAGTATTAATTAAAATGGCATCCGACCCACAGCTATTGTTGCCTTAGAAGTTGACAATTCTTGTATTATCTCATCACTGGAGCGGAGAACATTATAGAAAATTGTATGAAATGCCCTTTTTATGAATCCGCTCTTTCGTTTTTGAATAACACTGAGGTTTTTAGACCAGTGACATTGGTTCCGAAACGGGTTTTGTTGTAATCCGTTTTTTTTTTAAATACGAATCCGAATTCTTTTGTTATGATTTTTCGAAAGCGTAACGGCAGTTTTCATTTAATAATTCTTTGAAAAAAAATATAATTAGGAAAATACCCGAAATAGGATTATCTGAATGCATTCCATCAATTTCTTTTACAGCGTCAACCAGCTTCCGTGTGCCCCGTTATTACAATATTGGGAGGCGCAAACACACACATAATACACATATGTACGAACACACATCTAAACATACTTAAATACAGATATATTATTACGTCATGTAAACCTGTGATTTATTATTCAAACTTCGTCGTATCAATAAGAATCTTTTGCGAACAGTCAAGTTCTGCTATTCTGTTTTCGCCATTAAATCACTTTAGTTTGAATTATTATGTCGTGCTAGGATTTAAAATAATAAGTAACTATTGAACGAATATAATAAGAGAAAAAATTCAATGTTAAAAATGCTTTTACAACATTTTTATTACGATAATTTTTTTCTCTTCTTACAAAGTTATAATAAGCCCATTCTATTAAGGTCCAAAAACTCAAAGTGAAATGATATTATCTTCATTCATATTACCCTTTGACCGGACCACAAATCAATATTGACTATAGACCACTGAACGATGCCATTTATAGGCCGTCTGGTTTCAAATATAACAAAACAGGTCATATTCAACTTGTAAAAAGAATTCCCAGTGGGACGGTGTCCCGCCACTTTGGGAAAAAAGGTCTGGGTACTTATTATTTAAAAATCTTTTCTCTTCGAAACGCCGCGCCGCCGCGCCGCCGTCGTCGAATATAATTTTGACATTGGAGATTTAATATGGCTTTATTCTTTGAGAATTTTAATTACAAACGACTTTGTAAGGTCGGCTCGGATTACATGCTCAGGAGGGTTATTTAATTCAGCGTTAATTACCTATAACGTTTCCAAATAGGTTTAATGTAGTTTGATTCTAGTAATATTTTATTTCTCAGTGAATGAAATGTGAGTTCGAAATTAAAATATAGACGTAGACTTTAATAATTTAGGTACTCGATTTATTTATTTGAAAATCTAATGTATAAACTTTAATATTACGTTTTCGATGAGTGTCTGTTCATTGAGCGTGTTTTACTTTAGACGCTAATATTATTTAAATTGGACTAACACACTGTTAAAAGCTTTAATTACTTATTACTTATTTACTTGTTGAATTTCAAAACATTTGAATAAAACGAAATTATAATTGCAAACTGAACAAGAATATTAAATTTGTCTCAAATATTGGTTTACACACTGTGCACTTAATTAGTACAGTTTGCTGAGCGACGTTTTAATTAACTGCGAAACACACAGGTATCTTGTTAGCATAGCGAAGGGGATGAAATTACTTTAGTTATTTTGCATGTGGGGTTGATAATATTGGCCTTCAAAAAGGTCAAAACAGTTTTGAGGTCAAAATTAGGGCACACATGTTTTTTTATACAAGTATTGCATTATAATAATATCAGTTTCAGTTTTAGAATGAAAACCAAATAGCACATTTACATAAGTTTCACATTGTGTTACTCGAGATCGTAAGCGCCAAACACCTGTCCCAAGAGCAAATAAGGCAATGCGTACACAGCGGAACGACACCCAGCGACGTGTCAAATAAAAAGATTTACAAACGCGCCGGGATTTGCCTGAAATCAAATATCAGAATTCTTGCACAGCATATTTTCTTTTAACTTTTCTAGGTTTTTTTTACCACTGTGCCCTCCGGCCACATGAAATGGAAAGTGAAATGTTTTTGTATCGAGAAATGGCGCTCGCCTTTGATTTTGAAACACTTATAAGATACATGTAATTGCATACTAAGGCAACTAACCGAATTAATTAATGGGAACAGTAAGGGGCTTATTTATAAACGCTACTTAAAGTTAAAAGACGTTTAAACGTCAAAAATGTATGGTTAAACCGTCGCTAACCACTATTTAACTAATAAATTAAGAGGTAATCCGTTTCTTTCAATCAGAACTGAGGAAAATAATATAATATTGTGTGTTTCTTATAAGGAAAACTAAATTATTCCATCAAAACGGGAACAAACTATAAGTTTTCTCCCAAACAAATGAAGCATGGCTTTAAATAAATCGATACTAGCCTACAACAATACCCAAGCAAAATATTTGTTATCGATATTCAAGTTAAGCAACTTGCTAAAATCGGTTCTTTTCAATAAAGTTTGCTCTCGTGAAGTTGGAGTGGTGTTCAGAACGTGCCCGAACTTGTATGGATCGATTTATTTGTCGAACAAAATTTTCATAACCCTATAATTACATTGCAGAATGTTCGAATATGAGAATTAAATTTTACTTCCCGTGTTATGTTCTTGTTAAAATTTCGAATCGGTGTAGCGACTTTCGATGTTCGGCGTTCGCGTATTTTTTGTTTGTGCTTATGTTTAAGTACATATTGTAAAGTATAAAACGAGTGACTTCTATGCAGGTTGGATTTTTTTGATGAAGCAGTAAGGACAGGTACCTTAACCGCTGTAACTACTCGTACAGCCAAACGGTCTTAGAAGACTGTTCTTAACATTTTAAGAAATTTCAAAACTATATTCACAGATTTTGAAAAAAAATTAGTCTTCAAAAGGGAATCATCGATACGACGAAGAGGAAGGTAAGGATCAAAAACTCTATTGTAGCAACTGAGGTTTGAGCACTAGAAAATACAGAAATCGCAAAAAATATTTCTCATACATTTTGTAGAAAATGAAACTCCAACTTACTCTTTTATGATGGATAGACTTGGCCGCTACAACTGTCTTAAAAATCCAGCCTGTATATACCTGATTCTCCTAACCTAATGATAGGTCTATATTTCATTACGCGTTGTAATGTTTTCGAATCAGGCAATCACACACTAGGCTTTTATTTTATATAGATTCTTCTATATTTTGTGAATGTGAGAACGTTGTAGGCCTAATTTGTGGACTAGATTAGTAGACCTTTGTATTTATTTTTATATTTTGTTGAGTGCCTGTTACTTGTTGTCAGGCCTACACTGTCCTCCCATTATCAACACTGTAAATTGAAACATTGTAAAAGCCCCTTATTTTTAAAAGAGTAACCGTTGAGTTTCTTGCCGGCTCTTCTCCATAGGAAACAACCAATTGGAATCGTGCACCTAGCTTCTGACGTTTCATAAGTGCCATGTTGGTTTATGTAAAATAAAATATTTTGCTTTTGCTTTTGCTTTTGACACAAATGAGCATTTCAGAGATGAGTTTCAACTGTTTCTTCATTTGTCATTTGTATTAATTCAGTAAAAGTAGAACTCATGTTCCATGCCATTACTTAAAATTAATATCATTGCTATTTCATTTTTAAATTTTCATAAAATGGTAATTATTTTTGTGTCGCGGCATATTTAAAATGGAAATAAGATACGTTATTACCAGGTATCAGATATTCGGATGCATATTTACCTAAATTATATTTTTCTATGAAACTACGGAAGCGGGTTCTTAATGTTTAACCCACGATTTAAAAATGTGTATGTAGAGTGTAAGAGTAGGGGTGGTGTGTGTTAGTTAAAAAAAAAACATAAATTAAAATAATTATTTTTTATTAAATAAAGTTTTATACCCTGATTGGGCGTAAATATTATCTCGGCTACAACTTTAATCACTACCTTTCGATCGCTATGAATTGGTCCGGTTTGGTCACTGAAATCTGACGTTAGCGGGATTTTTTCGATACAAAAGCGCATTCCATATTAGCCAACATCTCAACTTTAGGTGAATATGCGTCCGAATGTCCAATTTCTGGTTATTACGAGTACGCAAGTGTATATCTAATTAGGGTCTATGTATTTAGTGCCCTATGGAGCGGCTTGTGGCTAAATAATTACAGCCGCATGGGTCGATCAATGAGCTTAAGCTGCGCTTGCCCCGGTTAGTCCGTGGATAGGTGACCACCTTTATATACCAAGACCCAGCCGTGCCATGGAAAGCACGTTAAGACGTTGGTCCCGGCTGACATTTGTGGGTCTTTGAAAGTCGTTACGGGTCGTCAGAAGCCCGAAAGTCTGACAACCAGTCTTACCAAATTGTATCGTATTACACTGTAACAGGGTTGTGGAGGTCAGATAGGCAGTCGCTCCATGTAAAATACTGGTACTCAGCTGCATCCGGTTAGACTAGAAGCCGACCCTAACATGGTTGAGAAAAAGCTAGGCAGATGATGTATCTAAGTGCCCTACTTATGTATGTAACTACAGACTATGGAGTAAATTAATTTCATACAAGGCGAACCGCAAGTGGTCAGTGTCAGGTATGACGTCATTAGGTAAACTGAGCTTAGGAACATCTTTAGGCACCTTTTATCCGTCACCTTAAGAGGGGTGCGCCAAGGTAGGTAAATTCAAATTTTCTTACGTTTATTGCTATTTGCAGGTCAGTATCAGGTTGTATGTTGATCTAAATATGATTCGCAGCCGTATCGAATATTTATTTATAGAATTATAATCAATACATCTCTCTGAGTTCATATTACCCTATTTAATGACTATTTCATCCAATAAAAAAATAAAATAAGAAATATCAGGCCAGTTCTAACTTAAGGAGTTGTATTGCTGATTCTAATATAATGATTATAATTCTGTAAAGCCATATTTCTTACGGCCGCGAAATATATTTTAATCAACATACGACCTACCTGTGACCTGTAAATTGCAAGAAACGTAAGTATTTTTGAATTTCACGGGCTACCTGAGCGCAACCCCCTCAACATATACTAGATGTTACAAGCACCCTGTTTCGGCATGACATAATTAATTACAAAATACTAGTCGCTTTAACGAAATATGATATTATTGTTTACTAGTCTTACGCGGCACCTGCAATTGTAACAGCTGTCAGTATATATTATACACAATAAAAAATTATAAGGTAGGGAAATATAATATCAACATACATTATCAGTAAATGGAGCACAATTGGCGTAACTTAATTGGAACTTTGTTTGGCTCGATGGACTGACTACGAAAAGGTAGTTGGAGCAGAGTGGATGCAGAAGGCAGAGAACTGGGTTTCGTATCTTTATTTGGATGAAACTGTCCTGCTGTAGACTGCGTTAAGCTGAACTAATTGAATAATTGATTAACTGTATATTCTGTTGAGTGCCTGTTACTTTTTGACAGGCCTACACTGTCCTCCCACACCTATCAACACTGATATTTGAAACATTGTAAAAGCCCCTTATTTTTAAAAGAGTGACCGTGGAGTTTCTTGCCGGCTCTTCTCCATAGGAAACAACCAATTGGAACCGTGCACCTAGCTTCTGGCGTTACATAAGTGCCCATGTTAGTTTATGTGAAATAAAATATTTTGATTTTGATTTATGGAGTAGATTACACGCACAATGAATATATCAGATTGATGCGTTACAAAGCGCGTTTACATGCGTTGTCCAAGTGGGACAAATGACGTTATGTTTATATGTAGGGAACGCACCCGACCCTTTAAATGCCTCAATGGCTCTTCGCTACTTACTACGCATCGCTTTCTAGCTAGAATAAGCATTCGATGTGACATAATGCTATTTGTATTACTTATTATCCCCTCCATTACATTTGTATGTTTCGGCGCATAAAATGCTCTGATTATTTCATTTTCTGAACATTCAAATATTCATTTGTTGTTTGAAAACATGACATAACATCACGCCTGTAATCCCCGAAGGGTTAGACAGAGGTCTATCTATTAGGACACCTATATTTTAATAGGGGGCGAGCATATTGCCATCAACCGAACACAAATCTAGACTAGCCTGTTACTGAGAAATTCCTGATGGACAAACCCAATATAACTTTGCCAGACCTGGGAATCGAACCCAGGACCTGACGCTCAACAATAGCGTTTGGGACCACTAGACCGACGAGGCAGTCACAAAGAAGACAACTACATTTTTTATGTTTTTTTTTTCAACCCCATGGTTCCAAAATATTTGCAGCAAATCATCTCAATTCTAACACATTGTGACACAAACACATAGCCTCGTTTACCAATATCCCTTGAAAAATGGTTGTCGTGATCACGCGCCTTCATTTGAAGGCGCGTTGTATGTTTATATCCGAAATAAAAAGTTGAAAAATTGCTTTTGGCTTAGGTCTTGAAAGGCGGTTCGAAGATGTTATACAAGAGTTTTACTCGATTGTGATTGATTAATGTGAAAGAACAGCTGTAAAAATAAAGGATTTAATCAAATATTTTCATGGTCGATGAATTAATAAAAATGTTGGATGTGGGCCATGTGGCGTGGTGCTTTAGTTGGTAGATAGCCGGAAAAATTAGGGTAGACTAAATTAAAACAGGATCCCACTTAAGAACACATTTAGTAATAATTAAGAGCACGAGCACAGAATCTTAGGGGGTAGGTTCTAAAGTCTTATAAGGTGTTTCATTGGTCATTGGTTGGGAAATAGGGTACTGCCCTGGCTTTGTCGATTTGGGGACACCGTAGGTGGCGCACTCAGTCTCAGGCACATGATAGTGGCGCGGCGGCAGTGGACGGTAGCGGCCACGTGCCCCAGGGCTGCAGATTGGAGTCTGGTGCGCAGTTCACCTAGCAACGCTCACCAAGGCTCCGTCGAGGTAAGCAGAGCGGGTGGATAGGCGTCTCAGGCGCACGGTAGTGGTGCTGGCAGTAGTGGACGGTAGCGGCCACCTGCAGCCCCAATGTTAGCGTGAATGTGGTTAGTGCATTTGTCCGGACGCTTGTAGAAACTTTGGACGTTGTCGAAGTACTGTCACCTGAAAGAACCCTGAAAATAGCGCAAAGGGGCGCCCAAGAGTTTCAAGAAAGATTCCCGTAACCCCATGTGATGCGTGCAATGTTTCCGAGTCGGGCAAAAGGTGCTATAGCCGAAAGCAAACGTGGAAAGGTGAAAGGTGAGGGAAGCTCAAACATCGCAGCGGTTCACAGTGCCGTTGCCTTGAACCATTGGGGTTCTCATCGCACATGTGGCAAGGCAATTGAGCAAGCAGCTTAGCAGGTAGCGTGGTAAGCATGCCAGCGTGATAGAACCATGAAAGGACAGTGGAATAGAATACACATGGTTCTCGCTAATAAATTAAGTCACCGAGAACTTATATTGCCAACAGCCACGTCAAAAGGTTATAATTACACAAGATAGGACGCGGCTACCAGGACAAAGATTAACCATGAAAACACAATAAGGTACTCACCCTTACACAATAATAGGGTTCAATATATAGGATTGGCGATGAGCCGGGGAAAAGGAACGATTATTTCTAGGAGAGCGTCTTATATAGTGGTTGAGAACGCTGTGTAGGGAAGTGACAGCGTTTATGCCATTAATAATTAGATAGTTTAGTTTTTAGGAAATTGAATTATTGTGCTACAGTCTGTTGGTAAATACTTGCATAAACTCACGCCTTTTGCTTAGGGGGGTAGGCAAAAACTACAGCACGCCACCTGCTACGATCCCTAAATATTTTTGTTTCGTTTCCATTATTATCCGTAGAGTATTATTATAAGTGTCTGTTACGGTCCGTATAATTATGGTTGTAATGGAGATGACTTTTTTTTTATCATTAAGGTCAAAAACTTTCTAAACGAATAGTATCTTAGTTGATTACAATGAGATAACACTTTACTTCATCCTACAAAAACATAACGGGTGTAAAAAGACACTTAACGAAGCCGAGAGGCACTTGTACTCCCCGTAATTGTTACAAGTTTTTTTGTACTGGACCTTTTCTGGGAACCTTCTGGTGACGGACATATAGAAGGTCAAAATTCCAACTTTTTGTGACGTTTTTTACAAAAACAAGTTTTAATGCTATATTATAACACAACTTTAAATACCCCCTGTACTGTTGCATGCACCTGATTTGTGTGCGTTATGTTGCGCACTACTATAAACAGCGACTATTCACACCAAAAATAAAATTCGTTTCCCAGAAATTATTTTTGTGCAATGTTTCGTAGTTGACGGCTATGTGATGGGTCTTTTTACAACCTGTAAACTTATGTACAAAGAATTTATTTCTTAAATACGGACGAATATGACGTTTTCCCTTACCCCAAACCTCCATTCAATCCCCACTTCACCACAATTTCAATAAGCCGACCGCCCGAACCTAATAGCCCGAACTACCTCCATCGCCAATATTCTCGTCAAAACGTTAGCAAAAAATATTTCCGGAAAAATACTTAACAACGTCATATAGGTTTAGCAAAGTCACTATGACAGGCGAAAACAACGAAAAAAAAAATCGGGCCTTCCATAAAGCTTATTTACCAGCCAAAGGAAATCATATTACTGTTTTCAGAAAGAGCTTACATCGATTTCTTCTTAGCGTACCTTACCTTGTATGGGGTATTGTTAATTTATACAAACGGCAGACGCCATTGTTACCTCCCAATCATCTTTGAATACTTTTCTTTGGCAGTGGTGATTCTTTACCTTTTTCTTTTGCTGTTTCGTGCTCGTTATTTTTGTATATATAGGTACTTTGAGAACCTTGGTATTCTTCCTTATACAGTGCGGCTGCTGACAGAATACGTTCCTGTCAGTTTCATACAAACGAATGTAAGGTGTTTTGCAAATTTGATCTTTATTATTTATTAGAATAGTCGCACTGACAGGTGTCAGGAACGCATTGTCTCGACGGCCGGACTATAATTTGATGTATAACATGTTTGGTAGGTACACTTACTTATTTCTAAAATATGTTGATGCTCAATTTTTCATACTATTTCATGTTGTTACACTTCACAGAGTGATTGAACCTTTTGACAGAAATGGAATGACAAAACTTATCAACAATTGATTCCTAAGGCGAATCTCGCTTCAGTTTAACCAGAGCTCCTTCTTCTTTAGAAATAATCTGTTTTTAGCATTTTCGACACTTACTACAACAAGAGAAAAAATGCCGGATTCGTTTCTGAAACCATTTCTTTTTTAAATGTTATTTTATCTGCCTGTATTAATGTACAAACCATACATGCATGCATACATGTATTAATACAGGCATCTAATCTGCAACATTTGCAACTACTTTTAAACAATATTGTGAGTGTGCAGAGTCGTATTTTTTTTAACACTCTTTATTATAAGCTCAAAAGCTATAACGCAGTGAAATTGGCGAAGTAGTGAAAAGTTGAGTATTTTTGTCTCTAGGTACCTATACTAAAGAAAGAAGAAATGGTTTATTTGTCACAAACACGTGTATACAACTCCAATAATAAAAAAAAACAGTTGATCATTATAATCACGAGTACAGAACAGAAATAGTT
Organism: Dryobotodes eremita; assembly: GCA_917490735.1. Classification (NCBI taxonomy): domain Eukaryota; kingdom Metazoa; phylum Arthropoda; class Insecta; order Lepidoptera; family Noctuidae; genus Dryobotodes; species Dryobotodes eremita. Next base: position 12,435,352 of record OU823258.1, on the reverse strand, counting down.
GGCAGTTGCACATCGTGACTATGATGGCTTCCAATCGGCATGATGCTGTGCTATTTGGGGCCCACAACACAGCGCTGATTTACAATGGTCACCCGAATAACTTGTTCGACTGTACATACGCAGGTACATTAAAACCCGAAACCCTACTAAATCAAAAATAGACACAAACTATACCTAAACCTTATCCTTCACCCCACACCAAGACATTTCAATAAACAATAAGACGTTCATATCTTAGCCGATACGCAATCATTCACTTTGCATACCATCTGGGTTATTCATGATCATAAATGGGATTAACACGCCTTATTCAATGGTCTGGAAAATTAACGCACATGTGTTTAAAATGAGCGATGACACAATATAATAATGAAGCCCTAACGTACGTTTAACGGTGACTGCTCGAGTGGAAATTTTGTATAGACTCCGTTTTTTTATTGTTAGGCAGTTTGTTGTGAATGGTGAATAGTAACGTGGAAATTGTGGATGGAAATTATATAGAATTATAATGTAAAGGAGATATTATTGGCAAATTTGTTTTTGTAAAATTCCAACGTTAATAATGTTTAGTTTGCTGGTAAAGGTAGGTACTTGTTACAATAGCTAACTACTATACCTATTAACTTTTAGGAGTAATACACCTTAAGTTTTTCTCGACTTTAAAAAGAAGCAGGCTTTCAATTTCTTTTATAATTGAATATATTTTAATAGTAGATTATGCACTAAGGGGATAAAGCAGTGTCTTAATGTCGCTATCTAGAATCCTGAACGCAACGAAGGATTTTAGAGCTTCCGAGCGCAGCGAGGTAGCTCTGAGTTAAATCCTGAGCGAAGCAAGGGAGTTAAGACTAGAATTCTGAGTTCAGCGAGAGATTCAAGCTCACCCAAGACGAAGACACCTTTATCCCCGAGGAGAATATTCTACTTTTCGCACCTACTACGAGGTAATAAACACCAATTTGATTATCGTATAAGTAGTTTATGAAACTGTTAAATAACCGGAGCATACCTAGTTATGTGCAATGTCATACACTATTTACCCGAGTACGTGATAGCAAAGACAGGGTTATGTTTTCATGCGTTCTAAGTATCTATACTACCTATGTATCTTCGTATGTGGAATTCTTTATACACTCGAAGCATCCTAACGGCTGGATGGATTTGAATACATGAGGTGTCTATCGACTCGTCTAGGTTATAAGCTAGGTATATTAAAACGAAGGTTATAGGATAGGTTTTTTGTTTTTATAAAATCAAAAAGGCGGATTTTAGACGTCAAGAAGAAACAATTTAAAAAAGTTATTAACGTAAAAGCCTTTTTGCTGGGCCCAGTTAGCGCAGTCTTGCATAAAAATTTAGTACCATGACAATCTGAGATATCAAAATAAAGGACTTGAAAAAACGATTCCAAAAATATAAAACACTAATACTACAAATAAAAAAAAATACAAATTCAAAAAACCCGACTATAACTAAGATTCAAAACTAGCTCACTTATCAAGCAGTCTGATTCAGTTGATGGCCTCAAATCTGAGTTTGAACTAAAATAACTTCCTGCCTGTCGGGGTTTTGATTTTGTAAATCGAAACTCATGTAATTTCATCAAAATCATAATAAATAATATCGTCAATAAGGCGTCTGCCTAAATACAACATTCATTTTGCAGCAGCCAATAATTTTGTTCGTCGACGGCAACGTAAATCTATAAAGTGAGAATTCCTTGGTCGAGATGTATATTAATAGAAAAATAAGTTTTTTTTTTGTAAATGTTTCCATACGATTTTCTTAGATGAGGTTCCCAATTCAAATTACATGAATGACCAGCGGGTCATAATGAAATTCAGTATAATATTAATACTCGGCTAGATCCTAGGGCTTAAATGAATTGATTTAGGTTAGGTTTGCATGACATATAATTTGACGTTAGCGAGCAGGTGGTGTGAAAAGTTATATAACATGTTTCAATCCAATAAAAATGAGTATTATTGCGCTGGCAGTTAATATGTGGATTTAAGCTTTAAACATCTAAAGCTTAAGTTGATTTTATGTAGGCAGGTACCTAGGCAATTAGACACAGAAAGACACAAGCCAACTGCCACCCAAAGTTCATCAGTAAGTCATCCAAAACGTTCATTAATATCCATCGTTTTGACAATCAATTTATTATGTAAAGCACTTTTTGTTATTGAGAATTATTCATTTTAGTCAAGGTCTATTTATCATTACTTAATTACTTAGTAAGTATACAGTTGCAACATAGGTGTTCCGTTACTCGAGAACGATGCTAATGACTGTAATGTATTATTTTGGCGTCCAATTTTCACAAACTTTCTGGAGACGGAAGACATTGATGTTAATAATGGGTCTGACCTAATTTTCACTTGTTTTCGAAAGTGTTGCTCCAAACTGGATAACTTCTTACTGTTGAACTATGGAGGAAAAGGACATGTTGCTCCCACCGCGACCCCAAACAAATTGGGATAAGGGCAGGAGAATGATGATCTTGAAACTGTTGCTCCGAACTTTAAGAGCAGGAGAATGATGATCTTGAAACCGTTGCTCTGACCTATAAGAGCAGGAGAAGGATGATCTTGGAACTGTTGCTTTGAACTATAAGAGCAGGAGAAGGATGATCTTGGAACTGTTGCTTTGAACTATAAGAGCAGGAGAAGGATGATCTTGGAACTGTTGCTCCGAACTTTAAGAGCAGGAGAAGGATGATCTTGAAACTGTTGCTCCAAACTAGCATTCTCCTGTACCGTAGATTCACACTCTCATATGAATAGAAGGCCTTTTATATTGAGTTCAGTATGGACGGATGCCTTTTTTGGCATTTGGTCCACTTCCGAATTTTAAATCTAGTGTCAAAAGAAAAAGGGGCAATAAAGGCCTTGAATTGCACGCGAATCTATTCATCGACACAGCGTATGAAGGACACGTATATACACTTGCGGTTTTTTGAAAGGGTATTTTATAGAATGTCCAACTATTCCCATTGTACTTCTCAACAAGCTCTGTAGGATTCTGTCCGCACTAGGTTGATATCCCGGTAATTTGCACTTAGCGTTTCTCCTCATTTACGATTATTAATCGCACAGCCAAAGTGTGGACATCCTTGTTATCCTTATTTCTTACCATCTTCTGAGTATGCTTGTTCCATCGCAGACTATCTATCGGTTTCGACCAGACAAATCGAGGTCAAGAGTAGACCTATTAGACCGTAGAAATACCCGACCCCTCCACTATTTTTTACGTCCGAGGTTCTAGATACATAAGTAAACGCATAATATAGTCTTACAATTCAATAATTATTTAGGATAAATCACGTTTACAATAAAACGCACCGCCTGACAGCCAACGCGCCTCACTGTCTCATTGTTTCTATTCTAAATGTGAAATAATAAATAATAATAAAAACATTGTAATATGTCATTAACTTATCAAACATTCATGGAGGTGGGATGGGACAGTCATCCAAGCTCCATGTCAAGTCAGACAAACCGCTACAGTATCTAAAAAAAAATCTGCCGTGGTGTTTGAATATGTATATGAATTATGTAGGTAAAAGCACTACAAAAATTCTGTAAAGGATGTTAGTAAACCCGTGACCTCTACACTCGAGAAACGGACGTTTCCTTACATCACTATCAGAATCGACCGTCGTCAATATCCGCTCGTAAGTCTGTCATTCGACGAAAGTGCACCTCTATACCGATTCCTCCGGGATCACGATCGTGATGCCGCCGTCTATGTATATCGAGTTTAGTGTCTTTCGTTTTACACGACCCAAGCGACACTAAACTTAGGAACTAGGTTGTTTAGAATTCTCTAAAGGAATCGAAACTAAGAATAAAACCAAGCTTTCTGTAAATTTTAAAAGTAGGTATCGAACTTTTTATTGTGACTAACATTAATTAGATGGGATTCAAATTACTTCTATCAAAATACTTTGCACTGAGCTGTACTTTGTAAAATTCCATTTTTCACAAGTATTTTAGTTAACATAAATGATATTATAGCTTTATAGCTCTGTATTAAATTTACTCTTTTCTGAAATAGTTGTTAAACATATCGAGATGTCTCGGGTTCATTACAATATTTCTGAATATAAACGACCAATATTACAAAATATACCACTTTAATGCATTGAAATAGTCTTACTCGAGACTAGTCGAGAACTCGAGACTGTAAGCCCCAGTACAAACTTTAGTGACTCACTGAATTGGGCGCGTCATAAGTTATTCTCTAGAGCTAGCACGCCGACATTAAGGGTCGCTCTCACTCAACAACATAACTTCTGTTAAATTTCGATGGGTATCCGTAATCAACGGTAACTGTACACCCTATGTATTTGTTATTGGGCCTCCAATAAAAAAAAAAGTGTTGGGTCGGGGCACCTCCGTCAGGAACAAAGTTCCTTACGCTTTTTCTTCAACTTCAAATGTAATTTGATATGGAGATTTAGATGGTTAATGAAAAATTTGAAATTTTTTGCTGCTGCCGTCTTGGATTTTCATTTTTACCCCTTTATTGGCTTCTCGAAAACCATGAAAACGATACCCACGAAGAAAATTAAAAATGAATTGCAGCCGCCATCTCGGATTTTCATTTTGACCTCACTATTGGCTTCAGCACCCTATAAAACCATGAAAACTATCTTTCTCTGTCTCTTTCTATATATTATAGAAAGAGATAGAGAGGAGACATGAAATATTAATAATATTTCATATCTAATAAAAAGTCGCTTGGAGGGGGCATAGCTTTTCCGTTAGGTGACGATTTCTACAAGTTTACCCCTACCGCAAGCTGCGTTAAAGAACTTCGTACTTAAAAAGTTCGAACTCTTAGCTTATCTTCGATTCTTCTCAAATAAAGAATGACACAAAGAATTGATTGGCCAAAAGTGTTATTCAGACACAAAAGTCTATCCAAAGATCAACACTTCATTCGAGCTACGTCAAAATCTTAGAGAGATATGTAGGTAGGATAGGCCGTAAAGCTAGGGTTTCCAAAACCACGGTGGCCGCCAGATAGCGTCCGAAATTTATCGACGAATGACGTCACTGAACCGTTATTCATAAAAGTAAGTTGATGTTTCCTAGAGAGCGTTTTTGATACCATAAAGTAAAACTCAGCTGCCGTCATTTTAATGATAGCTCTCACTGCGGCCGTTATGTGACGGCCACCTTTCATTTAGGAAACCGTAACTTAACTCTCGTGCACTTATTTAATAACACAGTATTATTATAATATAAATCAAAAGCATTAATAATCGCCAATAATAAGTACGGCAGTCAAGAAAACCACTCAGCACAGATTATACGTATTGAGTGACCGTTACAATCCACTCTGTCGTTTGAGTGAACGACATAGCCGGGTTATATGAACCGCAAATCCCTTTAAGAGCATATCAGCAGGAATTCCGTACTGCGCAACTTTAATACTGAAATGGATGTGTTTAAGATTGAATGATTATATTGACTTGAAAATAAGTGCATGTTTTTTTTGGTGGGTCATTTTTATGCGTGGATCGTAGCAGGTGGCGTTCTGTGGTTTCTGCCTACCCCCATGGGAAGAAGGCGTGAGTTTTATGTATGTATGTATTTTTATGCGTATGAAGTGTCTTGTTGCAACTAAGGAAAATTACAGTTTAAAATTTACCCACGCATGCGTTTTCATTTTTGTTTTCATCATGTAACCGGATATTAAAGTAAGGAGCTTTTTAGGGTTCCATACTCAAAGGGTGCCAACGGAACCCTATTACTAAACCTCCGCTGACCAATCCCTCCGTCCGTCTGTCTATCAGCGGGCTGTGTCGCATGAACCTATATAGGTAGACAGTTCAAATTTTCAGAGAAAGTGTATTTCTATTGCCACTATAACAACAAATAATAAAATAAAGTTAAAAATTAAAGGGGGTACCAAAACAAGAAAAGTAAAAAAAAAAATGTGTTCAATTTTATACGGTGGTTCAGAATACCTTCGTGTGCGAATCCGACTCGCACTAGGCCGGTTTTTTTATAGCAGACGAGCCTTTTGTGTGTCTAGTATTCATATTACAAAAATACGCCATCCATGAAAGCTTTAAAATTTTCCACATCATTACAATATTCTCCGAAAATGCGATGAGCCTCTGAATTTCATAAGCTGCACGGTAATGTCGATGGGTAGGTACTTTATGTAATCTTAAATACAAATTTACTCAGTTGAAGATAACAAATATATAATTAATGAAAGGAAAATGACGATCTAAACTCGAATTACCTTCCAAACGAGGTAGTTAACACAATTAGAGATTACCCAGAACTGTTCCTGAATTAATTTCCAAGGTACACAGTAAATAGAGGACCGCTCACATTTGTAAAACAGACTTTTATCAAGCAGTAAATGTATTTAAATGGGCCCGAATGAAATGAGGTCTGTTGAACGACAAAAGTGTTAGATCATTGTGAATAATGAATAAAGCTTGAAACTATACAACATCGTTGTTGATTTTTGTATTTACGAAAGTAATATTCTGTTATTTACCATCAGTTTTTCGTATAACATGACATAAACATAACATCACACCTGTAACCCCTGAAACGATTAGGCAAAGGTGTACCTGGAGTACACCCATATTTCGCCAGTTATTTTTAAGTCCCATGTAATAGGGGGCGAGTCTATTGCCATCAACCGGGCACTCCGGGCTGCTACTGAGAAATCCTTGATTCTTGAAATATTAGAAAACAGGTAAATATACTTTACTGTCTGGCAGATATGTATGTGGATGAAACTAATACTGGCAAAATTGATGATAAATTATAGATCCTGGTAAGATTTTTTCTTTTCGTTTTCATATAAGTAGGTAAACAATACATTGAAAGCTTGTCTCGTAGTCGAATATGTTTATAGATCGCACTAATTAATCTTTAGCATGCAGCATACAAGGTTGGCTGGTGGAGCAGTAATAATTTTGATAAAGAAGCTTGGTCTGCTATTAGTCAGTCAAGTAACCACAAGCCCTGATGAAATACTCATATTTATAGTTTGATACTAAACAATCAAAAGACGAGCATGTTTCTATTTGTGTTTAGTGTGTGAAACTTCAAATTGTTTGGTTGGTGAAACTGCGACGCGACCAAGCCGTAACGAAGACGAGAATTAGTGGCGCCAACACAAATATTATCTACGAAGGCTTGTTTGAAGTACGTGCCCTCTTAAACAAGTAGTTGTCTGTATAAACAGTTTTGCTCATAATTCTAACTGTACATGAGTGGCCCAGTTTGTGGAGTTAGTGTTTTGTTTTCAGTGTCCGCCGTACTCACACAATTAGGGCTTGTTAGGGCCTCGTACGGACAATATTTTTACTGAAACGCGGCGTGGTTTTGTGAAACTGCCGTTTATTTATGCAAGTTTTGTATAATGGCTTGCAGTTGGTAAGTCTATTGTGTATTGTGACCAATTTCAAAGTTAACACATTTGAGCGTTTTCAAAACAGCATATATCAGAAAGGTGTTGTCAAATTTAAGGGTGTGGTACAAACCATCAACCAATATAGTAATCGCGAAAAAAATATAAACTGTCCCATACAAAACTTCAATACCTACTCGACTCAAATGTATGAGACGATTGATTATTATTGTAGTTTAGTAATTTTTGGTGTTGAACACTGTTGGTATAAGATGGAATGTCGACCATACTGTTTAATACGTCACACATCACTGTAAATATGTCTTTGGTAATTTCTAAATGTTGATTACTACAGTTATTTCTGATAATGAAATATTGTGTTTTCATACATATTATTAAGTAATTACTAGCTGCTGTCCGCGGCTTCGCCCGCGTGGATGTCGGAAATTATCCCACGAGAACGTGCTGCCGGGACAAAAAGTAGCATATTATAGAAGGATATATTATGCTACTTTTTGTCCCGGCAGCTTCAACTATCTGTTAGTGAAAATCGGCCCAGCCGTTTCGGAGATTAGCAGGAACCAACAGACAGAAAGACAAAAAAATAAAAATTGTATTTTGTTATAAGTACCGTATATACTTTCATAGGCATTTATTAAAAAGCCGTCATTTTGAAATTATAAACAGACACTTCAATTTTATTTATTTGTATAAATGTAAAAAAATAGAATGGTGATTTTTTTTATGAAAAGTACGATTTTTAATCATTATGAAAAACATAATTATGTTTTTGGCAAAAAAATAGTTTTATTCTGTATAAAAGGACACACGTGTGTCTCATCACCCTGAAAACAAAAATACAAATAGAAAAAGATTTATGTAAATCATAATTCATATCTTTCTAAGCAAAATTGTCCCCTCATCTCTCGATCGAACTTATTAAGTTCGGTAACCATAGAAAAGTAATTGTGTCGCATTAGCGACAGTTTAGCGTCGCCAGAAGTGAAACAAGTACTCTCCTAGCAATTACGCTGATCTTCTGGTCACATGTTCAATCTCATATTTTCAATAACAAAAACAAATATTGACATCAAAAAAATCCATTAAAAAAATCAGCGACACGTAAAGAGTTCGGCGTACCTACAACTTGTTATTTTCTTTGACTAAAATTACGTTAAGTATTTCAAAGTAATCATAAATACTGAGGCATAAAGTTTAATAATTTATTAAAGTTTATTCGTTGCGGGGGCGTAGATCAAAGGACGCGGTCCTGTTACCTTTTTGACTGGAGTGCGATTATCGACTAGCTGGCAAAGTTGTTATTGCTAATTACTTTATTTTGTGATTTAAAGAGTAAATAAGTTTTAGATTTCAAAGTAAGAACCGATTTTGTAACGATATAACAAGAACTGTAATAAGGTTTTTTTTAATCCAGTTAGGTACTTACCTTCTTCTATAATAGGTGCAAGGTTTTTATATTGGCATTGTTGTAGAAAAATAAAATGGTTATAACTAGGATTCTGAAAACATAATCCGAGCCAGTACTTAAATAAATAAAGCCAATGAGAAACAAAAACGAAAACTGGTAGCAGTCCACAGTACGATATCTTCAGAGTTATGATTGAATACTTAAATTAAATCAAAACAATACATTAAACGTTTCGTCATAAACAGCAAAAATTTCACACTAAAAAAGCGAAACGCTTTCATATATTTTATAAAGCATAATTTGAGTTGCTTTGCGTGTAATGGTCAATAAAAGTTGTCAGCTCAGGTGGCCACGGTCATACGGTAGGAACGATAAATCAAAAGACTGGGCGCGGTATCCACCTTAACAAAAACCATTATGGTGTCTTGGCTCTCCAATTTTGTTGAACATAGATGGCGGCGAAGGAATCCCTAGGGCCTTCCTAATTTGGTCATGGTTTCGCCCAAATGCTCTACACCTTTAGGTTTAACTCTTAATTAAATTTCCTTATAATTTTGGACAAGAGTTTTTAATGCAGATTTTAATTTGCTCTTGTGCGTATATTCGGCTTTACTTTTGCGAAATGTTTGTGCACGATTTGGTTTCGTCAGGATCACGTGAAAAGCACCTTTTAAGTAACCTATTCTACATAGAACGATATTCTCTGTAGGCTATGATTTACGGTTTAAAATTATATCTGAGTTTAAATGGATATGAAATATAACACAAAATCACGCCTGTAATCCCCGAAGGGTTAAGAATATGAAATATGTCAGTTCTAAATCAAAATGATTTATAACAGCATTATTCTAGAGTAAATCGTTATGAAAATATTCATTCCCGTCGCCATCTTTTACCACAGCATCGTTAGGAATGCGGTGCACGACGACGTTAAGATAATATTAAAATCGATTGACTTCTGTCAATAGATTAAATTCAAATTCATTTATTCATTTTGTGAGCATGGGGTAAAAATGATACAGATGTTATATAAAAAAATGTTGGTCCATACTATGTCCCACCAAAGAGCATACAAAATGGCTTAATTAATCGAAAGTCAAAATAGAAATTGACAAAATAGAAACAAAAATAAAGTCAATAGTTACGTAGGTCACAATTTCATGCCAAACACTAATAAATGATAAATGATAAATGATAAATGATTTTATTTCTGTAAGTAGGTTTGAACAAACACTTTTACACGTCAATCATATTTTAAAAACTAGATGAGGTCGGCGTTTCCTATCTGACTAATATGTCAATAAATAGTAGTTAATAATATGTCAATAAATCATTATAGACGGCATATAAACAAATAGGAATTAATTAGTCACAATTTCGTATAAGCACAATAACAAATGTAATAAAAAATGTCAATAAATAATATAATTATCATAGGGGAGCAACATTTTAACTATATACAGATATGAAATTATATACTTAATATTATTTTATTTTGTCATTAAGATATTCATTAACAAAATAATACCCCTTGTCAATCAATAATTTAAAAAGCTTACGTTTAAACTCATTCATGTTGTTGCTTGATACAATTTGATCAGGTAATTTGTTATAAAGTTTTGGAGCCATTGCATATATACTGTTGTAGAGAAATTAGGTTTTTGTACACAATGGGTGCAACCTTTTTGAGCGCCGTTGACTTTCGACAGATTTATATAAAAACATGTTGTTTTTCACGAAGCACGATACATTACAAATATTCTAGATCCCCAACAACAATAGTAACTTACCATAATTTACAGTTTATTTATTTAATACTTTAAGCAGAAAAATGTACGGAGGCGAACTTAATGGCGTAGGCATTTTCTACCAGTCAACCTTTGTGTGATGCAGATACAAACAGTGGTAGGTGTAATCACGAAAAATTGAGGAACAAATATTTATATAAATATAAAGCTACATATAATATATATAACGAATTATATTTAAATATAACCACACATAATTATTTAAACGAGTCTACTAAAACAAATAAGACAAACAACTACCGTTCCGTTACTACTATACAGTTTATGCAGCTCTATAATTATATCGCTTACCAAAGGACTCCAAGAACTTGCGTGAAACACCGACCATACAGTACGGTCAGTGCTCTGCATTACCTGACCCCTCTTACAAAGAAGAAGAGGGGAAGAGGGGTCGGGTTATGCAGGTACTGAATGTACGAACCGTTATGCGGACCTACCGATCGGTTAGACTTGAGGTAAAACCTTACAAATTCTGTGGTAAATACCTACAGAGTCCTATTTCTCTGAAATTGATGGTAACAATAATGGAATTACTATCGGTATTTTGGTAGAGGCGCCGCAGCGCCGCCGCCGCCGGGATGGCGATTATGTTATCTTAATACGTGACCAGGTGGGAATAGTGTTCTACGAGTATACGGATAGTCTGAAATTGTTTCGTGTTTACGTGTGTTGGGTATGTGATTATTGGGCTATAGCCTTGTTGGTCGTTATTAAATTGATGTGTATGATTTCTTGAAGTACCAAGTGATAGTAACAGGAAACTTGGGTACACTACTTACCTAAGTGGTTATTAAAATTTTCTTCACTGGATGGATTGCCATATTTTTAAGAATTTCGGTGTACCTTGTTAACCCAGATAATGGATGTTTTTTTATTTTTTTAAAGTGTTAAACACCATTTTCGCTATAGAAAACTCGCAAAGGTATCTCACCTTTTCAGTCTATAAATAAAACTTTGATGCGAACAGTGAACAACCTCTCTATCGGAAAAAAGTGCTATTTTTACGCAACGGCCGTAAAGAAAATCCAGCTTAGGTTCTAACTTTACATAGACTGTCACCTAGCAACTCAGAAGAATACTTCTAAAATAAAATAATAATAATATTAACAAAAAATAAAATTATTATTAATAATAATAATATTAAATAATATAATAATTTAATATTATTAATAATAATAATATTAAATAATATAATAATTTATTTAATAATATTAAATAAACATTATAATCAAATTCAATGCTGTGGAAATCTTAAAATTACCATTTTTACCACAACGAACTACACGATATCTAGAAAATTAATTACAAATAATCTGCTGTCGCAACCGTTAGCTCCAAAATTCCGGAGCAAAACAATTATTTGTCCTGCCGAACATTTAAAGTAATTCGTTTTAGTTTTGATAACCGCTTGACTGGCCAATTTCCCCGAAGCTATTCAGAAACTACTTAACCTTTACTGATGTTGGGATACTAAATAAACTCTATGGTCTGTTCTAAAAGTATCTGATGAAAACGTAAACAAATGAAGCAGAAAACGTTAAAATACCAATTTGTAACGCCACTTACAAATTCAGTGCTTTTATTTGATTATTTGAATACTGAATATTATATAATTTAAACCCGAAATTCTTTTCGTCGATGATTTTTCATTTAGAATTTCACAATCTTATTCAAACAATAATTGTTGGCTATAAAGGTGAAACCCTTTAATAATAATAATAATTCATTTATTTATTCGGATAACAAAGATCAATTGGGTTAATAATAATTTTAATGTGACACACAAAATTTTTATGTGTTACTATTTTCCTTTATACTCTGATTCCGTAAGAGTTTCACCTGAGCAGAGTTATTTTACACTTTTATCAAATAGTTTTGGAACTGACTATAGATATGCCTCTACTTTCGTGTTAATTGACTGCCTCGTTGGTCTGCTGAGATAGGTTCTAGGTTCGATCCCCTTAAATTGGGATTATCATTTGGAAATTCTCAGTAGCTGCCCGGAGTCATGATTTTAGTTTGGTTGATAGCAGTAGGATCTCCATTGGACTTACAGCATTACTAGCAAAATGTAGCTGTACTACACTACGGCGTATCCCTTTGGATAATCACGACAAGACATGGCCACTACGTGCAGCTACCGACTAGATATTTCCGCGCTTCTAATTATATATTTGTTTTGGGTTTAGGCATTCGAGCTAACTTGATTTTTTATATGCACGTGTTTCTAAGACATTCTTTTTCTTTCTTCTTTCGAATACAGGCGACTGTTGTGTTTTATAAGGTACATGTAACAAGTATGAACCATGTATCAGAAAGGTCTGGTCATATTTACGGGTGTGGTGGTATAGACCATAAAATTGAACAACTTTTTTCCATAACCCACCTTTTGAAAGAATTGACTGTGTAACTTACCTTGGCATGAAAATAGATGAGAACTTTTCTTGGTCGCAACACATAGATTATACTTATAGTAAATTAAGAATATTATTAAGTAAAATCTACCACCAAAACTTTAAAGTTCCCATTAACATATTAAGATGTGTATACGTGTCATTAGTGGATTCTATTATGAGTTATGCTCTTGACAGCTATGGATTAACATTCAAAACTAACTTGGATAAATTAGAAGCTCTTCAAATTCGATTCTTGAAACTACTTGTTACTCAAAAAACTAAAAGCAGTTGTAAAGGAGATTATAAGAAACCATTTAAAATATATAAAATTTTACCGATTAGTTACAAACATAAATATCTTTTAGCAGTTAACCACCATGTGGTACCCAGGAGCATAACCTAACTCATGTAATCAACAGTCATAACACGATCTATAGCTGCTGGCAAATTCAATGTACCCAAGGTCACTAATTACTTTGGTGACAGAACCCTAAAACAGCGATTACCATATCTATTGAACGGTTTGCCAGCAGTCATAAGGAGTGAAATCAACAAAATATAGTTTTAAAAATAAATTTAAAAAATATTATTAAGAGATATGTTAAAGTGGTATCTCTAAATAATAAATAACTTTAAGTACTTACTAAGTTTATTAAGGGTACTCATTGACCCCACAGTCAAACCACTACTACGGTTTTGTGGGGCTTAGTTTATAAGTTTTACCTACCTTAAGTGAATATAAATAAATAAATAATAAGTATGGGTACAAACATAGTAATCGCGAAAAAATTATCAACTGTCCCATTCAAAACTTCAATACCTACTCGAGACCAATGTATGGGTCGATATATTGATATTTATTATTACTTTTACACTGGATTTAGTTCCAGTGAGACATGGAGGCCATTCAATTTCTTGTAATAAAAATATAATTTCTAAGTGGCCAAGAATATTAATACTTGAATAGGTTTCAAGCTTGTAGATAGTTTATTTGATTCTTGGTTGCTCTAGAAAATTTTGATACAGTAATAAACTTAATGTGACAAATATTTTTACGAGGAAATATTGAATTCTCGTTATTAGGTATAGATACAGTCACGAGTATAAATATGTTACAGTTACGCAAAGTTCAATAAAGATTTTCTCGTGAAATAACGATGGCAAAAGACCAATTTCTTAGAAACCATACTACGTTTCGAGACCTCCATTTTCGTAACACTTTAGACATTGAACTCTCGTGATATCTGTCTTTATAAACTTAGCTGACTGGTGATTACAGTATGTAACTAACTATATTGACTTGGCACTTCATATTAAAATAACCGATGGTAATGTAGCGGCATCTACAGTGCCACATGCGAGCTACGCGTCACTCTGTCGTCACGCAAAATCCTGCATCGCGCAAGCAGAGTTTACCGCGCAACTAGCATATATACAACATATCGACATCAAACGTCGGCCACTTGTCCTCCAGACACGGTACCCGTCTGGTCGGAGAATCCTCCTTTTTTCTATGGAGGATGAGTAAACTTTTACACCCTGTTCCCCATACCTCCATAGTAATTCTTTTATATTATGGATCCATTGCCAATAGTCTTGTCTCGTCATTTTATTCAAGAATGAGCAAATGGAAACATTTCGTCGTCGTCGTCGTCATCATCATCATCATCATCGTCATCATCTCCTGCCCTTATCCCAATTTATTTAGGGTCAGCACAACATGTTTTTTTCTTCCATACTTCTCTATTAGTCGTCAACTCGGTAGTAACCCCCTTTCTAGCCATATCATCTTTCACACAGTCTATCCATCGTTTCTTTGGTCTTCCCCTACTCTTATAACCACCCACATTCATACTCAAAACTTTCCTCACGACACTTGTCTCACTCCTCCGCATTACAAATGGTAACATTTTAACAGAAACAAATATTTGCGAATCTAAGGTTGTTTTAAAACGTTGACAGCTGGTTTCTATTTTGGGTAGCTTCCAAATCTGGAACGCGTAATTAACAATTCATTTATCAATTAAAAAGGTCACGTCACTGACGACAAAGGTCACAGAGTAACTGACAGGTTCTATTGTTGAGTTACTGGAATAAAGAGAGAACAAGCAAGTTCGCAACAAAAATATCACCTTCTGCCTAGCCTATTACCAAATATATTGGGGTCGGCTTCCAGTCTACCCAGATACAGCTGAATACCAGTATTTTACATGGAGCGACTGCCTATCTGTTCTCCACAACTCACTTACTGGGTAATACCCCTTGGTACGACTGGTTGTCAGACTTTCGCAACAAAAAGATGTGAGGGCTAAAATATCAATGGAGATTTGTGGGATATTGAATGTTCCCTTGAAAGCGAGTTAACAATGGTTTTGACAAGGGTCTGAACGGACATTGCTTATGAGTGCTTTTAGTCCCTCTATAACTTCCTTGCTTGATTGATTTTTTCATAAAGTTATGGTAAAATCCGCAACAGTCGTGCCACGAAGTTTATTTATAGGATTTCCATCATAAATTTTAGAAAAAAGATTCCCTGAAGTAGAACGTTATTTCGTTTTTCCTTATTGCAGGCTTTACCAGTACAGTATCGTAAATATTTAAAATAACAGCTTTAAAAACGTGAAGCTACTTAAGAACACAAATAAATTCTATTTAACTTTTGTTTCAGATGTTCGATCGTAATGAGAGGAACGTGAATTGGTAAGTAGGTCAAACTTTTAGACGGCTCACTAAGTAATGCAGAGGATGAGTAGCTGTCCTTGAATATGGTATGAAAATACACGACTCTTAGATATGTTGTATTTGGTAATTTACCTAAAGCACGGGGTGAAGCAAAATCAAAAAACAATGCTAGCTGGCTAATATGTTCATCGCCGGGTAAACTAATATTATACTAATAATTTCTTGATTTACACTTCAAACTCACAAACATCTTTGTAGCTCTCGCTCTATTATTAGGAGTTCCTGTATGACTAGAGCCAGACCTATCAACTTATAAGGAATATGCTATAAAAGCGCGATAGACAATTTTTTTATGAATTACAGTAATGTCATACATTGATTGAGGTATGTTTACAAATACACAAGAGTTAGAACGTAAAATAGAATTAAAAATAAAATAATAATGCTCGAGTAAACATTGGAGCCAGGTAGGAACGGATCTGTAAATGTAGTAGATGAAAGACAATTCTAGGTACCTACATGTCTGTAAATGACTACTGTTGAAAATAGTCTTACCACTCTCTTAAGAAAACAATTTGTATAAAGTAAAAAAAAAAAAAAAAAAAAAAAGTTTAGTACTACACTTAGAAAAACATATAAGTACACAAGGATTAAAGAAATGTTGTACAATAGTCACATTAAAAGGCGAAGTGATGCCTCCTAAACTAGGCCAAAAGCCTCGGTTTCAGGTGCCAGTGTTCCTCCAGATATAATGGCAACAACTGGTATTGAGTGTCATGCAAGTACTGTAGAAATAACAACATAAATTATATAAACAGTGGCTAAATTTAAATACAGTATTGGTTCTATTACGAGACAATTGTAATAAGATTCTCAGTTTCGTCATACGTTAACTTCTGCAACCAATTTGTGAGTTTGATTTTAGGTTCGCGTTTTGTTAGGGAGTATATGTGTATAAGTCATAATAAACTCGTTTCAGCAGTGGTAGCCCAGTGGTATCGGCCCCGGCTTGCGAGTTGTAGGTCGTGGGTTCGAACCCAGGCAGGCGCTTTACTTTGTGTTAATAATTTCATCACCACTGCACTCAAAACAGTGAAGGAAAACATCGTGAGGAAACCGGTATGTCCTACAACCAAAAATTCGAAGAAATGTGACATCTACAAACCCGCACTGGGCCCGCGTGGTAGATTACAGCCCATTCTTTCTCGAAGAGAGGAAGCCTGT
Organism: Dryobotodes eremita; assembly: GCA_917490735.1. Lineage (NCBI taxonomy): Eukaryota > Metazoa > Arthropoda > Insecta > Lepidoptera > Noctuidae > Dryobotodes > Dryobotodes eremita. Next base: position 12,418,421 of record OU823258.1, on the reverse strand, counting down.
GTCCCAGCAGTGAGAACATTATAGGCTGATTATGATTCTGGTGTATAAGTTTATTTATTTTATTATACAGTCGAGACCTAGTTGCCGCAAACTGTCGGCTGGCAAACCTGGAACGGCATTGGACTATAGCGCATACGGTAGTGCCTTTGAGTCTTTTCAGCTTATCATGATCCAGATGTAACGTAGAGTATTTCCGAAGTACAGAGCGGAGCACAACAACAAGTAAACGCAAAAAAGTGAAAAGTTCTTACTAACCGATGCCATTAAAAATAAGTCTCTAAGATAATTGAAAGTGATAACTAAGTGCTAAAATAAGACCAAATTGCACTTCGACGTCTTTTCTCAACAACCGTGATAAAAAACCGAGTAAAATTGCTTTAAAAAAACACCGACTGTTCAACTAAAGCTTTCAGGAGTTTTTCCACACTGTTATGATATAATAATCTCTTCTCTACCCGCTTGAAGGAGAGAAATACTCGTACCTTTTGAAAGAATCCCTTCTTACGATACGTAATCCTGGTTGGCCTTTGTCTAAGCATTTTCGGGGATTTCCACGTGGGATATTACAGTTGACAAGGACTCCTTATAACACCGACCACTTACTCAAAACTTTTTGGATATTACTGACTTTTTAATTTTTCGGAGTTTGTCACTTTGGTGATACTGAAAAAGTGATTGGGCGGGACATTTTTGCTTTTGTTTTTACCTATTTCAAGCTTCCGCGTTTTATTACCCTGCCAGTACCAACTCACATAATACCATATTTCTCAACATAATTGAAAAACCTTATACAAATAAATCTTGCTTCGAATACCCTTACGGTACTACTTAATAAAACAAATACAATGAATGTAATTAGCGGCATAGAACTGTGATTAATTATGAGAGTCTATTCTTACGTACAAGCTATTGAGTTTACATTCTCGAACGAGGGTATACCAAAAAAACTTAGGTGATATTCTTGTTAATAAAAATACAATGCAGAAATTATTCGACAAAATACTAAAAAAATAATGTCAAACATTACCTACACGTCTTGACAAAAAACGGCCTGATAAAACGATGAACACTCTCATAAAATAATTTTACACTCCCGACCAAATAAACAACCAACCGTGGAAAACGTACCGACATAAATTCCCCCGCATATTGAACACCGAACTTCTCGGATATTCAAACGAGCCCATCAATTCTGTCCGAAATAAGAAAGGCCTACAAATCGACGCGAATGTGATAGGAATGTATGTGATACCGACCGGAGATTATTTATCGGGCATCAAGTGTACAGTGATTTACTGCGCGGCATTCCTTTCAGTCGTGACATTTTATCCGGTGTCCCATTGTATGACAAGGACGAATGCTGAGTCCACTACAATATTTCTTTTTCAATATAAGTAATACTTTTTGTAGTTTGACAGTGTATGTGATCGACATCGATACTTTTAAAACAGAAATTGAAATAGATTTTGTTTCTTTTAATTAAAAAAAAACTACTTAGGTACTATTCATTATTTTTTTGAATACAATTTTTTTTACAAAATAAGTACAGTATATTCTATCCTCGTGTCCAATTTTAATTTCGAATCTCCTTTTAAATTTTAAATATTATTTCCCTACTAACACAAAAAGTCCGTAGCAGCCCGTAGCCGGCTACGTTCGTGTCTACGCCGTAGCACGTAGCCACATTACGTGAAAGAACTCGGAACTCAACATTTCATTTCAAGTATCCGATTTCCACTTCATGGTACACAAAAGCTCTCCAAAGCGAAAGTAACGTTAAATCTTTTGAAAACGCTCAACTGTAAGCTCTTTTTAAGTACATGCGCACTTTACATAATAAAAATATCTAAACATTTTTGTCAATGGAATCGATATTTTTTGTTGTTTCTTTTTTAATTTAGCTTTAGCTTAGACTTCTGGCTTGTTCAATATGCTAGTTCGAGTTTTTAGCTTTAGTCTAACAAAACATTTACCATAATTTGTTCTGTAGAAGGTGCACATCGATCTAACATGTTACGGAAAGCTTATTTTTTGTTGCCATTTTAAAATAGGAAATAACCTTAAGTAGGTAAATATTTTATTCATGACGGGAACATTTACGATGAGATACGCACCTTGCGACTCAGCCGATTACTTACTAGCGGTTACTTATTTAGTAGCATAAGTCAATTTGTTTATTTACTCGAACTTTAGGCTGCAAACAGACTTAATGTGCCGTTTAAAATTGCCTGTACATTTTTTGATGTGAAACATCTAATGTGGCGGGTCAGCAGCGTCGCCACGCGTTCGTGACTTTCTCGCAGAGTTACAAAATTTATTTTGGTATTAAATTAATATGTATTTTTTGTGTTATACTGTAGTAGGTAAGTATAGTAAATTCAATTCGTAAATGAGAAGAAAAAAATATATGAGAATTGTCCTTTGTTTAGAAATTACAACACAAAGCCAACCTTTAAGTAATAACAGCAGTAAATAATTGTATAACGAAACTTAATTATTTTCAAGGAGGTTTTGAATGAACGAAAAAAAATACTGAAAATACTAAACGGCTGATAAACGAAGCAGATAATATTCAAGGTCTAAATTGTATAACTGATAAGCTTCTGTCCGCGACTTCGTCTGCGTGAATGTTCTTGTTCCCCCGACCCACCCCGTCGCAAGGCATCACCTGCCCGCCCTATCACTTCGTTTCCGCTTAGCGTTCTTTCTGACTTTTACCTTTTTGCTTTGCTCTTAAGGATCACAGCGTGATGTTCCCTATAGCCTTCCTTAAGAATTGGGCTATCAAATGCAAAAACATTTTTCAAATCCGACCGGTAGTTCCAGAAATTACCCCTTACATACAAACTTACAAACAAATTTTACCTCATTATAATATTAGTATAAATAACGTCTAAGCGCCCGTCTCTTGGTTAATGCTACCCACGCAATTTACTAATGAGAAGCAAATTCAAAGTTCAAAGACCAACATTGAAACAACAGGGTGATATACTTAAGATTTACTTAAGTATGAGTGAGCTCTTATCTTATTGGGTTCCTTCAGTAACGAAGTATGCGATCAAGAAGAAGACTTTGCTGGGTAAGCGGAATACCTTAGTATTATAAATAATTTTATAGGTTTAGTGTTACGGAGTTACTCTTAACTAATATGTAATACTAGCTTTTGCCCGCGGCTTGCCCCACGAGGAGGTCGGAAATTATCCCACGGGAACGTACTACCGGGATAAAAGTATCCTATGTGTTAATCCAGGTTATAAACTATCTGTGTTCTAAATTCCATCCGTGCAGTAGTTTTTGCGTGAAAGAGTAACAAACATCCATCCATCCATCCTCACAATGTTTTTGTTTATAATGTCTAATATAATATATTATAAAGCACTAGCACTTCGCCCGCGACTTCGCCCGCGTGAATTTCGTGCTTTTTACTACGAACTTCTACACCCCTTCAATCCCCGTTAAAGATAAATTTTGGAATATTAATCATTATAATCTTTATTATTTATCTAAAGGAGTATCAAGTTTCTAAGCTTAAGGAATAAGCTCTTTGAACAGCTAAAAGCCGCAGAGACAGGCACGAGAAGTGACTTTGTTTTGTATTATATCTGGATGAATCACCGTTTTAATTGTTGTCTGTAACTTTTTGATTTACCGGTAATTTAAATGATAAATTATAGATTAAATTAAATTAAAATAATATAAAAAGTGGTCACTAAACTTGATTGCCTTTCCATCAGTAGACTAGCTGAGCTTCCATTGTTTTATTCGAAGCCTTCAAATGTCAGGTCAATTTTAAACTTGACACTTTCAAAATTTTTTGTTTTTTAGTCATAACATAACATAACATAACATCCCGCCTCTATTCCCGAAGGATTAGGCAGAGGTGTACCCACATTTCGCCAGTTATGTTTAAGGTCCATGTTATAGGGGACGAGCCCATTGCCATCAACCGGGCACAGATCCAGACTCCGGGCTGCTATTGAGAAATTCCAGATAAAACCCAATAATATTTATATATATATATAATATATTGTAATAATTTAAATTTGTACAAATTTTTACGCAAAATTGCTTAATTTGTTTTAGGTTATGTTTTATGTCATTTGGCGTGAATAGATTTTGTGTTTTTAATTTTAATGAAATTAGTTTAGTTATTTTACTATTTATGTACACACAGTAAAATAGATACAGATACGACATATTATTAATATTGAGTACAAAGGTACTGCTTATTTCTTAAGAAATTTCTTCCAGCAGACGAATGTAATTCTGTTACATCTAAGTTTAGATACTACTTTATTGATTTTTGTACGCCGTCAACGGCAAAACATAGTGTACGTATACATATTTTATTTACTACACCTGTTTTTACACCCACCTATGTTTTACAAATAAATACTTTGAATTTTACTTTGGCTATGAAAGACTTTGCCCGGCCCGGGAACCGAACCCCGGACCTCGTGCTCAGCAGTAGCGCTTGCAGAAACTAGACCAACAAGAAAGAAAGAAGAAGAAAAAGAAAAATTGTTTATTCTACCCAAACAAGGCAGAACACAATCAATAACAAAATAAAAAACCGGCCAAGTGTGTATCGGACCACGCACAATGAAGGGTTCCGTAGTTGGGATGAATTTATCCCAAGAACAAACTTAACATTGCAGTTGGAAAACATGTTCTGCAAATATTTACAAGTTTGTAATGGCAAAAATATATTTTTTATGTGATAAAATTACAAATTATAAATTTTCAGATTTTTCCCTTACTTGTGTTGTGAGAACTTGAAACTTGCCAAATTTCATGATTTTAGGGCAACGGGAAGTACCCTATAGGTATTGATTTATTTGCAGGTATCAGAATATTTCGCATAAATGGCCGTATTTTTTTATTGCGTTTACTTAGTAGCTTGATATTTTAGAGCTCCAAGGGACCGTAAACCTACATAATATTTGATATTAATATCAACTTAATACCTCCACGCGTTCCTGAGATAAAGGGTCTTGACAAACCGACAGACAGACAAACGGACAACGAAGTGATTCTATATGGGTTCCGCTTTTCCTTTTGAGGTACGGAACCGTAAAAATAAGCCCTCGGTCTATTTATAAACAAAAGCAAGTGAAGTACTCATACAAAAGCAATACTTAACACGAATTTGGAAACATCCTGTAAAAAGATACGAGAATAGCCGACAGCCCCTGAGACCTTTGACAAAAAGTATCATGTTCTGGGATCAAAGAAAGAAAGAAACAACACGACCGTACCTGTTTGTAATGATTTTTATCAATGCATTTTTAAATAAACCAGGTCAAATGGATCAAAGTTTTGTAGACATAAGTACGATACGATATAATATCTAAAACTTCGACCTTCATCTCCATAGCCAAAAGGTGCCTAGGTATGGTTCAGCAAAAAAATATATTATTATAACGATAGGATCAAGTGACTCTCGGCTTTGTTAAGGGTTTTTGCACACCCATAATAGCTCAGAATTTGCAAAAGATGACCGCCCTTATCTCCAAGATATCTAAAGTTAAAATTTAGATTTTATTAGAGATACCAAATAATGATTAATATTTTATAAAAAAAAATATAGTTGTTTGCGACACTATTATGACTGCTGAAGAAAAAACAAACATAAGTGCTTACTTACGAACGCCTTTTAACTAAGGTAGTATTAATCTATATCGCAATAAAATTGTTAGTTAGCTGAAATAAAAAAATAATAATAATAAAAATTATATTCAAAAATATAAGGTATAACGTTAAATACAGTTTTTCTTAAATTTATGTCAAGTTCAACCATAATTTGTGCCTGAACTATGTAATCCTGTGTTTCAGGCCGTTGTAGGTAACATTAATTGATTAAATAATCACATATCATATTAGTCTTATTGGTAAATAAATGTAAAAAGGTATATAAAATT